>JACATO010000118.1:0-1200000 GCA_018389105.1 Nautilus pompilius
GGAGATGAGAGAGAGAGAGGAGAGAGAGAGAGAGAGAGAATCTGAGGAAGAGACAGCTGACGCTTTATAACCCATAAACCAAAAGAAATTCTTCTTATCCAAAACATGTTGTTTTGGAAGGTGTATTCAAAAACATTAAAAAAACTGTATTGTTAGACGCGTGCATCATTTTCTCAAGAAGCTTTGCAAAGTTTACGGGAAATGTCAAGCAATTAGACAAATTGACTGCTATTGGTTTAGTTTATTGGGTGATCGAGAAGAGCGATAATAGAATTTGGTAAATCATATCAGCGGTTTGAGTCCGTAGGTATAAAGGGAATTCTTTCAGCTTTCAATAATGAAGCACATCATATTTCTCCTTCGTGATGACTTCCTACTTTCATGCATCAATGAAACTCATAAAGTCGGTTAAAGCAGCTGGAAGATAGTTTTTCTTAGATGGTATAAAAATCTCATATATTTCCGGAAGAAACCCAGCTGATAACTACATACTAACTGGAGTAGTCGAGTCGTTGGTCTACCGGACTGCTAGAGTTGTGGTTTTGTTCGATTCCCGGTCTGGACCGGCTCAGATCAGCGTAGTTTCTTCACACACTTCTTCCGCAGCTGGCTGGGTAAGTTTCCTCTGGCTACGCATCTTCCTTCCCGTCTCTGAAAATGTAATGAACTATTAGGATTTCTCTGTTGAGGCTAACTCGCCCTTTATCTCCTTCTAATTTCGCTTTTCAAAGAAGCTCTCCCTGCTGAGATAGGATAAATAAAAGCCGGAGCTGACTAGAAAACAAAAAGAAATGTATTTTGGATCCACGTATCAGCCTGAGATATTTTTGGTCTACATTACGTTTAAAATATGTTATTAACTTTAAAATCTTGGAAAAGTAAAATCAATCTCTTTTTCTTTGTGGTGTTTTACCCGAAGGGTTCCAACACGAGGTGGGTCTGTATTTATTTCTAACTTTTGCTGCGTAGCAGCGGACGTTTGGATTTGCTCTTTAAGATCGCTATACCGGGTTTCGCGTGATACCCATAGCGCAACTCCAAAAAACCTGATACAGAGCTCTCACCGCACGGGCACGGTAACGGTTCCGTCACAGTTTACGACGGAAACCGTGAACAGTTGTCGCCCTTGGTGGAAGTTGCTTTAAATCGAAATATATTTTATGTTTTTTTCTTAGTTTTTTATTTTTATTATTATATTATTATATTATTTTTATTATTATTATTATATTATTATTTATTTTATATTCTTATTATTATTATTATATTGCTTAAATTCACGATTATTTTTATAAAATTGAAAAAAAATGTGAAAACCAAGTAAGAAAAAAATACTGTGACAATCGCAGTTGTAAATGTTTGTCGGTGGACCATTTGTTCATGAGACGAGCAAACTTTGGGAAAGTGATATTGGTTGCGTGATCTGGAAAAATTACTCCGTGACACCGTGGAGATTAACTATTCCGCTGTCAAGTGTGTTCACAGCGTCGGATACTTCGTCTTTCCTTTCTCCCCTCCCACTGAAGGCCGCTGACGGTTGAGAGTGGAAATAACATGTTTGAAAATACCGTTCTCATTAATATTCAACGCCTTAAGTTGATTTCATCAACCTCCACAGGATTCGTGTATCTGAAGCCTTTTCGTGTCGTTCTTTTCTCTTTCTTTTTTCACAAACAGGGCTAAAATCTGTGGCGATTGCGTTCATTTATTTGTTTAAATTGAAACGTTTCGCCTGCGATTTCCGGTCACGAAAACAATCTTAGCGATTTTTTAAATGGGACGCCAAAAAGAATTTTAAAATACGTGCAAACAACTGATCGCGGAACTTCTATGATGGTCAGAACTTGTACAATGACTCTTTTGGGGAAATGTGTCAGCTAGGACTACTTTAAAAAAGCTTTCGGATACAACGCGACCATTTTTTTTTAAAAAAAACAAATAGTTTCTGTTGTCTAGTCGAGAATAGTTTGTATATTTCTTGGGAGTAATCAGCCACTTTAAGCTACACGTGTTCTGACGTCGACACGTGTACATGAAAAGGACCAACTACAGCTGGCGGCATGTCACATGCGTAACGATTCTCACATGTGACCAGCAAGACGAACTCGCTGGCAGCTAACTGGCCGCCGCTTGAGCTTGGCGTCGACTGAAGACAAATTCATGTAGCCTGAGGGGGTGGAGATCTATGCGGTAAAAGTACTAAGGAAAAGAAAAAAAACTTGAATAAAAATTCAATTTGCCAATGACTCGAAATACTGCAGAAACTGTAAGGTTTCCATGGAGAATTAATATGCGTTAAGAGAAATAATGGCAAAATATTTTTAAAAATTTATGAGAAAATGGACATCATAGCTTTGGAAATATTTTTTAAAAAATGAATTTGTGGAAATAACTGTCAAGATATGAAAACAATTTAATTTTAGCTAACTAATCTACTAAAGTTATTCAGTTAAAAGCTGATGATGCGAGTAGTTGCTCCAAAGAAAGGAGAATCGAGTCGTTATCTCACGATGAATAAAGTGGATGTGTTAGTGAGTCAGAGAACTAAAAATTCAAAGACTTTATGAAGTTCAGTGCTCCAAAATTTCAACCTTGACAAGAAGAGAAAGCCTCCTTGAAGACGGGAGTAGTGGTATTCTGAGTGCTGTGAGAGACGAGATCCTTTGACCGGAAGTATTAGGTCACCAATGATACAGAGTCGTCACGTCGTTATATTTTGATAACGACGCTTTAAATTTAGAGAACGTATACCACAGATTTTGCACTGTTAGTACTACCATTTATCTCCTAATCGATCGCATAGCCAGGGAAAAACGATTGAAGAGGCTGATTTTAACAAATATAGTGCTGCATGGAAGAAAGGCAGAAAACTTCTAATTATAATCCTGCCATTGTAAACAATGGTGCACATAATCTTCTACATAGAAAAGACGGAAATGCTAGTGGCCAAGATGTTTCACCCTCGGATATCTTAAACCAATCTGTTAATTCCTCCATGCAGTAGATTCTCAGCGTAGGTTCGAAACACGCATTATCAATATTATTTAATTGCTGAGGAACAAAAAGTGAAGATTCTGCTTTTCAAAGTTACAGCAACTTTTTTGGTGTTGATAGTAGATATTTCGCGGACTGTTTACAAGGTTCAAGGGGAAGATCCAGATAAATAGGCTACTGGAGAAACATGAGTGAGAACTTACGGCTGAATTCCAGCAATCAACCCTGTGGGTAGCACCACAAAATCCAATAATGAAGTTAGTTTTTTATCCTGTCACTCTGAAAAATTATTTAACCTAGCTAAAGCTTAGTTACATTATCTCAGTGTGGAGACTACACAGATGAAACTAGTAGCAGGTAGTTTTACATCTAGCAATGCACGAGCTTACGTAAACATGTCGGATGTAAATGAAGATAAGATAGAAGTACCAGCCAGAGTTTCTCATAGCCACCTCCGCGCAGAGAGAGTTGCATTTTAAAAGGCTTGGAATACCCGCTTTCACTTGAAGTTCCTCTATAAATATATTCACTGACAGAAATTTTCTTCTGCAATCCTTGAAAATGCAGAAAAAAAACTCTTTTTAGATTTACAAGAGTATCGTAGGCATCATTTGCTTATAGAACTCTTTGAAAGCACATCTACATTTATATTGCAATCGGTACCAAGAAACGTTGGTCTAATAAGAAATAAAAACGTTGAAAAAATTGTCAGTTGCCATTAAATCATCTCGTAGTCAAGCTGGCTTCGTTTTTTCAAGGACAAAAGCGTTTGTCAAAAAATTAAAAATATATTAGAGCTGAATCTGAAAAAAAAACACCTACCTTGATTTGTAAAGAAATTAGAATCAACAAATATGCAAAGAGATTTTCCCAAGTTACTCAGGCATTTACAGGTATATATTAGGAGGCTACGTGTAAGTTATCCACTTTTTAAATGCCCACGTTCACATGATTCGAGTGGCTGCTTCAAAAAGACAGCGAAACTTTAAGATGGCTGAAAATGTTGAATACTATCTCAAAAAATGACCAAAGAGCACTCAAGGCAGACAAATTTTTTGGAGCAGCAATGTTCTCAACACTGCCCAGATTTTTTTAAAAAAAAACATTAAACCAACAAAAGAACGCTAAAGCTGCAAGCATATTATATAGTCAAATTTACTATAAAAACAGGTGCATTTTCTGTCTATAAACAGTTTCCCAATATTTTATCAAATGATCCTGTGTTTTGTCTCTACCAATTTTTCTTCCAGTTCCATCTATTCTTAGCCACCAAAACGATGCAGTAAAGGAAAAGAAATTTCTTTTAAATTCAAAGTCATGGAACTATTTACCGTTGTTCATATAAGGTGGGTAATCCTCAGCTTAAAAGCCATATGTCATTTAGGTATTCTCTACATTCTCCTCCGGCCATCTATTTCTCTATCACCTCAGTTTACCTTCCTCTATCTCCCTCTTCAACATTTTTCACATTTTCGCACTTCACTC
Organism: Nautilus pompilius; assembly: GCA_018389105.1. NCBI lineage: Eukaryota > Metazoa > Mollusca > Cephalopoda > Nautilida > Nautilidae > Nautilus > Nautilus pompilius. The sequence continues at coordinate 4,477 of JACATO010000118.1, forward strand.
TTTCTTCTTCTTGCTAAAAAGTTCTCATTCTTAAAGGAGTTACTTGTTATTTTTTTAATAATACGACCAATGACCAAAATTCTAATCTTGGCTGAAAACGTTCCTAAGATTATCACATGACCAAAACGATTTTTATTTATAAGACACTCAGAAATCAGAAAGCGTTTTAAGTTTCCGGATAAACTCGATAAAACATTTATGTGCCTATTGAAATTATAATGGTTCTATTTGCTTAACAAAGGAATCACCTCTGAGAATAACGATGCTTTTATGCATCTTCACGAAGAAAATACAGCCTCGTTCAGCAACCGCAACCTAATTAGCTACCTGAGCATTACAATACTTTCTTCTTACCGGTGAATAATTAGAATTGTTTAGCTGCCTTAAATTCAATCAAACAATTTTATCGGTGGTCCGCAGCATATTTCATCCTCACACTCATTCGATATTTATTCAGTCTTTGGAAAAGCTTCATCGAATTAATCTACCATTTCTGTGTTTATTGGAAGAGGTTTCTAATTAAGTTTTTCCAGAAGAAGCTCTCTTTGTGTTTGGCCAATACTTAGAATTACTCAGAATTCCCTGCAGCTAGAAGGTTTTTTTTTAATATTTTTGGAAAAGGCTACAAATCAACAACAATAACAACAACAAAAAATTGAATTACATCGGAGAAGAATCTCGCTTTCTTGCCTGAAAAGGCCAAGTTCGGCCAACATTTCTCGCGATCTTTGATCGTAAATTATCGGAGAGCCGAGACTCGATCGTTATTTGATTACAGAGAGAGTCGGCCTTCCTACTTTCCTGCATAAGAAACAGAAAAACGGTAAAACAAGTCTTTCCAATCAATTATGATTCTTAGGGATGCCGTTCCAACGCTCAACTACTGTTTATCACCTATATAATCTGAAGGGAATATTGTTTGTATAGCAGCTTGTAAATTGGTTGCGAAATTTCATTGTAAAAGAAACAATTAACAGTAATGAAAGATTTCAGAAAACTTGTGTATGGAAACTAGAGGCGGCTCAGGTCATGGGATATAGATCATAACCAAGGGATGCATTGCACCCATTTGAGAAAGGGTTACTTTGCCGAATCGAAGACTTTTGAAATCTGAGAGGCTGAATACAACGAGCACTCAAAAGGTTATTTCGGGCAGATCTGAGCTTTTTTAAATGCAGGACTGAAGTGTATCAAAGTTATACGTCATCTCTATTTGTTGCGTTCCCTGTTACATAATTTACTCTTTAAAAAATATCATTTCTTAGTGTGTTTTTTTCTCAAATATCATACCAAGATGCTAAAGATAAAACAAATTAGCTGTCATAGAATAGCAGTCATCATCGTTAGTGAAAATCGGAAGAATTAATTATTAAAAACTGAAAAAATCGCTAAATATGCTTCTTCTTCATCCGTTGTCTCCAGAAATAGCTAATGGTGTTCAAAATCAATTTTAAAATAAACAACCTTTGTCTCTTTACCATACGATTCTATCCGGATTTCTAGTTGCAATTTAATTTTTTGTCAAAACTTTCACTCACGACCAACCTGTTAAGAACTATGGATGCAGTTACAGATAACTCTTGATAGCATCTTACCACCGAGCTCCTTTTAGTTATCCTCGATTTTAATATAAACAGGCACGCTCTCACACCTATCGCTTGCTAGTTCAGATAAGTAAGCAAGGCACTTAGCGTCTGAATTAAAAGCAAAGCACTTGTCAGGGACCCTGCCAAGCTTCACCAGGGTTCTCTTGCACAGCCCGGTTTAGTTGGGTCCCGAAAGAGATGAGAAGCCATCACGGATTATACAACTCGTCATAGTTAAGAAAATGCCTATCGGTGTGGTTTCTAAATTAATTAACGCTCATAGTATGGAAAGCTACCACCTACTGCATATTCATGATGCTGTTGATAAAGGTATACTTTCGAATATGAAGCCTTGGATTTAGCTACCTGCTGATATGTGATTATCTTTAACTTTGAGAAATCAGCAACATCTACGCCCTTTTCTTGTTATTTCTCCGTATCACGTACGTCTGAAACATTCCGCACAAAAAAGTAGGTTTATTTTTTAAAATGTGCTTTAATATGTTGGAAAAAGTCTTTCATATTCCACTGCTGTTTTTAAACAATTTTCTCAATTTTCACGGTATTCATAACGTCTCCATCGATACCAAAAGCAAAATAAACCGCTCTGAAAATTGAAACCATATTTCAGGGGTTGAGTAGATGCATAAAGGTATCTGACCCTTTACTGCACTATACAGTTAACATATGCCAGAACCAGGAACACTTGCAGGGCGAAGAAGAGGGCTGCACGGAAACAATGACCGGTACCCGATGAATTTAGACCGACGTAACGAATGACTCTTCTAGCCGTGGTCTGTTTAGCTATGGCAGGAAACCCACACCAACGGACTGGTACAGGAGAGTTCCGGTCCGGATCTGGAAACTGGTGCGTCCAGGTGAAGTCCGCCTTAGTTCTGTGTCCTGTAGGTTCTCTGATTTCTCCTTGAACATTCTATGGCGCCCGTGAGATCCTTCTCGTAAAGGGGGATCAATACCATCCACCTGTCGTCACATCCTTCTTTAGAAGGTAGTTCCTAAAATAGAAAGATTTATTCTGTCAGATAGTTTACATTTAAATTATTCTTAGCGATAATCTTAACACAATGTTCATTTTAAAAATAATTGTTTGAAAATATTACAAGCCGTACATCTTTTAAAAAAGGAGTTATCTCGTAGATACAAACCTTTGTCGAGCTTCAGCTAAGTATTTGACGAAGGAATAACACTTATAGATAATATCATGAATAAAGACTGAAACGTCCAGATTCTGATATGACCCAAGGAGGGCATAACTCTGCGCATTTGACCTCCGGCGCGTTTCAGTTTGATCTACTGATAGCAGGGACGATTCGTGCATCAGTAGCGATTGATTACCTTTCTCTTCTCGCCGATATGTTCCCACAGCAGCAAGTGATGCAGGAGAAAAAAGAAGCGCGAGACGTTTAATTAGATATAGATGATGGTTACAAGTCGCGCGTATGTATGAATTTTAGTATTGTTAATTTTCTGCCGTCGTATTAATGTAACATATTTTAACACTTTCATAACCGCCGTGTAAACACGCGTTCATGTCGAGCGAGTGAATAGCGCAATTAAGTCAGCAGCCAACATACGTACGCACACGCCGTTAATAAACCCCGTTTGGGGTAATTGTAAGAGGTCAAGAAAACCACATTCCACTAACCACGGACGGACAACCGCAGGCCGCGGGGCAGAATGGGTTCTAGGCCATGCAGGACTGACTACGAAAGATTGAATCCATGTTCTTTTTATGGACGAATAACGATCTGGCCGTGGAGAAGCCCAGAGGAAAGATTCCATAATACCAATCGTACCCGGATAGTCGACCGGTACCTGCTCATTCTCCAGAACATAATCTAATTGAACATGTGGAACGTACCTCAGGCTGCTGGTGCAAAACTTCCTGTGCCTCCACAAACGTTTCGAGAACATGGTAACGTCCGCGTAAAGAATGGGATGATTTGCCCCTGATCAACATTCAAGGACTTATCAGAAATATGAGATGTCGCTACATTCGAGCTAGACGTTACACAATACTGGATGAACTTCTGATGAGGATTTTGTCATTTTTTAGGCAAAATTTCGGTATTTTCCTCTCAATGTCGATATTAAATATCTTTGTTTTCTTTTAAAGATGCCGCTATTTATCCGCTGTAACGTCATTATTCCATAATATACTTGATATTTGCCAACGCGAGTGTCTTCTTTAATTAAAGTTTATGTACATCTCAGCTGTACCCCATATGGTACATAACATTATTACTACGTGTTTTGCATTTCTTAATCCTTAGAAGTTTGTTAGTAGTTAATCTAGTTTAAGAATGAAATAAAATGACGTGGTTATATTATATCTTCATATGCAAAAGTATGCTCTTAAAACTGTTTTAAGAATTTTTCCATCCTTTCCCAACAGATGACCCTTGACATCAGTGTTGCAATCCCATCTCCCCATGTAAGTGAAATAGGACAAGATGAAAGACATTTAAGCCGAAGATACAAAGAAACAATATTTTATGTGCTGTTTAACGCTGTTTTTGGGGGGGAATTTTTAATCATTTAAGCGAGTCCAGCGACCAAGAAGAATCCGTGTCTGCTTCATACACCGATCTTCGCATGAGAGACGACCATGGTGAAGAAATAGGCACTTTTGAAGTCGGCAAAGAAACCTCTTCGTTTTAGGTGTGAGTGGAAACTGGAGTACCGGGTAAGACCCAGGTGGCTGGCTAGTGAAGAAGCGAGAAAGAAACCGTGCCCGGCTGATGCGCCAAGCCGAGTTGGTCCCGAGCAACTCAGACTCCCAGCCTTGGCGTTTGGGTAGGCCAATCACCAGACTCCCACGCTGCCCGTATCCATTGTTATAATCAGATTTAGAAATAAAACTGAAGAAATAACTCTACGAGTGTAGGTAGGCCATTGTTGCTCTGGAGAGTACATCTGGTTTATTCACTTTTATTTTTGCAATGGTGTTTTTAAGGAATTTTATATAGAATCTGCGTTAAGTAAAATTGTTTGTCCCGCTAGATTTTTTTTGTTTTTTTTCTTTTTTCAGGCGGCTACAAACAAAGAGAAAATAAATAAAAGCAATGGCGAGAATTTGCCAAGTCGTGGTGCTGATGAGTATTTTCTTATTGGCAGTATTTCATCAGCAGCAAGTTCTGGGTTACAACTTCGACAGGTAAGTATTTCTAAGAACAAATTTTCAAAAGAAAACAAGAGATTATTTAAGGCGCCGTTAGAATGCCGTGAAGTTACTCTAGAAAGAGGATCATCAACACGTGAGAGCCAGATGCACGGTAACGGAAGTCACAGATTAACGTCAACGGAGGCCATTAGCATACCCTGACATCACTACACACCGGCAGAACTGCCTTTCCTCGACTGTAGTATAATTTTGAAGCCTAATGACATTATAAACGAAATAATTCTACGTGTGAAAAACTCGTGGAAGGAACTAGTGCTTCAGCTTTTCAATAGATCACGGCGTAAAGAAAAACCATTTAATGTTTGGGGGAAAGCCATTATTATTCCATTTTTCAAGAAAGAATAATCTAATTATGTAGATAGTTATAAACCAGTTTCCCTTACAAGCTGCTTGGATGAGTTAATGGGAGCTGTACAAACACGCTTGACTGGGTGGTTACATTTTAAAAATGTCTTTCACGAACAAAGGTAAGACCCACAACAGGTAGATCACGAACAAAGGTAAGACCCACAACAGGTAGATCACGAACAAAGGTAAGACCCACAACAGGTAGATCACGAACAAAGGTAAGACCCCAACAGGTAGATCACGAACAAAGGTAAGACCCACAACAGGTAGATCACGAACAAAGGTAAGACCCACAACAGGTAGATCACGAACAAAGGTAAGACCCACAACAGGTAGATCACGAACAAAGGTAAGACCCACAACAGGTAGATCACGAACAAAGGTAAGACCCACAACAGGTAGATCACGAACAAAGGTAAGACCCACAACAGGTAGATCACGAACAAAGGTAAGACCCACAACAGGTAGATCACGAACAAAGGTAAGACCCACAACAGGTAGATCAGTATGTAATTACGTGGTGCATTTTGCACCATCTACTCAAAATGCTTTACAAATAAAAGAAAAATATGGGCATTTTTCATAGGTCTAAACTCGGTTTGTCACAAATTATGGAAGTTTAGCTTCTTTTATCAAATCATTAAATTAACAATATTGATGCGAGTAATTAAATTGATTAAATTTTTCATTGCTGACAGGTACCTGACTGTGAATGGAACAGTTTCATGTCTCGAGCGAAAGTCACCCGCCGCAGGTTGTTGTCTTTAGCCCTCCCCTCTTTAATACTTATGCCAATAGTGTCCCGCAGCTCAAGGAGAATGCTAATAATTAGTATTAGAAATAAAATCACCATAGTACAGTCACGCTCCGATATATCATGCAAGCAACCAGAAAATGACAACAGAAGGAATATGGAAGTATAGGCGCTGATGCCATTGTACTGCGGTGAATGTGTAGACCAATACCATGATTTTTCGAACGGAAATATCACATGACAAATCTATAGAAATCAAAGTTCTCAGTTAGTGGTGGCCGTTCCAAGCGATAGATCGCATGCGGCCTGATTTCATGTTTCTCGAAAATGTTATATGCAAAACTCTAAGGAGGATACGTGAAACTGCTACTTTTGACAATAAAAACGGTCAGATTCCAAACTCCCCAAAAGTGATGTTAAATACCTCAGCGTATGTTCTATGGATGGTAGACGACCAGCCAGCTTCAAGTACGGACGTTAACTTTTTTTGTCGGGACTCTGTAAGATGCACATTATGAACTGTAGCTGGCCGAAAATCTTTGCTGGAAAGAATCCGCCAAACGGTAAGTTTGGAGTGAGCAGTAGTAAAAATGAGAGGGTAGGATGACCAAACTTGGAAGAAGGTCCTTTTTAGAGATGAGTCCGGGTTTGAGCTGTATAAAAGATAGCTAAGCTAAACAGAAGTTGGGAGATAGATCAGTATAAGTGTGGGGCTGTATGTACTGGCTGCCGACAGGTACTGGTAGATTCTCAACGAAAAATACTATTCCTTCGGGAAGACATGTCATTAGACGGCAATTTATCGTCCAACCACGGAAATGAACCCTGTGCATACAGCAAGTGTGGTGGAAAAATATCTCTCAAAAATGTGTTTGTGGGGTTATATGGCCAATGGGAAAGTCAAACGGCAATCAAACACATCGATTCGTGGAAAGTGCTACAGGATATTTGGAACACCATTCCATAGTCAGACACTGATCACTTGTACGGAGCCAAGAAAATAAGGTTTCATGCTTTACATAGAGTAAAAGGATTACATATCAGATACTAATGCGTCATAATTTATACACATCCCGCGTGTGTTTCCATAATTGTTTCGAATACTCTAAATCTATTTGCTGATTCTTGTTATTTCGGTTTTTTACTCTAAACTTTCTGCAGAGGAAAAGAAGTTAAATTGAATAATGAAAGCTGTTGTAGTATGAGACTGATTATAGAAAACCGTCTTAAACACGGATAAAACTGCGACAACTCATAGCAATCGACAAGCGTCAGGTATCGTACAATAATTTGCTCTTACCTAATGACGCGGAGTCTCGGTACCTAGGTGTCATAGTGAACAGCAAGTTCGGGTCTGGGCGGCACATTAACGACGTTGCCGAATCGCTCAAAGAGAAAAAAAACATCACGACCATGTCTCGAGTTCAGGGAAATTCCTGTGGTGTTTCTACTAGAAGTTCTAGTACAGTTTGCGGTGCTTATATCTTGCCCAAGAACTGGTGAAGCCTGAGGTATCTGAACTTCTACGAAATCTTGGATTAGCTCAGTGTTGTTCAGAATTAAGTCGGGAATATAAACATAACTGTTGCTTCACTCAACATATCTACCTATCATCAGCCTCTTTACAGATGGCGATTTGGAGCTGAGAAACGAAATTCGTAGAGAAAATCAAACCTTAACACGTGCATTGCCCAAAAACGATATATTATGGAATAAAAAAAAGTTCATGCGAACTTAAATAGCCAACATTACGTGAGAGTAACAAGCAACTAATGAGAAGTTTTAGATAAATTGGTTGATGGGGAATCACTGAAACATTCATGAATCAGCTCCGTGGGTAACACCAGAGAATGCTATCAGCGATGACCTTGTCTTGCCATATAGTGCAGGAGTTTACGTAGTAACTACAGATGGAAAAGAAAATAAGGTAGGGAGACCAGCCGGAGTTATCTTTAGTGGCTGCCATACAGAGAGACGAGAGGATTTTAACAGGTTTAGAATGCCTGCTCTTATCTTCCTTGCCTATGTAAGTATTGTCCCTGACAGTAAGTTTCTCCTACACTCTCCAAAGAATGCAGGATAAATTGGACTTGGCTAGAAGAAATAAAATGTGCTCGCAGATTTTTCTGAAAGATGTTTTACATTCATATGGCAACACTACTAGGAGACGTTGTCTTGCAGGATAATTGTACAAATTTCCATAGCTGTCGATAAATTACATCTGAGTCAGGCTGGCAATGAATTCTGAAGCAAGAAAGCACATGTCATCCGAAAAATTAAAGATCTACGTAGAGACGAATCAGAAAACAACACATATCTCGGTTTGAAAAAAACAAACTCAAATTTAAAAAAAAAATCGCGGGACATTTTCGCAACTTAGTCAGAAATCTACAGGCAGACATTTTCCCGACTACGTGCAGGTAATTCCCTCTTAAATATCCCTGGTCATCGGATAGAAGGGGCCGCTTCAAAGGAAGGCCCCGTTTGCAACGTAGCTGAAGTGTTGAACGTTATCTCAGAGTATCTTTAAAATACACCAAATACGGATAAATGTAGCGGATCTGCGTTGTTTCCAGCTGCTGAGATGCTTCTCGAAAACATGAAACCAGCAATACAGTGTCCGAGGCTGTCTCCATTTCCTATAATTCAATATCTATATTCAGCCGTAAATGGGCTCAGTTTAAAGTTTAGGTCATCATATCGTTATGATACAGCTATCTATCAAACGGTGGACATGGATAACACGTTCTCATTATGTCTTAGATAGTATCCTATATTTTAATCGTTTTGATAGCATAAATGCATTATAATGTTGGCATAATAACACATTCATATTGTAAGGATATTTTGGTTAGACGTTGTTTGCCCATATTCTTTTTTTTTTTTTTTTGTTCTCAGTCTTCTGGACGTACGATTCTCTCTTTCCATCTTCCCTCGGGAGCGAACATCAAAACTCCTCTACGGTTCGAATTTTATTGGTTTCAGCCGTTTTCTCTTTTTTTGTGCTTTACCTAATGTCTTCCTATGTGAAGACAGGGTTTACAAGAATCAGTAATCATTTCAGAAAAAGAATGTCTAGCCATCAGTCAGCGTTCTGTATCAAAGAACTGATTTTCTCTCTGTCCTCGATATTTGCCAGTGTCGTCGTTGTGAATGATGACCTCTCAGTGGCTGCTCATTCGCGTGTAATACCATCAAAATTATTGACTCCACTACACTGATGGGAATTTAAACATCTCTCCCGAAATATTGTTTTTTTACTTGCAAGCAAACTAAACCTATGAATTCATTTAATTTAAAAACATGAAGAACTTGAAGCGATCGAGCCAGGTGATGAGCAGACGTGGAAAACAGTTCTGTAGATGTTTCTGATTTCTTTTTTTTTGTAATCTTCCATTTCTGAAAATGTAGTTTCAATTTTTTTTTTTAGAATAAAATAAGTCACAGATAGGGAATCTGTCAGGGTACCATACATTGTGTCTCATCAGTCAATGAATATCACTGTTCTTGATCAACGCCCCATTCAGGTGAAATAAACTAGCAACAAAGCAACGATTTTTAATGATTGAAGGCTCATCTGTAGCAACGTCAATTAGAAAAGATGTAACTCTTTTCTCTAATTTGGTGTTGCTGCTGCTGCTGCTGCTGCTGTTGTTGTTGTTGTTGTTGTTGTTTTTCTTCCTTCTCAGATGAAAAAATCAAAAAAATATTAATGTAATGCTTGAGGGGAAAAACCCGATTTAATTAGGCGAACATTAGAAGATGATTTAACGTGTAGCACTCTACTCCAGCGATACGACAGATGTGTCTAATCATCCGTACATAGAAACCGTCGCTCACTTCAAGCGCTTTTCAAAGGTGAAGTACTGCTTATTAATAAGCTAAAACGACAGATGCGACTAATCATCTGTGCATAGAAACTGTTGCTCTCTAGAAACGTTTTGCAAAGGTTAAATACCGCTGATAACTAAGCAGGAATGACTTTCATTGGTTTCTACCTTATCTCTTTGTTTCTCCATCTTATTCTAGATTTGATGACATCATAATCTCGTCTATCGGATGAGGCTGTAGAATATGTGGCATAGATCTGCATGCTCCAACAGTTTTGTCTAGCGAAGCGCAGGAGATAACGGACGAATGGCCTGACAGATGATTAAGCAGCTAATATCTGAAAGTATAAGAATTACTTCCGAAAACATTTTTTTAAATTTCGAAAACAGGAAGTTAAAAATTATCACACGCACCGTATACTATTAATTCTGAAATCATAGTCTTAGCGGATGTGTTTTTTCTCTTTTCATCTGCGATAATTTTTAAAACCCTGAATAAGCATTTACGACGAACCTCTTATTTAAGCTACGCTGATGGCGAATCACACACTTAAAGGAGAAAGTACTTCATGAAAAATATCTGCTCAACCTCGGCTCAAAACTACGACAAAGACCGAGCAAGCATCTTAAAGCTAAAACTCGTAGCTACTGACACAGGGAATGCCAGATTTTTCCTGGTGACATTTTGCTAACTGGACAACACATTTACCACAAAACAATATTTTTTGGTGTCGTAGATTCAAGGTATTCTCTGCAACTTCCGAGTCTTACGATTCAAGTTGGGTCTTTTCCTTCTTCAAGCCTCATGATTGCGTGAAGTTATCTCCCCTGATTTGACTCTCTTCAATAGAACACCTTTAAAGGTCTGCTATCTTCTTCAAGAAGACGTTCGGAGCTGTCTTACTCCCAACAATAAAATTGCTTGCGTTGGTGAACGACTTATGTCCTGAAAAAGTTGACCATACAAATAGTTTATTGGAATTGTGAGCAGCAATAAAGAAACTAGTCTGGACTGGAAGTCCTGTGTATCTTTCCATGTTTACTTATCTCTCTTTCTTTTCCGACCATCTAGTTTGGAAAGATTCATATATTGCTGACGAAGAAGACGCTCAGAGTAGCTAGTAAATAATATGGACGCCTGTCGTCTGGTAAAAATCTCGAAAATCAATAACATTTTAACCATTGAGCATAAACATGAAATCCGATACTCAGGAAGTTGCCTACACAATTAATTGTAGAATTTCCTTCTTACGCTCGCTTCAAGTGGGTTTATTCTGATACTCCGGTTTCCTCCCACATATAAAAACAATGAACTATCCCGGTGCATGTGGATGCTCCTTCACAGGGCTGCTTTGCCTAAAGATGCGGTCGGTATACAAGAACCAGCAGCTTCTCCCTGTAAAAAAACTCACGCAACCAGGTTTCACTTGATGTTTGTGAACGGCTATCTCCGGCTACTATGGACGACCAACCGAATAAAATTTTAAGAAATTATTTTGAACAGAATTAGCAACGCTAATAGCCCGTCAGTGTGGATAAGTAACTCCGAAGTTGTAGGAGATACCTCCCTTTCAATCTCCGGACCCTTTGTAAACGCGTGACTGGGGACGCCCCGACCACCTTATTCGGGAACGCATTTCAAACGGATACAAAGCAATTGCTCTCGTCACTCTGACGAAGATTGATTCTTGCTAAATTATATTTAAGATTTTTTTACTCATTTTAATGCCACTATTCTCGAATAACCTACTTAACGTATATTTTCATTTTCAGAAAAATTGAGAAAACTTTTCGGGCCAAGAACATAATCTCTTTCTTCGTTGAAACTTTAAATTATCATAGTTAACCTTTTTTGAACATTTTCTAAAAATCTATATTTTCTGCAATCAGGAGGGTTCCATACTTTGAAAGATTGCTCACTAAAACCTTACAAAGAGGAACTAGAATGTCCAAATTTTTACTATTTATAGAGTACTATACCACACCCTAATCTCTGTTAGTTTTAAGGCACATACCTTTACACCTGTAAAGATTTAATAATTAAGTACCCTAAATATTTTTCTTACTTACCATAGTGTTTCTTTCTAATGCAAATAAACTGTCTTTTAATGTCCAACCTCAGATACTTGCCAGACCAATTAACTAAATAATCCATACTGCCTTTCAAACTTTTGATGTATTTCAATATAATTTATTATCAACTGTAAATTGCATAAAATTATTAGAAATTGTTGGCCCAATATCGTCCACATATATTAGGAAAAGGGAAGTATGTTCAAGAACAGAAGTCCGAGACACTCATTTTGTATACTCTAAAGCTCTGAATATACGCCATCTTAAACTATTCGATTACACAAATAACCACGAATCTATAAGAGAATCTGCCAGTGATACCAAAATCTTTAAATTTCTCTACTGCATGTCCGTGTCGTGGGAGAAATCAAAGTGAAGAGAATGCAACCTCCTACTTTAATGCAAGTTCCGCCGGACACCTTCACGAGATTCCACCAAATCGGTGTGGAAGGGTTTCCGGAAAGGAAAATATTGCCGACATTTCACAGATCCTCTTTGGTAATATTTAACGGGAACTTCCAGGTGTTTTGCTACAGAACTCACTGCAAAATCCGCAACCGCGTTGGTACTTTGTGTCACAAGTAGAATGACAAGTTGTACATTATATTGTTTTCGGCATCTCGAGATACTGTAGACGGACAGAGACGAGGCCGGGATTGGTACCTGAAAATAGCAGAGTACTTACCGTAGTATCCTTCACCATCCAGCGAAATCTCCCTCGTCTCACTGAATGGAGTGAAAGAACGTCGTCCGTCTACGAACTCTTTTTTCCAAAATAAAGGATCCAGGAAACCAACTACTTTAAATCTGGATTTTATCCATTTGCCAACAGAAAGGATGGGAAAAAAAATAGCCGTAAGGAACACAACATTTCTCGGCTTTTGTTATAAATGACCATTCTTTGCTTTATTTGCTTGCTCATATGAAGACACATCACTGTAACTGTTTAGGTGTGTGAACGTTAATTACAGGTATATTTGTTATTTGATTTTGTTTCTAAAAGTTGCGTTCCGTTTTATTTACGTTAGCATACATTATTTGGCACGAAACCGATATTCTAAAACTGTTCAGTTATTTTATTTCTTACTTTGGTGAAGCTGAATTACATATAAGCGAAAGTTCTGTCTTTACAAAAAAAGACGCAACTTTTCATACGTGAGTCAAATGAACAGTAAATTCCATTTAAACTGCGGATTTTATATAAGTTAAATTTCATTTGTAACACTAGTACATTTCATGTTTCATTCCGTTTACAGATGGTTTTCTCAGTAAACATTCCAGAAAGTCGGCAGCGTCCGATATATCTCGGCTTGTTACAGAAGCTGTCCATTTGGATCTTTACTGATGTCTGAAACTTTCCCCAAATGGGCAAAATTGGTTAACATCTGAAGTTCTACCGTCTTCCGCCAGCTCCTCATGTTACATTAATTTCTCTTTCTTCTTTAACCAGTGATATTTCTATTTTCGTCACTCTTTCCTGTCCCCCTCTCATCGCCATCTGAAGAGTTTCTTTGGAAATGTGATGGTTTTATTTTCGAAGAATATTCAACGACAAGCTCGGTGTACTCTGCCAATTCAGATTCCATTAACGGAATTTAAAATATATTATCTATAATGAGAGTAATGAGATTATACGAGAAGGAAATGTAGCCAAAAAAGTGTTGTATGTCCACATTTTTTCTTTCTACTTTTAATTTTATTTACAGGTTTCCACAGAATCTCTACAAATTCCAACGATCTTACGACGCCCCAATACAATTAAGGGAGCATTCGGTACCAAAGTAAGACTTTTACCGATACAGTAAGGAAACGTAGATAAAGGAATCTCAGGAAACTTTTTGGAAGGGTGGGGATTTTTGTTTAGTGCTAAACCTTTTTTTTTTTTTTTTACCAAAAGGTGCAAAATCTTTTATTATTAAGCCCTGTTTTCTGATTATTCATTACCCCAGAGAGCGAAGGAAATATTCATATTTAATCCTGTCGTTGGTGTTTCTCGGTTACCCGTATCCCGGTCTCGGTTACGAGATTAGAGATTGTGCGCGTACATAGGCCGCACGACCAGTCCACAGCGTGGGTGGGGCTACGAACGAAACACCCTGCTGTAATTCTGATGTAGAAAGAAACCAAGAAGAACCCCTACCACGGAGGTACGTAGGGAAAACCGAGCCAGCATCGACTGGGATTCGATCTTGGGATCTCTACTTTGACAGACCTGTAGATTGAACACCAAGCCACCGGGCACCTGTTACCAATAGTCGGGTTATTACATTGGATATAACGAAAAATAAAGTAAATAAAAGGAGCAGTTATCACAATGGAAAGCGAAATTAGAATTAAAGGAGTATTGGTGTCTATTTGCAAACAAACGCATCAGACTTTACCAGTTTATTAGAATGCAGAAAAAATTGCTCTGGTTTACTTACTTTCGATACATTTGGAATGCTTGTCTTTTTCAGGAAAAGAAGATGCAGCATGACAGCAGGCCAAGACTGTTCTTCCCAGATCGCGCACGACATGAAGAATTTGGGAAGCCCCTACGGCCCCGGAAAAAGAATGACCTCGATCATTAGGATTCTCAGAGGGGCAGTTTAATCCGGGAGAAAGTTCTTTTGATCCAGCCAGTGGGCCAACAAAATCCTGTAGCCTTTCACTCTCATCAAACTAAATACAAAGGCTAAAAGAAATCTATGAAATCACCTGAAAGTGTAAACTTACAAATGGCTTGTTATCGACATATATTTTTCTATTTATATGCCAATCTTAATTTGCATAGCCACCCATAAATGGTCATTTATTTCCTGTGCTTAATATAATTATTTCTAACTGCACCACGATTTCTGTGGAATATACTGTATTTACAACTTACCCTTGACAAAGAGATGTTATCCCTTTTATAACCGGTAAAAAAAATAACAACACGAAATAAAGGGATGTATTATTCTACTGAGTTTTTAAAAATCTATCTGGCTCACTGCAGAGAAATAGAACTTTTTCTTTCTTTATTTTCAAACTTCAGCCATTTATCTCGTTTTGACAATTAGTCTCGCTTACGACAAATAACGTACTAACTTGGGGAACCTTTCAGTAGACATTTTCAAGAATTAGCACAGTTGATATAATAAATGCAAAAAAGGTCACGTGTTCTATTTAAAATTTGGTCATCTTTAAATCAGATCACGTGGGAAATAGCACTGTTTTTGTGACGTCATTTACTTTTACGTTGCAGTTCGTGCGTAATAACAAACGATTTTACGCAAAATTGTGTATCTTTTAATTAAGGTGACAACTATACTACATTTGGCGAATGAGAAAACTGATTTTCTACGTAAATAATTATATAAAAACACTGATGTTGTTAACCATTACCTGGGAAGAATTCTTCAACCTCACTCCTGACCGTTTGAAATTAATTACCTGGACTTTACTTCAGTCTAAGTGATGTAAGACTTACATCTTTATTGATGTATATTCTAAGATAGAGAAAATCTAGGTTAAAGCGGAAAACAATTGTGATATATACATCAGAGAACAGTTAAAACATATCAAGGGTGGCTATCTTTTCAGTCATTTAACTGATGTTTAGGTTTAAAAGGCCAAATAAAACACAACATTTCCTCGAAGCTCTCGATTCTACCTCCTTAGAACTCTTCAGAAAATGATTACGGTTCATATCAGCTTCTCACCTGTCACTACTATCGTGTGGTTTCCGTCATTCACGACAATCTGGGAAAAGGAGAATTTTAACTTCATTCGGCGCAAAGCTGATTTCTTATCAGTTTGTTCCTTTTAAGAAACATCTGTAGATAGAAACCAATTATCTGGGCATATGAATTTTGTAAGCAAATATGACTTCATGTTCAGAAATATTACCCATAAAAAAACGCAATAAACCAAAATTTTAAAAACTTGTCCGTCACAGTAATGAAAGTTGTCTACCCTTAGATTGCTTACTGCGAATCATTAATGGGATTTCTAACAGTCATCAGGAGATGACTGACTGTTTGTTAATATTGAAAATTAATATACACTAGCATCCCATTCCAAACATTCACAATCCAAAATATAAGAAACATCTAGCGTTTTATCAGCCGTCCAACCAAATCCATTTGTGCTCCACTTTTTCATGACTACGGAATTGGTAAAGAAAGCAGAATTTCTGTGTCGTACTGTCAGTCAGAGACTCACCCTAACCACCTCGGTCCCCTGTCGTGTTTCTGAACGTCAGGTCATCCCTACCCATAAATATACAGTGCCACCATCTTGACGAAAGTCCATTACTTCTACAATCCGATCTCAGGTGCTTTTTTCAGTCTATGCATCACAAAACAATGATGATAAATACAACAAGCATCGGGTGAAGGTTAACTCATTGGAACCGATAAGCTTGCTTCACTGTTAGCATATTAACTAACAACAAGAACCGTCACCCGAGAAATTAAGTACATGACTTAATGTAGAATCAAAACAAGTTTCTAGTTACTCACAGGCCGTCTGTAGTTGAGTCACCCAGCATCAGTAGAGATACATCAACGTTTATCCCTTACTGTGCCATTATACTATAAACTTCCTTTAAAAAAGAAGTGCGAGGAAATCCAGAACTATAGTTTAGTGATATAGTAACATTTGATAGTTGGTATTGATGTGGAAGTAAACATTACATTTATTTATATCGCTGGTACTATGTGTAAAACAATATTAGAAACTTTATTTGTTTACAGTGATAATAAATATTACAAAGTACTGCAGTGAAATAATCTAATCGTTCTGCTTCAATAAGGAGAGAACAAAACTGTACTTTGGAATTCGGAATAAATGTCTGCAATTTTGAAAAATATTAAGAAAAGAAAAATCCACACAGATTTGAAACTGTTTTTCCGCTGTATATGCTAAGGGGACATAACTCTTCCTATAGCAGACGTTTGCATAATTCTCCTAGGTGGCAATTGAAAATTATACTTTTTTAAAAACTTTTCATTATGCAGCATAAACACAATATATATATATAAAATATATATATTTAAATTAACAATACAAATGGTTTAAAACACTACAAATTTAAAAGAGTTTAGATGATAAACATTATTATTATTTTTATTATTATTATTATTATTATTATTATTATTATTATTATTATTATTATTATTATTATTGAGCTTAATTTTTTTAAAAACTAGCATGAATACGAAGTCGTAGACTTTAATTGCTGTAATAGATGATCTTAATTATCATCATCAATTTTACACCGCCTCGGTATATAATCGAAGAATCTTCAACTTGCTTGATAATATGAACATCGATTATTTATTTTATATATAATACAATATACTATTGTTCAATAACTTAGATAAAACGGTAAGCAATTTATAAGAAATACAATTTTCAATACCGTTTAAATACATATCAAAGCTACTTATTGATAATATGGATGCAAAACTCGTTATTTTTATTTTAAAATCCTGCTTTTTATGTAAGAAATTACTATTATTCGATTTAGGGGACACAACTCCAAACAGTATCTCTATATATATAGCAAGAAAATAGACTTCAAATGGTTAATATTTGGTGTTGCCATGTTTTACTAAAATATGCAAATAGGTTTGCAGCTCGTAACCTCTTTCGTTTCTTTTGCAAAGTTTGGATTTAATAAAGCGAAAAGTAGAGAACGGAAATATTTTGAAATCATTTTTAAAAAAAGAATTTATACATACATTTATTTCTCTCTGGAAGCCTTCTACAAACTATGATGGTTTCCAAGTCTTTGTCTATGTACCAAAAGATAAAGGAAATTACAGAATTATCTGTCAACCGAATGTTTGTAGGGAAACAATCCAAGAGAAAAAAAATGTTAGATTGGCCTTAATGTCTTTAGATGTATGCCCTGACTTCTCATCAAACATATCCCCCGCGTTGCTGAAGGGTCGCATCCCTGGGAAATTGACCGTATCGCGAAATTCCGTAATGCGAAACCTATTTTCCCATTGACTTCCATTATGAAACTGGAGATGCGTTCCTAAGGAGTTTTTCCTAGCCAAAAAAATGAAAATAAACATTTATAAACACATACGATACAGTACATTAAATAATTTATGACATACACGTAATATGAAGAGAAATGCAGTTGGAATAAATAAAAATATTGTACTGTACTCACCACAAAAGATGTTGACTGCTGCGTGAGGTGAGGTGGGGCAAAGAGAGTTATTGGGAGGAAGAGGGAGGGGCACTACTCTCTGCTGCTCTGCCCTGTAAATCGCCATCTGCTTTAGGCTTTTCATCCAAAGTTGTTTGACGTTTACGGCGCACCTTTTGGTACAGCTCGGTGTAGGAACTGAGGGCATTGATAACTGTTCTTGCAACCTTGATGTTCCTTTCACGGTTGTGGTCGTCATCAGCAAAGATTTGCAGACCTTCCTCTATTAGTGCAAACCCTTTAGCCATATTCTTTGTAGTTAACTAAAGTGGGATGGGTGGAGATTCTATATCCTCTACTTGTCCTGCAGCTGGCCCTTGTTCCAAAATCATCAGATCTTCATTGGTTAAATCTTCTCTATGGGACTCTAGCAACTCAACCACATCATCTTCTATGACTTCTTCAAAGCCTACATTATTTGCGAGTGTCACAATGTCTTGATGAATTTGCTGTAGACTTCAGCTTGTGAAAAACCTTTAAATTCATGGACACACTCTGGCCATGTTTTTCCATGAACCATTCATAGCTGAGGTTTTCACTTCATCCCATGACTCGGCTATATTATCCACAGCATCCGAGATGTTGAACGTTTCCCAGAAGTCCCTAATTGTAGGTTTATCCTCCCCATCAATTGTTTTTACGAGCTGCTTAAAGGTTCTTAGATAGTATGCCTTCGAGTTAGCTATCACACCTTGATCCATTGGCTGGAGCGAGGAAGCTGTGTTCTTGTGGATGTACTCCACTCTGACATTATCAGAAAGATCATTTAAATTACACTGGGTGGCTTGGTGCATTGTCTAAGAGGAGCAATGCTTTATTAGATATGTTACGCCTGGCACTATATCTTTCTACAGCAGGACAAAAATAGTTAGTGAACCAGTCTTGGAAAAGGGGCAAAGTCATCCAAGCCTTCCTTTTGGAACACCAAATCACAGGTTGATTAGACTTGGAATAGCCCTTGAGTGCTCTTGGAGTTCAGAGCGATACACCAGTAGGGGCTTTAATTTCATGTCACCTGAAGCATTTCCTCCCACAAGAAGTGTTAGACGATCTTTGGATGCTTTAAAGCCTGGTACTGATTTTTCTTCAATGGAAATAAAAGTTCTAGCATGCATGCGCTTCCAGAAAAGCCCAGTTTCATCAACATTGTACACTTGATCTGGTGTGTAGCTTCCTTCATCAATAATTTTCTTCAGCTCATCAGGATATTTATGAGCATAATCTGTATCAGCACTGGCAGCCTCACCTGTCATTTTTATCTTGTGTAAATTAAGGCGTCTCTTCAGCCTTTACTGGCCAGAAAAGGTTTTACCTCTGAAGATGCACATTCCTCTTCCTGCAAATCATTTTACAAACTTATGGCTTTCTGTTGAATGGCCGTACATTTCGTTTAGTGTGATCTTCAGTCCAGACACCCAGGAGTCGTTCCATATTAAGTATCACATCACTTCTATGAAAATACAAGGTTCGAGCAGTTAATGGAGTAACTGCTTGAGTACTTGATCTAATTTTGTCCTTATTATCACGGATTGTTCCCACTGTTGAAGTAGCAAGACCTAATGTTTTTGCAATCAGGCTGTTTTTCTCCAGCATCAAACCTTCTTAAAACATCAAGTTTAATATCCAATGTAATGCCTTTGCGGCTTTTTTTTGCACTAGTGCGGTCACTTCCGCTTGATGGCCTCTTTCCAGTCATCTTGAATAAGGGTGATGCACTGTACTATACACTGGAACTCGCCAATGCGACTAACAGTAATTAACGACAAGTTAACGTGAAAACACCAGTATTTAACGAGTAGTTAGCCTGCATTATGGTGTAATAAATCCAGCTGCTGGGGCGCACACTGGATGTAAACAATGGAGTGCGGGCCTTTTCGTGAAGAAAACACCGCCGGGCGAGTGGAGGACAAACGAGATTCGATTCGATCGCTCGGGGAAAATATTCTCTTTCCTTTCGCAGCGACAACGAGGGCGAGAGTTTCTCACTGTGTACTAAGATGGCGACGCAATTTCGGAACGGCAGCCCCGACTGACAACAGGAGAAGAAAAGGAAAGATCTGTCCTTATCAGCTATAAAAGGAAAAAGAACTGGCGACAGCCGTCCGAACTCGAAACAGGGCTCCAAAGTTTCCCGCCGCACGTGTCCCGGAGCCCTAAGGTAGATTTCGCTTTGTCTATTTCAGTTATCAGCTCCCTGCGCCGAGACCGCTCCCCTCTGACTTGGGGTCGTTTTTCGCTGGTTTTATCTGGGTGTTGGTTTCACATCGGTCTCGAGTACTGGTCACGTGTCGGTTAAGGGCGGAAATCAGAGAGCGATTCGGCGGTAAAATTCGATAAACCGCGCGAGTGCCTCCGCGATCGCCCGCGCCAAACGAAAGGCCCGGGGGTGTCGCCGCCTGGCGGTAGAAACACCAAGAAATCCGCACCAGACAAATTATAATCTCTAACAAAAAAATTTTAATTTTATATAGCGATTTTTTAAATAAAAAATTGTTAAAATTTACCCCAATTTCCGTGAGGCCGAATTTACGGCCCGTGTCGCGAAATTATTGGTCATCATTTACAAATTCCGTAACCCGGGGGTGCCCGTATTTAATAATGGACTATGTCATCGAAGGTGAGGATAGTTACCAATGCAAGAAATAGTATAGCAGGTGTCTGACTCTTTTTGATATTAACTAATCAATAATAAAGTTATGTCCCAAATTATTCCATCACCTTATTTTTCCATAGAACACAAGGTTCCTTATTTGTATTACAAAGTAAATATGCATTTTTGACATGAAATCAATGAGGGTTCGTTTCTAATCCATAGGGTCCTTCTGTGTACCAAACTCTGGTGCGAAGTTCAAACTGATGCAGTTCACGTTAACCGTGGATGAGAAATATATATATATACATATACGCGTATATATTTGCCGGTCCGCCACGTGGAGCAGGGAAGTTAGTCACTTTTCTATAGATAGCCGCCCAACTTGTCCTACGTCATGCTTCTTTTAGTTTTTCGTGACGCACCACCCACCGTTTTCACCTGCTGCTACTGGCTGGTAAGCTGAGATGACCGCTTGGCTGTTTGTGTGGCGAACATGTTATTGTGTCTATCATACCTGTACTGAGAGAGGAGAGAGAGAGAGAGAGAGAGAGAGAGAGATGTTGAATCCATCATTATTTGAGTCCACGGTCTGCTCAGAAAGTTTATTTTCAATTTGATAATCATCATTAAACTCGCTTTTGCTCCAAAATGACGGATTCTGTCTTATAAGAAGGAACCGATTGAAGTCTAGAAATACAAAATCAAGCAATTAGAATAGTGTCTGGGCCGTGCTGCCAACACTACTATTAAACAATCTGTTAAAAAGACGTAGCTGAGCGGTCTGATTGGAGCCGAACCGTCCTTATTCTGATTCTTAGACCGATGGTAACGATTTTGTGCCGAATGCTATCGAAGAACAGAAATCACTGGTGCTGTTCACTTGACATCACATCCAGCCGGGACTGTACCTGCAGATGTTCAGATATGGAACTGACAGAGATATTTTCTCAGCATTTTATAATATCTCTTAAATCCAAAATCTTTTACCATTTTAGTGAAGATTTTAAGCATTCTCAATTTTTTCAAAACGTCAAATCCTTATTTTAGTGAATTAACTGCAGATCTACTTAAAACGAGATCTTTGAGATTTACTTATCTAACTACGACGTCCTAGTGATGGTAAATGATCTGAGAGCTCGGTTGGCCAGCCTCTGGTGCTGAAACTGCTGGTCATAAGTAAGGCAGCGCCTGGTCATCTTTGCTTCCCATTCTCACTCATTCAAGATGAAGTTAAGATTGGTGATCTAGAGGCATACGCCTCACACTAATTCGTCGTTCGATCTTTTCATATCACCAACAATCACTGGTGCCATTCTGGTAATGACCAACTTGGAAAACAAGCCCTATTCGGCATAAAATAGAATGACAACAACCAGGTGTACGTGGAAGCTTGTTTCAAATTACTTTTGTTGGCAGAGGTCAGGTTCAACGGGGAAACAACTTACAAACTTTAGAATGCTGAAACCGAGCGGGTTGTGTTATGTGCCACCGTCTCTCTTGAAGAACTCTACAAGATTTCCTGGCTGATCTCGTTTCCAGTCTTGAAACAGGGCCGCCATTCGAGAAGTAGGGAACAAAAGGGCTGACATTTTTTCCCTGCTGTAGAATCCAGGGCCAAATCTGATCGTGGACGAATGTGGTGCCCTTCAAGGCGCATATCGCTTTAGGCAGAACATACCTGGAAGCCAGCGCAGTACGATTCGAAGTTCTTGGGTGGCTTGTGACGCCAAAAACAGACGGATCTGTGGCTTGCAGGTGTACCCCGCGGAACTTCCGCCAAGAGGAGCGTGTGGTACTGTATACGTGCCAGGAATTGCGAGGACATAGCATCACAGAGGATAACTTTTCCACGTCGTATCGAATTGGAAGCGAACTTATGAAGAAAAAACTTGCACTGCTGGGTAAAATAAGAGGAAATAAGCGGAGCTACTGGCTGATGTTCTACAAGTGAAAGGTCGAAAAGTTCACTCGTTAATGTCTGCGTTAGCGCCGGCAACAGGAAGGTTTCTTAAATGGCAACAAGGAGAACAAAGAAGAATTCTCTCGTCATGAGACCATTGCAGAAAGATGCAATAGTGAATGGAGGAAGAAGAGGAAGGAAGCCCCACACCGTCCTTCACTACATGGCTACAAAGGGAGGCTGGGATAATTTCGAGAAAATATATGCCAACATGGGACCAAGTCCTAACTGATGTCAGTATACAATTCCTCAGTCTTCTGGAAATCCATTCAGAGTGTAACTCCAACAAACTTTGCCAACGTATAGCTTTTTTGAGATGTTGAACAAGGCCCTAGTTGTACTCCTCACACTAGACCTGGTGTGCCTACAGTAACTACATGTATCGCTATGGTGATAAGTGTTTAGGGAAGGTCGAATGAAGATGCACCAACAACAACTGGAATTGGATAAAAACGAGCTCAGTCTGCAGGCAACGCGGCTTTACGTCGCCAGTCCCGTGTTATCTGATATATAACAATGACCTGTTTGCTTAATCTTAAGTACAATTACGATATATATATTTCATTTAACCTTCCAAAATTCTCCTCTAAATGTGAGATCTGAAGACGAACTGCAAGAAAGTGATGCGAATAAAATCATAAAGTAAACCGGAGAAAGTTAAAAGTGTTCTTTTAAAATTTTGTCAATAGAACTGAAATCAAAAGAAAATTACTACCCGCTGGGAGGAAACAGGTGCTACATCAAAGCGGGGACATGTAGATGCTCAGTTTTTTAATGATGGTTTGATTTCAGATTTTCATTTGGTGCGCCACTCGGCCTTAACTGGCAGGTAATAAACGAGATCTCACCTGTTGCTTACTACCTGTATGTTCAAGATCCTGTGGGTAACACACGTGAAAAGTGAGTGATTTTGATCTTTCCGGTCTTCAGCAACAATTTCTCGATCAAACCAAGTAACCTTTTGTAAAATTATTTAGAAACATTACAGGAATAATGTATTTGCCATATCTATAACGAATTTTTCAGTAAAAGATATTATTTTTTATCCTACCTATTTCAATGACTTACATTATATATATACCAACTTAACTCCACATATCAACGAATTAAGAAACTTGTTGATCATATTAATCTTATTCTGAATAAATTTGTTTAGAATCGGTAATTATTCCCAGAATTTTATTTGAGACTCAGTGGCAATAGAAATACATTTATTCTTAACATTTTAAACATTATAAATATTAATATTGAACCCATTATCAACTGAGAAACTGTACTCATCGATTCAATGTCTTTCAATTAATATTGGTAGCAAATTTCCTCAATAGCATTAATTATTTTGAATTTTAAGGGGGAAACGCCTTTTTAATCTAATTTCGGTTTATACAAAAGTATAGTCGATTATCTATTCATCCTGAAGTTAAAATAAATATCAATCAAATACCTAAATAACAGCTGATGAAGCAGGTGAAGTCTGTTGCAATATAGGAAAATATGTTTGGAAATCTTGTTTGTATTTTAAATTTATTCTTCCTGTTGAAACTACTCGGAGTTAGTTAGGAAAATCTTCCACATCTCATATTTCCATGTTTCGAGTCTAATTGTCATAAGGAATGGCTCTGAGTGAAATGAACTCTGTCGTTTGTCGAGAGTTTAATGACAATATAAATACAATTTACCAATATTTTAAATTTATTTTCAGCTATTATCGCAAAGAAGCGAAATCAATTTTAAAGTTCCTGTCAACCATTTTATCAAGAGACTGAAGGCGGCTCAGCCTTTTTTTGCTTGTTGTCTAAATCTTCAGGATTCGTATTTGAGCAAAAACAAAGTAGAATTAATGTATTTTTGCATCAATCTCATGCCCTTTTCATCTTGTCGTCATTATTATTAGTTTTCGGAATCCTTTTAGCAAATCCTACATATCTGTTGGCATTAAAGTCAACACCTAATTAACTTCTAAATAATAAAACAGGTTTGTAAACACAAATCGTTTTATTTCGGAATTCGATTGGAACTGTCTTAAAATTTCTGTTTGGAAAGATTACATTGTACGACAACTTTGACTTTGTCTAATCATAGTAACATATTTCCGTTATCCAAAGACGGTGGAATAATTTTTCTAAAGAGGCTGATATTTTTTTTAAATATTCATCTGTATTTTAGGTGATGGTAAATTTGTTTGTGCGTGGTTTGTGTGCGAAGAATGCATAGCGGAACGTTACTAGCATCGTTTTTCTCCTCCAGTGTCCATCCCTCTCTCTGAGACAAAATTTAGGCGCCGGTGGTGACAAAACGCTATGGCTGCCTTCAATGTGTAGATTTTATTGATGGACAATAGAATCGCAAAAAACTCCAAATTTGAATGGGTCGTATCGTGTTGACGATCTGTGGAATTTAACGTGCCTAAACGCCGTATTTGTTACTGAAGCAGGTTTTTTCCTCCCGATTGTGAAAGTGGTGATCGAGGTTGACCATGTTGGAATGTGGACATCAAGGAAGGGGACGGACCGGTGTCTACGCGGAAAAGCCACCACATTGGAATGTTGACACCTATATAAAATTCGTAAAACCGGTTTGTGGCGACCAATGTTAATGAAAAAAAAAAAGAAACAATACGATAAATGGCTAAAGAGATTAATGTTGGGAAGTAGATAATAGATTAACGAGAGCTGATTGGAGAAAATTCTAACGTAATGCAATGAACGGAGATGGACGAAGTTATAAGGTAGATCCCGGCTACCGATAACTCGAGAGCTTCTAGCTACCGAAGAGTCTAGCGAGACTACGGCTCCACAATACGTTAAAGAGTAGCTTGAAGATTAGCACTCTTCCTACATCGCTGGTTCAGTCTTAGAGATAAGAAAGGTTGATAAATAAATGATCCCGCAGGTAATCGAAGTAAAGAGAAGCAAAAATAATTTTATTTTTTTAGATGAGTGACTGCGAGCGAGCGAGTGACCAGTTTAAAGTAATCAGTCACGTTTATGCTTTTCCAAAGACTCATTCTGAGGTATCAAAAATACAAAGAACGACCACATAGGGCTAAATTTACAACAACTATTAAATATCTACTAATCGAAACCAGTGTGTTCATGAAACGTGACTAATTCGACCCGACTGGCTAAATAAATTAACATGAAACAAAACTGATACAAGCTTAATTGCTTGTAAATATGTCACAGCTAATTGAAAAGAACTGGCGGATGTAACTGAACAGGGATGGGTTGTCAGATCAATTCCCGGACACCGACACTCGCTGACATCTGCCCACTCTCAGAAAAATTGAAGGGTACAACATTCAGCGAAGCGAGATAACCCTTCAACTTTGCCAGACTCCCGATCTGTAATCACGGTTAGATGTTCAAAACTTCGGATTAATTCTAGCAGTCCAAATGTAAACATTAGAGGGTGGAAGTAAATTCAATATCTTTGCCTACCAATAACTCTTTCGGTTCTCAGCCAAATTTTATTAGATTTCTGCTTCACTCGCTGCTATTAGAGAGGAAATATTCTGTTCGGTTTGCGCTAAGTTATCTATCTACTGGACTGTAAAGGAGGGACTCTTAAACTTAGATTATAGAAACATTAACGACATCTGGTCGGTCCTCGCGGTCTTTATACGAGTCAAGTGGCGTTTATGCTGTCTTGTGAACGAAAGGACCACTCCATCCTCTGAAAGTTGGGAGTCCGGTTAAATATGTACAGAGCATCAGATGGTCTAATTAAGATTATTAAGGATGATTTCTTTCGCATTATTTATATTTGAGTACTAACGCGTGAGTTCTGTGGAAATGTTGCCAATAATTTATTCAAACATATTTGACCCACATGATTGAGGGAAACAAAAGTATATCAATAAACCAACTTTATCTGCTGAAAGGAAGTATTGAATATTGGCTTAATTATTGAAATGCAGAAGTCTGGCAATGACCTTCTGTTTAAGGGAAACTGATCACATGCAACATCAGTGGCAATATTCCCAGAGCAGATGTATTTTTCATAACTTCGTCTCAGCGGGAGAAATCGAGCAATTTTCTTCCGATTACAACCCGACTGCCATTAACAGCGACAGCATCCTCACGATTGACACTGGTAATTAGACATTCGAGAATTACACCAACCTATCGCTTTATTAAAAAGAGGTTGAATGTAAAGACCGATGGTGGAATTATTATTGAATGGAACACATCCGTCACCTTACGTCGATCGCGCATCCTGCCCCATTTTAAAATCTGAATGTTGAAAAATTTGTAGTTGTCGCTACAAAAGAAGGAACAAAAACAGTGGATATAAATCCACAGAAAAACACAATTTTATAACATCTTCTATATAATCACAAATTGTATTAAAAAGGGATATTTTTTTAGTGTAGTTAATGAGCAAGATCAGAAGAACCTCTAATAGAATATAAGTGCATTATCCTGTTCCAAACAAATAAAATTATATTTCTGAATTAATAATAAATACTTCCATAACATTTATTGATGGCTGGATAATTGATAAAAGGAAATAGTAAAATATCCAGTTTAAATTGCTATCAGGCCGGTCCGGTGTAAGCTATTGATTTGGCTTGTTCTTCCAAGGGTTTCTCATAATCTGGGCAATTACCCTTTTCTCCGATCACTTCTCAGCCAAGATTCCGTTTTTTAAAGGCCGTAAATGGAATTATTTAAAATCAGAAAGACAGGCTTCGTCAGGTCAACACCAGCCATTGTCGCAAAGCTAAGCTTGGCGATTATGTTGTCATAGCAACGAGGCAATAAACGTCAGTAAAAACATTTCGTGACAAGCACATTTATTTGTAGTTATTCACCTTGCATTTCCACAGAGTTTATCGGCCAGTTCTAGCAAAGATTCCTGACTTTAATCGACATTTATTATTTTCCTTTATAAAGAGATCGCGTCGTCAATTTGTTTTCTTTTTTCTTTAATTAGAATTTGTGCTACTTCGGTCTTATTTTTGAATTTGCACAGTTTTTCATTATCCTTTTATCTGGGCTAAAGGATTAAAGATAATTAGCAGTGATTTGTTGAGTAGAACTCATCATAGTCAACAGAAGGCGCGGCTCAGCATCTTTGTAATTAGAACAAATATTGCATCTGGCTTTGCAGTCTGCCGTCCTGGCTTTCGATGTCTTGCTGACATCTTCCGGGAGGAAGTTAGAAGAAGGAGAGGGGTGTTCTCTCCCTTGGTAACTGAGCGAGTTTTGACCAGCTGTTGTGAGGGGATAACCGTGGGGTCGGCTGGAGTAACTTCACGCGGACGGACCCGTATGGAACATCGTTTGTGCTGCGAGCCCAAGCAAGGTCCCTAATCCGTCGCATGCTTGACATGCGGTTATGCCCATTGGGTAAGCCGTGACGGCGTCTATAATATATATCCTAGAGAAAAGATTACGATAAGCCAATATTTCAGCCTACATAGCAGTTGATTATGACCATAAGACCATCGACTCGGCTACAGACTCCAGAAATAGTGCGTAAAATAAGAAAGAATTAATAATATGTCGATTAAAAACGTGGATGAAAAGGCACCGATCTCGATGTCCGGTCAAAAACAGGGTTCAGATATTTGAAAAAAGGAGAATAAATGACCAGTAATTTAAATTTAAGAAGATATTACTTTAGAGTTTAGAATTTTCTCTCATCCAATCTCCATTTCTTGCGAGGTGTCATTCCCAATTCTAATACAAAGGAAGCCACGTTGTTCTTTGTTCGTGATGTTTTCCTAGGTTGGTATCGCTCTGAATATTCCTCTGGATGTAATTGTGATCTTTCATAGGTTTTTGTCTTTTTTGTGTAAATATTTAAAGTTTCTTCTACTGAGTTTACTTCCCACTGCATTGACAACGAAAGGGTCAAACTCGCATATGCCAGACTGATGACTAGTTCTCAGTATCTACAGAGTAGTGCAAATTAAATACCAGTCAGTTCAAGTCAGCTGATTGGACATTTACGAATGCCCACAAAAGCTGTTCTGTGATTCTTTCTTTTGTCCTTTTGTGTTTCCTCTCATGTAAAAAATAATGTTCAGAGCTTGTGCTGCCTATTTACCAATCAAACGTAAGAAAAGTTTCTCTGTTTCTAACTAAATTGAATTGGAATAATGGAGTACTCTGTCCGTCAGAAGAAGTTTGTATATAATGGTGGTTGACCAACGTTTTTAATTCTTCACTCATTTTCTTTTGTTAATCAATGCACACCTGTGTACCTGTGTACCTTTTAGAAAAGGAATCTCAGCCATTTGTTCTTTTACTTTTACATGTACTGTTTGCAAACAGTATGGGCAATCCTATTTAGTTGATAAAAGTGGTCTGTACTGTCGTCAAGACAGGTATTTGGGTAATTATTTAATAAAATATTGAAATAAAACTGAGAGAGAGAGAGAGAGATGAGAGAGAGAGAGAGAGAGAGAGAGAGAGAGAGCGAGAGAGAGAGAGAGAGAGAGAGAGAGAGATGAGAGAGAGAGAGGAGAGAGGAGGAGAGAGAGAGAGAGAGAGAGAGAGAGAGAGAGAGAGAGAGAGAGAGAGCGATGAGACAGAGAGGCGAACAGATTTAAGAATCTAAACTCACAACGATCAGGTAGATGAAAAAGGTGAAATGAATTTGGCTGAAGAGAGTAAAAGGACAAAAGGGTGGAATCAAACAGTGGTTCCAATATTTGTAGGGTTGTTGGACTATAGATAGCTAACCCTGAAACCCAGGAAATAACAGCTTGGCAAATAATGATATTTAGGAGATAGTGGGCATATATCTACAGTGGACCATAAACATTGCGAAATCACGTTAGTAGTAGATTATAAATTTGCCTTTTGTTAACAAATATAAGCATATATATATAATATATATTAGTTTACTTTCGATAATCCAGGAAAAGAGTAGGTTAGTTTATGAAATATGCTTGAAACATTATTGGCTGTACTGAAATATTTAATTTTACTTTTTAGATTTGTGTTTTCCTTAAAGATCTGAAAGTTTAGGTCAGCAGCCATCATCACCAAGTCATCGCCATTATACTAACAGAAAGTTTCCCTGTTAACGTAATTTTGTCGTCTTTCTGATTCCGGGATCTAAAAATTTGTGTTCTTTATTTAATTCTGAATTTACTGTAACATCCATCATTCATGGGGTTTGCTTGGCCATTTTCTTTTTTTTTTTTGTGTGAAATGATCTGAAATAAACGTTTTCTTGTTAAATATGAAAATATGTCTAATAAATTATCATTATCGTAATTATCAACGGGGAGGAGCACCTCAAACTTGATGGGCAGTATAGAGTTATCTACCTTGCACCGTAAATTATATTTATGAACTTAAATAAAAAAATGGAAATTTTTCATCAGATTTTTTATCTGCTGTTTCAATGAAGAGAATACAACAGACCATAGACGTTCAATGTTATTAGAAAATTTATTGGACTATTTTACTTTAATCTATTTAAAACCGAATCAAGTAACTGTTCTATTTTTTTTTAATATTTCTTGTGAACAAGTCTGATATAATGTAGTGTATGTATTGACGAAGAATAAGTAATTGTGTATATCGATAACCAATATTTATTGTAAAGTTCATGAATAAGATTATCTACCACTGCTTAAGAGATACCGACCTTTTAGAAAATGCATATTGTGTTATTTTTATATATAATTTGTTGCTTTTGCTTTTCTACTTGAAAACATTTTCCCCCCTGATGTTCAAGAAGATAAATTTAAATGTCTAGCAAAACAGGACAAAGAGGCACAGTTTTTGAATATTTCCATCTTCTAAAATAAAACAATTTGTGATGTAAGACAGAAAAGAATCAGGTACTAGGTGTACTCAGACATTTTAAAGTAATAGATCATCCTTCATCGGGTATTTAATACTGTTAAAACAACAAGCTTAGGTTAAGAGAAATCAGTGGAAAAGTGGACAATGTCTGGGTTCTGCCTGGAGTGGGAGGAACTATTGACAAATTAAACTTTGTCAGTACATTGACTGACATCTTACTCGTTGTAAATTATTATGTTTGAGAGTGATGATGATGATGATGATTTACAATTTGAAGAAGAAAAATCAACTTAAATAGATTGATGACACTCATCTCAGTTCAACATCATATCTCTGCTTAATATTTCCCCAACCCCTCCAATATTCAGCATTTCTATGGGAACCACAGATGAGACCTGCTCATTCTGAGAACATTTTTCTGTGTAGAACACATCACACATGTGAAATCATTGCTAGCACTCTGCACACAATTTCTCTGCTGTGTATCTAAGTAATTGGTGGTCACACTGAACTTGTCTGTGATTATTTTAAAACTGGCTCTCTGTCCATATTGTTTGTTCGAGAAGCAAATTTTTTCTCTTAACATTGTAACTTAGTTTCCGCTAGTATTCAGTTTTATTTAAGGAAAGTGTACATCGATATGCAGGAATTCATATGACTGTAACATACAACACTAATGGCTTGGAAAGGCTTGTTTCTTGTATTTTGGTAAGATGTATTCCTCATATGATTCAAGTCTCTTCCACTGGTGACTTCACAGTCTGACTGAAGAGAAGTTTACATGATAATGAAAGTCATGAAGGACTACACATAACTTCTTATGGATGCAACAACAGTAAGATGCTAATTATCTATTTTAACTGAATATTAATTCAAAGAAGTTTAAAGTCTCAGACTGTGTAAAATCCCTGTAGCAGCAAGCTCTTGTTAATCCAGTCAGTCATTATTTACTAAATGGATATCTCTGAGCAATCCGGGAAATAAAACATTCTCAGACATTTTGAATGTTTAGTTGAACATCACTTCATCAGCCAGTCTTGTGTTGCAATTAATATTTGAAAGGAAAAAAGAGACTTTAATCAAAGTGCATGAACTATGTCTAGAAAGCTCTTAAGTTTCTCATGTTTAATAAAATGCAAAAGTTGTTAATAATTTGGTAACATGAAAGCTTCATGAAGTGATACCTGGGGTTAGTGCCACTAGTTTACATCCTGGAAACAAATAATTAATGATGGGGTGAATTATAACTATTTATAAAATGGAAACATTGGTAAATGCTAAATTTACTCTGTTTTCTTGGTAAAATTCATATAGTCTAAGGAGGTTTTATTTTGGAAGTACCAGACTGAATAAGAATCATGTGTTTCTTCTCTATCCACTTTATAATCAAGAGATGTGAACACTTTAA
Source organism: Nautilus pompilius (assembly GCA_018389105.1). NCBI lineage: Eukaryota > Metazoa > Mollusca > Cephalopoda > Nautilida > Nautilidae > Nautilus > Nautilus pompilius. The sequence goes on from JACATO010000118.1 coordinate 36,196, forward strand.
ATCCTGACAAGAAAATCTCCACAGCACAGACAGGAGGAAGTTTCAGCACCTGACCTGTGTGGAGTTGAAATAATGAGATACTAAACAAAATAAGTAAATAAATAGAAAATAAAGTAGAGGAAGATAATATTTTAAAAAGACAATGGGAAACAAACTTTATTTGAGACTTTTGTTAAATAAAAACAATTAAATAGTTTTCTTTTGTTTAGTGTAATAATTATACAACATTTAATGAATGATAAAACATATTTTCTATGTAAATTATTGTATAAAAATATTAGCGTTGTTAATCAATGTGATGGAGGAATTCTTCTTCCTGGGTAAAGCACAAGTATTTAATCTTAAGTTTCATCTAACAGCCTGAGATTAATTATCTAGAAGATATATCAGATTAAGGAGTGTGAGGTTTGTATGTTTCTTAGTGTAAATTTTGAGAGGAAAATAATATTATTAAGGAAAGGAAAGTTAATGATACATGTCAAACCTTAGAGCACATGAAATACAGATCAAAGGTAATTACACGTCTTCAGAAATTTACAAATAATTAATGCTTCAAAGGCAAAGTAATACATAGGGGCTCTTGTTTGTTGACCTACTTGTGGAATTTTATTGCCAAGGTGAAAGCTTCTACAGTAACCTCCACAAACCTGTTGTCTGGTGCCTACTAGAAAATCTCAATTCATCCTCTGCATGCCTGTATTTTCTCCTCCATGTAAAATAAACACTAAGTGTTTATCAGTTTAGTGTAGAAATCAGGGAATAGTTACATTGTGTGTCTCACCTGTCACCACTGTAGCTAAATAACCCTGGCAGATGAATTTCATAGGAAAAATTTAACTTGCATTTCAAAACTTTTAGCATCAGATACCATGTGGAAGTGTCATAGGTCGTGTGTGCAAGATCCAAAGATAGATACATTCTGGATGTGCCTGGCCACTGATGGATCCTTCTCATAACTTGGTTTGCTTAACAGACAATTATAAACCAAAATCTGAAAAGGTTACCATCACAGTAATGAAAGTTGTCTACCCTTAGTTCGTATGACCTGATTCCTAGTGCAGTTATCAGAGCATAAAGGAAAAGGGCATGACTCTTTGTTCATTCTGGAAAACGATATACAGTTGTAACCCATTCTCCACATTTAACACCTAAGATGTATGAATCACTTTCCATCTTGGTTATGTCGTTTAGTAGAAAAGTGGCAGACATTTCCTTACTGCACTGTTATACTATAAACTTCCTTTAAAAAAGAGATGCACAGAAACCAAGAACAAAATCGAGATATATATTTATATATTTATATTCGCTTTGAAAATCTGTTTCAGAGTTTATTAATATAGTAACATCTGCTAAGAGTAGACATTACATTTATTTATATCGCTGGTACTATGTGTAAAACAATATTTAAAAGTTTATATGTTTACAGTGATAATAAATATTACAAAGTACTGCAGTGAAATAATCTAATCGTTCTGCTTCAATAAGGAGAGAACAAAACTGTACTTTGGAATTCGGAATAAATGTCTGCAATTTTGAAAAATATTAAGAAAAGAAAAATCCACACAGATTTGAAACTGTTTTTCCGCTGTATATGCTAAGGGGACATAACTCTTCCTATAGCATACGTTTGCATAATTCTCCTAGGTGGCAATTGAAAATTATACTTTTTTAAAAACTTTTCATTATGCAGCATCAACACAATATTATATATTTTTTTTAATTATCAGTACAATTTGTTTTATACACTACAAATTTAGGAGATTTTAGCTGATATACATAATAATAATAATAATAATAATAAGAATAATAATAATAATAATAATAATAATAATAATAATAATAATAATAATAATAATAATAATAATAATAATAATATAATAATAATAATAATAATGATGATGATGATGATAATATTACAACAATTAGAATCTGCTTGTTTGTATTCATGCTAATGTTTTCTGAGAACTTTATTATTATTATTATTATTATTATTATTATTATTATATTATTATTATTATTATTATTATTAATATATTCAGGGACTTATCTGCAGTCATTTTTTCCATAAATATAATGGAATACTAAACTAAAGGAAACCTGAAGTTTCAAAATTTGATGCTAGAGATAGGATGTCCACCTTAATTACCTGCTTTCTACCCAAGCTAAATAAAATGATTAAACCATTATATAGAACTGTGTTCCACACTGGTAAATGTTCATGCTTCAGTAGTTTGTTTACACTACTACTTATTCCCATGCTAACTGAATTAGAGAACTACCGGAAGTATTAGACAAAATTCGAGATCCTCTCTACTTTGGTCTTGGTACTGGCAAAGACTACTGGGACCACTGGTGGTCCTCCCAATGTATCCTTACTCAAAACCCTGCTACCAAGCTGTTACATAATCTTTCGAAATTGCACAACTAAGTAAGCATAATCAACATCCCTTTGACATTCAGATGAATTGCACAGCAAAGATAATATCATGCAGCAGTTGTAAAATTTAACAAATAAATTAAAGACCACATCATTTTTTTAAAATATTTAGATAGAAGAAAATGAAAGTATAAGAACATGGTAAGGATGAAAAACTGAGAAAGTTGTATTCCCCACCTGAATTTGTATGTGACAAAGAAACAAACCTACCAAATCTTGCACACAAAAGACCATCGGATTCTGGTCTGCATTCATCATCAGTAACACCTGTCTAGATTTTTTTTAAAAAAATTAAGAATTCTGCAGATGCAGTAGATGATGATGATCAGGGGCTGGCGGAGGAAATGAGAAATGTTCTTGAGTTGAATGCATTTTCTATCAGTTTCGTTTTTCTTTATTAAACCTACTTACCCACCTTTTTCTTATTTGATCAGCAAACTTGGCCCCACTTTTAACCCGAATATATTCTATCGTGCAAGACAGTTCCAGCAGCAGCGTGTGGATCAGAACGTGTCACACCTTTGTTCACCTGTACCTGTCTACAAAGGGAGTCTGCGTGAGAAGGGTTAGCCAACCGGCCACTCAATTGCTCCGGATGAAAGGAGGGCTGTCCTAGACCCCTACTGATTTGCCTGTAGGACCTGAAAGAAAATTACAACCCCTTTCTTCTTCGGACGTAGAATCCAGCGAGTAGAACGGCTCTCTGCTCTTCACCTCCGGTGTACGAAAAACACGGAAGTCCTTTCTTTACCTGGAAAGAAGACGAAACGACTGGTGTCTGTTCGGATCTGACGGAGACGCTGAAGTGTAATATCCCACTTTAAAATATGTGGGATCACTTTCCGTGGTGGGGCATTTTGTTGATTATCACGTTTTCCTAAAGGTGCCCCCCCCCAACCCTAGGGGCAGCCCTGGAGCTCTCTCGCTGCTACTTTTGCCTCTATCTCTGTACATGATCACGGTGCAGTCTTCTCGCCGGAAAGACCCCTGTGAGTGCCTTGATATCACCCTTACGTCTGCGGGAACTCCGATTAAAGGTTAGCTTGCTCTTCTTCATACCCCTAATCTACCCCTATCAAACTTATTTAGATAATTAATTATTGAATATCATCTTATTGTAGTCACCCACTTGCTGTCACAAGCTCGCAGATACAGGATCTGCCACAGACCTTCCTCTCCATCTTCACAACGTTTCTACCTCCCAGGCCCCCGATCGGCTCAGCTCTGTCGGCCCCAGGCTCGCAGTCTGATATCCCCGTCACTTTACTGTTTGTCACAGTTTCATTTAAACCAAATATTATGTGTTCGCCGGTCCTTTAGCTTCCGCATCATCCGGCGGCTTCTGTCCGCTATTGCTACCTGCGTTTACGATATTTTAGCTAAGAGCATCACCCCGTGATCCATTCAAAGTCTACCTGTCCATATATTTCGCACCAGAATATTCCGTTTCCTAACCCTAAAGCATTCCTGTCAACCAGGACAGAAGTTGGATTAACCCTATGCCCGCTGGAGTTTTCAGTCGCTGCCTGCCTGAGTGCGCGTGCAGTGAGATCAAGAACCAAATGTTGGTGCGTTATCACGGAGCTGAATTAATAAAGGCACAAAATTAGTATACAAGCAGTAAACTTTCCTTTCCTGGAAATACTACCATGCCACAGACTTTCCTTAAAGGAGAAACTCGACGAAAACAACTACAAACTAGTTAAATTGTTACATGTTTGTTAATTTATGTTGATTGGTGAAAAACCATTCGGCCTGTTCTTACCTAGAACAGGTAACATAACGATCTGGCAGGCGGGACAAAATCTATTATAGTGAATCCAACCTTTGCTTTGTTCTTACCTAGAACAGGTAACATAACGATCTGGCAGGCGGGACAAAATCTATTATAGTCAATCCAACATTTGCTTTGTTCTTACCTAGAACAGGTAATATAGCGATCTGGCAGGCAGGACAAAATCAATTATAGTGAATCCAACATTTGCTTTGTTCTTACCTAGAACAGGTAACATAACGATCTGGCAGGCAGGACAAAATCTATTATAGTGAATCCAACCTTTGCTTTGTTCTTACCTAGAACAGGTAACATAACGATCTGGCAGGCGGGACAAAATCTATTATACTGAATCCAACCGTTGCTTTGTTCTTACCTAGAACAGGTAATATAGCGATCTGGCAGGCAGGACAAAATCAATTATAGTGAATCCAACATTGCTTTGTTCTTACCTAGAACAGGTAACATAACGATCTGGCAGGCAGGACAAAATCTATTATAGTGAATCCAACCTTTGCTTTGTTCTTACCTAGAACAGGTAACATAACGATCTGGCAGGCGGGACAAAATCTATTATAGTGAATCCAACCGTTGCTTTGTTCTTACCTAGAACAGGTAATATAGCGATCTGGCAGGGGGGACAAAATCTATTATAGTGAATCCAACCTTTGCTTTGTTCTTACCTAGAACAGGTAACATAACGATCTGGCAGGCAGGACAAAATCTATTATAGTGAATCCAACCTTTGCTTTGTTCTTACCTAGAACAGGTAACATAACGATCTGGCAGGCGGGACAAAATCTATTATAGTGAATCCAACCTTTGCTTTGTTCTTACCTAGAACAGGTAATATAGCGATCTGGCAGGCGGGACAAAATCAATTATAGTGAATCCAACCTTTGCTTTGTTCTTACCTAGAACAGGTAACATAACGATCTGGCAGGCGGGACAAAATCTATTATAGTGAATCCAACCTTTGCTTTGTTCTTACCTAGAACAGGTAATATAGCGATCTGGCAGGCAGGACAAAATCTATTATAGTGAATCCAACTTTTGCTTTAATATTTTAAACAATCGTAACTTGATCTAAACGTTTGGTAACTAGATCTGTCCATTGTAGCAATAATAAATCAGTTAGACAATTATTTTTCCTGAAGCAATTTACACCAAAGTTATTAATTTAAAATACATTTTAGAAAACCTATTAATCGGCGAGTTTATTCCCACTAAATCACACGTTTTCGTGATTTTTAACAAATAAACAGGATAGAAAACCCAGTCGGGGTTCCCTGTCATATTCCCGGGTGGCTAGATGGCGTGGTTCATCCTCGTCGGGTATTCCGAGGGTGTCATCAGTTAATCTTCACATTTCTACCCTGGAGACTGAAGGGGCAGATCCAGTACCCGTCGTCCGGCAGCCCCTTGTGGCTAAGACCTGCATTTGTTTACAGATTTGTACTGCTGTTTAAAAAAACAAAAAAAACAAACCATAATTATTCATTTTAAAAATCTAAATTGACAGGAATGTTAGAGACGTATCCTAGTACATCACAGGTGTAATGCATCAGCAGACAGAGTAACCTTAACAAAGTCAAGAAGCCTGTTATTTTTGTTAAGTGATCCATGCCCTTTTTATTAAGTGATCCATGCCCTTTCCGTCTACTTCCGGGCGAGTTCGTCCTATTAGATACAAGTCTTATTCCAAACATGGGAGCCTAGATTGTAAAAGGATCCGACATTTCACTAACTATGCGTGGAAAGAAGGTGCAGGTAATGAATAATCAAGGTCGTGTAGAAAACGAATGATGGAAGCAGAAACCTCGACCTACATGTCAGGTATAAATTATCATAAATTTCCCTTAATAATTCTCGGATGTCTGGGCATTTTGAAATAATCCGGAAACGTCGGACGTATTTTAAGAGAAAGAAAATTCTAATTGAAACATTGGAGAATGGGTTACATATTGAAATATATTTCACACCAATTCTTTGCCATTTCGATAGAATTTTGCAGGGCTGTAGATGATTGCTTCATCTACGTCAATAATTTGTTTTATAAGTTTTTTATTATTTCAATGAGTGGAACATCAGTTGTTTATCTTAAATTAGAGTAATGGCTAGAGGCGGAAGGCAGATGACAAACAGAACTGCTGATAAATAGATTAACCCTAACCCTGCTACCTTCACCTGCTATTAATTCATTCCAGTGTTTAAAAAAAAAAAATTGATCCAACTTTGTAATCGTGACTTCTAATATTAGGAACTGTAGACAATCGAAGCTGTTAATTCCTGTCCACGTGTTCAGCACAGACAGCAGCTACCCAACGTCTAAAATTGAAACCAGGTAGATTTATCGTATTTACCTATTGTACTCTTCGAGCTGATATCGCCGCTGTGTTGTTACAAAATTACTGAAAAGTAAAACCCCCTAACAACGAATTTCTTGCCATTATTATTTTGAATCATTCAGTGTATACCAAATGCTTAAAACATCTCACTTAGACTATGCTATACTTTCTATAAATATGCTGCACATACGTAGATTCCTATAGTGAAAAAGAATATCAACATTAGAAAATAATGGGTTAATCAAAGATTTAAATAACGGAAACAAGATAGTTTAATTACTCTTACATACTATTTGCTTAAAATGTAGACATCATTTTACAGTCAGGTACTCGACGATATGTGGGTAAAGCAATCATGGAAAGCAATAAGATTCTTTAATCTGACCAGAGAAACAATATTTCCAAAAAGAAAGAAATATCTCCTTGGAAACAGAAAGTATGAAATGTAAGTAAACCAACATCCAGTTAGGTTACAGGTTAAAGAAAGCTGACTAAAATAAATAAGAATTATTATATGCAATGACGGTCACAATTGCAGGTACATCACTGAAAATAAGACGTGGACATGCGGAAACAAAATTCCTGTACATTCAAGTTTTAACATGCATCAAATATACCACGTATTTCAAGTGAATATTCCCTGACTGTAATGTGTGTGTAACTTTTAGGCTATTAAATTGATTTGGTGATATTTTATTGATGACTGCACAGTTATAGCTGCCACCGAATGTATTTATTTGTTCTCATCAATTCAATAAATCATCATCTTGATGACATTAATACCTAGAAGTCTGGGTCTCAGCCGGCTGCAGGATGAACAGGCCACATTAAACGTTTGGCGAAGAAGATTATTTCTCTGGAATTCATCGAACTATTAGTAAAAACTATTTACTTTCGAAAATATGTATTAAAACAGTTTAAATAGACAGAGTTTTGCACGAAGTAACTTTAATAAAATCAACGATGTCTGTTATTATTCTGGGAAATTAAATGGGGCTCACTTTTATTCCGCAGAACAAATGTTCACTACAAAACCAGGGCTATTCGTGAATATAATACTTTTATTCTTTTCCATTCTGACCCTACAAATTTGTGGTACAAATAAATAGATTTTAAAAATTAAAAGATAGTGCAAAAATACGTTCGAAACGAAAGCAGAAACATCACGTGATCTTTATTCTTTTTTATTATGATAACGCTAGGTAACAAAAATCTAGTTAACTTGATTTTCTACATTTCCAAGGCATTTTTGTATGTTAAATACATTTATAGCATTGGTTTTTCGTAAATGTTAAAAAATAATTATACTATTATAGTCGATAGAATGGGTGCATAATACGAAACACCCTAAAAATTCCTAAATTTTTTAGAACATTATAGAGCTTTCCAGAACATTCTAGAACTCAGTAGGACCTTCTCGCACATTCTAGAAGTTTCTAGAACTTTCATCCATAAACCAAGGTACATAAACCTTTGCGCACACTCAGCCCAGTATGAAATAAAAGCATTTAACAGGTGATTTTTTAAATTCTGTTATTAGATAAGAATGGCTGAAAATCTAAAATGCAAGCCCTCTGCAGACTCATTTTGTTATGTTTGTCGATTCTATACTGGCCCAAAGCGAGTAAGATATGATCAAACTGAATTATAAAATTTCACTGCCTATGAATCGTACTTTGGAATGAAGATCGGTGATCAAGATAAAGCATGGCCATCTCGTGGCTTGTGGAACATGCAGATCAGCACTGGAAGGATGGCTAAGAGGAGACTGTAAAGCAATGCCATTTGATATCCCTCATATTTGGCGAGAACCTAAGAATCACATAGATGGCTGTTACTTTTGTCTAGTGGATGTGTCAAGATTCAGGAACTTCAAAAACCGACATGATATTGTATATCCAAATATTCCACCATCCACTGCACCAGTCCCACACAGTGATGACCTTCCAGTGCCACAGCCGCAATCCAAATCCAAAGAAATAGATTCATCAGAAAGAGAAAATTCACATGTAGATGAAAACTATGATTCTGACTTAAATTCAAAGTAACCTCATTTTCCAGATCACCAAGAACTTGGTGATTTAGTATGAGATTTAGGTTTAATAAAATCTAATGCTGAACTTCTTATGTCATGGCTGAATGAATGGAATCTCTTGGATGACAGTTGTAAATCTATATCTTCCAGAAAGACGCATAAAAAATTCTCAAGATATTTCTCAGTGAATAGCAAGTTGTGCTTTTGCAGTGGCATCAATAGCTTGTTTTACGAAATGGGTATTGTGCACAATCTTACTGAATGGCGTCTCTTCATTGGCAGTTCGGCGAGAAGTCTCAAAGCAGTCCTTCTTCACAATGGCAACAAATATCCATCGACAGCATTGGCCATTCTGTACATATGAAAGAAGATTATGAAAATGTTAAGTTTCTTCTGGAGACAATTGACTACAAAAAATATAACTGGGATGTTTGTGGAGATTTAAAGATAATTGCTTTTTGAAAGGACTGCAAAGAGGACTCACAAAATGCTCATCATTTTCTGTCTTTGGGACAGTCGTTCCACATCACAGCACTACAGAATAAAATTGTGGCCAGCCAGAGATCAGTTTATTCCTGGGACACAAAATGTTAAATACGAGCCCTTAGTGAGATCAGAAAAATTCCTCATGCCTCCACTGCACATAAAACTGGGGCTTGTGAAGCAGTTCATTAAAGCTCTTGACACATAAAGTGAAGCATTCCAACATTCGTGAATTGTTTCCAAATCTTTCAGAAGCAAAAGTAAAAGGTGGGACTTTTGTTGGGCTACAAGTTCTTCAAATATTCAAATCAGAAAAATTAGAAGAAAAGATGTCAGAACAAGAAAAAAAAGCATGGAAAGCATTTCGTTTAGTTGTCGAAAATTTCCTGGGAAACAGAAGTTAAAACTATATAAAATTGATTGAGGATTTAATCAATAAGTATGGAAATCTTGTTTGCAGAATGTCTCTCAAGCTTCACGTCCTTCATTCTCATCTAGATTTCTTTAATGACCACATGGAAGATTTCAGTGAAGAGCATGGTGAGAGATTTCACCAAGATATCCTAACAATGGAAAAGTGATATCAGGGAAGAATGGATGCCAGAATGATGGGTGCTTTTCATTTTTTATTTCTGTAAATGCAATTTAGATTTTTACTGTACTTAAGAATTAAATAAATGTAATGAATAAACGTTTTTCATGAGTTAAAACTATTTTCTTTTTTTGTTTGGCAAAAGTTAGTTAGTTGTACCCGTTTTATCAGTAGATGTATTAAAATGTTTAAAGTAACATTCTGAGTGAAAAACTGACACTTTAGGAAAACAGTGCTATGTTGGTAATCAGTTCACCAAACTGACCATAACCAGTTGGAAAATCAGGTTAACTGAAAACTTTTCGAAAATATTTTACACTAATTTTTTCACAAATCAGAAAAAAAAATTACAGGTAAAATTTTAATGGATGTAATAAATATTTTAGTGTATTCTGGCTTAAGAACGGGAAATCTATAAATTTGATGATATAGATAAAACACGTATTTTTAACACCTACTTGCTACCTTAAAGTCAGTGGTGGAGATTACTGAAATACAAAAGATGACAGGTAGTCGATCGACTTAATACCTGCAGGATTTAGTACGGTCTGTTTTGACCGATGTTTTTTTATAGACTTTAAAACTACCAGAAATATTAGGTTACAAATTAAGTGAAGTTCTTTCTACTGTAATTTTGGTATCAGCTATCACAGGCAAAACAAGCAATCTTCAGTCCCCTAGCTAAGCTATGACCTTGTTTTCTTTTCAAAATTTTAAAATACAGATGCAAAACAATAAAAAATAAAAACAAAACCTGTAAAAGAAATATTTCTGACATGTAATTTGGAAACGGCAAAGGAACACGTACTACCAGCGTTCGAACACTCAGGACCGTCAAATTCTGTTCTACAGCGATCGCCGAGGTCACCTGTCTAAAAATAAAGAAGGGGGAAATTAGGAATTCTACACGTACCTGCTAATCCGAAAAGGACGGATGAAATAAGAAACTTCTCCAAAGAAAAGCGTATATTTTGTTTTTTCTTTTAGTGAAAAAGAATAGAAGAAACGAAAACAAGTTCCCCTTTAAGCAATACTACAAACGTCGCCTTAACATTTAGGTGACACGCCATGCTCCCTAATTATACGGTTTTTCTTATATGGTGGGAAAAAAATTCTGATTTTAATTTACAAAGTGGAAGGAACTAAACTCGTTGCGTGATTGCAGTGATCTCTTCGTGGGCGAGCCCATGCCTTGGGCACTGTTTACTGGAGAAACGGAAGCAGTTCACCTGTAGGAAAAGGAAAAGAACATTAAAAATGTGAGGTGAATAATGAATGATTGACATTTCCCAACTTTATTCCAAGCAGGGAATGTATGTACCTATTAATTGTTTTAATTTTAAACTTCTGTTTTCACCTGCTGCATAATAATCGTGATTTCTAACAGCAGATACAGTCGACCCCCGCGTAATCGCGGCTCGGCCCCGGTTATTCGCGGAATTTTCCTTAGAACCTAACTAATAGTTGTTCGTGGAAACCCCCGCATATTCGCGGAATCGCAAATATCTTCCGCGATTTTTTTATGGCTTTTTTTCATGGTAGTATATATTTTTCACGCTTTTTAACGCTAAATTATTAATAACAATATAATTTACTAATTTTGTAATATAAATACTAACGTAAATTCAGCAAAATATCAATATAAAATAAACGCTATTGGCTGGAGGTTTGAAAGTAGCCAATCCGAGAGCGTTATTCATTTCTCCTCGCCGCTGATTGGCTGCTGCCCACGAGGCGCTGTCTCAGGCAGATGCAGCCCAGCATCATCCCAGTTTACCGCGTGTAGCTATCTCGAGAGTGTTTTCTGAGTGTTGTATTTTTTATTAAATTATATTATTATTTACTTATATTTTACGTTATATTTTGACGTTTATAGGCATTTTTATGGACCACGTCCAATATTCGCGGGTGCTCTAGGAACGTAACCCCCGCGAATACCGGGGGACAACTGCAATGGATTGTTTATCTGTACTCTTTGTAGAAGCTTCTAAATGGAGTTATTTTAGCAGAAATTCACAAAAGAATTACTGTTTACTTCATCTCCTACATAACCAATGCCTAAGTTATTAATTAGACCTTAAAGATAATTTGCTTTTATTCCTCATATCACCACTAGATTTTCGATCATCTACAAACTTTTTATTACTTGCATAATTTTGTATCTTCCTACGGTTAAATCCATCATTAAAGATGCATCATCACTATGATAACTTTCTTCATTATACATATACAATTCATATCTATCTTGTGTTGTGTAATTATCAATTTTTAAATACTTACCTTACTGTTAAAAGCTTTTAATGTTGCAACAACAAACCTATTTTTTTAAAATCCAGATCTGCTTTTTATATAAACTTTAAATACAGTAGCTCTAACTTTTTAAATAAGAAAATGATATTTTATGCTTTGCATTTAAACTTTCTACGGAATGGATAATTGTCCACTCTATTCCCATCTATTAAAATATCACACACACACACACCCCAAGACAGCATATTTAATAAGGTGGGTAAAACGTCAACTCCTATGCCAGCAATATAAATCATTATTATTTTCGTCAAAATTTTTTAATTCTGCTATGTTAATAACTTCCAGTATCCTATTTCATTCAAAATATAATTGTTTGTTGTATTAATTTATCTGCACGTATTTTCTTAGCCCCATTATTAGAATTCACAAAGTTATTAATATTTATAATTCTATAATTAACCAAACTTAAATCTGTAGTCATCATAAATGTGACTAGAAGATAGTGAAATTAACCCTCTCTCTCTCTGAAAGCCAAATTCTATATAACCATAAATAGCAGCTTTGCTAAAAACGTTTTGTGGTTCTTTAGTAAGAGAACCATTACATTAAATTATACATTTTAGAACATTATTTTATTTAATTTTAATTTTTCAACCCATTTAAATACTTCTTTGTCTTTTTTATCTTCAATTTGTTTTATAATATAGCTATTATAAAAGATATTCAACCAAACGCATTAGTGAAATTACAACGTAGAAGTTCAACTCTAATTTTATTATTTCTGGGTTATGTCCCTCATCTATTGCAGTCAATCCGACAAATGTGTTAATTTTTCTAGGTGTTTAAAACTTTAAAACATTTTGTGTGTGTGTGTGTGTGTGTGTGTGTGTGGTGTGTGTGTGTGTGTGTGTGTGTGTGTGTGTGTGGAAAGGAAAGATTAATTATTCTATTTCGTGTTTTAAAATTCTCAGTTGTTCTTCGGAAACTACTGACATCTCCGCAGGTGCCACTGACTCATCCTTCCTGCCATACAATACGCCAAAGCTTTTTTAAAAAAGGTATTCAAGACAACTTTCATCCTAAAGACTGCATTTCGATTTTCCTATTGATTTTTTGAAATTAAATATGGAAAGATCGAACGTTAACGTGGGAGCATTTTACTCAGACAGATGTGGTAAAGACCTTCTCTGCAATAACCTATCTATACTTTCTTAGCGCAATATTGATCATTCCTGACATGTTGTCCACCTTCCATCAGACATTTCTCCGGAAGATCAACAAAGATGCACGTGCCCTTTTCTGATGTTTTAGCATTGTTCCTTCAGACGCCTTTCTAGATCTCTTTGTGCTGAAATTTGAATATTCGGACGGACAGGGATAATTATTGTCGACTGGATCAATATTGCTTTGCAAGTGTAATTATTTCTAGTTTAGCTAATATGACAAAAAAATTAATGGCTCTAGAATAAAATACGGGCGATATGAGTGCTGTCTGGTCTTTTAAATATGCACCAAAACATTCTTTCTGTTATGTCAGATTATGACTGAATCTTCGCAGTGCCAAAGGCATAATTCCTGCAAGAATTTTAATAACGTTTTCTCTTTAAATATCTTTTTTTTTTTTGAAAAGTTTGTATCGTCCATGGGATAAGATTATTTCTGGTCATCTTGATCAGATAAAGTAGAGTAAAGATGGTTTAAACTAGACACCAACCTTTATTTTCCAGCCAACTTCTGCCATCTGCCAGCTACAGCAATCCCAGGTAACACGTCCGTCAAGGCGGTTTTCCTTTAAAGTTCTTTATCTGCAATCGAAGTGAGTTTGGTTTTTACGTCCTACTGTAAAAGGCGAATCTATAACCGACAAAATACCATGAGACACTTTTTAAAGATTACAAAACGAGTCAATAACGAGGATTAGAGTGATGTTTGGGCTTATTCTAACATATTGCTGTACGAAACAGCGCTATAAGAGGTCACTATAACAGGTAGGAACCTTCCTCCAGGATAAAGAACGTTATAAGGAAACAGCGCTATAGGAGGTCACTATAACAGGTAGGAACCTTCCTCCAGGATAAAGAACGTTATAAGGAAACAGCGCTATAGGAGGTCACTATAACAGGTAGGAACCTTCCTCCAGGATAAAGAACGTTATAAGGAAACAGCGCTATATAGAATACAGGTATCGTCTTTCACCCAAACGTATGAATGATTAGAGTTTTACAAATAATATATTAAATACAAGAAATAATAGTTAAATATTGTCTTTCTTTTAATAATTCTGAAAATAATTATGTTGTTAATATGAACTTTTAAAAGTTGTATCAGATATTTTGACCAAGAAGAGCTAACCCTTCGAATTATAAACAAAAACCAGCCGCCAGAGATGGAGTGAGCCTAACGCAATTGATGCAGTTTCTGCCGTCAGGGCTTTGTTTCCTGAAAACTGCCAGAACCTATGGACGAGAAACAAAATGGAAAGGTGATTTACAGGAACGAACAGACATGAAGTAGGAAATGAGAGGAGACCGGGAAGTAGAGTGCTATCGCTTCCTACCAGATTAGATCAGAAGCTGGTTCAGTACATTAATAACACGGAAAGCACTGACAGCTTCAGCTGTCTGCGGTGTTCCGTACCAACTTTCAGTAAAATAAAAACTATCGCTCACTATTTAAGTAAGGGTGGTTAACAGGAAGGGCCTGATAAACTCTCCATTTAAATTTCTGAAGTAACGTCTGCAGCACGAGCGGGGTTTACAACAAAGACATTGTGAATGCACACGCTAATCTATTCAAACTCAGTCAGGGCTAGTAAATGTCTCCATCAGGGAGTATTCAACGTAGACGAGACATGCATAACTACAGACTAGAGACGTCCATCGGAGATCATCGCAATGAGGGGGTAGGAAACAAGTGGGGATACTGGCGTCAGCTGAAGTGGAACATTCATTCCACCGTGTGGAGCAGAGGTTTTTCGATGTAGCCATATCAGAAACCTTAGGGGGTGTGCCTCTCATTTTTGGCTCGATACAACTGCATCTTTTTCCGACCCATACATGAGGTTCTGAAGAAAACCCATGGGATGGCTTCAAAACTCATAGGAAGAACATCGCTGCGACCGACAAGGCTAGAGACCGAAACTTCAGGCTGCTGTTCATTGTATCCCATCCGGGGCTTTACACTCTGCGATCAAGCAGTCGAAGTATGGTCGTTCAGTCGTCTTGGATCAATTTTCCCATTGTGTCAGGCGGAAAAGCTTATTCGGAGATGCTTACCTTAGAACAGTAACACAGATAAACTCCATTCGTGGATTTCAGAAGAGCGGAATCAGTCTTCTCAATGAATCATAATGTTTGCTGTAGCTGTACTCATCGGTCTTCCTGAGCTAGCGAACGACGAGGGTAATGATAGCGGTACACCTGTGCAGTGATAAGAGTTTCAGTAAAAGTATTCCTGATTTGGATACCACAAAACAAACCTGGTGCATCCGAAGATCATCGGTTGAATAACAAGAACACAGGAAGTAGGACTATCCCCAAACACTCCAAGAACTGCACGTAAGGACCTTTACCTCCTCTACACGGAACGATGGAAACACCCCTTCGACATCTGAATACGTTTCGCCTGAAAACATCTGTTTGTATCCGAAGACAGCCTCTCGATGGAAACCTCGCGGTAAGCTGGCAAAAAAGAAAAAAAAGAAAAAAGTCGCTATCCCGGGCTGAGCTACGGAGACCGTTCTAGGCTGATCAGGACAAAGCAGTGAAGAAGAAACTTCCGAGACCGAAGAGCGGCAGTGCAGGAAAAGAGAAGAAAATATTGGGAATCCAAAGCACCAGCAGCAAAGATGCGGAAGTTTGGTTGCACACAAGAAGAACGACAGCAGCGAACCAGGTGAAAACATTGGTCGCAATGATCTCTGATCGAAGGGCAGAAGCGGCGAAGAGAAAATTCCGTGTTTTGTGACGTCACAAGTAGAGTCCATGATTCGTCAGCTGGTGCGGACAGTGACGACGACCAATTCACTTGTAAGCTAAGCCTAGAATGGTGGTCAGAATACTTTTGATTACTCTTATTAGTTGTCTCAATTAAAGATTTTAAGTTAATTTTTAACCATATTATGTTTATTTGAATTATCTTGTATATATGTTAACAATTAGAAGTAAAACAAAAGTATTTTTAAAAACAACAACAAAAAAATGAAAATTATGCCGCGCGGCTCGTGATCTAGAACCCGGGTACGTGTCTCACTTCCCCCTCGCCATGAGGGTAAAGTGGGAACTTACATAAGTTTGGAAACACCCCCACAATACATTAATATTTTTTCTTATTTTGCGATTAGTCAGTACAATACTCTCCTAAACCTTAATATCCCATTTTTTACCTAACCTTTCCCCTTTATAGCAACTTGCACGCTCAATGGACGTATAGAGAACCATCAATGCGCACTGCGTTTACACTCAGTATATATACACCAGTCTTATTACGTCGATCTGAACAGTAAAAATACGAATTAACTTCAAACCTCGTTTAAAACGTATTACCGAAATACCGAGAGAAAAGCAGGGATTGTTCTCGGATCCCCCCTCCCCTAAGTTGCCGTGTCCCCCTATCCGGAAAACTAGCCAGACGGGCGCGAAACCTGTGCATCGTGGGCCGATCTAACGTAAACCCCTACTAGAATTCTTTATTTTCTTTTATATATAAGGTAGAAAAGCCGGATTCATGAAGGAAGCACACGTGGCCACCTGGCGAAGACCACCCGACTGGGAGTTAGGGTGCACAAGGGGAACGACATGATTTCAGCTTATTTTGAGGCTAAAAGACCGTGCACCATGATTTATTTATATAATTATTAGAATGTTACCGAACCAGGACGTTATTAGCTGTCACTATAACTTGTGTACTTTTATTCAAACGACACAGTTGTGTTCCCAACCCACTGGCTCATCAAAGTTATAACTTCTTTTACAGGTATAGATAATTTTTCCGCGTACACACAAACGTGTTCTTCTCCACTGATTGAAACCACACCTCCAGCTGTTCTTTCTTTCAAACTTCCCGCTCTGTACGTGACGCGATATGATTCATCGGGGAATTTTCTTACAACACAAATCTGGGCTGCTACAATGGTAAAACCGAGATGTAGTTACCGATTTACGCTAAAAGAAACAGGAAAGCAATAATTACCTACTTCTTTAAATCCTTTTTTTAATTATTATTAATCGGAATTCCTGTCCAAGCACCTCGAGAAAATATTCTTTATTCTGCCCTGCTTTCCGGTGTGTATAAAGAAGTCTTCTTCTAAACGTTTGTCTCGAGTCCAGCCAAACATTTGTCCTTCATTTGAAACCGTAAAACGTTTATAAATATTTCCTGCTCAGTTTTTTTTTTAAATCTAAAATCATCTAAACAATTCTTTGTAAACTCTGTACCATTTCAACTCTTGTTATCTGTTTGCTTTTCTTGTCTTTCTGAAAAAAAATTGTTTTTTAGACGGCGGCGATATGACCGTGAATTGTAGAGAAGTCGACGTCAGTACTGTTCTCTTATTATTAACACCATCACCACTGACCGGTCTCCGATAATTTATTACATTCATTAATAACTCTATCACTAATAATATGTTGTGGTATCTAATTGTCTCTGTCCGACTCGCTTAAAATTCCTAATTATACTAAAAATCTCCATTAGTCTAAACATCAGGAGATCTAATATTTTAAATGGTACAGTAAATTCCAAACACTCGAGACATGGGCACATTCTAGCTAATCAATGCTGAACTTTTCCTAATAAATCGATATTGTTTCTGAAAAGATTCCACTCGTGCACAGCCTATTGAAAGACGAACATAGGATTTATTGGATGGAACGAGAATTTTTTTTTTTTTTTACTTTTATATTTGATGTTCAGGTTAATTATTTATAACCATGTGTTTAGGTTATTTGCAAATAAAATTTACTGCTTTTCATATTTTAGAGAACGGTTAACAATGAACC
This sequence comes from Nautilus pompilius, assembly GCA_018389105.1. Lineage (NCBI taxonomy): Eukaryota > Metazoa > Mollusca > Cephalopoda > Nautilida > Nautilidae > Nautilus > Nautilus pompilius. The sequence goes on from JACATO010000118.1 coordinate 54,114, forward strand.
CTAGATCTCTTTCTAATACTACATTTTTCTGTTTATAGCCCGTATTACGATTATTATAATTATCTATTTTGCCTCTTTGAATAATTTTTACGTTTGTAGCATTCAACTCAATTTTATACTTAACTTATCTATCGAACAAATTATCAGAATTCTCATGAAAACTTTTAATATCATTTCAGTATTAACATTAGCATATATTTTAGTATTATTTGCAAAAATACTAAAATTAAGGTCTGATATACTATCAGAATAATTTATATTAATTATTAGCATGGTGAAGTAAAGTTGAAAGTCCATCATTTATTTTCATGTCGAACAAAATGATTTAATTCAAACAGTAATCGTAGGATAATGGTTCAATGAACGTAAACAAACATTCCAGTCGGTCAGTCACCAGGCAAAACATCCAGAACCTATCGTTTTATCATTTGTAAAAAAGCAAACAAACATAATGATTTAAATACAAATTAAATTAGACTTTTTGTTTTATTCTATATTTAAAACCACTCTCTCTCTCTCTCTTTTCTCTCTCTCTCTCTCTCTCTCTTACATCCTCTCTTTTTCTCATCCTCTCTCATCTCTCTCTCTCCTTCTCTCTCTCACATCGTCTCTCTCTCTCTCTCTCTCTCTCATCCTCTCTTTTTCTCTCAACCTCTCTCATCCTCTCTCTCTCTCTCATCCTCCTCAACCTCTCTCTCTCTCACATCCTCTCTTCTCTCTCCACACTCTCTCTCTTCTCTCTCATCTCTCTCTCATCCTCTCTTTCTCTCTCAACTCTCTCTCTCTCTCTCTCTCTCTCTACATCTCTCTTTTTCTCTCATCCTCTCTCAACCTCTCTCTCTCTCTCTCTCTCTCTCCTCTCTCTCTCTCTCTCTCTCTCTCTCTCTCTCTCTCTCTCTCTCTCTCTCTCTCTCTGCCTACTTTCATTTTCCTAATTTACTTCAGAAGAAAGTAAGAAGTAAATTAGTTGTTTATACAAAAACGAAAACAAAATTTCATGAGAAGTGAACTATATAAAGTTTTAAAAAAACTGTTAGTAAATATAAAGACACATTATTTCTTAAACCTATCTATCGTCCTATAATATTCATAAAGCGTCTGTGCAACTTGTTGCACTGCATGCGTAACATTAGATTGCATCCCAGATAGTGTTAAAAACAAACACGTTATCTATTGTAGGATGTTTAGCATATATATGCACAGATAAACGCTTCTGCTTTCGTTCATTTAGTATTTGTCAAAAAACATTTAATAATTGGAGCATAAATGATTAATATTGCTGTGTTTATGCTTTCTGAATGCTCGCTGCCAGGGCTGACAGAAAGAAAACTCTCAGATACTTTTGTATTACCCGTTAGCTCTTGTTATTGTATTGTTATGCTTTACTATTATTGTTCCTTTTCTTCTTCTTCTTCATTCTTTCTTTTATTAAACAATTTAAAATAAATATTAAAACAGAAGTTAGCTCGGAACTTACCTGCCAAAATTAAATGTCCCCCCCCCAAGAAAATAACGGAAGAGTTCATGTTTCCCATAAGGCCGTGCGTTCAAGCTATGTCACGTGTCATGTGACAACGCAGCTGGTAGAATGTTGAAAACGTTTCGTACAGCTGTCGCTTGCTTATATATCATCGTTTGAGCGCGACTCGCATGAATGGACAATCGTGTTGGGCTAAAAGCGAGAGGCAGATGGCGCGGAAACAGACTCGCAAATTGGGACAGTAGTAATATTTGTCAGGCAGGTAAAACTATCGACCAGGACGGCCATCAATGCCAGAGTGACCCGGACGTCGCTAATACCGTAAATGTGTCACAGAGTACACTGCAGCCTTATTTCAGTAAACTGGGCTACAATCGACGTACGGAACCCAGCGTGGGGCTGAGGAGACGGCGCACACGGATCTGTGCCTTTTCTGGACGACTCTCGCTTTTGTCACTTCTCGTCGGAGAGACAAACATGGCTGTGGAGGAGACCGGCCGGCCAAGAGTTACAGGCTTGCAGCCCACAGTTCAACAGTGGCACTCTGAGCAGCTATCTGGGACGCAGAATTCTGTTGCATTCGTGTTCATTCTCGATAATTATCCTATGTCACTTTTCCAACAAATGGGTTTTGCAATTCAAGACACTTGCTGCAAGAAGGGGTCAGGGACTCTTCGCTGCTGCCGATAGTGGTCCAGTCCCTGGCGGCGACGCTTCTGGAATCACTTTAAAAACAGTGAAACTATATTTGAATTTAAATAAATAAAATGAATATCGAAGTGAGAGAATTTTTATTTTAAAATCTGTTTTACACAAACTTAAGTCAACACAGTAACTTAATACGGTAATTATTCGCTAATCCTCGAAGATCTGTTATGATGACCCCGCTGTTATAATCTGTAGTTATTTTGAATATCTGCTCTTTTGCGTCACAATATTTTTCCCAGTTTTTGTGCTTCCACTAATGGTTCGTAATATATTTCGCGCGGAGGCCATCTATGTTTTACTGTGTTGCTGGGTGTATCATTTCCAGTTCTACCCGTATCCATCCTTGCGCAGCCTCTGCGTGGATTGTTTGTCCTGTCTTCACTGTTGAGGACCCTGCTGCGCAATAACCACATTTCTGGGGAAAACGGTTCCGGAAGTCTTCCGTTTCGTCGGCGAGCTGGGCGGCCTACATAATAATCTTCAAACTGAGCAAGCAGCTTGTTCTGGAAGTTCATCGACAGTCTGTCTGTGGCTCCGTCCAAGACAGACGCGAGAGCAGTGATCCACTTTTAGGCTCAATGAAAAATCAGGCATTGTGTTTCACTCGCTTAATTGGTAGCAAAGCACCAACTATTGGATGGACACCATCAAATATTTCTGCAAGTATGACATATGGCTGCAAAAATAATAGTGCTGCGGGTCGAAATGTTCCTTAAACAGAGCAGGTTTTCAATTCCAAAAGGTAGTATAGGGCCACTGTCAGCGGTCAAAAACGTTTCCAACTACACCATGCCAAGGTTCATTGGTCTTGTAGTTTTCCGGTGTAACAAAAGTTTCAAGAATTTCTGAGAGCGGGGAACTGCATCGACCAATTCTTTGCCTTCTCTTTTTCGTTGCTGCGAAATTGGGAAGGGATACCTGAGCGGCTGGCGACAAACCAGTCGCGCCCTCTCTAAGCTCTGGCCGTAGGTTCCAGGTTTTCTGCTGCGCACCGCTTCATCTCCGTCACAGCTTGGCATCCGAATCACCTTGAAGATGGATACCGAGTTTCAGCCTCACATTTTCATCATCCGTGTAGATTCTCGCTTTGCCCCTGGGCCCTCGTTAACAGTCGCGACGTCAGCTTCTTTCCACGCTTTGTTAAAGCTATTTCTATTTTAGACAGGCAAGTTACCTGCTACCTGAAAAAGTACGGACTTTGGAGTTTGGTCAGAGTCATGGTGGCAGGCAAAACTGCTAAACATTAATTTGATGTTTTCTACTATAATGGCGCCGTTATAATAATAGCTACTCACGCATCAATTGCGTTCATTTTCTAAAGTCACGTTTTACTTCTAGTTACTGTATATATATTTATATATACTAAATTAGCAATAATGACGTAAATGTATCATATTTTTAGATAAAAGATTAACCGATACAACAGAATTTTAACCAGTGCTTTTTTTAAGAAAAAAGATTTAAACATCTTTCTAGGTCTCTACTGATGATCTATGTTCGTAGAATGACGTATTTTTATACAGTAATCATCATTTGTGTGCATAATTATGCTTATCGATATATTTAAATTCTTTTGGACTATCAATGCAGTTCAAATAAATAATTCGATTGCGAAATTTCGTATCGATGTAAATTCTGGAGCACTGCTACAGAAGAGTTGACTGTAATAGTTTGTATATAAAAGCAGAAATAAATAAAGATTGCATATATATCGTTTATTAAACATATAACAACAAATAATGATAATATGTCCTTTATCCGTTCGAAGAGGCTAATTATACGAAATTTCTATTGTCCTTTAAGCGCGAATGTAAATTGGTGATAAAGATCAAAGGAAACTGTTGAGATGAATCTGAATTTTAAAAAAATCGAGATCAAAAAGTAGGCAATATACTATAAGTTCCCCCCAAAATTAAACAATTAAACATTTTCATAACCAAAACAAACTGGGGTTTGAAAATAAATAGATGAATACATATCTAAGTAAAAGAGAGAACGTGACAAACAATTGAGACAGACGGCATAGAAGAGAATTGATTTACCAGAAGAAGTGAACTGAACTGATACATTTATAGGAGGAAAGAAAAGAAAAGAAAAGTGTCGTTAGCTGAGAGGAGAAGGGGAACGAAGCGAAAGCGTGATGAAAAGAAAAGAAGGAGAGAGCGATAGAGCAGAGAGCGAGAGAGGGAGACGAGAGAGAGAAAAAGAGAGAGATAGAGAGAGTAGAGAGCGAGAGAGTAGATCGAGAGCTAGGAGAGAGACAGACGTCTCTCTAGAGAGAATCGAGAGATGTAGACAATCGAGAGAGAGCGCGAGAGATCATAGAGAGAGACTCTAGAGATAGAGAGGTAAGATCTCTCGAGAGATCTCTCTCGAGCTGAGCGAGTCGAGCAGAGCTTTCGAGAAGCTCTCTAATCTTTCTCTCCTCTGGATCTCTCTACTCTCTATCGATCTCTATCTCATGTACTCTATCTCTCTGTATCTTCTCTCGCTCTCTCTATCTCTCTCTCTCCATCTCTCTCTCTCTCTCTCTTCTATCTCTCTCTCTCTCTCTCTCTCTCTGTCTCTCTCTCTCTCTCTCTGTATCTCCCTCTCTCTCTCTGTATCTCTCTCTCTCTCTCTCTCTCTCTCTCTCTCTCTCTCTCTCTCTCTCCTGTAAATAGAAACAATTTAATGCCGGCAGGGATAATAGATAGATAAACAGGCATGTGCGTGGAATACGTTTCGAAATCAAACCAGATCACAAGAAACGACCATGCACGCAAGATGCGAGCCGCACAAATCAATAGAAGACATAGCCAGAGACGAGTACTTGAGCCCATCACACCGAGGAAGCAGACAGAAACGCTCCTGTCTATTAATATCACCGCAACGAAAGACTGTGGAGGGGCGGAGGAAGGAGGGGAAACAGGAACCGACCTAAATCAAATAATTAACTAAAGATTCGCAAAGAATTTATTTCTGGAACAAAAGTAATATTTAAATGAGGTCCGTGAGCACGCGCAGGGGCGGCAGACAAATCGTCTGCTGCAGTCGGGGAGAGACCGTCCGCGACATATTGAACGCGAGTGGCTGTCCGTCCGATCGTTAACTACTGGGTCCTTCCTCTTTGTTCCCCGCGCGTCCTCACCTTATTCGCTGTGTCGGGTGCGGGTAACTCACTGCCCGAAGACCTACCATTTTCCGCGATCCTTTTATTTTTGTTTGTTTTTTTTCCTTAGCCTAATTATTTATTTATTTATTTATTTTCTCCTCAAGGTCGTCCCGTTCCCTACACAGCCCGGTTCATCTTCATCTTCCTTTTTTTTTTCTTTTTTTTTTTGTTTCTGCTTCACCGCGTCTGCGAGGCCAACATTCGGCTCACGCGCTGCTCCCCGACTGGCACCGCCATTTTTATCGTCTGCAGCTCTTCCCGCCACTGCGAAGAAATGAATATAATTCAAGGTTTGGTCGTGTCAGCTGCGGTAGGTACGTATGAAATTTCTCTCTCTCTCTCTTTCTTTTCCTTACTTCGCTGTCTGTATCTGTCTGTTGATTTTTCCGACACCTAAGCGGCGGGCACCGACCACCGTATTTCTTCTGTCTGTCTGTCAGTGTCCGCCTTCGCTCCGGAACCAACCGGCCATCCAGCTAGAGTGGAGGCAGAAAGAATTAAAGCGGCCCCCGGGCCGGCCGTGCCCGATTAATTAATACGTATTTCTAACTCGAATAAGACCGACTGGAACCGTGTGTCTGTGGCTGGCTAATCTCTAGTCCTTCCAGCGTCGAATGGCGCCCGGAATTGATTACTGCTCGGAAACCTCTAGGGTTTCGACATAAATTTTACGTCTTCCTTCAATCTTCTCAGCGCTTTTCTCTAATCAAGACGCCAGTTCTTTGAAGACAGGGAGGGAGAGAGAGAAGACAAGTAATAAAACATCATATGTAATTATACTGATAAAAGGTTCAATACCTGGACGATGTATAAACTGATTTTTGTTAAAAAATTGTGTTTATTTTGCCGTTGTATCTATCGTACGTAGCAACTGAATGTTTACACATATAATAGTCGGAGTAAGAAGAAAAGGAAATAAGGTAATAGCCTGAATAAAGAAAATACCTAATTATAAAATAAAATGTATAACTAATAAACGTTAAATCGACATAGAATTTACGTTCTCTCTACGATATAAAAAAATCATAATTCATTTTTGTACTATCTAGCGGCTTCTTTTTTCATTAGCTACATTTTCTAGCTTTCCCTCTGTTATTACTAGTATTGCTGTTACTGTAATCGAAATTATTAATACTATTATTCCGCTAATATATTCGTGCAAAACGAGCCGACTATGCGAGTTACGTCATATCAGCTTTCTTTTCAAACTGTAAAGTATACGTTGTTATAGTGCATCAGTCTATAAAATCAGCTTTTAAACCACTTTCATTTATTTAACTGCTTTTATCTGACATAATTACTTATTTACTACCTGCTTATTTATATACAGATTACCCAAAATTGTTCAATGGGCATTATTTATTATATTATTATTTTTTATTATTATTATTATTATTATTATATTATTATTATTATTATTATATTATGTTTGAAATATTGGGATAGTTTGCAGGTTTGCCACTATTTTCTTTTTTTTTTTCATTTTGCTTCTTTTCGTACTAATATTCTCGAACCTCTCATCCGAAGCAACTTGTGGTTTACAGCCATGGCCAAAGGCCTAGAAGTTTAGCACCGACTATAAATCTAACAAAGTCTAAGTTCCGATCAGACTCGTACAGACCGACACCCGTAGTAACCCTGTCAACTTTTGAATAATACCGACCGAGTCACCCGCCGTCATCACACACCTAGCCCTTCCAGAAATCGTGTATTTGCGCATTAGCTTTCAAACTGTCATCGTTTTTTTTCTTCAATATTTGTCATTTTTACCATTAAGTCTATGGAAGGCTGCACTTCACTGTGTTAACGTAACATAATTATGCAAATTAAGCGTGATTAGTAACTTTATTAAGCAAAATTAGGAGATTCTAGAGCGATGCAAAACACTTGGTCACGGCTGTGCGTGGGTTTTTGCTCTTCCTTAAGCCACCCGACTGCTGTTTCTAGTTGACATTAATATATATGCATGAGGAAAAATATCGGTGGCTACGTCCACAGATGCGAGTTAATCTTCTAAAATGTTGATTAATAACTACGTCTTTCTTCTCTCTGTTCCAATTGTCCTAATGGAATTGCTGTTCAGAGAAAAGACTTGTACAAAACGACAGCGAAGATGCAGAAACTGCACCCTTTCTGACGGTGAAAGAGAAAATCAATACAAAGATATTTTCATTGCCGGCTTTCAGCAGCAATCACTCGGAACAAATGCGCCTCTGTATTTGTTGCTGTTGTCTCCAGTAAAGGTGACCTGGCTATGGTTAATTTTACTGAGAGGTTGCATCGCCAATCGTTATCATCTGTGAATCACACTTCTCTCTGGAGTTATTAAACGGTCGACAGAGAAAAAAACATTACTGGAGTAATAACGTCAAGGTTATAAGCCACCCCCTCTCCATCTCTCCTCTCTCTCTCTCTCAGATCCACATCCATCCATTCTCTCTCTCTCCCCATCCATCCATCTCTCTCTCTCTTCTCCATCTCATCTCTCTCTCTCTCTCTCTCCCCATCCATCCATCTCTCTCTCTCTCTCTCTCTCCCTCTCCATTCTCTCTCTCTCTCTCTCTCTCTCTCTCTCTCTCTCTCTCTCTCTCTCTCCATCCATCATCTCTCTCTCTCTCCCTCTCCATCTCTCTCTCTCCATCTCTCTCTATCTCTCGTTGTTATTATTTCTTTTTACCTTATGCAGGGAAAGTTTGACTATGGACCATTCTTTATATTACTTGTAGCAGAATATCTCAGACATTGATCTTTTTAGCAATCTCCTCCCGCTGTTTATCCATTTTTCTAGCGTGGTCATTCGTAATGCTGTTAGTTAACTGTGTGTGCATGTGTTGGATATTACAAATATTTAATCATACAAAATTGTTTCGACAATTTAGTAATAAGCCTTAAAAATAATGAATTTTTACAATTTTTACAATTTTACTGTTTTTTTGATACTCTCTACTACTACTACTACTACTATACTACTACTACTAATAATAATAATAATAATAATTAATAATAATAATAATAATAATAATAACTAATAATAATAATAAAAGGAGAATATTTTACAAAATATGAAATCTTTAGAATACCGCATCTTGTCTTTACTTGTTATGAGCTGCAAGTTCTACTAACCCGCACCTAAGCTCAAGCTTATTCTTTCATTTGATCGCTTGATCCGTCTCACCTTTAAGTTTCCGGAATTCAAAACGGATAAAAAAAAAAAAAAAGTGTACATTTTGGTGTCGATGGCCAGTCAGCCTCGACAGGCCGTCTCTTTGCAATCAGCCTCGCATGGAGCATTAAATACTTCTACATTTAATTGGATATTTATCTGCACAAACACCGTTTTATATTGGCATATATTATTTGTTCCCTTGTTGGTTTTAGGAGGTCACGCCCAACAACATCATTGTGAAGATCTTGTTTCCGATATTTCGCTAACTGGAAACATCTATCACTGAAGCCACCTGCTGGTTTACAATTCTAATTTCAGTTTATTGCTAAATCGACTCCACCTTAAATTTCAATGAAATTACATCTTCATTTGGGTGTTTCCGACGCTGACGTCCAAAACGTTTTCTCTAACTCCAGGAAGAAGGAAGTAAATATCTTCTTACCTTTTAACTGACAGAATCCATTATTTCAAGAATGGAGTTTTCATTTTAAAAAGGCTATACAAATTTTAGGAAATTAAGGGATTCAGCTCAGATCCTCTTTAATGTCTCCAGATTCCATGTAAAGAGCGATTAAAAATATTAGCTTTACTAAGTTTGTATATTAGAGTTTGAGATCAGATTTCTCAGAAGCTTTTTAGGCAATCGTTTTTATTGTGTGGACAAGTGTTCTTGGCAACAGTAGTTAAAGATGCTGAGGGATTAATACTGTAGATGGGCGGAATAAATTACTGGCGAAAGTTGCATTTTATTATCCTTTTTTTAGAAATAGCTACTCTCCTCTTAATTCGCCTTCTGCGCCAAAGTCTTTCTTTCTCTGTTCGAACAACACACCTTTGGCGTTTGGAAGTTTTCGCTATCATTGAAAGTATAAGCGATCACCAGACAGGTAAAACCCTGTTTCCCCGCTATATCCCACGTGTACGCAGCTTGATCCATATGAGACCGGCACCTGCTTACTGGGAGAGCAGGGAGGGTCGTAGATATTCACCAACACTGTGCGAGAAGAAATCAGATGTTATTCTTTCAGCGACTTTTTTTTTAGAGGGAGAAATGGACTTCGATCGCTTCTTCATTTCTTTATCTTTTAAATTGGTGATGAAGTCGCCTCACTGTTGCAGAACATCGTTAATTTCTGATTCTCCTATTGATTGGCATGATGTTATAACTCCAAGTAACTGATTACATTAGAACAGACATGCAATACCAAGTGAGTATTCAGGCGTCTTTTCCCACGTGGCCGAGGTGTCGGCTTTAACTATTTATGGCCACTATTTAAGATGTCTTGTAGACGTGAAGAGTTATGATGTTTTATCGCTGGTATCTAACGGTTACATATTACTTATTGCCATTACGCATCAGAATAAGCTGGCTGGCGGGTACTAATTGGACCTCAGTAAATAAGGTGCCGTGCATAGAGTGATCGATTTAGAAGAAAATTCCTGAGCAAAATTGAAAATGTCGGGAGAGCCGCGGTAGCTGATGTGTAAAGACAGTCAGATTAAAAGAAAGCTCGTGAATCTGTGTTTACTGCCCTGACACAAACAGAACAAAGCCACAGCCCCCACGGGGGGGGGGGGTCAAACAACAGGACTAGGTTCGCGAGTGACTGATTGACCCTGCCCGCCTTATACAGTTAGAACACTGACGGAATGGCAGGGTTCAGTGGCCACCGCAGGTTCGACTCTTTCAAATATGGCAAACACTAGGCGGGGATCTACAACAACTAAGTCTGCCAAGAAGAGGTTTCCGGTAGTATCTATACAACGGAACCGGAACTTAGCAAATTTCAGAGGTTCACATTCGCAGACATATTCATTATCCGGTAATACATGTAACATTTAAAAACAAAAAAAAATAGTTAATTAGTCTGTTGAAAGTGTGTAAATTGTGCTTAATAAAGTTCATTTATTTCTCACGCAAATATAATTATTGGTGAAAGACGGATTATAATATACGTTTTTTTTTTTAAAGATAATGATTTATGTGTGCTGTAATAAATCTTCTTTAATCTGTTTTTGCTTTAACATTTTTTCTTTTTTATATTTCATAAATAATTTATGGTATTAATTATTCGTAATTCTTCATATGAGTTGTCTGCTATTTCAGAATGCTGTCTGCAAAGAGTTTTTCAGTTATGTGGAAATTTTATTCCAAATGAAATCGGAAAGACATTTCAAGCTGAGTAAATGCCAAATTTCACGTTTATGTTTAAATTAAATATAAAACAATTGCATATATATATTATATATATATATATATATATATATTATATATATATATATATTAATAATAATGCCTTGATCATAATGACATTTACAACTATTTCTATTTCATTGCGACAGAGTAAATTCATTTAAAACTGATACTTCACGATCGTTTAGTTTTGAATTAACATAAGGAAATATCCTAAACGTATACAGCAGCTAACTGAGTTGTTTAAGTGCTCATCTCTCTCTCTCTCCCTCCCTCTCTCTATATATATGATCAATTCTAAAGCATTTCTGTGACGAGAATTGTTTATTATTATTCGGTTCTCAACTTTAAATGTCAGCAGACTTATTGATTTTTAAATAAATTCCTGTCTAGAAATAAGCAAGCAACAACAACAAAAAGCAATCAACTAGACGAGATGCTGGCGTCAGAGGGATGCGGTTTTTGTTGTTTTTATGAAATGTTTATTATATTTTCCTGTTTCCATGGAAATGGTTTGCGCTATAGATCACTAGATTCAGTTTTACTTCAAAAGAAAAAAGACAACAAGTGTACATAGGAAAAAAGAAAGGTTTACCTTTCCACAGACATTTGCATAAAATCAGTTTATTGTGCTGAGTGGAAATCATACAAAATTGTACTGAAACAGAAATTTTTATTGAAAAGCTAAAGGTCTGTTCTTTCAGATTGTGCATCTAGAAAAAACCTGTACATTTTAGGGTGTCATCATTTAGATGGGGAGTCATGAAGTGAATACAGTCGGCCATTTTTTGAACGGGTGATTGTAATTAATCTGCTCAGAGAAGGCAAACCTCGCGTTGAGAGGGTGACGTGTAAACAAATATCCAAAAGTAAGACAATAGCAATGTGCTAAACCGATTGTTTTATGAAATACTTTCCTTTCTCGTTTAAGCTCGTTCTTGCTTTTTCACCATTGTCGTTTCACTATAGCAGATAATCAGAATCCGCTTACTTAGACACCAAAATAACCACAGAGAGAGAGAGAGAGAGAAGAGGAGAGAGAGGATGATTGGAGGGAAGAGAGAGAGAGAGAGAGAAGAGATGGAGAGCGAGAGGTTACGATAGAGAGGAGAGAGATGGAGAGCGAGGAGAGAGAGAGAGAGAGAGAGAGAGGAGAGAGAAGCGAGAGGGAGAGAGAGAGAGGTTACGAGAGAGAGAGAGAGAGAGAGATGGAGAGAGAGAGATGGAGAGCGAGAGGTTACGAGAGAGAGAGAGAGAGAGAGAGATGGAGAGAGAGAGAGAGATTCTGTTTAAAACTCGATTGTGTATAATTAAGTGAATAATAACTGAAAAACTTTTCTTTTACTATTAGATGGAGGTAACTACTGTGGTTAAAATACGTTATGAATGGCAACATACTTAAATTAAAACTCTCCACGTTCAAATTAAATTATATAGTGGCAGCAAGATTGAAAGGTAAACCACACAACAGGCTCGGGGATATTCTAAACCGAACTTCTTATTTGTGTAGTCCTTAATTGCAAACGACACCTTCCTGAATGTTTCTCTCTAAAGATGTAATTAAATAAAATCTGATTGGAAACTTCTATCCTGCACCCACTCGTTTGTATTTTTTTCTTTTTAAACTAATTTAACTCTCTGTACGTTTCTTGCTGTATGTACACACGCGGGCCGTGCCCCTCCAGTGATTTGCCGCAGGTAGTCACCCTCCTTCTCGACTTCTTTCACTCGCTTGTTCTTCCTTTCCAAGTCGTTTCCGGCTTAATTCATGCATCTCGTTTATGTCCGCCGACCGCCGCTCATACGACTGGTTCTGAATTCATTAGCTTCGTGCATTCCGCAGTACAGCGCTCGGCAAATCTCGGAAGCAGCGCAGTGCGGTGCCGAAGTTGGGCGGAGAAGGCTGTCATTCAACACGAACTACGCCAAGAATCGATTTCCTGGCTTGGCGCAAGTTCCGCTGGAATCTCCGCTTTCTCCAAGAAACAGACGAATTGTATTTTCTTTAAGATCTCCGTCTTCGCCTACAAAATAACTGAGCAGGAAACGAATTTCCCGTTAAAGGTCCACGAGTTGTTCAATTAAACTGATAGTTTAACGTCCAACCGGTGAGCACGGTTGTCTTTTACTGATCACGTGATTGGATCACGTTTCAAAACATAGAAAAATATCGCGTTAAAAAAGTATTAATTATTCTGTGGCAGCAAAGATGAACGATAAAAATTGAATAATAACTTTGTTTGAAGAGATCATCACAAAAGACATGAACCGTTGTCTGTGGTCCAATCTATGGAAAAGATGCCCCATCCCATCTCACCCAATTGTTCTGTGACATTTTCAGAACAGCACAATTTTTTTTCCAATTACGCAACAATGGCGTCAGTTCACCAGGGTCTTTAAGGTTATTGAGATTTTCTAGTTGCATGAAAAATGTATTTGAGTTTATTTTTTTATAAAAATTCCCCACAAGACATTTAAATCCACCCAACGAATACCGCCAAACGCCAATATAACAAGAGTGAATATTACCAGAGAAGTAAATAGGGGCTTTCTCTTCTATTTTTCTTCGACCTCTTTTACGGGTGGCACAAGTTCTGAGAAAGTGAAGATTTGTGTAGGGGAAATAAAGTTAAGACAAAAGTAAATACATCTGGCGTCGAACTGTTCAGTTTTTATCGCACTCGACACTGTACTTACAAAATTATCGACGTTTCAGAAAACTTTGTTCTACATGCGGATAATTATCGCTAACTTCAACATAGTTAGTGATAATGGTCCGGAAAATTGTTAGAAATCTTGGAGATTATTTAGTTTGCTGAGATCTATGACACCCGACTTCTATATTTGCTGCAGAATAAAAAGATGAAACAGCGCATTTTGAAATATGTCAGATCTAAACTGAGGATCAATCGTTAAAGGCGATTCACAAAGGCGGGCCATGACGAGCAAATATACTCTCTAAGGTATCAATTAGTCTTTCACTGGATATGTTCTTGGTAATTTCAATCTCATAGTATCGAATTTAATATTCAATAACGACAAACACGTAATAACCGAAGACAGCGACCATAAAAGATCAACTGACAAACTTTTTCAAAGTCATACTGGTATAGGTGTCTCTGTAGGCGGATCAGCGTGTGGCGTTGAGCTAACAATTTTCACAACCATCTAAGATACTTTTCCGCATCCTTGTCGGTGTTAGGCCATCATACTTTCGTTATCAGTTGATGTATACTGCCGAAGTCAACAATCGACTTTGGTGTGTAAGCGATAAACATTTCATTCTATGTTTCATATGAATCACCAATTTTCCGCACAATACTAAATATCTAATTTGACGAATTCATCTCTGACTGGTTAATAATCGCACATAAATTTTTCTCTCCTGATGAGTATTCTGCGTCATATTCCGACTTCCGACATTTTCCAAATTCAAGTTGATTTGAACTTAAGAGTTGCCTCCCTTGCAATAAACAACACAAACAAACCTGTTTGACGTTGACTTTTGCATGGTTGATAATTTTCTCCGTCATATACTGAACATGACAATGCATCTGTAATTATGAATATATAAGTCATTAATGCTCACATTTGAATCCTAGCCTTTGACTCTAGTTTTATGTTATGCAAATCGTTAAGTTCTATTCAAGAAAACATACAGTTGTCCACACGCCCACACAGCAGCTAAAGCTTCCTTTTCCGTTGCTGAATATCTCTTTTCCATAGATGACAATGTATCACAAGCGTAACTAATCACTTTGATTTGTCCATCACATTCTTAAAAAGCCAGCATAAGATTCATGTTACTAGCATCCGTTATGAACTGAGTTCGAGTGGACAGTATCCGAGAGATTCTGTCTAAATAAACATTCTTCAACTTCTCAAGAGTTTTTTTTTTCTCCTTACGAACTTAACTAGCCAAGGAAGTGAGCTTACGAGGATACGTCTCCAGGAATTGGTCGATGATAGCTTATATGGGATCAATGAGTTAGTATCCGATGATCGGCGAAACCATGCCATAGATAAAATCTCTGTCCATCCTTCCGTTCTACCGTTGGTGTGATATGGTACAGCCTTCTTTGAAAGATCACCGCTGGTACGGTCCGAGTAAGGTCTATCTCGCAAAAAGCATTATGCACCTGGCAGAGTTTCAGTTTCTTCACTGGCACCAGTGTGACAGTCTCGTGGCTTAATTTGCTCGCTAAAATATCACAGATATACCGCCATATTTGTCATGGTGTGAAGATAAATCAATCAATAAAGTGTTCTGTCTGGTTATATATATATACAACCGCTGTCTGAGTGAGCGACAAATGGCTTGCGCAACGCCGCTCTTCTGTTACACGCCGTGAAGATAACATCTAGTGGTTCTCTTGAATTTTCCCCCACGAGTCTTCCACATCCTCTCTCAGTTGTGCTGATCCTTTTTCTGCTCTCGTTCGTCTTCACAGCACGAAGACCGCTCTCAGTTTGGGGCGTCCAGAACGCGCTCGATCGGTTGTCTTATGGGTTTTCTAGAAGTAGATACTCACGCTAGTGCCAGTCGACGTCGGAATAAGCACTATCTTGGAATAGTTCTTTGGTGGCTTTTACTAATGTCCCATTGTCAAACTATACGCCAATTTGTCAGTGCCCGTCACTTCTCATGAACCTGTTGGTAGCAAGGCTGTCTGTGGACTGAAGCTTCTTCTTCACCTCTTGTATCTGGTTCCTACAGCTTGCAATCTTGCGCTTTTCACGTTGCTAAAATGGATTCTTAGAGTCTCAGAGCGTCTATTTACTGTTTCATACCTTCTCATTTTATTATTAACAAGAGCACATACAAATGCTTTGGAAAGATGGTCGTTTACGTTCTTGGCGACAGTTATTAATGATGAGGTAAAGACATTTATTTCCTTTTTTCAGGAGACGAATTTCTTTTGTTATCGCTTCTTGTAAAAGAAATTCGTCATTCGCCGTCTACAGGTTGATAGTTCTTGCCGCTTAATCTTGCAGGCGTCACATTCTTGATAAAACATCGGCAATTTTGATGGATTGGCATTGGTTAAAGGAATGGTAAAGAATGCAGAGAAAAGGCCATCAGGTACTATTTATAAAAAAATTTTAAATCTTTGAGATGGTTCCGTTCATGTTTTGCTCTATTGCTTAAGTGATACACCATTTTGATGTGACGGTAAGGTCTGTGTTTTCCAAAAAGAAATACGAAGAAATAAATAAATATTTCGTTACCATGGAATCGCGCCTAGTTTGTAAAATAATAAAACAAGTCACGATAATATGATAATACTCAATTAGATCACTTATTCGTTGACTGTGCAGCTGGCAGCCAATACTTTTGCATAATCCAAAATTTTCCTATCTTTCTTGATAAAGTAGAATTAAACCCGTCTGATTTACATAATAATGGTACAGTAATGTAGTGAGGTGTAAACACCCCTTTTTGTAGGTTCCAGCGTATTTAATGGGAGATTAGAATATGACAGTTTGAGATATAAGAGGAAAATACGTGATTTCTGAAAAGATCTCAGAAATCATGGCGACGTAGGACTCATTTAGAAACAGTCATGGTTACAGTGTCAAAATATGACAGGTATTTTAAGACAGTTTGTTATTGCTATTTCTCCGGTGATGCAAAACGTCTGGCTGTGTTAAATAAAAATGGGGTGATATATAAATTTGGCTGGGAATAAAGGTTGCGCTGAATGTTGATAGTTGATACAGAAGAGATGATGGGATCCGATTCACAGAAAAAGGAGGACTTCAAGGATTATAAGTAATCGTAAAATTTTAAAATTTGCGAAAAGAAGGCACAGAACAATAGAATGGAGGAAATGTAGTGCGCCGGCGGCGGAGACTTTCCGACCAGTTCCAAAATATGATGCAAGCATTTTCGCCGGATTTAGGTAGTTTATGGCGAAGTGAATGTCACTGAGGTCAGGGTTCACCACTCAGAGCCGCTCGCGCCAGGAGAAATGAAATCGTGTCACCAACTGGCGGAAGAACTCATCCAAAAATAACAAGATGCGTATTTTTTTTTTTTTTTTTCATTTCAGGTGAGATGAAGAGAGAAATGTCTCGAGAAAAATTTAGGTGTGCGGCCCTCATGGACCATCAGTTAAGAAATATAATCAGTACATGATGGTTAAAGGAACAAGCACATTTCGTGGAAGAGTTCAATATTTTTGTCAGTTATTTCAGAAAGTGAAAGTTGTATATATTCTAGACTCATTACATGTAAACTAAAATGTTTCAAGCATTTTTTAAATTTTAATCTTGATAATTACGGCCTACAGCTAAAAAAATAAAAAAAACATATCTCAAAATATTAGAATATTCCATTTAGAGTTCGAGTAAATCACTATTTATGCAGTATAAATACCGTGAATCTCTTGGTTCAGTACACATAACCACAATCATGGGGAAGACTGCTGACTTGACAGTTGTCCAGAAGGCACTCATTGACACCCTCCACAAGGAGGGTGAGCCACAGAAGGTCATTGCTGAAAGGGCTGGCTGTTCGCAGAGTGCTGTATCAAAGCATATTCATGGAAAGTTGACTGGAAGGGAAAAGTGTGGTAGGAAAAGGTGCACAAGCAAGAGGTATGACCGCAGCCTTGAGAGGATTGTCAAGCAAAGCCGATTGAAGAACTTGGGGGAGCTTCACAAGAAGTGGACTGAGGCTGGAGTCAGTGCATCAAGAGCCACCACACACAGACTGGTCCAAATGGGCTACAAGTATCGCATTCCTGGTGACAAGCCACTCCTGAACCAGAGACAACGTCAGAAGCGTTTTACCTGGGCAAAGGAGAAAAAGAATGGACCGTTGTTCAATGGTCCAAAGTCCTCTTTTCAGATGAAAGTAAATTTTGCATTTCATTTGGAAATCAAGGTCCCAGTCTGGAGGAAGAGTGGAGAGGCACAGAATCCAAGTTGTTTGAAGTCTAGTGTGAAGTTTCCACAGTCAGTGATTATTTGGGGTGCCATGTCATCTGCTTGGTTGGTCCACTGTGTTTCATCAAGTCCAAAGTTAACAGAGCCGTCTACCAGGAGATTTTGGAGCACTTCATGCTTCCGTCTGCTGACAAGATTTATGGAGATGCTGATTTCCTTTTCCAGCACGACTTGGCACCTGCCCACAATGCCAAAACTACTAGTAACTGGTTTGCTGACCATGGTATTACTGTGATTGATTGGCCAGCCAACTCGCCTGACCTGAACCTCATAGAGAATCTATGGAGTATTGTCAAGAGGAAGATGAGAGATACTAGACCCAACAATACAGACAAGGTGAAGGCCCCTATCAAAGCAATCTGGGCTTCCATAACACCTCAGCAGTGCCACAGGCTGATCGCCTCCATTCCACGCCGCACTGATGCAGTGATTTGTACAAAAGGAGACCTGACCAAGTATTGAGCGCATAAATGAACATACTTTTCAGAAGTTCGACATTTCTATATTATAAATCCTTTTTTTATTGATCTTATGAAATATTCTAATATTTTGAGATAGTGGATTTTTGATTTTCATGAGCTGTAAGCCGTAATCATCAAAATTAAAACAAAAAAGGGCTTGAAATATTTCAATTTATGTGTAATGAATCTAGAATATATGAAAGTTTCACTGTTTGAATTAAATTACGGAAAAAAATTAACTCTTCCACGATATTCTAATTTTTTTAGCTGCAACTGTTTTTTGTTTTTTTTTTAGTAGATCCCCTAGTAAAGAAAAGCATTCGCTAAAGCATCACCTATTCCGTGCCCCTTACTGGTCCGGCAGGGAAATCTCTGCTAGAGCATTTTTCTTTTCAGAAGTGAGGAAACGGGAGTTTCTGGAGGAAAGCCATCGAGA
Source organism: Nautilus pompilius (assembly GCA_018389105.1). NCBI lineage: Eukaryota > Metazoa > Mollusca > Cephalopoda > Nautilida > Nautilidae > Nautilus > Nautilus pompilius. Next base: position 72,664 of record JACATO010000118.1, read on the forward strand.
AGAAAACATGCCAAGGAGATAAACCGCTCCAACCCGTTCATCACGGAAAACAAACTCAGGCCCTCGACCTGTAGCAGTTTGGGCTAGCCACTGGACAACCGCGCCACGTCGAAGCCAGCTTGAAGATTGTGAAAAGGGCTTTTGTTTGATAGCGGGTAATCCATTCTTGAGACGTCACGCTTTCCGATCATTGTTTACGAATTACTCAATAACCTGAAAACGCTTATTTTAATGTAATTACAGACAAATGATAAATTGCATGACTTGTATTGTTATATACCATCTCATTTGTAGATGTCTCCTGTACTTAGGGATATTAAATACGACAATGACAGTAATTAGTGACGGTAAAGGCGGATACATTCAAAAATATGGAAAACAACAAAAGATGCACAGAATCATAAAACCGTTTTAGCGAAGAAATAATATTGTAATAGACACAAAAGGTAATAAGGATTCAAGCCAATAAAATAAGTTTACACTTAAATAAAATTACCACAAGTATAAATGTACCTGTCATTTCCAGATGTGCAGTATATATATATAAAAACATAAATGACGTCAAAGAGAAACAAGTAATCCTGGTTTATGTTAGCTACTTAGAAAACACAGCTCTCTTTGTATATCCTAAGCGTTTACCTTCATAAATCTCTCAAATGTCCTCTTAGCTTTGGCCTGGATTGTCACAGCGATTCCTTGACCTTGGGTCTCTGTCATAGATACCCTCTGAAGAGAAGTCAGTTTTATTCGCTTAAATAATTGTTAATGTTTAACACTGCGATTATCCCCCCTTTTTTATATCACCTCATTAATGCTGTCGTTAGACCAGGAAGAAAAAAAATTCTTCAAGACGAAATTTCGCACTTTGTCTTCATCGTGGTATTTTACCTCAAGTAAATCCCCTGTACTTTTGTAGCTAAAACAATAACGTATCTTCTAAATTTTAAATAGTCGTTTACAGTATTCTTATTTAAGTAATATATAGTCTACGACATTTAAACAACGTTTCGACAGATCACAATAAGGTCTTTGTAAAAAAAATCTCACGGTGAGAACCCTGTAAACGGACTTTACGGTATCTACAACTGCAGTGTAATACAAATTACCACGTGCTTTAGGTCTGTATGTTCGTTATAAATATCTAAAGGGATTTATTTTGATGCTTTAGAAAATCGATCAAAACATTAGTTAATTTTGAATGTATTGCCCAATAGTGGCGTAACTGAATTTACTGTCCCATGCATGAATAATTACTGATATAAGAAAAAATCCTAAAGTGCAAGTAATTAAAATTATAAATCAACTCTTTACCTGTTTGTGCAAAAAAATTTAACAATTTATAAGTAAATGCATAATTAAAAGCATTACAAGAGCAGACCAGATTAGAGTAATAATGGCTGTCTGTCAGAAGCACCAATTACCTCACCCCAGTAAAAACCTCTGTGGAGCAGATAATATTAGCGGGGTGAACAAAATGGTTATAGATAAACGATCTTGATAAGCCCCTTTGTATAATTATCTATGAATTAGCCGAGAAATTTTCCCAAGCTCAAGTTTATAGATCAGTATGTTAAGAGGATAATATTTTATGTTGAGGTCACGACTTTTATCCAAATGAGAATCCCAAGAAAAGAAAGGAAAATATAGCCCACTACGTGTAGAGAATACACTTCTAAAGATGTTACATCGTGTAAGAAACAATGAAACATGATTTGTATTTTCTCATGCATTTTTAATCTAGGATGAGTAAAATTTGCTGAGTGAAATTTTTATGTGAGATTATTTTTAAATGTTACAGTTTGGCTTTGATAAGTTGTACTGGGTTTTCATTGCACGAATTATTACTCTGAGTGGTAAAATTGCACGACACGGACAAGGGATGTCTACAAAACTTCTGCAGACGGACTTAGGTAGAAATATAAATTCGCATAAAATGTCTCAGTGCCCTGAGAAATGCAGGGTATTATGTATTACTATACGATTTATTCAATTCCTCACGTTTTTAAAGAAGCAAGTAGCATCTATACTCATGGTATATTTAACGCGATAATGACTCGGGTAAGTAACAATGTTTCCTACTAAAATTTCCTTAAGCGCCTTAGACCGGAGAGGTATTTTGGAGATGTCAAGAGAGAGGTCATCGATTCGACGGATTCAAAGAAGCCGTGTATTGTACCTAAAAAATGCAATGACATTATCTGAGAGAGTAATTCACAAGAAATACACTGGAGGTCATAATTATAGGCATACCAATAAAACATCCAATATATAATGAGTGATCACTTTATTAGTAAATACATTTACACACACACACACATGATGCTAGATAGAAAATGTGCAAATGCTATTGGGGATATATTGCATGCAGCATATATCTTTTAAATAATAATTCATAGTATTATAGTTAACATTTAAAAACCAAACTTTGCTGAAGGAAATTCAATTCTGAAATTAATTATTACCTTTTAACTAACAGTCAGTTTTTTCTTGGTCTGTTGGAAACCCGTATTCTGCAAAAACATCTCGATTAATTTTATGTTGATTTTATGTTAAGAATAATATTTAAAATTTTTTCTGAAATATTTTTTTTTTTTTTGCATTTGACATAAAAAATAAGATGACAGCAAAAAGATAAGAGAAAAAATATACTGTCCCTTTTTAATATAAATAGCTCAGACAGCGGTACTTAGATGTAATATTCTTAGATATTTGAACACTATTTTTGCATTACAATATTATATTCAGTTTTGGTAAGAAATCATCGAGGGTTAAATTCTGGTCCGGCTCCAATACGCAGTTCTGTAACATTGACAGTAAATAAACGTTACGAAATCTCTCTCTTTATCCCTTTTTACAATGTGTTTCTTTGTCTCTCTTCAGTTAGATTTTTTTCTATCGAGACGATTAGTGTTGTATTAGCCTCTCGTTTTTTGGATGCTTTTTAGAAAAATAGTATTTTCTTAAGAACACGACGATACATTTTATTTGCCACTGTACCGTTATGTTTATAAAAGAGAATAAAAACATTAGGAGAGAGGACGGACATCGTTTGGAAATACTGGGTTTAATTTTCCTCTTAGCGTGAATCGTTCTACTAGTTAGCGGTTTGCAACAGAGAGGAGGTGATTTCGAATGTAGTTTCTTGTTGGGATCTCTCCAGAAATCGCTACTGAAACAGACGCTGAAGAGAAGGCTCGAGCAGCAATACAATTTGGCTCGGAGGTAGGTACTACATTCAGGGAGATATTTAAGTCCTTAGATGTTGTTTATAGTTAGTTTTTTTTTCCTTTTCTAATCTTTAGCTAACATCTAAAGTTCTCGTCAAAAACACCAACCATCTAATCGGCTGACTTTATAATAGTCTTCAGATCGATAATTATTTGCCGGTTATCTGCCGCTGCTCAATCTTCCATGAGTATGAATCACGCTATTGATTGGGACAGCGTCCAACTTCTAAACATAGACAAAGCGAATTTTGGAATATAGGGATTTTTTAAAACCTTGTCATATTTTACAGTTATTATTCTGCTCGATTGGTTTTGTTTCAGACATCTATTACCCTAAAGAAAAAGAATTTTAAATGTATGGTTTTGTCATACGAACCATTACGCATCAATATTTGTATTATAATATTATAATGCGAAGATGTAGAGGCGCCATCTTGTCGGGGGGTCGCTGAAGTTAATTGATTTGTCCATAAATGTACGCCTTCTCTCATTCAACAAACAAAATGGTTCTTTCTTGTTTTAAAAAATTAATAGTATTTACTCGTCATAGAAATAACATTAAGAATTCTAACGTTAACATTTTACGCTCCACATTTCTGACAATACTCTTATACGATATTTTATCCCAACCCTATAAACTGGCCTTAATATTTTTAATGGTTCCTTTTCATTCTGGAAATCAAATTTATTATCAACTGCCCACCCACCTCCATTTTTTTGCAGCAGTGGGGACGGCTGAAAGCAGACTCTGTTTGGCTCGCCTACCATGGCTTGGTTTCATGGTTTTAGTCTCTATCAGTCTGTTGACGTTGGTTTCTTCAGAATACTCCGCTTTCCCTTCCCTCCACACACGCATACAAACTAAACAGCGCACCGGACACTATTTCCGGCACCACCCAAACTCGTGAACGCCTTTAAGTAATCAGACACCTTTGCATATTTATTTACTAATTTTTGCTACACACGTTGATACATTATCCGTGTCCGCTGGCTACACTACTACTACTCAGATTTATGAAAAAGCACTTGTTTATCAACTCGTAAGAGCACATAACTCCTATTTACCTTATCCCTATTAATGACGTCATAATCACGTAAGACGGTATTCAAAGAAAAATAAAAAAATTATATTAATAAATATACTCAGTTTTTAAAAAGTCGGACGATTAATTCATCAAAACAGCTTTTTGTGTGTGTTTGAGGTGATCATGGCTGGGGTAGGATCATCTGTTGATTAGCTGGAACAGTGAAGCCATCCGACCTGACAGACCAATTAGGTGGTCACGTGTGTCTGAACAGAAATGGAGCAATGGCGACGCGCCGATATCCAGGATATTGTGCACTACCACTCCACGCATAGACCGTGCTGCCGCCCGACAAAAACGTTTTTGCAGCCTGAACGCACTAAGTCGACCGACGCGCTGTCTAACGGCTGCCACGTGTATGCGTGTACTGGGACGGGTTGCTCGACGGAAGCCCTTGTTGGCATTCGTGAATAAAGTCTGATACCTTCCTTGGTACAGTATGCGTATTGGCAAACCCCTTCAATGCTGCTGGTCTGCACGGTTAACACCCCTAATCATCGGCCATCACGTGCTGATGTCGGAAGTGTTTGGTATCAGATTTAACTTTACGACCGGATTCCGCTGGTTCAATATCTGTTGCAAATATTTGATCTCGCGGTCGTGATTAATATCAAGTCCCAGCATGTCATGCATCCAGCACCACTACCAGAAAAGACTGAAGTTGCTTCCCCCTGTCCGACAAAGCCCGGATGTGAATCTAATTTAGCAGCTATTAGAAAATCGTGATGGAAGCTTAGGAGCCGAAATAAGGACACAGCAAAACTAGGAAAATGTAAATCAGCTTATCTGGTAGATTTTACGACGGTTCAACTACAAGCGATGTTCTTATAAAATACCGAAAGTGACATTTTGACAGTGGACGTCACAGAGAAAAAGAATGCATATATATGCAAAATCTAAGGTTCTCAAATTTATGAGTATGCATACATACTTTTGGCTTCTTTTCTTTTCCATTGGGTTTTAACAGATGAAGAATATCATAAACATATGCTTGCTGTAATATCGGTTTTCATGACTATGCGTGAACGTTCTTATCGATTCTTTTTTCATTTTCTTCTGAATGAAACTCGTGGCGTTTTGCGATCCGAAATCCTTCACCGTCAGTGGTGACCAATCATTCATTAACTGCATAATTAATATGAAGAGAACTTTTGAATTTTGTGATACACAGAATGGAGAGAGAGAGAGAGGGAGGGAGACAGAGAGAGAGAGAGAGGGGGGAGAGGGAGAGAGAGAGTGAGTGTGTGAGTGGAGAGAGAGAGAGTGTGAGAGAGAGTGAGAGAGAGATGGAGAGAGAGTGAGAGAGAGAGTGAGAGACAGAGATGGAGAGAGTGTGAGAGAGTGTGAGAGAGAGAGAGAGGAGAGAGAGAGAGTGTGTGAGAGAGAGAGTGAGAGACAGAGATGGAGAGAGAGAGTGTGGAGAGTGTGAGAGAGAGAGAGAGGGAGAGAGAGAGTTGTGTGTGGGCGCACGATAGATGTGACGCGGTAAAGTAGCAAGCTTATATTGTGTGGTTAATCAAAAACTGAAAGGTATCACATGAAAAGTTTTCTTTTCTGCTATATAACCGACTCGAAGACTTGGAGCATAGCGCCAGACGAAACCTACTCATTCTCTCAGAATTATCAGAAAGCCTTGGAAATATTCCAGAAAATTACTGGATAAAAAAGAAAATTATCCAAAAATATATCTCTACCGATTTTACTGACGTTTCCGGAAAAAACCAGTGTAATGCTATATTATATTAAAATGGTCCTTTTATTTTTCGTCTGAAACAGTGTAAAGAGGTCGGTCGACTCTGCTTCAGTAATGTGAGCTCAGAAATTCACTGGAGTACTGCACGTCTGTGTAGTAATATTATATCGACCTGCCGTCAGTTTACCATGGTTATTTATGAAAATAGAATAATTATTTTTGAATACTTTTAAGCATGACGTAAGTCACTCAGCATGAGTTGTTTCTATATAGGCAGCATTTAAGAGTCCAACTTATTTAAAGAAAGGTTTATCGCTGATGTGGAATCTTCATAAATGTCTGATCAATGAGAAACTTTTTTTCTTGTATCTTGTATTCATTTCTACTGCAGTAGAAAAAAATACGAAACTAAACAGCGAATATTTAGCGTTGGGCCTAAAGATAATAATCGGAAAAAGTAATTTCATAATCAAATGCAAACAATAAAAAAACTAAGGAAAGTTTTTTTTTTCTTTACGTTTAATTTTTGAGTTTTAAATATCAACACTAACGAGGCCCGAGCTGATTAGACTGGTTAATGAATGTTTCACTTATTAGGCGCGATAGAGATAATATTAACAAAACCTCAACAACAAAAAATTTTTTAAAATGCAGTAATTTGCTTTTCCAAACCGAATTTAAACTTGAAGGATCAGAAATTCTCCTGGGCAAACTATCCCTCAAGTCATACTAAACAGAATCGACTCCCAGTCGCTGTGAAGTCTCTTTTAGGGTACAGCGATTTGTACAAATAGTCTGAGAACTCACGATCTGATGGTTTCTTACGTTTCGATGTACAGTTACGGTCGGAAGTTTTGCATTACTTGTAATTTTCCAATTTTTGCTTTATGAAGTGAAATTGAACCTGCGGGATTTACATAATAACGGTACGTTAGCAAATTGAAGTGCGTGCATCCGGTTTACAGTTTTCCGCGTATTTAATGGTTAAAAATGGCTAAAATTGGAAGAAAAAAAAGTTTGATAACTTGAAATCTAACGGGAAAATATGCGATATCCGAAAAGGTCAGGGGTTATGTTATCACAGCACCAGTACTCCCTGACTGTAGGCTATAATTGACGTCATATGAGTTTCAAAGCACGTGACGTCAATTATAGCCTCGTCTGTATGCTTAATCTTGAATTACTTGCGCTGTCCCCTAAGACTGTCATTAGAAAATAAAAGTTGCTAACTCTTATTTTTACCGAAAAACATTTTAACATACTTGTTGAAATAACGAATTTCAGTTATATGCAATATTTCCATAATTAAATTACCAGGCAGAGGAAAGCATTAGACAAATACACTGAAGCGCACAGATAGCTGGATTTATGTATTCCCTATTACCTACACTGAAAACCTTTATATCTTCAGTATTAAGGTTTTTTTATAATTTTTATACTGTTGTTTTATACAAAAAAATTAATGGGAAAATGTTATCTTCAAATTGTAAATAATTACCGTCTTCTGACTGATGAGAAATTTACAATTTCTTGATTGTAAAGGTGCACACTTTTATATTCAACAGATATTTAAGCTTAGATCAGCTAATCCCTCTTTTATTTGTAAATGACTGGAATAATTAGCAGCAATATTTGGATACCGACAGACAAGTACAAGTCAAACATCATCAACCTTTAAAAATCAGCAACTCATTTTCTCAAGTACGTTTCGTAAGCTTCTACTCATATGTGGTATTTATGTAAAAGAAATGGGGGGATTTAAGGTAGAAAATTGTTATAAGATGATAATCTACGGAATTCGCGAAAGTAAGGACATCCATTTGTCTTGTAATGAAACAAATGAACTACGACGTGGACACAAAAGTTACGTATGTATTCACTGTTTTTAATTTAAGAAAAACTATTATTTCTTCCGGCTCAGTCTTTATAAAGGCATCGCCGGACTGGCATTTGTTAATGAAAACAGCACAAAATTCTGGTTTCCTTTTAGACCCTAGACATCTAATAATGACCATGAAGGCAACCCTTACTATATCTTTAGCACATGGCATGAAGAACCAGAAAGACAGCAGATGGTGCCGCCTTAAGTGACATTATTACAATTTTCAGGTGGGTTTCCCTTCCCGGAAAACAAAATTTCCAGAGTTTTCCGAGAATACTATCCCCCGCTTTTACCGTAATTTCTTTATTTGTCTGTATTAAACACTCGCATATTCAGTGGCGCAGCCAAGATATATTTTCGAGGGATCCCAAACAACCGACAGAGATGTTTATTCAAAATCCAGACTAGGTGCAGAGAAGTACGTACCTAGATTTCCAGATTCTTAAGAAATAAACTAGAGTACGCAAAGAGTAAACTAGAGTATGCAAAAATTTATTTTACAACTGATTTACTACACAAATAATTACAAAACAAAATTCAGTCTGCATTTTTTCTTAGACAATCATCGATAACGAGTTCTGTATCGATTGGAATGTCACGGTTGATCGTCAGATGAGCCAATCCGATCAAACGGTCTTGTTCCATAGTGCTCCGTAGATAGGTGAGCAGCCGCCGAAGTGTTGAAAACGAACGTTCACTTGTTGCCGTAGTGACTGGCAATGTTGCAGATAAGCGCAGCAGTGTGTGGATGTTCGGAAAAGAGAAGGAATCACGGACACACAGTCTCCATGACATTTTCTGGCAGTTCAGTCTTCAAAACACTGGCCCACTTTGATGTCCATCTCTCGTACTCTCCTTTCAAGACTGGCACAGAGGTGTCGATGTCACAGCTGTAAAGGTAAAGTACCTCTTGGAGAGCAGTGAAGTTACCTGAACTAAGGAAAGCAGGGATCAAATGTTGCATCTTTAAACAGTGTCGGTCCATAGGATCAAATCGCACCTCCATTTGGTGAATCATGTTCTCCATGTATGGAAGGTAGACGGTTCTTCCTCTGGACTAGATGCTTCGTGATTTTCTCGATGAACTCGGCGCCCAGTGCGTCTTGGAAGTTTGATATCGACATCCAGTTGATCAGCTGTGATCATAACTGAATCAGTAAAAATAGAAAGGATTTATGCTTCTGCATTTTCTCTTTTGTTTCTCAAAGCATTCAAAACCTCGTCCACCATTGAAATGCAATTTAAAAGATCAATATCTGGAGTTTTCAGAGCCTTAGTAAATGGCAAAAACAAGGCTGCCATTTCGTTCATGACATTAATGACAATGATAAACTCTGTGTTGCATATTGCTCGCAGCAATGACGTAGAATTTCCACCCCAATCACCACCCTGCTGTGAAATATCCTTCAAAGCTCGAAGAACAGGCTCCAGCAATTCTGAGACACATAGATTGATGCATGACCTTCGACCCAATGGGTTGGGCAAACTTTTTTGATTCCTTTCCTGGAAGGAAGATGCGCTTGCAATACTGTTGTTCGTTTTGCTGAGATATGAAATAAAGTGGCTATCTCCTTCACTTGGCCATGATAGTTGCTAATTGTGTAACAAGGTTCGAAACATGACTTTTGCAATGTACATAAGGTGCGGCAGGAGTTACCTTCTTCACCTCTACCTGTACACCTTTCCATTGGCCACTCATGGTGCTTGCACCATCATACCTCTGACCACGGATAAGACCGATATCCAGACCAACTTGCCTCAACATATTCAAAGCTGTGGTGGTGATATCCTTGGCAGTCAAGTCTCCACTAACATCACAAAAGCCTAGAAATCTTTCATAGACTTTGTTATCCTTGATATATCTCACAGAGATATAACACTTCTCCCTTGTTGCCATATCTGTTGTGGCATCCAAAAGAAGACTGAAGAATTTTGCAGCTCTTATTTTTTCGACAAGCGTTTGCACAATGACAGTACCACACATATGGATGATTTCATTCTGTCTGCCAACTGAGATAGGTTGCATTCCCGTTTTCAGTGTCAAGGTGGCGTTGAAGTGCAGCGTCACCAGCATCAATGCTGAATCTTAGTAATGCTCTGAAAATCCCGTCATTGTGTCGTGGCGTCTCCATTTTGAGTGGTCCATGATCTCTGTGCCCCCTTAATGCAAGTTCCTGTTGTCCAAAAAATATTACTTTTTTATTACTGGTCGAATCTTGCTCCTGTTTTCTTCAACTTGAAGCTGACATGACGAATCCAACAATCTAATAATATCTTTCTCCGTATACCTCACCAAGAACTCATCAGCTTTTTTACGACCCGCAATGTGATAGTCTTGTCCCACATGCTTCTCAAAGTCTTTTCTGGCATCTTTATATCGACACTGTGGTTCCGTTACAAATTTTCGAAACTTTTGGTTTCTAACATTCTCCGGACCAAATAATGCATAATATTTGCAGTAGACACCATGCTTTCTTGGGCTATACACGAGAAAATCCCAGGTGTTTAGCCAGTGGAATTGAAAGGATCTGTTATGCCCACACTGCACAACAATTAGAAATTTGTAGTCTGCAGAAGGCATCCATGGACTTTTCAGTAACTTATATCGTTTTTCATCAGTGACAGTTGAACCTATATCTGCTCCTATATCATTTTGCAAAGGTTTTGAAGAGAATCGGTTGGTAGAAGTGGTTCAGGCGCATCAGTAAATTCACGTAGTACTTCTACTGATTCACCAGATGTTGCCTTCATCGTAGCTGTATCACCCTTCGGTCTCTTTACAAAATATGACTCAATGCCCAACTGAGAAGAAGGTTTGTCAGACATGGCTGAAAACAAGAAAACAATTAAAATGACGTAGCTAGGTCAAACAGACATGCACAGAACACCAGTGTAGAGGACTTATGTAGCACAACACACCAACACAGACACTGGTGACTGCTTTGAAATCAATACATCCTGAGGTATGACTTAAGGCCTATACACACTGCTATGTTGAACATGGGCAGGCAGTCGCGTTGTGTTGCCTGCAATGTAATCTGCACAAAAAAAATGTTTACCACACAAAACGTCAGTCAGGCCCCATGGGCCGCGCCACTGCGCATATATACTATATTATGGTACTTCTTTTTCCTAAAAAAAAATTATGCATCATCTATTTAATTTTAACAAATGTTTATTTCCACTTTCAGTTTACGTCGTCTCGGCGGCTGGATGCGACAAGACTACCGTGACCACGGCTGAGAGCACGTGCTTAAATCGAATGGAGCACTTAAGAAACACGACGATAAACGCGACGGCTGCAGACTACACGAGGATATGCTTGTACGTTTAATGTTTTTCACGCCTTCTCTCGCTCAGAAACCAGAAGAGTATTTCGCGTGCTACACCAAGATTCAACTCTTTCTCTTTAGCCCTGAACCCCCCTCTCCTCTTTCACTCTTCAAGTGATGGGGGGGCAATAGTTCTGCGTATCTCCGCTAGAATTTCAATATCAAGACGCTGCTCAAAAGCAAGAGAGCAGATTCAGACATTCATTAAAGCGCTGGTGTCGCCCCCTCCCTTTCCTAATATGTACTTGCCGGTTACGTGTCCACTTACTGGCCACGATTCTGGCCGTCAAGGAGACCGTCTATTATGTGTACATTTTTTCTTGCAGAACTTTAAATATGATTGTCCACATTGGCGATTTCGGAATAAAATGAACAAAAACGTTAGTAAAAATGTAATTTAACTCGCGTTTTCTCATTCTTCATTATATAATGTGATTCAAGAGTGCTGGTTAGACAAAAAAACGAAACGGATCTGAAGAAATACGAACAAAATGTCATTTTTCCCATTTAGAAAGCTCACAAATTATACAGATGACTGAAACGGTTAAATAACTTTTTTTTAAAAAAAATATCTGGCCTGCTGGGCCCCTGTTTCCGGAGAGTTATCGCCCCCTGATAATGCTATTTTGCATGCACTTATCAGAAAAGTAAATGCTTATCTTGTGAACCTTTTTGTACAATTATTTGAATCATTCTGTTCTGGATTGAAGAATATTATTTAAAGAAAATATGTATCACCAGCTAGCAAAAATATAATTACCTCGTGCGGGGACAACACTTGTTTCCAATATTGTTTTTGATTTTATTCTTCGAAGTAATAGTTCAAAAAGTCGTTTTAAGACTGTTCTCTTTGCAAAAGAGTTTTCTAATATTTTGCTTGCCGCCCCAAGTGCTTGTTTTAATTCACTTAAAATTTCTTGTTGAAGAATTTTTACCTGCAACAACTTTAAAATCTTGAAAATTTAATCCATTTTTCGCGTTTCCCATTTCTTTTTCCAATATAAAACTGATTTCTTATATATTTCTTTAAATTCTTATATATGTAATTCGAATTTCATCTAGTTGCTGAAATGTTCTTACTACATCTTTTAGTCAACTTTTATTTTCATTTTATATATATTTTTTAAATTATTTTTCTCCGTCACGTTCTGATGTTACGGACCAGTATCCGAGACTTTTTGTTTATTTATTAATTATATTGTCCTAACTTTGTTTTTTTTTTCTTACTAATTCGGGTACAATCCCAGACGGTTTCCCAAAGTTCCACGTCCACTTTCAGATAAGAAAGATGCTAAGTGAAACATCCCACAAAGATTCTGTGAAAAAGTCTTGGATATTAAACAGCAAACCAGCCAAATCTTACCTCGATAATTTAAAAGAACTATTTTAACAACATGAATTCAAGAAAATAAATGAAAACTGTCGTGTTTAAAGTTGTATTCAGCATTTACGTTTGACAAACGTATTTACTTAATTCCATTATTTAATTGAAAGAACAGGTGAGCTTTGTAACGCATCTTCTTCTGCTTCTTTTAAAATCAAGCTTAATAAATTAGTTCGTGATGATCATATTTGCCAATCTTTGTGTTTTGCTGACTCTGTTTACAATAAGCTGTGTATAATTATACAGCGGTTTTCAGTCTCTTTTGGAGGAAGTCTCAAGCTATACTCGATATAGTAACTTTACATTGGCCAACAGCAAGCGAGGAACGCGGAAACTGATAATGCTGGGATGGTTAATAAACGTCATTTTTCATGGCGGTCAGATTAGAGGACAACTTTTCCACACCTCTTTCTTTACATGACAGCTGTAGAATAGTAAACATTTCCCCAGACAATTTAATTACAGTCAGCAGAATGCAAAACATTTTCCTTCTCCTTGCCTGGAACGGCATTACTCTTTCGTTAATTATACTGTACAAATTCCATGTTCTCACTGACAGAATAACATAGAACACAGCAGTTACCGGCCTTGTTTTTAACCCCCTCCCTTTACTCTAACCAAAAAGACCTTTTTGTTACTCGGATAATATTTTCTAGGAAAAAAATTTAAATCTGAAATTTAGATAATATTATCAAGATAAGAATTCATCTTTATTTAATTTTTCTAAAACGTTTTAAAATTAGTTTAGTCTCTAGTTAAAATGTTTGAAATGTTGCATTAGCTTATTTATAGCACGCGAGCATGTATAGACCGCACTCTTATTTAATGTAGCCTACAGAAAAAAAAAAAACTTTAGACGAATTGAAAGACTATTTTTAAAATCTTTTTTTGATTTTGAAAATGACGGACACACTTCTGACATGGGAGAAAAAGTAGGGAGACACATGATCAAGAAAAGGGAATAAATTAATATAAACTTTTTTATTAGTAGTGTAAATGTATAAAAGAAAAACAGGAAGACACAAAGTGAATTTTGTGGAGTCATTCAGCTTGACAATTTTTTTTTGTTTACAGATAAACGAACGAAAGAATGAAACCAAAAGCCAAAATTGGTTGATTATGTCAATGTTTCTAAAATTATGTTTCTTCTTGGTTTTTTTTTACAGATTGTTCATGGATTACCTGGTCTGTATGGAAAACAATAGCATTGACGATTGCTCGAGTGATCTAATAGTTAACTACGAAGCGGTGAAAAAAGAATACATGTCGAAGCCATACAAGTGTAAGGCGAGCGGAAGTAAGTAAACGACATCAGATCCTACTTTACGTCATCCACGCGTCACATTCACTTATTGTTTGGGAAAATTATTATTATAGCACCACAGAACATCTCGTATCCCTGATTTCTACCCAACCTAGTAAGCTCCCGCTTTCTTGTATTACGTGGTATCAAAGGTGTCACGACAGCGGAGAAAGCATACAAAATGTGGAAGATGCGTACCTCAGCACAATCGAAACGTTATCTATGGGTTATACTTACAAATACACTGAAGATGGCGACAGGAAAACTTCCACCGAAACGTTAATTGGAGGCACATTTGAGATAGTGGTCAAAACCCAGAATATCACGCCCGATATCTTGTAATATACCGGTGTATGATTTGTATGATGTGAACACGCGAATTGTCATTAACACAATCTGCAAAACACCCAGAAAACTAATTATCAAGCATTGGCCACGTGAAATTTTGTATAATGACCACAAATACAGTAAGGGATATAGCTGCTGATTTCAGAATAGTGCCGGAATTATTACCATTAATTCGAATTAACTTAAAAGAAAATAACGTTTGTAATGGAAAAAGTTACAGGAGTTCACGCCACAAATAAGGGCGCAATGATTAGAGGCAAAATTAGGGAATCTATGTGAAATGAGATACATACAAACTTAAGTGATTTCCTGCAAAGTTATGTAATCAATCAATCCCAGCTTAACCTGTAAGGTAATCATGTGTCATCTTTCGGCAACAACTATGACGATACTAACGGAGTTGACGATGAAAACTTAAAGTTAAAAGAGATATATTAATTATAGAAACTGCTGTCCCAGTTCAGACATTTCCAACGGCCTTGTTATTAAACTTATCAAAGACAGTACATTTTGGTGATCATTACCTTTTGCCATAGGGTTTACACCGAGGACGACGGTTTCGATGATAATTTTGTTAATTTTCCCCAGGTGATTTTGTTGGAAATTTTAGGTAGAATAAGTAGTAGAGCTCTGTAAAAGTTGTGATCTGTTCATTGACAAATCTATTGTTATTTTGGATTTAACCAGAGCTTAAACCCATTGAACCAACGAGGAATCTATCTAATTAGCTACTACTAACAATATTTATGTTTTCCTATAAATTAGTAGCGATACTCAAATGCCGAAGCCATGTGGATCGATTCCTTCATTTTCCGTTTGAGTGCTGCTTGTCACGATCAGTGATGTTGCACTGTCCATTTGACAACTGAAGCTGACTATCTACTTGGCGTTTGGTAGTTGTGTTTCTTTGTTCCACAAATGTAATTCTTTCCACAGCCACAAAAGATGCAATAAATTGTACCCATGTTGGATACTGGGTGTTTCTTTGCAACCAGATATGTTAACTGGTTTCATAATGTCGCATCGCTCTCACATTGAATTGCTTACATCGAAAGTTCTTTTAATATATGAACTCGAAATCATAAGGCATTCTGTTACCGTAGTGTTGGATTTGTTCGATCGACTCTATCGTCTTTCTGGCAAATTCTGCAGGATAGCCATTCTTCGCGAAGCGGCTGATTTTCTGGTGTTGCTTTTCTGATGGAAGACTTTCTCCATGACATATTCCTTCCGCACTTGTTGAAAGCAGTTAACTATTCTCTTCTTGTCTCTCTCGTGGTAGTTCCAATCAAATATCGGGTGGTGTCCTGCTCGAGTCTTCTTCCCGTAAACACTGTGACTACAGTTTGACGAAAGCGTTCCACCCTATTGTCATGCAGTGTATGCAAAACAGAATTAGCAAGCATGGCTGCAGATGCAGAGAGAATCCGAACAAATCGACATTATTCGCAGCAGCATGCGTTATATTTACGATTAAACAATGCGCTGAAGCTACGCATTTGTAGATTGTGGTTCTCAGCACGTACGTACTTTCAGTTTGAGCTTGACACTCATATCTGGGCACTTTTTTCAACGGACAAAGCACGGCATTTAGACACAGAACATTTTTATCACTGCTTATAGATTAGGATGTAGTCATGTTTTTAAGATCTTTTTTCATTCTTTTCCAGGTGGAGCCAGTTACACAAGTATGTCTGCACTTCTAATCAGCTTTGCCATAGTAGTAGCGGCACATACGTTTTGAGAAGCAGTCTGTGATAGCGCCATTTTTTTTACAACCAGCAAGAAAGACAACTCCCCTTCTAGTGCCTTCTCAAGGGAGATAATTTCACACAGCGTTCCTTTTGGCACAAGACAGTTTGTATCGTCACCTTTAATTTTTAATGTAGTAAACAATCTCAGGATGAAGAGAAAACGAAGGACTATTGTAAACTATTTGGATATGCGTATATGTCGTAAACGTTTGTAGATAACACGTGGCTGTACTTATATTATCTTACTGTTTAGCGAGCTTCCCAATACTAATTAATATACGAAGCCATTTTTGAAAGCTTTTGTTTAAATATATATATATATATAATCATATATATATATATATGTATATATATCTATATAACATATATAATAATATACATATATATATATACTCAGACGCCAAACAAGATTTTTCTAGAGTAGAAATCTTTTATTAAAAATGCTTAAATTAGTGGATGTAAATTTGAAAGAAAAATATATATAAATGTTTCAAATATACACAATTTTTTTGTTTTGTTTTTTATAAATAAAAGTTTCATCATCTTTCCTCCCTTTTTTTTCTGTTTTGTAACAAAATATAAAAAATCCGTAATCCACCAGACTGGATTCCTGCTATTGGCATCTCCTTTTATTGAATTATCACGGAAGTCTCGCGTTGTGCAAAAAGGAGAATAAATATATTTTTTTAATTTAGTCTATGGCGGACCTTTTTAAATGTTATATTTCCGTCATTCTTTAATTTGAAGGCCCATATTAATTGGTCTGTCACAAATGGCTAAAATGGCTGGCGGTTTTCCTGCCCCTGGGTGCTGTCTCGTCTGGTTTAAATCGCGTTTCCTCCTCTTTACAGCTAAAACTTTCGAAAAATTTTTTTAAAAAACCGGAAAGAAGACGAAAATATTCTCGTTTATTCCGGTGGACACCGATCGGGATTCGAAAAATTATTGTTCGGGCGAAGCTATCTCTGAAATGCATATTTTCCTGATGAATTTTCATAATCTATGATTAATTGATACTTATTTACTCCCGGGTCCCCGAACTTTCTAAGGTTGCTCTTTTTACCCGCTCTGTATTCACTCGCACGACCGCCGTATTCACCAAGTGTAGCGAAGCCCCTCGACCAATCAGATCGCGCGTGTAGACCGTTGAGGACGGCTACATCTTTGTCCGGACAACGATCATCGAAACCGCGTCACCCGAAAGTTCCCTATGGCTCTTCCGTCGCTGTTCCTATTTCTGATCACTTCATTAGGTGAGTTATTTGCTACCTACTTAGTCCGCTTCTCCTCTTTCAACTACCGTCGCCTTTCTCTGCTGCCAGTCGCCGCCCAGCTCCTGGCGGCCGGGTAAGCCGCGTAGCCATGACAGTCTGGCAGTTCGCCGTCTCTCTCTGTTCACTTTCGGTTTCTATCAGGTGCGATAATTACCCGAGGCGCGGAGTGTATCCGAATTTGTGACTGTGCGTGTAATAATGGCTAACACGTTAACCTTCCGCTCTTTAATCGTGGGTGGGGCTTCTGCTAAATAACTTGATGGTTTGTGTGCCTCTAAAGGTGAAAGTGAATCAGCTCGGTTGCACAGTTACCTGGCTGACGTTTGTGCTGTTACTTCAAAAACGGAATGGAGGATAGGTGTTTCTGGTAGGGCCAGCCAACTCGAACAAAAATCGCCCGGTGAGCTTCGGGCCCCTCTTTGTATGGTTACCAAGGTCAAGCTGAAGTCGCCGTGCTGTATACCTGTACCGGTGTCAGAATAAGATCCTCCCACCGCACGTGGCTCTGGATCGTTTTTGTGTCCGTCTTCATGCGAAGGACTAAATAGATGTAAAAAAGTTCGAAATGAATAAACATGACCCTTACACAATCAGTACGTCGCTGCGAAAGAAAACATTTGCCTGTATCTAAGTCCATCTCCCGAGTAGTAACATTGTAATTTTGGGATGCTGTTAGTTTATAGAGATATAACTTCAGAAAAAGTTATTGTGGTGAATTCTTTTAGAAAACAGATATTTTTGTAACGATAAACAACAGAACTGCTTTGATTCCGAAGAAAAATCTACTGAATATCCACATCCTAGGTTAATCATATGACAATTGGACGAGTATTACTCCAAAAGAAGAATATGTTAGGTTGCTACAAACCTTTTCTCTTTTTTTTTACCGCGACGAGACTTCATATTGTTGCTGAACGTGAAGTTTATAAATCAAAGTTCGATTAAAATCTGTACACTTCTGCCAACGAGTTACAAGAGCATCTACACCATTTTGAAAAAAAATCTGGATTTCTGGAGTCGATAAACTGTTGGAAGGCAATTTTTCAATTGCTGCTTGAATGGAGAAGGATTTCATACGGAGGAAGCTGTCGAGGTGTTCAGTTTCTGAAGAGTCACTTCTGCAACATGGGGACGAACATTGTAGTGGAGCGGGGATTGGGCCTCTTCGATTCACCAATGTCGACAGTCAGTGGGAGAGTTTCTGATGAACAACGTTTAATTCACGACTGTACCTTTCAGCTGTGATGGTTTCGCCAGGTTGCAAGAAGTTATAGTGGATGCAGTCCACCAGACAGTGACCATGACCTTTGGATGGAGGCTGGGTTTTGGAATGTGGTTAGGCGCCTTGTCTCCGTCAAGCCACTCTGCTGATCGTTTGTAATTGTCGTAAAGGATCCATTTTTCATCACAAGTAATGATTCAGTCAAAAAATTGCAGTTTCTGTTTCTTATGACACGTGAAGAGCAGATCTCCAATCGACGATTTATTGTTGCTCATTTCACTCAAGAAGCACCCACCTGTCAAGCTGTTTCACCTCGTCGATTGCATCAAGATGCTGGGAAACAGTTGCAGTGCTTACGTCAAGTTCTCCAGAAATTTCTCGCACTGTTTTTCTTGGATCGGCTTCAACTGAGGCTTTCAGACGATTGTCATCACAGCCGGAAGGACGTCCGCTACGTTTCTTATCTTCGAGGCTCACATCTCTTGATCAAAACTTTGCAAACCATCCTTGTACCGTGCGCTCCTTTGCTGTATCCTCGCCCCATGCCTGCTTAATGTTACGAGTTGCCTCGCTCGCTTTGTGGCCTGGTTTGAACTCGTGATGCAAAATGGCATGAAAAACAGTTCTATCCACGCTTCACTCAGAACCCTGAAACAAATATCCATTTTATGATTTTTAAAAAGGTAGGTTTTGCATAATGTATGCCAAAGCACACGCTACAAAACGATATATAACTCATCTACATACACCTTCACAGGCATGCCAAAATGAATCCCAAATTAACAAAATATAAAAACCGACAAAACTTTTGTAACGACATAATATCAGGTATATACTATTTTCAAAACATTTAAACTTATTTTATTTGGATGTGTGTTGAAAGTGTGATCCAACTTGTATTCATATCATTGATTTCAATTCAACTAAATTTGTTTATATTCTCATAATAATTATTTATTCATTGCTGGAAGAGAAAGTGGGTTAAGAAACATAATACCTTTTTCAGTGACATTATAACACGAAAGTCGTACCACGACTTCGCTGAAACTAGGAGAACTGAAAGTAATCAGAGGCTTAATTAATAAATAAACACAGGTGTTATACGTACCCTTATGATATACCTTCAGATTACAAAGAATGAGATTCAGCTCGCAGAATAAACTGAAGTTCTTTCCCTTTCGAAAGGGGGTGCATTAGGGAACTTATTTACTCGATATTCAATACAATACCATTTAAACAGTCCAACTTCATTATTTTAAGCAAAGATTAAAGATGGCGTTTCGTCAGGAATAAGAGCAGAAAAGGGTTGACGGAAATTTAGGAACTCCTACGTAACAGCAGGAACAAACATTCATCATCTTCGTTCTTTAATAAATGAAAGATGTTTTGAAATTCTAAAGAAAGGAGGACATCAGATGTGTTCAGTTCTTTTTCCAAGAGTACTGCACTATTGGTAACTGGCGGCGGTTGACTTCTTGCTTAATGGTACTCCGACATTTCAGACTATTAATCTGATGGTCCTCTGCAAGAGATAGCAATTCAACCTTTGAAACTGTTGGTTTAATGTTTGACAAAACCTATGAGAGTTATAGCTGGGGTTTGTCTAGGTAGCTCAGACCAGTCACCAGGAGAGGCTGACCGGAAGATCTGCCCTTAATATCATTACTATTGCCCCTCCATATTTGGCGGTGGTAAGAATAAACAAAAATTTGCCAAATGAAATAAAGGTCGTAGACGCTTTCCAAATTCCTGGCTTTGTGGAGTTTCTTCATGTTGTCTGAAGAAAGATCGGATAAAAATCTACTGCTGGTACAAACGATACTTCAAAAAATATATTATTAAATGATAGATATCACATTATGAATATTGATGAGGTCGCGAGCTGAGAAAAGGAATAAATTAAACTCACTCTTACTAGTGTTGCTTGTAAGCATTTCCTTCGGTTCCCCTCTACTTGTCCCAGCAGGTGGCGCTCGAGTACGGTAGAAACACTAAGTGCAGCGCTCTCTAGCGGACACCAGCGGTACAGGGCACAGCATAACCACGTCTTGCGTCTCTTGTTCCCTGGCTGTAATCTGGCTGTTATTCATCAGTAAAATTTAAAAAAAAACTCTTCTTTTTTTTAAAATGCAAAAGAAAATATTGATAGTTAAAAGGTTACACGACTCAAAGTCGTCCTTTTGGTACATGTCATGATGAAGCATTATCTCAAAAAGGTACTCAGACATATTAAACGATAGTAAAAAGGCCTGGAGGGAATCCCTAGCTATTTACTGATACTTCTGGAGGCTGCTGCTCGCTTCATGTGTTATCATAATATGGTGTGTGCTAGGTTTTGGCTCAGAAATCGATTTTCAGCCAACTCCGCTTACCGAAAGTACGACATGGAAAGTGGGTTACAATGTATTCGTACGTCGGAGATTTTCGTCACATCTATTACCGATCTAAGTTATTTTATTCAATACGTTTATTGTTTAGAACATCGCAGACCCTATTCAGCCCGGATTTTGAATCCGCTTGATCACCGACTGCTGATTTTTCCGAAATTGCGAAGACTCGAATGATACAAGACAAGATGAAAGGCCACAGACTGAACTTGTGGCCCCGATGGCGTTAATATTGTAGAATTAAATTGGTGTGAAAGTATTTTAGCCTGGAGACCACCAAGAGTTCGTGTTCCTCGCTGCAGGGAGTACAAAAACGAAAAGGCATGGAAATATTAAGGACCACTTAAAGGTTCGCTGTTTTGGAAAGCCAGTTCAAAGAGGTGTGATGCAGATGAGGGGGGCTGCAGCACAAATGCAGAAGTTACTCCGAACCATCTTACTAAAAATGAATGTCCTTCTACAGACCTGTTCGAGATTATTCTTATTCAGAATCGTACGGACTCTGCGATAGTCGACAAAGTACTGTAACGCACAACTGATTCAAATGATACGTGTTAACCCAAGGCACCTGATATTTTGAGGAAAGCAATAGCAAACTCCCACCTTCCAGGTATGTTCTGATTTCCAGGAAAAATGGCAGACTGATTACCAGTACATATTGGAAAGCCAGTTCTAAACATTTCCATCCCGACCATGGAGTCACGAAAGGAATTTTTAAAACTCTTTAAACGATAGCAGAAAATGTCATGGCGCATTGCCGAGAATAGAAAAGTAACATCTGATAGCCAGTTCTCACAAAGCGGGATATCTTGACAGGTTGTCGGAAGACAACGGAATCGGATAAAAATCTGAAAGTGAAGGGGAAAGCACCGAAAAGTTGAATAGACACATGAAAGAATCTGCGGAACACTTGTCTCCACTATTCGAAGCATAAGTGCTGTGATATTATAAAATCTGTTAGCACATCAGGCCTCGAGCCGATCTCTGTCGCCTGCGGTCGTGGTAAGAAATGTATTGTTTAAATAAAAGTAGAGCACACAAGGTCAGCTAGTTAAGTCAGAATTAGGGGATGGTGCGATCACCATGTCAGAAAGACAGTGTTCCATCTCTATTGGCGAGTAGCACCCCTAGAAAAGTAAATGAAACACTCCATTTGGCTTAAGAAATCGATATACTGAGCAATGCCATTTTTGAGATTAGCAGACTAATGGATACGAAGGTTTAGATATCCTCTCAGTGTACTACCTAATTGGGTGGCTGCCTCGCTGGTGCAATAAGATTTGGATATGATAAAAAAAAATACGGTTTAAGAGCAACTCCGACCAAAATTTCTTAATTAAAAATATGTACAACAAAATTAACATCAAACCATTCCAAAACCGATTCTTCTCAGTAAAATATTATAATGATGGAGGCACATAAAGATTAACGAAACGTAGATTCTCTAACGCTACTAATAAGGCGGTTTATGCACCTATTGACCGTACAGCGCTCGGCAAATCTCGGAGGCAGCGCAGTGCGGTGCCGAAGTTGGGCGGAGAAGGCTGTCATTCAACACGAACTACGCCAAGAATCGATTTCCTGGCTTGGCGCAAGTTCCGCTGGAATCTCCGCTTTCTCCAAGAAACAGACGAATTGTATTTTCTTTAAGATCTCCGTCTTCGCCTACAAAATAACTGAGCAGGAAACGAATTTCCCGTTAAAGGTCCACGAGTTGTTCAATTAAACTGATAGTTTAACGTCCAACCGGTGAGCACGGTTGGTCTTTTACTGATCACGTGATTGGATCACGTTTCAAAACATAGAAAAATATCGCGTTAAAAAAAGTATTAATTATTCTGTGGCAGCAAAGATGAACGATAAAAATTGAATAATAACTTTGTTTGAAGAGATCATCACAAAAGACATGAACCGTTGTCTGTGGTCCAATCTGTGGAAAAGATGCCCCATCCCATCTCACCCAATTGTTCTGTGACATTTTCAGAACAGCACAATTTTTTTCGAATTACACAACAATGGCGTCAGTTCACCAGGGTCTTTAAGGTTATTGAGATTTTCTAGTTGCATGAAAAATGTATTTGAGTTTATTTTTTTTATAAAAATTCACCACAAGACATTTAAATCCACCCAACGAATACCGCCAAACGACAATATAACAAGAGTGAATATTACCAGAGAAGTAAATAGGGGCTTTCTCTTCTATTTTTCTTCGACCTCTTTTACGGGTGGCACAAGTTCTGAGAAAGTGAAGATTTGTGTAGGGGAAATAAAGTTAAGACAAAAAAAAAGATAACATCTGGAGTTGATCAAGGTCAGTCTTATTTTTCGTAAGCTTTTTCTCCGACCAATATTCGTTTATTATATTTCTTAACATGGGTACACTTCATCTTGCAGCGAACACCCTCAGGAGATTCAGTAAGACACAACTAGGTCGACGTTTCTACACTGAATAAAATGATCTAGCTTGAAAATGACTAGTGAGTTTGTCTATCCGCTTCTATTTCATTACCTTCTTCATCCACTTCACTTTCCCTCGCTTTTTGTTTCTCTTCAATATTCAACATATCTTTTTTTACGCTTCATGAACCTATCCTTTCCAGTTTCTGCTTCCAGAATGTGCTATTGACATGTTTAATCTTTGGTAATTTCGTCCAAAACTTCAGACCGAACAGTAATTCAGCTGTTGAAACACCAGTGATGCTTTGTGGCGTGGTTCTATAAGCGAATAAGCACCTAAACTTATCGTTCTTCTATTTACGTGACTTTGCATCAGCAATTTTGGTACAGTTCAGCAGAGGTTTTTGACACCCAACTTATGCATTTGCTGCTGGATACAGAGATAAAACCTGTCCGTGTTTCACAATTCTGAATATGTCAGATCTAAAGTGAGAATCCATCGTCAGAGGCGATTGACAAAGGCGGGCTATGACGAGCAAATATACTCTGTAAGGCAGAGGTCTCCAAACTACGGCCTGCGGCGACTTTCCCCCAACCACGTGGTCGGGCTGTAGAAAGAAAAACAAACATCTAATTTTTATTTGCTCAAAAGGGTTTATAGACATAGACGGCTAGACGCATGCGCCTTACCTTTAGGCCCTTCTTGTCTAGACATGCTTTGTTGAGAATCGGTGACCCTTTCACGTACCGATGTAAACTTAACCGCTTTGATGCGGTTAACATGGTCATTATTCAGTGGCTGGTTATCGTTATCAGCCCGTTGAAACACTCGCAACAGTTGGAAACTAACCGGCGAAAGAAGGCAACTTTTGTTTAATTCTGTGAGTGACTCTATTTTGTCTTTGCACCAATTACTTATTCTACGCTTGAATTAGTTTCGGCTGTGCTATTGCATGTAGTACGATATAGAAGTCTTGCTGATTTCTCTGAATGTTACCTACTTAAATATTTAATACAGTTCGCGTCCAAAGTCAGTGTGATTTTTAAGACGATTGAAGTAGACCGTCCGGTACGGTTCCTTATGTTGTAGATACCGTTTTTCATTACAGAACAAAAAGAAAGTGAATGTTTACTTTTTAAAAATATAACAGAAATTTGATAGTTTGTTTATTCGCTCTGAAAGAAAAAAATTGTCTTACTTTACTTCTAATAAACCGTATCTGCCCAAACTACATAAAACTATATTTTGGTACGGTATTTATTATTATTATTAACCAACTCCTTCGAAACTGAAATAGGAAACTTTTACTAAAAAAATGGATTTGCTTTTGACCCGACTTCACCAATTCCAAGCAGTCATCCTCCACTTATCTTAACGGCTTAATAAAATTATTAATAAAATATGGCCTTTTCATGCTGGCTTATAAATTTTCTTTTGGATAACTTAGGAAAAAACTAATTTTTAAATACTCAGAAAGTTTGAAGTCGTCTTTAATGCATTTAAAAAAAAAATGCACTCTAAAGGCTGAACTAAGAGATTAAGTACCCAGTAGGGTTACTCAAATAGCGCTTGATTTTAGGATCCTACTTAGTTTTAAGAACCGTACATATATGAATAATTTATATGTATGAAATGAACATAATTTAGAATGTACATACATCGGTAAGTAGAAATACAAATGTGAATGCATGATTATGAGACTTAAATTAGTGCCGTTCTATTGTCCTTTACCATAGTTGTGTGTAGAATCAGCGTTCGTATCCTGAAACTTGGTGCACTTCTCAAAGAGTGCAATGACTGTTGTAAGAATTCAAGCTTTTTAACTTTTCAGACACATTCTTCAAGTATGGAAGGAACAAAGAAAAGAAAAGTGGACATCGAATTCCGTCTGTTTAATGAAGAATGGGGCATAAAGTACCTCTTTGTGCAAGCAGATATTAAGGCTTTGTGTCGTGTATGCAGAGGAACTGTTGCAGTTTTGAAGGAGTACAATGTGCGTCGGCACTATGAGACCAAGCGTGAACGAAGCTATTCCCGATTCACAAATGGGATTCTTATCAAAGAATGTTTAATGGAAGCAGTGGAAGAGTTATGTCCAGAAAAAGCAAATGTGTTCGAAAATATTAGTCTTGCTCCAAATACCGTTGTTCGTAGAATTGAGGATATAGGAAGGAATATAGTTCATCAAATTGTAGATAAAGCAAGAAATTTTCAGTTTTATTCCATCGCACTTGATGAATCAACTGATGTATGCGACACATCACAACTCTTAGTATTCATTCGCGGCGTCGATAGTGAGTTTTATGTCACTCAGGAATTGGCGTCAGTCCACAGTATGCACAGCACAGTTTGTGGAGAAGACGTCTTCAATGAATTGCAAAAAATGATGGTAGAATATAACTTTTAGTGGAAGTAACTATACTGTGTAACTGTTGATGCTGGAAGGAACATGTCCGGAATGAAGAAGGGTTTACTTGGACATATCAAAAACGAATGCGAGGCTGATGGATCCTCGAAGCCCATTTTTCTGCATTGCATTATCCACCAGCAGGCATTGTGCGGAAAGTATGTGGATATGTCCTGCGTTCTAAAGCCTGTCGTATTAACAGTGAGTTTCATCCGATTGCATGGACTTAAGCTTCGCCAATTTCGTGATTTTCTAAGAGAAACGGATTCTGATTACATTGACTTGTCTTATTACACAGCAATTCGGTGGCTAAGTTTCGGAAAAGTCCTTTCACGTTTTTTTCAACTCAGAAAAGAAATTCACTCATTTCTCATGGAGAAGAAACACCCAGAACCGCTTCTGCCAAACGCAGACTGGCTTGCGAAATTGGCATTCTTTGCAGACCTGTCAGGCCACGTGAACCAGTTGAATCTTAAATTGCAAGGTGAAACAAATCTGATTTATGATCTCATAACGCACGTCCAGGCTTTCCGAAAGAAATTGAAACTCTTTGAAAGACGGCTTCTTGTTAAGAAGTTGGTACATTTTCCATGCTCTGACAAGTTGCGGAACGAAGGAGAGGTGGAATTTCCTTTTGGTTTTGCTATAGAAGTCATTACAGACTTATTAGCACAATTTCTGCAACGATTTTCTGATCTTGATCAGAAAACAGAGGAAATTAAGTTGTTTCAAAACCTGTTCGATTGCAATGTTGAAACTCTCCCAAACCGGCTTCAGTTAGAAATAATTGATCTTCAGTCAGATGCAATGCTCCAAAGCAAGTATAAGGAGGGAGATCTTATCAAGTTTTATAAATCATTGCATCCTGAACATTTTCTGAATTTGAGGCGATTCGCCATGGGATTACTGTCGATCTTTGGCACTACCTATCTCTGCGAACAAACCTTCTCAAAGATGAAGTATATCAAATCGAAATATCGATCGAATTTATCCGATGAACACTTGGCGTCCATACTAATAATTGGCTCATCAAGCCTAAAACCTAAGTACAGGAACATTTTTAAATCAAAGACTCAGTTCCATCATTCCCATTAAACTTGTTCTGATCTTTGTGTTCATTTATGTTAGTGTGTCTCAATATTCTTACTTACTTTGATTAAATTTGTAATCTTAAAGAAATACAATTGAACAAAAAATGGCCTTCTTTTCCTATCTGCAGTTGAGTATTTGCTGATTCTGGCAGAACCCTTTCTTTCGAATTTAATATTCAATAATGACAAACACGCAATAACCGAAGAGAGCGACCATAAAAGATCAACTGCCAAAATTTTCAAGGTTCTACTGGTATAGGTGTCTCTGTAAGCGGATCAGCGTGTGGCGTTGCCTCCCTTGCAATGAACAACACACACAAACCTGTTTGACGTTGACTTTTGCATGGTTGATAATTTTCTCCGTCATATACTGAACATGACAATGCATCTGTAATTATGAATATATAAGTCATTAATGCTCACATTTGAACCCTAGCCTTTGACTCTAGTTTTATGTTATGCAAATCGTTAAGTTCTATTCAAGAAAACATACAGTTGTCCACACGCCCACACAGCAGCTAAAGCTTCCTTTTTCCGTTGCTGAATATCTCTTTCCATAGATGACAATGTATCACAAGCGTAACTAATCACTTTGATTTGTCCATCACATCTTAAAAGCCAGCATAAGATTCATGTTACTAGCATCCGTTATGAACTGAGTTCGAGTGGACAGTATCCGAGAGATTCTGTCTAAATAAACATTCTTCAACTTCTCAAGAGTTTGTTTGTTTTTTTCTCCTTACGAACTTAACTAGCCAAGGAAGTGAGCTTACGAGGATACGTCTCCAGGAATTGGTCGATGATAGCTTATATGGGATCAATGAGTTAGTATCCGATGATCGGCGAAACCATGCCATAGATAAAATCTCTGTCCATCCTTCCGTTCTACCGTTGGTGTGATATGGTACAGCCTTCTTTGAAAGATCACCGCTGGTACGGTCCGAGTAAGGTCTATCTCGCAAAAAGTATTATGCACCTGGCAGAGTTTCAGTTTCTTCACTGGCACCAGTGTGACAGTCTCGTGGCTTAATTTGCTCGCTAAAATATCACAGATATACCGCCATATTTTGTCATGGTGTGAAGATAAATCAATCAATAAAGTGTTCTGTCTGGTTATATATATATACAACCGCTGTCTGAGTGAGCGACAAATGGCTTGCGCAACGCCGCTCTTCTGTTACACGCCGTGAAGATAACATCTAGTGGTTCTCTTGAATTTTCCCCCACGAGTCTTCCACATCCTCTCTCAGTTGTGCTGATCCTTTTTCTGCTCTCGTTCGTCTTCACAGCACGAAGACCGCTCTCAGTTTGGGGCGTCCAGAACGCGCTCGATCGGTTGTCTTATGGGTTTTCTAGAAGTAGATACTCACGCTAGTGCCAGTCGACGTCGGAATAAGCACCATCTTGGAATAGTTCTTTGGTGGCTTTTACTAATGTCCCATTGTCAAACTATACGCCAATTTGTCAGTGCCCGTCACTTCTCATGAACCTGTTGGTAGCAAGGCTGTCTGTGGACTGAAGCTTCTTCTTGACCTCTTGTATCTGGTTCCTACAGCTTGCAATCTTGCGCTTTTCACGTTGCTAAAATGGATTCTTAGAGTCTCAGAGCGTCTATTTACTGTTTCATACCATCTCATTTTATTATTAACAAGAGCACATACAAATGCTTTGGAAAGATGGTCGTTTACGTTCTTGGCGACAGTTATTAATGATGAGGTAAAGACATTTATTTCCTTTTTTCAGGAGACGAATTTCTTTTGTTATCGCTTCTTGTAAAAGAAATTCGTCATTCGCCGTCTACAGGTTGATAGTTCTTGCCGCTTAATCTTGCAGGCGTCACATTCTTGATAAAACATCGGCAATTTTGATGGATTGGCATTGGTTAAAGGAATGGTAAAGAATGCAGAGAAAAGGCCATCAGGTACTATTTATTTAAAAAATTTTAAATCTTTGAGATGGTTCCGTTCATGTTTTGCTCTATTGCTTAAGTGATACACCATTTTGATGTGACGGTAAGGTCTGTGTTTTCCAAAAAGAAATACGAAGAAATAAATAAATATTTCGTTACCATGGAATCGCACCTTCGTTTTGTGATTTCGTGAAACGTCATGTAATCAATCAATCCAAGCTTAACCTGTAAGGGAATCATGTGTCATCTTTCGGCAACAACTATGACGATACTAACGGAGTTGACGATGAAAACTTAAAGTTAAAAGAGATATATTAATTATAGAAACTGCTGTCCCAGTTCAGACATTTCCAACGGCCTTGTTATTAAACTTATCAAAGACAGTACATTTTGGTGATCATTACCTTTTGCCATAGGGTTTACACCGAGGACGACGGTTTCGATGATAATTTTGTTAATTTTCCCCAGGTGATTTTGTTGGAAATTTTAGGTAGAATAAGTAGTAGAGCTCTGTAAAAGTTGTGATCTGTTCATTGACAAATCTATTGTTATTTTGGATTTAACCAGAGCTTAAACCCATTGAACCAACGAGGAATCTATCTAATTAGCTACTACTAACAATATTTATGTTTTCCTATAAATTAGTAGCGATACTCAAATGCCGAAGCCATGTGGATCGATTCCTTCATTTTCCGTTTGAGTGCTGCTTGTCACGATCAGTGATGTTGCACTGTCCATTTGACAACTGAAGCTGACTATCTACTTGGCGTTTGGTAGTTGTGTTTCTTTTGTTCCACAAATGTAATTCTTTCCACAGCCACAAAAGATGCAATAAATTGTACCCATGTTGGATACTGGGTGTTTTTCTTTGCAACCAGATATGTTAACTGGTTTCATAATGTCGCATCGCTCTCACATTGAATTGCTTACATCGAAAGTTCTTTTAATATATGAACTCGAAATCATAAGGCATTCTGTTACCGTAGTGTTGGATTTGTTCGATCGACTCTATCGTCTTTCTGGCAAATTCTGCAGGATAGCCATTCTTCGCGAAGCGGCTGATTTTCTGGTGTTGCTTTTCTGATGGAAGACTTTCTCCATGACATATTCCTTCCGCACTTGTTGAAAAGCAGTTAACTATTCTCTTCTTGTCTCTCTCGTGGTAGTTCCAATCAAATATCGGGTGGTGTCCTGCTCGAGTCTTCTTCCCGTAAACACTGTGACTACAGTTTGACGAAAGCGTTCCACCCTATTGTCATGCAGTGTATGCAAAACAGAATTAGCAAGCATGGCTGCAGATGCAGAGAGAATCCGAACAAATCGACATTATTCGCAGCAGCATGCGTTATATTTACGATTAAACAATGCGCTGAAGCTACGCATTTGTAGATTGTGGTTCTCAGCACGTACGTACTTTCAGTTTGAGCTTGACACTCATATCTGGGCACTTTTTTCAACGGACAAAGCATGGCATTTAGACACAGAACATCTTTATCACTGCTTATAGATTAGGATGTAGTCATGATTTTAAGATCTTTTTTCATTCTTTTCCAGGTGGAGCCAGTTACACAAGTATGTCTGCACTTCTAATCAGCTTTGCCATAGTAGTAGCGGCACATACGTTTTGAGAAGCAGTCTGTGATAGCGCCATTTTTTTTACAACCAGCAAGAAAGACAACTCCCCTTCTAGTGCCTTCTCAAGGGAGATAATTTTCACACAGCGTTTCTTTTCCACAAGACAGTTTGTAGTCGTCACCGTTTATTTATTAATGTATTATAATAAGAAGCTATATAATATATTATATATATAATACATATATATATATACTCAGACGCCAAACAAGATTTTTCTAGAGTAGAAATCTTTTATTAAAATGCTTAAATTAGTGGATGTAAATTTGAAAGAAAAATATATATAAATGTTTCAAATATACACAATTTTTTTCTGTTTTTTATAAATAAAATGTTTCATCTTTCCTCCCTTTTTTTATCTGTTTTGTAACAAAATATAAAAAATCCGTAATCCACCAGACTGGATTCCTGCTATTGGCATCTCCTTTTATTGAATTATCACGGAAGTCTCGCGTTGTGCAAAAAGGAGAATAAATATATTTTTTTAATTTAGTCTATGGCGGACCTTTTTAAATGTTATATTTCCGTCATTCTTTAATTTGAAGGCCCATATTAATTGGTCTGTCACAAATGGCTAAAATGGCTGGCGGTTTTCCTGCCCCTGGGTGCTGTCTCGTCTGGTTTAAATCGCGTTTCCTCCTCTTTACAGCTAAAACTTTCGAAAATTTTTTTAAAAAACCGGAAAGAAGACGAAAATATTCTCGTTTATTCCGGTGGACACCGATCGGGATTCGAAAAATTATTGTTCGGGCGAAGCTATCTCTGAAATGCATATTTTCCTGATGATCTTACCTGCTTCCAAATAATAAACATTATAATTTAATGATATCCGTAAATATCTGTCACCATTAACTTTTATAACGTGCGGTTTATATATGAAAAAAGTGATATTAAAAATGTATAATTTGATATCGTGCATTTAATTAAGTGGCGCAGTGGGTATAGAGTTTACTTATCATTAATCTTCGAGTCGCGGGTTCGATCCCCGCTGTGGTCGTAGGTGAGTGATGCCGATAAGGAACAAGAAGCCCGAAACAGCTATATAGCTATCCTTCACCTTGATTATTATTAAACTGGAGAGGGATAGGTTCCCCCCAGCCTAAAAATGCCCTAGACACACCTTTCGAGGTGTCCCAACGACCTATGGGTTATGGGACAGGCGACGTTAACTTTGATGAACATCTAGATATATATATATATATATATATACAATCTGATTTACTGCCACGTTTTATGTTCAAAGGGCTATTCCATGTAGAATTATTTACAAATTATAAAACTACTGACGCAGAAAAGAATAATAATACACTTAAAAAAAATTTAATATACATGAAAATGTAGCGAAATAAGTTAAATGGCTATGTACAGTTTGTTTTTTTTTTTTTAAGTTAAGACAACATTTAGATGCGTCATGAGCAGGGATAGGGGTTAGGGGTTAGGGGTTAGGGTGCGCTCATATATACAAATATATAGTTATGCCTCATTTACCTCCCCGGTCCTTTTCCCCGCCATAATTCCAGCGCTAGTTTTCATTAATACTGACATAGAAGTTTTTAAAAAAATTCCGAATCAAAACTATTTTATCCTGCCTAAGTTAAACGATCGCTAAACTGTCATCCGATTTTTTTTTGAGAGCGGAATATAAAACAATAAATGTCTGACTACTTTAAAAAATTCAATCTCTCATCTGCACCCAGCTCAGAATTTCCCCTTCTCAGATGGCGACGTTTCCGAGTGGCCCGATTATTTATAGACGCATTTAAATTTCAGTATAGTTGGAATAATATAATAATAATAATAATAATAATAATAATAATAAAGGAGGAGGAAAGTGGCGTGAAGTCTCTCGCGATACCGGTTATCCTCCATACACATGAATAATTAGCTACAAGCACAAAAAAAGGGGGGATTTCGAGTCATAGAATTTAAAAACATTTGAAATATTTCGGCGATAAACCCATCTTGTTTTAGTGTTGTTGTTTTTTTCTACTTCTTATCCAACGACCAAACGATTTTCGATTAATTGATATTTATTTACTCCCGGGTCCCCGAACTTTCTAAGGTTGCTCTTTTTACCCGCTCTGTATTCACTCGCACGACCGCCGTATTCACCAAGTGTAGCGAAGCCCCTCGACCAATCAGATCGCGCGTGTAGACCGTTGAGGACGGCTACATCTTTGTCCGGACAACGATCATCGAAACCGCGTCACCCGAAAGTTCCCTATGGCTCTTCCGTCGCTGTTCCTATTTCTGATCATTTCATTAGGTGAGTTATTTGCTACCTACTTAGTCCGCTTCTCCTCTTTCAACTACCGTCGCCTTTCTCTGCTGCCAGTCGCCGCCCAGCTCCTGGCGGCCGGGTTAGCCGCGTAGCCATGACAGTCTGGCAGTTCGCCGTCTCTCTCTGTTCACTTTCGGTTTCTATCAGGTGCGATAATTACCCGAGGCGCGGAGTGTATCCGAATTTGTGACTGTGCGTGTAATAATGGCTAACACGTTAACCTTCCGCTCTTTAATCGTGGGTGGGGCTTCTGCTAAATAACTTGATGGTTTGTGTGCCTCTAAAGGTGAAAGTGAATCAGCTCGGTCGCACAGTTACCTGGCTGACGTTTGTGCTGTTACTTCAAAAACGGAATGGAGGATAGGTGTTTCTGGTAGGGCCAGCCAACTCGAACAAAAATCGCCCGGTGAGCTTCGGGCCCCTCTTTGTATGGTTACCAAGGTCAAGCTGAAGTCGCCGTGCTGTATACCTGTACCGGTGTCAGAATATAGGTCCGTTTGTTACCTGTCACCAATTAACCTGCGTTGAGTCAGAGAAGTGTTTTCGCGAGGCCGATTCGTGAAGAGGAGTAGCTAGACCTGCTGCGAAATCTACCTGGAGCACACATCCCAGCTAAATAATATGATACAAAGATAAGAGGGTGAATGATTATTGGTTATCGTAAGATTAATTTAAACACAAAAAAATCTAAGGGTGTTAAATTTTATTTTGTGTAAGCAGACAGATTAATTAAACTGTTCCTATCTTTGTTCGAAGAATAGTTAGTACTCCCGTTTAACCTGATTTTGATGTGTAAGTGAGAGGAAAGAACTGACATGTCCATCACTCACCAAGATAGTTTGTGGAGAAAGGAGTCAACCAGTGCAACGTCTTTTATGTCCTTTGACGGGGCACTTTTTAAAGGTGAACTTAGCTGTATGGTCTTCAGCGTCTGATAAACTATATATACAAGCAATACTACGCCCCTCGACTGCCTGCAGTTATCTGTCTTCGTGTGAAGAACTGGATGAACGTGAAACAGTTCCAGATAAATGTGCAAGGGATAGTTTCAATCAGTAGGGCACTGACATGAGAATATTTATCTGTGTCCAACTACGTCTTTCTCCCGTGCAGTAATTTTGTAGTTTTGTAGATGCTGCTATTTGTCAAGATTTTGTTTGATCCATAACAGTTATTGTGGGGGTATTATTTTAGAAAATGACACGAAGGTCGTACCACGACTTCGCTGAAACTAGGAGAACTGAAAGTAATCAGAGGCTTAATTAATAAATAAACACAGGTGTTATACGTACCCTTATGATATACCTTCAGATTACAAAGAATGAGATTCAGTTCGCAGAATAAACTGAAGTTCTTTCCCTTTCGAAAGAGGGTGCATTAGGGAACTTATTTACTCGATATTCAATACAATACCATTTAAACAGTCCAACTTCATTATTTTAAGCAAAGATTAAAGATGGCGTTTCGTCAGGAATAAGAGCAGAAAAGGGTTGACGGAAATTTAGGAACTCCTACGTAACAGCAGGAACAAACATTCATCATCTTCGTTCTTTAATAAATGAAAGATGTTTTGAAATTCTAAAGAAAGGAGGACATCAGATGTGTTCAGTTCTTTTTCCAAGAGTACTGCACTATTGGTAACTGGCGGCGGTTGACTTCTTGCTTAATGGTACTCCGACATTTCAGACTATTAATCTGATGGTCCTCCGCAAGAGATAGCAATTCAACCTTTGAAACTGTTGGTTTAATGTTTGACAAAACCTATGAGAGTTATAGCTGGGATTTGTCTTGGTAGCTCAGACCAGTCACCAGGAGAGGCTGACCGGAAGATCTGCCCTTAATATCATTACTATTGCCCCTCCATATTTGGCGGTGGTAAGAATAAACAAAAATTTGCCAAATGAAATAAAGGTCGTCGACGCTTTCCAAATTCCTGGCTTTGTGGAGTTTTTTCATGTTGTCTGAAGAAAGATCGGATAAAAATCTACTGCTGGTACAAACGATACTTCAAAAAATATATTATATCACATTATGAATATTGATGAGGTCGCGAGCTGAGAAAAGGAATAAATTAAACTCACTCTTACTAGTGTTGCTTGTAAGCATTTCCTTCGGTTCCCCTCTACTTGTCCCAGCAGGTGGCGCTCGAGTACGGAAGAGACGCTAAAACCCAAAGCAATGTTTATTATTACTGTTAGAGAAAAGCTGCGATACTGAGGTCCTTCCATCGTTTTGTTCATGTCGGAAAATACATTTCTCATTCTTTAACAAAAGATTTGAATTTAAAAAAAAGAGAGAGAGAGAGACCGGTGAATAGCTGGCTTTCCGCCTACCCGGAACCTCTGGTCTCCGGAGGACAGAGCAGGCCGCCTGAAACAGCAGCCCTTTTCACCTCTATACATCGCTTACATGTCCACGAACGTTTGCGTGGCCTCAGTTGAACAATTTATTTGTCAAATAAATCACATTCTAAACCTAACGATTTTTTTTTTTTAACCTTTAAGGTTACAATTAAAAGGTTTGGAATGTGCAGAGGACTATTTGTTTTCACCTACAAATTCGAGTGGTCATACAAAAATAAAAACACACACACACACAAAAGAACTTGACGCAAAAATTGTCGAAAATCTCGACATCGTTTGTCTTTATCGATGACGTTTCGATACCTGGTATTTTAACCTAGTCACGTGATTGTGCGAGTTGGGCGCTCACTCGGTATGAACTCGAAGTTTAGAAATAGTCTTTTAGAAACACTCACCTTTTGTACTCCAAGCCAGAAGAAAGGTTTCCTATGTTTGATTTCCACCAATTATGTGAATTCGCAAAGTTTTCAGGGTCAGTGAATGTGTGTAAAACCTTCGGAAATTATCTCTTTTACTATTCCTCAGAACTGAGTATTTACTCAAATATATATATCCAGCTGATAAAGATTTTGTAAATCCAATTTTTATCTCTCGATTTTTTATTATTTTTCTATATATTTATTTTTTAATACAAAATTTCGGAACATCTGAATGAAAAAGATGCTGGAAAATGATGGATATTGATCCAATATGCAAATATATGTACTTTTTGGATGCGGATGTGGGCGCTACTATCAAATGCATGCACATTGGTTCCTGTTATGTTCAATTCCGTACAGCAAAGTACACCGTTTACGAACAGATATTTAATACATTTCACATCTTCAGTATTTGCCCTAGAAATGTGATTTAAATTCCTGTCTCAAATTCACCAGCTATCGACAATTCATTTATTCTTTTTCGTGAGGTGGACGGTTTTAGTATTTAATTATCTCCCCGCCAAATGATTCTTATGGAATTACATTAGGCAGGGGGACCGGAACCAAGAGGTGATGTATGTTTGTTTGTTTGTTGTTGTTGGGGCTGCATAGTCGCCTGTATGAAAACCTAAGATTCGTTTCGTGCCAGAACTAAAATTTTTTATGTACCTCAATACCGAGAGAAGGGAGTTAACTCATTCTGGCTGAACCCAAGGGGAAAGGAATAGCAGATTAGGGCTGGAGGTCGTAAAGGAACTGTTGTTGATTAACGCAGTAATCGAAAGTCCAGTATCAAGGAAATTTAGAAGTGCTCACTGTTGTGTGGGCTGCAACAAACTCTCTTCAGTACAGTGATCTCCGCAGCTTTATTGCTTGAGTTAGAGCTCGGACGACATTTACAAGTATCTGGTTAGCATCGAAGAGATGTAATGACCAGGTGTCTCTTGATCAGCCGTTTGCATTAGTTTCCTCCGGTTTCCTCAAACATCTAAAATTGAATATTTGCTGCTCCTGCCCTGCTGATCGTGACCCAGGATAGGCAGCGCTCTCTAGCGGACACCAGCGGTACAGGGCACAGCATAACCACGTCTTGCATCTCTTGTTCCCTGGCTGTAATCTGGCTGTTATTCATCAGTAAAATTTAAAAAAAAACTCTTCTTTTTTTTTTTAAATGCAAAAGAAAATATTGATAGTTAAAAGGTTACACGACTCAAAGTCGTCCTTTTGGTACATGTCATGATGAAGCATTATCTCAAAAAGGTACTCAGACATATTAAACGATAGTAAAAAGGCCTGGAGGGAATCCCTGGCTATTTACTGATACTTCTGGAGGCTGCTGCTCTCGCTTCATGTGTTATCATAATATGGTGTGTGCTAGGTTTGGCTCAGAAATCGATTTTCAGCCAACTCCGCTTACCGAAAGTACGACATGGAAAGTGGGTTACAATGTATTCGTACGTCGGAGATTTTCGTCACATCTATTACCGATCTAAGTTATTTTATTCAATACTTTTATTGTTTAGAACATCGCAGACCCTATTCAGCCCGGATTTTGAATCCGCTTGATCACCGACTGCTGATTTTTCCGAAATTGCGAAGACTCGAATGATACAAGACAAGATGAAAGGCCACAGACTGAACTTGTGGCCCCGATGGCGTTAATATTGTAGAATTAAATTGGTGTGAAAGTATTTTAGCCTGGAGACCACCAAGAGTTCGTGTTCCTCGCTGCAGGGAGTACAAAAACGAAAAGGCATGGAAATATTAAGGACCACTTAAAGGTTCGCTGTTTTGGAAAGCCAGTTCAAAGAGGTGTGATGCAGATGAGGGGGGCTGCAGCACAAATGCAGAAGTTACTCCGAACCATCTTACTAAAAATGAATGTCCTTCTACAGACCTGTTCGAGATTATTCTTATTCAGAATCGAACCGAGTAGCAAAATCTTCCTACCAAACTCGGCTCAATTTCAAGGTTTGGCTTAGCAGTGAATTCCGAATAGTTTATGGAATAATGGATTTAATTATTTAATTAGATTACCAAGAATTATAATTTTTAATGTTTTATAATAGAAAATTGCGTGTAATATCATGTAAACAAATGAAAGTCAGCAAATCTAATCCGTTGTAAAGGAAAAATTGTATTTAATCCTTTTCAAGTCGCTACAAAACAGAAATGTCATTCGGTCAACTCCACTGTGTTAGCTATCGTTTTCAGTTTCTTTCAGCAGATATAATACGCAGTGAATAGAATATATTTAACGTGTATTTTATTACTGGAAAAAACAGTTTTTATGGAGTCACTCTTTCTCAAACCGTGATTGTCATTTCATTAAAAATCCGTTATCAAAGCCCCAAATATGTCCAAGTTGGTCTGAAAGAAGCCAAGTCTGCACCTTAAAGCTTTTATGACGATCGGCGGCTGAGTTTTGCAGGATTGTCGTCAGAAGTCTATTAAATATCTTTTCAAATAAAAAAAAAACAGATAAAGAAACTGAGCCATACACGATTTACTAAATAGAATATCACAAACAGACTATGAGGGAGGTCTCAATATTTAATAACCTAATTTAAATGCAGTCACAGCTAAAAGTCTTGCATCACTCTAGAATTTACTAATTTTGCTTGATCAAGTAAAATTAAATCTGAATTTGCATCATAATGTTTCATATAACAGGCAAAAAACAGGATTTCCGAAAGCCTGACGACACGAATGACTCGATTTACAAGCAGGTTTTGTAATGCCCGGATTTGATGAGCGGGACTTGAAGTTAGATTTTATTTCTGGGAAGATGCCACACATTTGGCAGTTAGTGTAAAAAAATCTATCTTTTTTTAAATTTTTTTTTGAGCACTAATTGGATTAAGAAGCCATTCGCTTAGACTTTGCAAAACTGTTTGTTCTGTTGTTAAAAACTTGTAAAACTAAGACGACAACAGTTTAAAGGGGTTAAACTCAACTGCTGGATGCCGAATTGAAGTCGATTACTGC
Source organism: Nautilus pompilius (assembly GCA_018389105.1). Lineage (NCBI taxonomy): Eukaryota > Metazoa > Mollusca > Cephalopoda > Nautilida > Nautilidae > Nautilus > Nautilus pompilius. The sequence continues at coordinate 111,043 of JACATO010000118.1, forward strand.
TGCAAAGCGAAAGTCTAACAAGATTCCGATAACCAGTCGGATGAAAGAGTTTTAGGAAAAATACAGAAAACACATGCGGTTAATGAGAGAGAACTTTGGTAGAGCTGGAAATGGTAAAGAGACCCGACAACACAGTATGAATCTAAAAAGTTATCGTAGGTATCTCACCCTGATTGCTGAAGGACGAGTAAAGACTTTGGTAAATAGTTGCCATCTTTGATACTTTTCGATCCTATGTTGTAGTTTATGGATTTATCGCCACATCTTTTAAAAGGAAAATTAAACACGTGAATTTGTATCACAATATACCTTTGTTCTATCTTATTTTGTCAACAAAAAAAAAACATTGAAACTTCTTTAAGCTTTTTAATGATTTCCTGTATTTGATTTGATTTTTATTTTAGCAGTTCCTCTGGTATATGGAGCATGCAGTATGTCGACTGTAAAACTTGGTGAGATGGAATGCAGCTCAAGCGAGTACCAATTTTTCAATTCTACTAAAGATAACTTCACGGCGGAAGCGTACCCATCTGTATGTTCGTGAGTACTCAGTTTCGAAGTAAAGACTGGAGCAGGCTCTTTCTACGATTTTCCGGAAAAAATTGTTAGCGCCAGGCTCTTTGGTACAAACTGCTGGAAAATGTAAACGCATCGTTCATTGGTGAAAGCGAGAATTTGTTTGCACGGGTAGATCTCCTGCAATCACGGATTCTTCGAGGTTTGAACTCACTGCTGCGACGCCCGCCCCCTAGCAGCGGACAAAGAAACTATTTTTCGAGGAACGGGATCGTTGTTGCTATTTTTTAAAAAATTAAATGTCTTGTTGAGTACAAAGAATTTAAATTTATCTCCCTTGCAATGTATATTTTAGAAATCAGCTTTTGAAAGGTATTATATGTAATATATCAAAGTTTCTGGTGGGTTTATTCTTTACTAGTTAATAGTTAGTAAAACCCTAAAAAATGTATACATTTAATTATTTAAATTAAAAAAGTAGTAATAAAAATTTGACATGGGCAATTGTTAGGTAGAAGTGGTCATATTACAAATTCAATTTGAACATTTTCTTCTTCAATAATTCATAATCCGCTAGAGGGAGCTCTCCTCGGTTACTATGGAAATGTGTAGCAACGACTTTTCGTTTAAAGGGATTAGCTTTTTTGTTTGTTTTTTTCTATCTGGAACAAAAACTCAAGTTTGAACTAATTTGGCTGAAAAATCCATGAACTATGTAGTTGCCAAAAGAAAGGGCGGGCAACCATGAAAGATTGCTTTTCAGAATTTAAGGAATAAGTTGTAAGTAGAGATAAGTATAAATTTATTTCCATAAACAATCGATTAATGTTTACTTTCAGGGCTTTTAAGCTGTATGTAACTTGCATAGAACCACACATCTTAGGATGCCCTGAAGATCTGGTGGCTCATATCCGAAAGAAAGTCGACGAAGAAAAAAAGAAATACACAAATTATCCCTTTTCATGCAGGATTACTTCCTCAGCAAGTAAGTGTTCGATGTCCCGCTAAACAGAGTGGAAGTTTGCTGAGTTCCAACTCTTAGTTAACCAGAGACACTTCTCACATGCTACTGAGCAATTATTTACTCATCTTTTTTTATTAAACAAGAACAAGCATCTTGCAACTATTTAAAAAAAATTAAATCAGAAAATATTTTGTCCCCGAAAGGTTATGGTGAGTTTTCCATCTGCAATTTAATTTTAGATATAAAAGGGACAGAAACAAAATGTATTCATTGTCAACGCAAATGGATTTCGACAAAAATAAAAATAAGTGGTTTATGATTTGTTTTACTTCCATGAAGAAAAATTTTTTTTTTAAAGAAAATGTTTATCTCACAAATATTATAAAGATGCAGAAGCTGTTCCAGATGAAACGCCGTGATTTTACATTTATTTAATACTACGAACCATTAATGACAGACCTCTCTCTCTCTCTCTCTCATATATTAAATAACGTCTACCTTAGATTTTTTCTTTGCATTCAACCTAACATTTATTATTTGAATATTAATTACACTTTGAGACATTTTCGAGTACATAAAGACTTTTTACAAGAGTCTTCCTTCTGTTTAACTTCAGGTAAAAACTCTTCTGCTTAACATGCCCACCCAAGTAATGCAGATAGCACCAGGACTTTGGTTATCTGAAGTCAAACCCGTGTTGGATGATACGATTTCGTTATTTTATACCACGAAATGTTCTTACTTTCCATTTGCACGCTCTGAGGCTCTCCTTATTTTATGCAAAGTAGATTTTCAGCAAATGAAATGCAATCTCTGCATCTTTTGAAGAAAGTAGATATCTTAGTTTTCTCTCCTGTTTTCTTGCATCTGTCCTAAAAAAATTAATTAGATGGATGTTAAATGATGCACTTTGCAAATTAAGACTGGTAAACAGTGAGAAAATGAATGGTTATACTTTTAGTAGAGCAAAATCAAAGAAAAAGCATTAACCCTTTCATTGCTTAAATGAAATCTCCCAGCCAAAAATTTAATTATCCACCAAAAAATGAAATTAGGAATTTGATCGGCGAAATTGCGGGCAGAGGGGGGAAAAAAATTTTGAGGCCGTGCGGTAAATCTGCTTCCAGCATCAAAAGTCTATAAATGTCAAAATTGACATATCCGCTTTTAGCATCGAAAGGATTAATTTCCTGCTCATTGTCACAAGAAGGCGAGTTTTATTTCCAATGCCGCTTTTAATGCTACTGAAATGCCATTCGCAGTATATGGGAGATAACCCATGGCATTTAACTCTTTAAATTCCGAAAATTTCCGTATAACAAAGTAAATTTTGTTTTATTAAATGTAAATCTATTTATTCTAAGCAGTAATAATTATTGATACAGAACAAATCTCAAATCTTTTGAAAGAAGCCATTTCAATATGTGTGTGTGTGCATATATATAATATTTTCTTTTTCTTTTTCAGGTTGTCTCTCTACTTTCTATATCACTGCAGTTCTTGTCGTCTTGACAACCATTCTGTTGACCACTTAAGCAATGAATAGATTAATAACAATGAGCTTTGCACTCGATAATTTGTTTATTTTCTGGCAAGTCTTTGACCTTTTGTATATTTCGGATCTGTTAGCACGGAACTTAAGTACACCTGGACTGACGCATTTAGTTTGTTTTTTTTTAAAAAAAATCTAATTAATAATAATACAAAAATAGATTACAACTCCAATTGAAAATGGATTACACAAGTTTAGAAAATATAAACAAACAAGAGCAGTGTAAACCTTATTTTCTTGATCAGCAAAATGCTGGAAAAACTACACTAATTTGCTATTATTTCTGTTTGCTTTATATTTCTTTATAACCAAAAAAATATATATATTAATAAATTTTTACGTTTAAACTTTTTGCTTTTGTTGCTTAATCATTTTTCAGTTTCTCTGAAGTGTTTCTTCATTTGCAGTTTGCCAATTTTTACCCGAAGAACACTTTAAACTTGCAGCATAACATTTATTAGATAAATGGTTAGGGTTCTTATTAATATTAAATATTCACTATGATAAATGTATTAGTGTAGGTATTTGCATGTATATATTTTGAGTTATAATTCTTATATACATGACAAAATACTGTAATAAATTAGTAGGAACTTTCATTGTACGAGACTTTATTTATTGGCGAGTACAGCTATAGTTGCCATTGAGCACACAAATCATAAGATCTATACACTTGCTGATATTTCCTTTATACATAAGACAGATCATATATGATACGCTACAGTATGTGTTCAAAATGTCCGCCATCGACGTCCACGTCTGACAACAGCGAGACACGTTTTCGTCCCTCAACATCCAGCAGGAACAAACCTGCGAGACCTGGGGTAGGTGGGGTCAGTGTTAACTTTCCAGTACAACTTTACCTGCTTTACGCTGATCAAAGAACAATCTCACGCTCGTGTTTTTTTGTTTGTTTGTTGTTTTTTTTTTTGCCAGCCTGAAAACACGTGATATGTTGTTGGGTTGCTTGGTACTGCCATCCGTAAGTTCCCCATTAAAACATCTGACCGCTGACAGAGACGCTATTTTTGGATGGTAGAGTACGAGAGTGTCTATACATCATTTGAGGATACCCTGTATTTACATCGAGACTGGAAACATCTAAACACGACCGAAATTAAGTTTTACGTCTTATCGATTAGACGTTGCCATACAGTGACGAAAATTTACTTTAGCAATCTAATAGGTTATCCCCCCCCCCTCCATGTCGCACTCTAGCGGAAAGCTTCGGCACTACGCACCCTGACTGGGATTATCTCCGTCGATGAAACTGGCGTACGACACCACACCGGGTTAAATATTCTCTAAGCCGGCGGCAGAAACGCTTTAAATGCGGTCTTATTATGGCTCGTGTCACATTTCTAAATCCCGGATTTAGTGGAACCGAACGTGAAGGGTTAACCTCGCTGCCGACTACGCACGTAGGTAGTCAGTTATTCTCGTTCTACAAGCACTAATTTATTATGATTGGCAAGTTATTTTCAGACATTCTGTATATTTATTTTTAATTATTTAAATAATTTGATGTGCATTTATCGATAAATTGTAAGTGCCTTTTGGCATGACGCCCTTTGAGATGAGCCCCTAATCCGTTAATACGGCCCTCCTTATTGGATTTAAATATTAAGTTATACTTGCAAAGTGATGGAGAACGAAACTGATGATTACCGCTGTTATACTAATACTTTCTTGTAGGCCTTTTAACGTCCATATATGGTATTATTTATGTATAAAAAGCCACCTTAAGGTTTGGGAAAATCCCCCGACATCAGGCTGTCGAAGTTACTAGTCATATGAGGTAACGTAAGGATGAAATCCATATTGATCTGAAACGATGAATAGGAGTTAGGCGACGTACGGGAAGAAACAGTAAGGAACTTTGTTTTTGTCTTCGTAACATTTGTTGGTGGGTGGTGGGGGGACTGACTGTACGTATACACATCTGTGTTGGAAGCTCAGCTCGTAAGGCGGGTAGGCCCTGACCCACTTTACTTCCCCGATCGACTCGGAGAACCGCAGGTGGCGTTAAGGTCGCGATGGTGGACAGGGAGCGGCATCGACCATCTGTGATCGTTCAAGCGCGGCTGATCGCGGGATACTCTTTTTTTTGCCTCAATAAATTCTCGCATCAGGCCTCCCCCGTCTCCGCCGTTTTTGTCGCCTGACGACGGTTCAGCAGGTGCCCGGGACATTTTCCTTCCACTCTCGGTAGCTGATCGGCGAGCGCCACGTCGTGAACGGGCCGGCGTACGAATAACGTTTGTTGTTTAATCATTATATGGTTTAATTTGTAAAATAAAAAAATAATAATAATATAATAAAACAAATTCCGTAAGAAACATCCGAATACTTGGATACTTCGAAGACGGACATTTTTCCTTTTCAGCAGTTCCTTATAGCGACGTCAGAGAAACGGTTTACGGTACAGGATCTTGCACTACGGTGACACTTCGCCTTCGTCGCGGTTGGGCGAACGTTTTTGGTGTCATGATAAATTATTTGAAAGCAAATTCGTCACCATGGTAACCATTACACTATTGTATTCGGAAATAAAATGTATCGAATTAGCGCGTTGGATTATTGAACACTGCCGTAATTTTGTTAATTTATTATTATTATTATTATTTTATATTATTATATTTTATTATTATTATATTATGGATTTTAAAAGAGAGAAAAGGCTTGAATTTTTACAAATTTTACCAAAATTACATTATATTCTACTCTTTTTTTTTAATGCGTAAAACAGTTTCTAAAAATTGTGGGCAATAAATTTGGATAGTTACTAATTGAAATATTTAACTTAAGGCAAAAGTTATTTTAATGTCTCGTATTTTAAAAGAAAAAAAAACAACGAAAGATTAGCTTCACGCTGTCTGCTGTTTGTGAGTTGAGCCTCTAAGCTACAGCTGACATAGCTTATACCTTAATCCGGCCCTCATTGCTGGGGTAAAAAGTTATACTTGAAAAGTGACTAGAAAACGAAAATTAGACTATTATTTTTACTATATTAATAACTTCGTGCATGCTGTTTGATCAACTGAAAATGCATTATTTATGTAATAAATCTCTTTAGTTTTTGGGAAAAAATCTCTCAAATCCATCCCAATCCTGGTGTCAGTTTCCTAAACCAAGGGGAAGACACCGGGGTGCGACGTTAGCCCTATTTCGGTATTAAATATGAAACAGTTTTTATTTAGTAGGTTCGCGATATTTACTGTCTTTTAGTAGTGTGTGTGTGACATCGTTAGAAATGATGCAAAGATTACATTAATTCAGCAATCTATATCGATCTACCTGTGATGCAAGCTTCCAAAACAGAGGACATTTCAAGGCTTAAAATCTCTCTCTCTCTCTCTCTCTCTGTGTCTCTCTCTCCTCTCTCTCTGTGTAATGACGCCATATCTCTGTGTACTGACGTCATATCTCTCTCTACCGACTCATCTCTCTCTCTCTCTCTCTCTCTCTCGCTGTCGACGTATTTAAAAAAAGAAAACATTTCACATTTTTAAAATTTATTTTCCTGTTCTGTCCCCTATACGAAGTCGCAGCCTTCCCCAGCTGCCAGCAAACAAACGGACGGGTTTTCTTCGCTGGTCTAAAATGGCTTCTCAGTCTGGATGTGTCGAGCACTTTGATTAATCGTTACGGTAACGAATCATGAAATTTCGCAATATTTTATTTAAAACATGGTAGAATATTTCAATGCAACCAGACAGCATAGAACAAGATGTCAGATTCTGTTGCCAAATCAAACGTTTCATTCACATTTATTGTACGATTTGCAGAAAGGATGTGTGTCCATTGCCCGCAATGAAAGCAGATCAACACGGATACAGAAAATAAATTTTTATGTTAACTTTTTAAATCCTGACTTGAAATTTCCCATGGAACAGCTGAATCTGTTTTCAGTGTATGAAATATGTTAATAACTTTGTTTTGGGTCGCGAGTATTAAGAGACCTTACCGGCTTTACGGGAGAGAGAAAAGTTGCTGAAGGTCAAGGGAGTAAATTACGAGGTGGAGTTCTGAGTGTAACAATAAGGGAGTTCGGCTGTATCCAGTGCCAAGTGATGGAAATATATCTCTGGACTTTCAAGATGCCAAATTTTACCACGTTTAACCTCTTCTTCCGGCGTGACCCGACGCAGAAATATGCTCTCCCATGATCAGGTTTGCAGTCTTCTTAGAAAGCTGCTGTCTAAGTTTATATTATCTGCGGCCAGGGACTGGCAAGGGTTAACTTAAATCAACTGCAAGAAAACGGAGAACGAGGCGGATGATGAATGCTTCTCCGTCTGACCTACCACACAAAGTAGATTGGATCGTCTGCGAGTAAAATGTGTTTAGAATGTTTGTTCCCAACTGAAATAAATTGCTAGGCTTCGATGCAAAAAGATTCTCAAGACTGCATAAGATTTCCACAGTGATACATGGTGTAACCCCGTTTAAATGCATGTGATGCAAAGAGTATTTTCGGTTGTAAAAAAAAAAGATAAGCAGAGAGATTACAGACATGAGCGCCCGCAAGGCGGCGGCGGCGCGGGTGGGAGGCAAGAGAAGGAAACTCCTCGCTCCATCTGGAATGTTGGTGGCGATAGCGTCATGATGGCAAAATCTCTTCCCGATTCACCACGCACCAGTGAGCACAACGAATCGTGCACGAAATAACGAGACTGATAGCATCAGAAAGAATGCGGTTTAAACCGAATTATTTCAGAGTTTTCAGATCTTGTGATTCGGATTTGTCCGGTTTTCACCCAAATTTTGTTTAATTTAAATACAAAAAAAAAAAAAAAGGTTTTGTTTTTTTTATTATTATTAGGAAAATATGATACATTGCGTGAGATGTGTGTTGTGTTAATGAGACGTTGGTATCATGATGAAGTACGGCGATGTGGAGGCAGATAAACACAACACACGCACAGAAATACGTGGAGGAGAATGTTATTGCCCTGACCGACAGAGCTAAAGAGACTGACTGAAAATGCGGTTAACTCTTTGATATTTTGACGAATCCCCAGATGCTCCCGACCGCCCAACACTGCTGACCTCGTGGAGGAGAATAGTAGAAGATTTGGAGATTGTATCGTCAACAAACAGTTGCAGCGGAACCGTTAACGAATGTTCACTTCTCTGGAAGGGTTGTGTCAGCAGTACAATTAAAGAAATTTCAGTGGATGCTGGTACAATTCTCAAACATTTCGGGTAAAGCGAAATAGCTCTTTCAAGATGCTTGCGAGGAGATCACGTTTGAATTCAACTTCACGATTAGATGGTCCAGTCTCTATTTGGCTGCCATGAGTGTTCAGAGAGCGAGGGGAGTCTTCAGATTACAGAATTTAACAGTGGAAAAGTTGAAAACTGAAGCAGCTACACAAGGAACTGGGCAAAGCCTTCGTACAAAGCTCGAATTTCTCATCGAAACACTTCACGCAAAAATTCTCTAATACAGAGGTGTATGGCATTCTGGTAAGCAATGTCCCTGCAGAACATTTCCGGGAAAGCACATCTGCGGAGATTCCACGTCGTCAGTCAGTGAACAGGAAACGCTTGGAAATGATTTCCAAAATTTTCATGGACAGTTGTCGGAAGCCGCTGTCTCCCTGAAGCTCTTTCACAGCGAACCGTCGTCCTGTTGTTTGATCCTTATCGAAAAAGTATGGATTCAGCTGATACATTCACAGAAAATGCTCGCATCCTGACGAAGAAAGTGCTAAACTGAAAGGCCGAATTCCAGGTGTACCTGACAATGACGTCATCACTCCTCATGGATTCTGGAAAATCCACCGCACAGGGCTTCCGACTTTGAGCCGTGCTGCTTCTCCATCTTCAGTGTCCCACCTGGCCCAGCTGATGCGGAAAAAGCCTTTTCGAAATCCTGCTGCATACGAGACTGTAGGAGGACGAGACTTGGAAAAGACACTTTAAAAATACTGCTGCGGGCCTACGCTACGCAGCACTTCCGGAAAGTGTCTTGAATAAATGGCACTGGCAGAGCGTCTCTCTGTCTAATTTTGAGAAACAGGCTGATTGGTTAACTAAGAAATGAAGGGGGTCGCCAATCGGTTAGTATAACTGTTAGTTAGTGACCCCAGCGGCGCTTCTCCTTGGTTAGTCGAACTAAACGTTGAGGTCACTTTCAGATCCCAATAGATTATAAAAATTGACAAAGAAATCCCCATTCAATATCCGAGTGACCCAATCAAGCTCGCTTTACTTTTGTATTTGTTTTAGATATTTTGTTAATCCTCCTCTTTTATAATGGATATCAGAATGTTTTTAGCAAAGCGGAAATTAGAAACACCGGAGAAGCAGGGAAGACGAGAACTTAGAAACAAAGCTGCGCTATCTCTGGTTCAGGTTCATCAACGACAGTTAAATGAGACCAACCCAATCATTCTGATGATAATCCTGATGATATTGGATTACACGTTAATTCACCTATAAAACTAGGGGGCAATCTGAAACACATTCTACTGGTAAAATGAGACTCATCTTCTGAGAATTATTATTTCAGAAAAGAAGCAAAAGGAGGACGGAGTTTGTGTCGTGTGTGGATAAATCCATATTCGTCATGGCTCGGTTATTCCCCACACATGAAAGAATCAATTTGTAAATATTGTACAATTTTGCTACAGCCAGTCCATCGTGGAACTCTGGGAGCCTTCACCACAGCATCTTTAACAAGGTATAAAGACTTTCATGAAAGTGAAACAAGTCATATTCTGACTGCTACACACAGAATGCGCAGGTGGATGCAACTAACTTTTTACCATCAGCAGAAAACCAGAAACGAACTTTGTGTGTTAGCTGGACGGTTCTTTGAAGCGGACAGAACAAGAAAGTATCACGTTCAATATTGTCAACCATTCCATCTTTTTCTACACAGAGAATTGATTTACGTAGTAAAGGAAGCTAAACTGGAGATGCTCAAAACCTGTTTAATTTTCGTATTAAATCGGATGAGAGCTACGAAACCATTTGGAAAATGCTCCAGCTGATGCTTGCTATACATCTGTGTAGAAAATTAACTAATCAGCCTCCTTGAAGAATTTATGAGAGGGGGGAGAAATAGTTTCTAAGGCAAAAAAAATGTCACTGGTTTTTCAATAATTGCTGATGAAAGTGCTGACATATCTGGAAAGGATCAACTGTCGCTTGTTGTACGTTTAGTCGACGCAACTATCAATAAAAATATTATCCGAGAGGAATTTCCTTAATTCGTATGACTATATGAACTGGATGCTACTTCTATTAACAATACTATCATTGATCACTGTACAGCGTTTGGCCTGAATCTAGAAAAGCTACATGGCAAAGGATACGACGGGTACTCAAAGATGGCAGAAAAGGGGGTCCACAAGTTACAATAAAACGTAAGTATGCAAAAGTTATGTTTGACCATTGCGCTACTCTCAAACTCAATCCGGATGTGAAGGACTTGAATCGTATGCCTGAGATACGCAATACAGTTGATATAATCAAAGCCATCATAAATCGTTTCCGGGAAAGTCCAACGAGAAGATGTTTTCCCAAATCTGCCGCTATTATCTGAAACACCTTGGACTGCAAAACACTAAATTATTATAACTTCCTCAGACAACTTTGAAGGCGTTTTTGATCGGTTAAGTATAGTGGCCGCTACAGATTCCGACAAAACACGACAAGATGCTCAGCAATTAGAATCTGCCTCAAGCCGAATGACGTTTAATTTTTGTCTGACCGTAATTTATAACTATTTGGCAACGCCAGAACCTGTAACACGAGCTCTCTGAGCTGTTGAACTTGATATCATAAAAGTGTATGATGATTCTCAATAGCTCATAAGTGTGTTTCTTGAACACTGAAAAAAAAAGCAGAACAATTCAACAAACTTTTGCTAAAGTTCAACAGTTGTCGAAGAAGTTGAATATTGAATTATCTCTTTCTGGAGAATGCCGGTCGCTCAAATATTTTCGTCAAACTTTGTTTATACGTATTTGAACTAATCATTTCATCACTACAGAGTCAGCTTGCTGCTGAAAATAAACAAACATTTTGGCCTTTTTTGTCTTTATCCTGTACAAATGGCGCACGTTGACCATGTAGAATTCAAAATCCAGATTGTAAAAATAAATGAAGTCTACGAAACTGAAATTTGGGAAGCTGAATCTGGTTTGAGATGTGGTCTAAAAAAAGAAGAACAGTATGTTAAAAAAATGTTTAAATCGACTCATTGAGTTAGAGTTCACTGATCTATTCCCTTCCATTCATCAAACAGTTCATATTGGTATAACATCACCAGTAACAACCTGCACAGCGGAAAGGTCGTTTAGCACGATGAAAAGAGCGAAAACATGGCTGAAGTCAACAATGGCAGATGATTTTTTTTCCTGGACTTAGTATGATAAGTGTTCAAAGAGCAAAAGTTACAGCTAACAAGCACGAACTTATTCAAGAAGTAATGAGTAAATTTGCACGAGACCAGGGAAGTTTACAATTTGTATTGAATGAAAAAGTTGAATTAAAATGTGCCTTTGTTTCATTATCGTCAGCTCTGGTGGCGCAGGACAACAGCAAAGGGAGACGACTAACGTCAAAACAAATTAATTCTTTTGAAGATGATTCTAGATGAATCACAAGAAATATTTCTAACTAAAAAAAATTATTGATCAAAATCAGATACATGGGATTTTAACAAATAAGTACCGTTTATTTTCTGACGTTAGTCCGCTTTTATCGCCAGGAACATTCCCCGACCTTGACATTATACTGTCAATTCCTACCCTCCGTAATTCACCTTGCGGATATTTTTTTGTTGTTGTAATTTTGACCTCCACTCACCCCCCCCCCACACACTGGAAGAAATCCTGCGGATGCCCTCGAATATAGAGGATGAATACATACCACCCTGTCGTGTCTTTTCAGGATAAAGAATAACTTGGCAATAGACTTCAAACAAAGTCTTAGAAGATGCGCTAAATTTTATAAGAAAACGGTGTGCAAATCAACAAATTGATCTGTTGCATGATAAACGTGCTGTAGCCATATCTGCTTGATCAGTAGTTGTTCTGTACCACTTTTCTCTACTTTACTTCCTCCTTTTGATTACTTCTCATTAGCATTTTCTTTTTTAAACTGGACCTCCCTTCACTTTAACCCCTGTTTTCAGCCATCTTACAGACCGAGTCGTCCTTTTACTCTTCACTTGTCCGCTGCTTCTTAATAAAATATACTTAAATCAAGGAAAATAAAAAAGATGTTTAAATATATGAAAATTGCAAATTGGATTATATACTAAATTGTTCCTCTTTTCAGCAAAAGATGTCAGGCTTTATTTACCTTGTCATCGTCACAGCGGAACCATTCCGTAGAATTCGTGGCGATCCAAGGTTAGATAATTAATGCCGTGAGTCACGTGATTTTGGAGCCATCTCTTGCATGTGCATTTCTTGTATAATTTTTGGTTCAGGGGAAGCTGCTAAAATAATAAAAGGTCATGATTTTTCGTTTGTCCATCAAATCATCTTTAATTTTTAAGAATTGCTTAATTATCACGTAACTGTACTTTGCCACTTGAAAGAATGCTTAATGCTACAAGACAAAGTCATGATGTATCACACCTTAGTTTGTTTTTTTTAAATTACTTTATATCTTTGCTGTTACATTATGGAAGTGCATACATGAAGTAATATAAATGAGTATGAACATGTGGGCGGGTCATATTTGTTACCTACATTTCTATCTTTGTAGCTTTCACTTCTAGTGTCTGTTTGCACAATACATTAAATAAATTACGTTTGCATCATTTTTGGAGTGTCTAGGCTTTATGAGTGGTGAGATGGCGCCATCTGGCGGCCACAATTGGCTTTAATGTGAAAATGTCCCGTACAGAGTTCTACCTACTTGCGGCTCTTTCGCTACCTTTTCGCTGAAGCTTCCTGAATCACTGTGTCTACAACAGATGGTTCTGTAGCTACGACGTGAATCTATCATCATGATCATCATCATCATCAACCTTAGCGACATCTAGTGGTTCTCAGATGTTAGTAGCATCGCGCCACTTTGATTTTATTTTATTAAAACAATTAATTAAATTGGAAACTCTAAACGTGTCGATAACTCCAGCGTTGCAGAGAGAGGTTATTAGCGCAGAGATCGTGGCTGGGTCAGTTGGCTGATATGAAGGGAAAAGAGAGCACCATAAAAGATGTGCTGTACAAAAACATGTGAGGACGCTTGTCGGCTCGACGAACGTCTCTCAATCACGAGGAGGACTCGACAGAGACCGATGCCATTGAAAGAGCCTTTTTCGGAAGTCCAACTCGCTCATCAACAACAACAGCGCCATCAGCCCTTATTACGTACAGACGTCCTTCTGTCAGTTTCCTTTGAAAAACCGTCTCTGAAAGTCGTGTAAATGCGAAAATCAAACAATGCGTCCGTCACATGCGTAGCCAGCATATTTGTTAGTTTCAGCTCTCGCTTGAAGCTTGCTCGTGATTACTAGTTCTTAGCATCTTCAATCCCTGTCTCTGAATATTTGGACTATTAATTCTTTTTGTCTCCAGCTATAGTTTTGAGGTTGAAGTACACGTAGCCAGATCATCCATTGCAAGACTGTTGATCTACATTAAACATAATCACAAAGAATTTCAGTTCCACTGTATAAATTTTTAGTTCATCCACTAAATTCGACAGCAGCTGCACGTTTAGCTTGGTAAGACCCTTTTCTGCACGAAGCAAGAATCCATAACAGGTCGTCCTGCTACTAAAATTATTAAACATCACACGAACAGGCAACTGATTCTACGATGAGAGAGAGACAGAGAGACTACACATCCTTACCCAACGTATTCAGCTTATTTCAAAAGTCCATGGCGGGGCTGGACTTTCTGTTTATAGGAGAATTTACTGAGTTAAAACTGTTCCGGATCGGTCTTTTAATATTATCTATGAATCCGCATCTTTAGAATATTCCCAATATCTAATAAAAATCTAAACTGACGCTGTTTACCATCGGTTTAGTTTAGATTTACGATGTAGATGAGAAACATCATGGCTATACAAGGCGTCCACGGAAAATAGCTGAACATCAATACAGTTTTAAATCCCATCTGTTGTCCACATCCATGCCCTAATTATTTTAAAACTCCTGTCACATCTTTTAGATGTTTAAAAAGCAGTGTATGCACGTTAACCACGGAAATATGCGGGCGAACTCTCTAATAATTTAACACCTTTCCTTAAATAAGGAATCCTCATCCCTACATCATATTTTAGATGGAGCCAAATTAGACTTGTATAACTGCACTAAACTGTCTTTAACATATTTACCATTTTTTAAAATTAATAATTACCCACTACATTGAAGACTTTTAGTAATCATAACCTACAAAATCGTTTCTGAGGCTGCAGTTTTCCAACTTGCTATCTGACAAATAGTAATAATCGCGATTATTTTATTTTCTGTTTGAATACATTTACAATTATTTTAGTATTAAACTTTATTTTTAAAAATTGTAATGGATATTTAATAAACTATTTAAATTAATCGCAGAACAGTTTCTTCTCTTCTCTTCCGTATTTACACTAAATAAATTTTAGGTCATCTACAAATTTCTAAATATTTACGTCCATCGTAACAACTCACGTCGTTGATATTAACTACAACCAAAAGAGGGTCTCAGGTGAAATGATTCTGCTCAAAACCGTTATTAGTCTTTTTGCCAACTGGCTTTCTTACGCCATCCGAAATTTCTGTAAAATTTGTCACGCAAGATTCTTCCCCCCTCATCCTAGAATCCATGTTGAGAATCTTTAACGATGTTACTTTCAAGTAGATGATTGAGATTTTCGACCATTGAACTGGGAACACGAGAAACCGACAACGCGTCACGACTTTCATTTAGTCTAATTATTATTACACGAAACCAGGAAGTCATCGTGACTTCTACCAAGCTTATCGGTGCCGGTTTTAGACCGGTTTTCGCTGCTGCTGCTGCTGAAACTGACGAATACAGTTAGCAATCTATTCCAATCATGTATAATTTGTTAACCCGAAAGCGGAACTCGAAGTAGGACATCTTCGGTGGTAAGGTCGATGACTTGCCGAACAGAATAACAGTGGCAAATGCATGCAAGCACAGGGTTAATCAAATTAGAAACGTGAGAGTTGAACGATTTACAGTCTGTGGTGGGGATATAAAAGTCGGTAGAGATTCTTTGTAAACTACGCTGAAGCGCCACCTGTAAGACACTTTCTCCGAAAAGAAAAACTGAAAAATGCCGACGCCGACAATCCTATAGATGGCGCTTCAGCGCTGTTGAAACGTTAGACTTTTTTGTTGTATGAAATGAAGTGGGGTCCATAATTTGTAATTCGTCTTAGTAAATTTCAGTTTTGGTTTAATTGTATTTTAAAATATCACAATTTATTCAAATTTTAACAGTCCTGAAGATTTGATTTTTGTTATATGCTGACTGCCGAGACGATTTTGTTTTTTAGACCACTAAAGAAATTCCTTTACGTCTTAATAATCAATCATGTTTATTAAACATGTTGTATAATCTAGCATCCTCTCAGCCTAAGATATTTTATCATTAATTTAAAATAGTTTATGTAATATTTATTTTACAAATTAGCTATACTTCATTATTGCAGAACAATAAAAGAAGAATACGTTGTACTACAGAGTTATTATAAAGTTGAAATAATTATAAACTCTTTTTTTTAAAACAGGTAAGAGAGATGTCATCGTGGTAGAGCTTCAAATTGAATGAGGCAAGGAGGATGGGCACTATACTTTGAAAAGGGACTTTAAGCTTTGGTTTTGTAAACATGCTATTGTAGGAAGTGTAAAAGCTACAAGACAGGAAACCGTTTCATTCCTTTTTATCACTGGGTATAGAAAAAAATTCTGTTATAATATTTCTCCAAAATATCTCTTCTAGCAAGAACATCCTAGCCAGAAAAATCGCCATTAAGAGAACGCTTGTTGAGATTGGGTGGAAGTCAAAGGATCGTGTAGTTTTAAGAAACTAATGTTGCGAAAAAAACAGAGTTCAAACGCTTAATTTGGGTTAAAATATGCAAATAATATATTGCGAATGACTGGAAAGATACAATATCTTCAAATAAAACAAAATTTCAATTGACTGACAATCGTAAAAGGCAGGATGCCAGGAAAAATCGAACTCAGCGCGCATTTCACTTTTAGTAAAGCGCGGTGGAGGACCCCTGATGGTTCGGGAGTTGTTCCGGTGGCTATGGAGACATAATCAAAACCATTGACGACACGGAAAAGGAGATCAACGTAACGCCAAACCGACCGGCATTCGTTCAGTGGATCGTGGCTTCATGTCCAAGCACGAGAGCTATTCAAAGTATTCAATCAAACTATGCAAAGACTATCTGTCGGCAGAGAACATCGAAGTGTCCTCGAAGTCATGGCTTGGCTCCTTCAGTTTCCTGATTTTAATCCATCTGAAAATCTATGGGATCATAGAGAGCCAAAAAGAGACAGAAACAGGGACAGATAGCGATTGTAAATAACCTTTGGAAAATCGTTCATTCTTAGGAAAATATTGGGGATATAGTTACCATGAAAAATTTGATGGAATAAATGTCACGAAGTATTCAAAAAGTTATTTATAGGCATTTTAAATTTCCCTTTAAATGATCCTAAATAGAAAAATCGATATTATAATCATTCATATAAAAATATATATTTTAATGCAGTGTTTAAAATTACACTACCATTACAACAGAAACCAGACACGTTTGGAAAAACAATTACTTTAAGAAAATTTGATTGTTTACTTAATTAAACTAGATAACCGAAATAATTTACATGAACGCTTAGATTCCAAAGTGAAAACAACTATTTCGTTGTGCTGTACATAATAACAGAGAAGCACGCACTCCTCAATACTGTTTGGATTTGCTTTTGAATCTACACTGGTTTCCAAAACAGATATTTCCAAAATGATCAATCTTTTAGTTGCCAAATGATCAAGACGTAGCAAAACTTTTATCAAAGAAATATGCAAATTACAAATAACCTTTTTATCGGGTGTAAAGGTTAAACAAGCAGAACCAAATCAGGAAACAAGAAATTTTAAAATAAAGAATGTAAGCATTAATATATTAGAGGTAGTCAGTAGAGGATGTAGTCTCCCCCTGACGGCAATACATGAGCCACAGCGGCTCTAAATGATGCTTATAATTCTTCCAGCAAGAACAGTGGTCAATAAAGATCATTGAGGGATGTTTGAAGTTCTTGGAGAAGGCTAGGCAGGGAGGCAACACGTTTTCCTAGAGCCTCTCAAACATTCTCAATAGGAATTTAGCATATGAGAAGTTAGTGTTGGCCATATTATATGGGTAACGGTCTGGTCTTGAAGATATTGGTCGATATTATGGGTCATGTGGACGAGAGTTATCGTCCATTAAAATAAAGTTACTTCCAATTTCCTTTGCATCTGGTTTGACATAGGGATCTATAATCTTATACCTTATTGATATGAACACAAGCCAGTTTTTTTTTTAAATTCACATATCTATACTAGAGATAATTTACATATTTCTACTGCGGTTCATTTGCATATTCACTTGATAAAAGTTGTATCTTTAAAAGGGTGACAGTGACGAAAATTTCGTGAATGAAATTTTAACTATTTTAGAAAACTTTATGTTTATTGGCTAACTTAGGAAAACCAGTGTAAATATAAAACTGGATGTTGCCTTGGATGCAGCACTCCGGTGTCCGTGCAACACGCCGTCAAAACCAACATGCTTCTGGATGTGGTGTATTTTAAGATTTATCGTCATAAATACGATAGCTCCCAAGATAATATTCCGGTCAGCAATCGGTTTAGTTTTTAGGATACAACGATTTTCTGCTGACTGGAGATCCATTACAAAAGAGAGAGAGAGACAGAGAGAGAGAGCGAGAGAGAGAGAGAGAGAGAGAGAAATTGAATATTGGAATCATGAAATTAATATATCAATATTTCATGGGGTGGGAATAAAGTTGGAGAGATATAAAATGTCAATGAATTGGCCAGTAAAAAATTCCTATTTGTAACTTTACCGTATCGATCCAGGTTCACCGACTATAGAGAAAATTCCCCTTGGATTTTTTCATTATTAAATAGTATAATCGATAGCTCGCGATATGGACATCGTAAATACATCACCCAAATGCTCATTTACACAGAATTAACCTCTTTTTTTTTAAAAAAAAGTTTAATAGAAGAAAAGGCCAAAAGGAGGAGAGAAAACGTAGCTTTATTTCATTCATACAGAATTATTAAAGGACAGCAAATTCAGAGTTACAAATATAACGGGTTTCAGTTGTCTTTAATTTACTCTGAGAGATACATAAACCAAGAAAAGTGTAGTAAGTTCTCCTCCGTAAATGTCCGCCGCAGTGTAGGATTCGGTGAAAAGTAAGAACATAAAATCTCTGCTACTTTAACATATTAAAATTGAATGGAGCCATTGAAGATGGAGACGGGCCGCTTGCAGCAACAGGTACTAGAATCTACAGATGAATGGCATTTAAAAAAAAAACAACACAACAACAACAATGAAAACACACACAGAAAGAACAGTATTAAATATGTCTGTTGCAACAGATAAAAGTATATTTATTATTAATGGAAATATGAAGGAAACCTCCAAATTTGCAGCTGTTCAGCTTCAACTCATCGACATTAATTCCCAGAAAAAAAAAAAATTTGACGTTTGTTTACATGTGATGTCATGTCGTATATTCGTGCGCCACATTCACAAGCTGGTGTCGGTGACAAAACCAACAGCCGTTCTTCCGGGCAGGCATAAACAAAGTGTAAGCAAAGAAAGAACGAAGAAAGACTTTAAGATGTCGAATGCGTCTTTAATTTTTGTTGCGAAACGAAGTTTGCAGCATCAAAGCGGAAAAGGAAAAGTGTGATTATTTCTTGTCGCGCGTGGAAATGGGTCAGTGTTAAGGTTGAAGTTGCCTTGAATGGCTGACGGGATGGACTCCGTGTGTGAATGTCGATCGTCTGTCTTTGTTTGTTTATTTCTCACCGTTGCATATTTAGGTAAGTTACGGGGAGAGAGGGTCGCGTTCGGTTGCTTGTTTGTTGTTTTGTCTGTTCGCTGGTCGGTGGAGTGGTGGGGGGGGGAGGGAGGGTGGTTGGTGCCGGTCTGAGCCGTGCCGCTTTCTTTCGATGTCTTTTCAGACGCCGCTGCTGTTTATGACAATGGCGCTGTCACCGAGTCGTACCTCTCCTCGAAGAAGAAGCTCCTCAGTCCTCCTCCTCCTCCTCCTGCCGACCGCCTGCCGGGAAATGCCGGGGACCGGGATCCGAACCGCGGCGGGCCGTCGTCCAGGAGACGGGGGATGTCGTCGCCGGTGCTGCTGGGAAACTCCGGGACGGACCAGGGACAGACGCGGTCAAGATGGAAACGGATGAGAAACGGTCGGCGGAAGAAGGGCCCCGCGGTGTCCAACCTCTCGTCGGACGACTACCCCGAGTTTACTTCCACATCGCCGATCCCGCCCAAGTTTATCGTCGTCGTGGTGAGTGCCGGTTTTCATTGTCCCCATCACGTACCCCTCCCTCCCCACCGTCGATCGGGACCGACCGCCCTCGATCCCTATTCTGTCTCTTCATAGATCTGTTGGGAATTTTTACCCGGGTTCTGTGGTGCGCTTACTTTTACGAACCACCCGCCCTGAGAGATGGAAGGGGCCGAGCTGAGTTACCTGGGCACCGTTGGGGGGGGGGTGTGACAAATAGGCAAGGCCCCTTATGTCAGACCACCAGAGTAACATTATGTGCCTGTCGGTAACTAGCCCTTTTCGATTTGATTTTTGGTTCTGAAAAGCTCTAATATTCCTTAATATTAACGATGAAGTGGCATCCCGGGGTTTCCCTCCTCAGTGAGACCAGAATTTCTTATAGTCGCTGTAGTTCTTCTCATCAGTAGTAAACGTGGTACCTGCTGAGTTGGTTGTATCCACCACCTTTGCTACCCCATACACAGCTATTTTATTTTTTATTTGATACCTGCTGTATTTATATGCAATAGTGTAATTCATTCCAGAAATACTTAATAGGAGAACAAATCTTCAAATTAGGTTGGGGAAAGGCTGTGTTTTAGAACCATTCTTTGGTTTCCGAATAATTGATGAAAGTTTCGGATCATTGTCTTGTTCGAAGTGAATGCATCTCAAGATGACATAGTTCTGATGGTACAGCGTGATGGAAATCTTTCTGTTTTTTTTAAAAATAATTTCATCTACCTTTTGAATAAATCGAGTTCTGAAAAATAATTCCACCTTTTTTAACTTTGTTATTTCATGCAATAACATGACCACAAATTCCATTATCACTTAAATAACACCAAACAGTATTAAGGGATACTGGTGTATATCTGGAGTTCTTAAGGACACTGTTAAGAGATTATTTCTCCAGTGATCATCTGTTTAAGAATTAATTTTCTTGCATACATATATATTCGTCTATTATGAAATTTACCATATGATCTTGAAGAAGAGTATAATGGACACAGAGTTGTTGCTGCTGCACCATTGCATAGCATGTTTAAAAAGTTGGTTCACAAGATGGTGTACAGAACAGTTTCTTCAGCAGGATTTTTTGCTGGTGAATGCCACATGCTACTTGACATATAATTTTCTAGTATACTCAGTACATAACATCATCTGTTCTAAAAATTATTATTATGACTTTTAGTACAATAAAATTAAATACTTTTGCTCACATATTTTAAATAGCATTTTATATGAGTTTAACATAAATTCATGATGTCATGGGATATTTATAATTTTTAATTATGTGCAGTTGAGTAGATTGGCAAACACTGATAGATTTTTACATGCAGAAATTGCTTTAACGCTCTGCCACTTGGTGTTAAGATGCCATGTGTGAAACAGGTAAAGGGGAGCTAGACTTTAGGCATGATGGATGAAGGCTTTTCCCTAAGTCAGACTGTAGCTCATCTGTGTGTACATCATAAATCATAAACTCCTTTGTGTCCTGTCACAAAGCTACAGGCAACACCAGAGATTGTAGCCTAGGTCTTGTTAACCTTGACAGCTCAGCTATATTTGGACAAAATTCTCAAATTTTCCACCCTCTTCTGCAACCATATGGATTGCAACTGATGTCACAACAGGTGTCTCATGACTGGCTATTCAGATAGACTTTTTATTAAACCATGTACCATGTGCAGCAGAAGTGGAAAAACATTTGCAGGATTTAATGCATATGTCCATGAGTCTTAAATTTCATGCATCTGCCATAGCAAGAGATACTGGAAGTTTATTGACATGTGATATTACATCTTTTTGAGACATAGATGAACCATGTTATCATAGATGTTCAGTATTTTCATACTCCATTTCTGCAAATTCTTACCTATCTATCTATTATTTATAGTGTTAGAGTATACAATCCATAAACTGTAAAACTATAATGAACTAACAGATATGAATTTTTTAATAAGTGTTGACTCATATAATTTTCTAATACTCTAATGAATATCAGAATTACTGCTTTAAAAAACAAAACCAGTTATCACCTATATGCTATTGGTCTTCTAGTTTAGGTTTTCTGAAGTGTTAGGTGCAGATTTAATATGTATAAGTCATTTTTCAAGATGACTGACACATGGTATGGTTTCCTTCCGCTAACATTATAATAATCAGTTGGACATCAAAATTAATCTCATTAATTTTTGCAAGTGAAACATAATAAAGTCGGTGAAAAATTTCCTTGTTACTATTCTGATTTATCTATTTTTCTTGCGGAAAGTAAAACCTCTGCAGCATTTCATTGTATTCCATCTAAAAGAAACAAAAACAGAAAGTATTACCCCTGTTCTTCCCAGGTATTATTGCATTCTTTTAAGTTGCCCTATTTTGGCTTCATTTTCTGTTTCCTTGTCAAAAAGAGATGCTGCATTATAATTAATCCTACTGTTTCTAAAGTTAAGCCTGGTCTTTTGTTGTTATGCATTTTTAGAATCCAGATACACTTCAGCATCATCTGCAAATATGCTCTCATTTTTTAATTGTTTCACCCAACATTTGACAACTTTATATTCTGTATTTTGAATATTCTCAGATTGAAATTCAGTTCTGTTTATTAGCTATTGGATTATTTAATGCACAATAGATATATTGATTAAGTATTAGATTGACTTTTTTTTATAAAATTTTTTTTGAAAATTCTAAAAGAATCAGATTGTTTATCAGAAGCTAAAATTAATATATGAGGTTTTCTCCATATTCTAGATATGATTTCTCTTCTGAAGAGTTATAATAATATAAAATATATCTTTTTTCAAAAAACTCATGTATGGAACTGTGGTTAACTATTTTTCTACATGATGATAGTGTTGATGCCATTGCTTTGATAAAGATTGTGATTGATATGGACTTTGTTTGACTAGGAATCCGCTATCAATTTTTAATGGCCAATTTATTTACGGATACTTGGTTAATGAATTTGTAATATGGTTGGAGAAATTTACAACCATTCTTTAATTATTTAATTTCTTAATCAAATTATGCATTCATTCTATCACACTTTTTATTAGATCATATTGAGATGTAGTTTGAAGCCATCATCATCAAGATATATTTAACCCTGGATTGGGTATCAGCCATGAGAATTCTAGCTTTTAAAATCTCTGTGATGAGATTCCATTGTCAGTCATGCATGTTCATTTGACTCTGTGATGCTTTGCTGAATTAAACATCCCTTTGTCCTTTCAATTAATATTTTTCTTTTAAAGTGGATTTACATATGAGTAGCCACTGGTAGAGAGAGAAAAGAAGTTCTTGGTGCTACTTAAAGAAAAACAAACCAAATTGTTGTTTAAATTATTCCAGAATAAAGAGAAACAAAAACTGATTGCATTCTAATTTCACCAAAAGCAATACATTTTAACTCATCGACTGATCAAAGAAATATCCTATAATTTTATACATAAATTATTACTGCACATATATATAATATATATTAAGTTGTTGCAAACGTTTTGTCGGTTTTTTACTGCAACAATGAGACTTCATATTGTTGCTGAATGTGAAGTTTATTAATCAAAGTAAGTTCCATTATTATAATCAATACACTTCTGCCAATGGATTACAAGCATTTACACCATTTTGAAAAAAAATCTGGATTTCTGGAGTCGATAAACTGTTGGAAGGCAGTTTCAATTGCTGTTTGGTTGGAGAAGGATTTCATACAGAAGAAACTGTCCAGGTGTTTGAAAAGGTTGTAGTCTGTGGGAGAAAGGTCTGGTGAATAGACTGAGTTAGGGAGAACTTCGTACCCCAATGTGTTCAGTTTCTGAAGAGTCACTTTTGCAACATGAAGTTGAGCATTGTCGTAGAGCAGGATTGGGCCTCTTCGATTCACCAATGTCGACTGTCAGTGGGAGAGTTTCTGATGAACAACGTTTAATTCACGACTGTACCTTTCAGCTGTGATGGTTTCGCCAGGTTGCAAGAAGTTATAGTGGATGACAGCAGTTGCAGTCCACCAGACAGTGACCATGACCTTTGGGTGGAGGCTGGGTTTTGGAATGTGGTTAGGCGCCTTGTCTCTGTCGATCCACTGTGCTGATGGTTTTCGATTATCATAAAGGATCCATTTTTCATCACACATAATAATTCGGTCAAAAATGGGTCGTTTTTGTTTCTTATGACAAGTGAAGAGCAGATCTCCAATTGACGATTTTGTTGTTGTTCATTCAACTTGTGAGGCACCCACTTGTCAAGCTGTTTCACCTGTTCGATTGCATCAAGATGCTGGGAAACAGTTTCAGTGCTTACGTCAAGCTCTCCACCAATTTCTCGCACTGTTTTTCTTTGATCGGCTTCAACTGAGGCTTTCAGACGATTGTCATCACAGCCGGAAGGGCGTCCACTACGTTTCTTATCTTCGAGACTCACATCTCCTGATTGATACTTTGCAAACTATTGTCTTACTGTGCCCTTGTTTGCTGTGTCCCCCACCCCATGCCTGCTTAATGTCATGAGTCGCCTGGTTTGCTTTGTGGCCTAGTTTGTACTTCTGAAGCAAAATGGCACGAAAACCTCTCTATCCATGCTTCACTCAGAATCCTGAAACAAATATCCATTTTATGATTTTTTAAAGGTAGGTTTTGCATAATGTATGCCAAAGCACATGCTACAACACGATAAATAACTTATCTACATACACCTTCACAGGCATGCAAAATTGAACCCCAAATTAACACAATATTTAAACCGAGAAAACTTTTGTAATGACCTAATATATGTATATAAGTATTAGAAAATCTGTTCATGTAAACAAAACACAATTTTTTATTTGAAACATTTGTCGCAAAAATATATCCTTTATTACTTTTGAATGATTATTTTATTGGGTGATCACAATCATGCCCCACCCACACACACATTTGTGAGACTTCTGCACAATTATTCCCAGAGTTACTGATTTAGCGACTTGAAAGCATGGAAAATGTGGGGGGGGGGTTACTTAATGGCACTAATTTATTTTGTGAGCTTTCTCAGAAACAGTTTATCTTGTAAATCTTAGTGATATCAAAGAAACTTGAAAATGCTAGGAGTAGCATTTCCATACCCTCAAGACTTGTAATTTAATGAAACCTTTTTTTAAAATGTGTTTTGAAGCATAAAATTGTCACCCAGTTTAAAGACAAGTTATCTCTACTCCAATGACAACAAAGTTGTTTATACATTTTTTTTTAAAAATCTATCCAATTGTTTGCTCTTTTCTTTATTGTTGATGGCTGAGTAGACATTATTCCCGATTCTGTATAGCTTCTCACAATGAGTTTAACCTTATCTAGGGTCTCACATCATTATACATGATTCAGACAAGGGGAGAGGACATTAAATGACTTACTAAATGCTGATATATGTCAAAAAGGATTTAGGAATGATAATAGTTGACTTTCTCAGAGTCACCACAAGAGCATAGGTCTCATACCCAGCAAGCATGCTGAACCATGCTCTTTCTATTTTTCTCTAAAACTTCTGCTATATAATTATTGGTGAGACTTTGTTTGGAATATGCAGTTTAAGTGCAGAGCTTACATTATGTGAAGAATACCAATAGCAGACATTTTGATGGTAACATGATTGACACTTTAAAAAATTTTCCTGTGAGAGAATGCATTCAGCGAGGGATAATTTTTTATTATTATCATATGCAACTAGGCTCCACCAGGTTGTAAAATGTCCTAGACACATTTTTTGAGTTGCCCCAATGACCTATCGGTTATGGGACAAGTGAAGTGAAGGGATGCAACTAGATGATATAAGTGTAATATTAAAGTAATGATCTGGGTCAGGTGTTTAAAAATTGTAATTGTATACCATCAGCCTGGGATACTTTAGAGAGTCCTGTAGTAAAAGTAGACAACATAACTGTATTCAAAAGTTGACTGAAGCGGGTTATTTATGTAGGTGTTGTTGTCGATGCTTATCTTATCTGGAACCCTGGCTAGATGAGAAAGGAAGGAGATAGGGGCATGACACAAAAAACCCATGGTCAGCACGAAAGCACCTGGTGTATTCAGACATTTTGCTGACCTCACTTGGGACACACCTTTGACTATCTGTATTATTATCACTCTTGTCATTTATGGGTTCAAAGAAGTTCCCACTGACATTGTAAACTCTAAAGTAGCATCTAATCCTGCTTTATTCTCGTCAGGACCATAACAACCTTTCTTTGCTGGGGAAATGAAAAAAGCCAAAAATATATCCCCAAATCTCTTAAGTGCATGCTACTCAAGGCTCTTTCCATTGATCCTATCTGATTTTGAAAATCTTTCACTAACTGACAGAGTCAGGAATATATCTGGAAGTTATTTTGTTTCATTTGCTATTTGACTGCTCAAAGCAAACAGTTTTTGCCATTTCTAGTTATGTCGCTTGTTGCATGACTTCTGTTATGGTTATGGCCTCTCACGACTTTAAAAAAAGACTAACTCGGTGAGCGAAATGGAAGATCTAGTCGAAATCTTTCAGTAATTTTTTAGTTCTTTATCACTAAAATAGAAAAAGATATGAAATTAAGCTTCAAACAATGGTTAAGTTTTTTTATTATTTGAAACTTTACACAACTATCTTCCGAAATTACTGAAGAGACAAGAACAATATAGCTAGACACTAAGATTTTTTTTCGTTTTTTTTTCTAAAAAAAAAAATTACTTAGCCTGATATTTAACCGATCTCCACTATTACACATCATTGACTATTTCCTATTAGTTTCATATAAAAATTAAGCATCTTTTCTTTTTTTAAAATTTGCCTTTGTTTCTCAAGTTTAGAATGCAAACAAATAGGAGATTACCAATATGCAAAGGAAGCTGATGTTTGAGAAGTTTTTAAGATTACTCCAAGTGAGATAAATATTTAAGACATTGAAAAATATTTCAATGATTAGTTTGTCTTCTTAAAAAACCAACTGTCTTTTAGTTTTATGTAAAGCTATTGTTAAGTAAAAACTGAAACATACATAAATGGGTGGTATAAATCCATCCTAGTCCATTCTCTTGCATCAGCCAAGGAAGCTTAGTAGAAGTAATTATTGGTTTATCTGTTGTTGTTAGTGCATGTGATCTGGGTAAAAAAAACAGATTGATTTATAAAATGAAACAAATTACTATGGCATTCTGTTTTTGATATTGTACATAATCATTTATTTGAACTCTTAACAGGAAAGGGCTCAGGTTTGATTCTCAGTTGGGATCAGCTCAGTTTGGCATACCATCCTGGCATGCCTTCTAGGTTCCCCGGTTTTCTCCTACTTCTGAAAAATTAAGGGTACTAGTAAACTTTCCTTACCAAAGTCAGAAGTGCTTGGATGTGGTGTGGTGTGGGACAGGCACTACTCTCTATTGAATAACTATGGCACTACACCTCTTCAGCAGGGTTGCCTTTAATGTAGAAGGGTTATCTGCTCTTACCTGGATATGATGTAAGGATTAATTTCTCTTTTAAAAGGGCTGTACATTAGGCTGTTTTTACCTCATCATATGTTCTAAAGATTAACTTATAAATGATTTTCTTGAGTTTTATTTTCAAATATAGTTGGTCTAATGTTGTGCATTAGTACGAATTCAGAATGGCACTTTTTCCATTATAGTTGATGTCGCTTTTATACCAATGATTCAGTACTACTTTTATCTCATGGACTTTGACTATATGAAATAATATAGTAAAGTTTAATATAATGGAACTCACCAGTCAGTTTTATAAGTTTAGATTCAGTCTAGGTCAAGTTGAAATAACCTCTTTTTATGGTTATTTTTTTTTCTAAATTGAGATGAGCAAATTTCTCTGGAGCATGCATTTAATATTGTTTGTTTATTCTTTTGGGATTGATAATAAAAATTTAATATTCATTTATTTTATCAAATGTCAGTGATTGAAACCAGGCAGCCAAGAATTCTAAATGATCTTTAGAAAAGTTGGCTTAGACTTCTATCAGTCAAACACTGATTGCTGCAACATGCAAATGTGAAACTGGTCTTCGTTCCTTTAACCAAGTATTTGTTGCCTTACTTTACAATCACAACTGCATTTTCTTTTGTCTCCAATATGTAATAGGATATGTCCTGCTTTGTTAATCTGTTTAATCTTTGATAGCAGAAGAGAAACTCACTGAATCTTTTCTGCTAGAATTGCAATTAAATATCTGGTGTCTGGCAAGTATCCACTCTTCACTTGGCACTCTCTCAAAAAGTCAATTGATTTTTTCTTCTTTTCTTTTAAAAAGCTGATTATAGTAAATTGACCTCAATATTACTATATTTTCCAAGAAGATCATAGCTGTCTGTTAACCATTAATTATATCTTTTCATCTTTTTACTACTGTCCATCTGAAAGATTCTCTCGCTGTTAATGTTTGATTGAATTTTTGATAGTGAGTTGGTTCATTTGAGTGATCTGCAATCATTAAGGTTGGTCTGCATAACATCCAGATAGATTATTAATGAAATGAAGTTCAGTAACACTTGGAAGCAACTGTCTTTCAAAATGAGAAATGGAATGCAAATATGCTTTCATTTTTATTGCTGCTACAGATATTTAAATACTCCTCTTCTGCTGTGGAAGGGAGATAACTTTCACAGAATTAACTACATTTCTTTTTTTTTTATATATATCTGTTCTTAGTTGCATCAAGAAAGAGATTAAATTTGAAATTATTTCAGTATGAATTGATCATTACTGACATTGTGAAAATGAATGTTGTTCTTGGAAAACTTTATTCTGAATTTCAAGGTCTCAGCACATCTCAGCAGGGAGTGTTGGGTATTTGCCTTTTATGAAGCAAATTGCCTAGGTACAGATGGTGGCTCTTGAGCAGTAGTCAAGGTGCAAGCCAGTCAAGAGTTACCCGCAGAACTCATACCACATTTATCTGGAAAATCCTATAGAACTTCAATTTTAGATATGGGAGGAATTCAATGTTCCCAGATAAAACCCAAGTGGATAGCTGGAAAAGAGTGGGAAGAAACCATTGTCAAGCCATCACAGTCTCAACTGTGATTCAAACTGAAGTCCTCAGCCATAGCAGTCCTTTTCAATATATATCACACATTTTTGTTTCCTTGACCAAAATTAGAGAGAGCAACATAGTTTGCAAACTGTCTGTTGTAGCATTGGTAATGTGATGTTTGTTAGAGCATTTGTGAATTTAAGGGAAAAGGGCTCCCGCACTTGTTTTATATAGTTATGGCAATGCTGCTGCATCACCATATAACTGCAAAATGTTTTTTTTCACTTCATATGTAGGGAAGCTTCTCATTTGTAGATGATGGATCTACCCATGCTTGTATAGTTGAAGCCAGCAAAGATGGTAGTATCATCTAAGTGGTCTTGTTAAAATTTAGATGGAATTTTTAGTCAGCTACTCCATTGTGAAAAAGATAAGAGCGTCTGGTACAAAAAGGGCAATACACAGTTTAATAACCAACAATATAAAGAAACAATTCAAACCATTTAATAACACAGAAAATAAATGATGACAAACACAGGGAAGTAGTACCAACTAACAACCATTAAATAGCTGTAACACTTGCACATTAACTAGCTACCTGGCCATTGAAATAGCTATTGTCCATCTAGAAGCTGTTTAGTTTAATATTGTGTTGCCAGAAAGTGGGATGCCATTATAGTTAATAAAGAGTCTCTCCTCCCATTATAATTCTTAAAGTGGCTGTGAATACAATTTGAACCCTTTTTCTATCCTTCTCCAGCTAACAATATAGAAAATCTTCCCATAATTAAATTCTGATCATCTCCGATTGCTTTTTAACGTTTAGCTGTCAAATAATAAGACAGATGAAGTAAAACACTCAAAAGTAAATGCAAAATTTCACCAAAAATGAATCATGCTAAAAAATAATTTGCCAAAAAAACAATAAAAAGAAGTTTGACAACAAAAGAACTAGTCCTGGATCTGCTTTTGAAAATTGTTCATACCTGCTGACTTCTGCTCAGAGATGATCATAAGTTTTTGTAGCTTTTCATTGTATGCATGGTTTCTAAATTATCAGCTGATAAAAACCACTTTTTGAGGCACATCCAGCTGATTTAAATTGTTTAATACCATCAGTATTAATTTTACTTATGATAATTTATTCCTCTTATTAACAATTTTGTTATTATCACTGTATCAGTATACAATATCTGGAACCAGCGAAGATTTGTTGGTTTTGTTAGTCAGAAATCCACATTTAAATTTTAACAGTTTTCTGTGGAAAGTGAAAGTGATATTTACTGAACAAATAAACTGTAAGCATACAAGTGCATTTCAGTGTCAACAATACAGGCCTCAAGGAGGTGCTTTCAACAGTCTGAAGCAGTTAAGTGTATTTTTGTAATGTCATTAATGGCATAGAAATCAATAGAACGAGAAGGAAGCGAGTCAGCTTGTTTAATTTATTAGTTTATGTTGACTTACGAAATTGTAGCTCAGGGCACTACAGCTTCCAATCAGGGATGTAAAGCAAAGTCTAAAAAAAAAACTTACTAGTTTCTAGTCTTAAAAATCGGTTAGGTCAATGGATAATAGTTTATTGTGCTGTTCATAAATACAACGTTCAGTGCCTTATAAAGAAAAATCTTTAATACTCATAAACTTATCATGAATAATTGAAAAAGATAATGAAATACCATAAAACTTTTGTGGATTGACAGTTTTCCATGTAATTTAAGACAAAACCTGTACTCATATCTAATTCCATTATTTTGTAAGATAGCTACAGCATGTGTCATCTCAGCATCCAGCATATTTTGAAAGCATATGTTAATTTTTTCTGTGGGACAAACTATTCTCATGGTAACAGTTGCTATCTTAGATTTTAGGTTGATTGCTTGTTATAAGTCCCTGAGTTAATGAGGGAATGTACACTAAAACTAAGTTATAAAATTTGTTTAGTGGTGTAATTACTATAATTCTATTGGAGAATAATCGTATTTCTGATGCTTCAGATGAAAGGCTTTCGCAGCATCCACTTCAGAATTCACTTGACTTGAAATAGTGCAAAATCATTCTATAGGAATGTTTCTAAATGCCTTAACTTATTCTGCTCAGAATTTGAAGAAAAAATATTGAAAAGTTTTAGAGATAAACTGTTCAAAATTTCCTGAAACTCAGAATTTTTCTTATTGAGAAAACAGCATTCAAAGATTTATGCGCACACATTTAATCATTTCAAGACTTTTTCCAAATGGTAAGCTTTTAGATAGCCCCAAGCTCATACTATATGACTTCAGAGATTTCTAATTGTATACTCTCATGTGAACAAGACAGGGCTGCTGACTCTTGGAGCTTTCAATTGAGCTCACCTAATTCATTCAATATCCTTCACCTCAGCAGTCCACATTGTGTACTTTCCCAGATTGATTGTCATCAAGTCCACTGTCTTCAAGCAACAGCTGTCTTCTATTGAACTACTGTTTGAGTTTACCACCATCATAAAGATTACTCTTCACTTTCCACTGGTGTATAACACTGGTAGGTTTAGAAACACACAAACAATCTGCTTGAATTTTGGTAACAAAGGTTTTTTTTTTAGATGATTTGAAAGTCAAAAGAAGTGACGAAATCATAGAAAAACCCTTTCATTGCATAACTGGTTAATTTTGATAGAGAAAATTACTTTGGAAAACTTAGTTAAGGATTTTTTTTTTTCAGTTTGACTATGCCAAAATCAGAAATCAGTCCCTGAAATCTGTTTTCACTGTTTTTGTTGAAATTTACTGGTGATTAGATGTCTTTATTAATATAAATATACCAACAAAAATACATAGTACACTTCCCAAAAATTAAAAATTAAAACACCCACAAAATTTTTAATTACATGAAATTAAATGTTTTTTAATATACTTTTAAGGGCAACACAATAGTCCATTGGTAGACTACTGGACTGCTATGGTTGAGGGCCTCGAGTTCGATTCTATGTGACAATTGGGTTTTGCGTATCTCCAAAAGATTTTCACCAGCTCTGCATTCCTTTCCTCTCATATCTAAAAATGAAGAGTTTTAGTAGGTAATTTCATTTGTGGCCTCCCACACAGAAGTGATTGTGCAAATCATTCACATTGTAAGAACCTGATCCATCATCTCATAACCAAGATTGGCAATTTTAATTTTGTGACTGGAAAAGCATACATACTTTTAAATTATTTAGGAAAATCCCATATCCCCACTTTTTCCCTCTTATAATATTTTAATTATAATTTATTTCTTCAATTTTAATGTGTATTTTGTTTTTTCAGAAGAAATAAAATCAACATTATCTCCCTACATTTGATTTTCTTTCTTTTATTTTTAGAGAGAATTAAATCAATTTGATCAAGTTCTCTTGGATTGTAATTGAAATCTTTAATTATTAATAGAATATTTTGGATTCTGCATCTTTCTTTTATGTTTTTTTATAGTAGAGTTCTGGTTCTAATGACATTAACTAGTCATAAATTTTTAAACTCTTAAAGTTGATATTAGGTGCCCCAAAATACACTACACACAAAGGTTTGTGTGATTGCACAAGATGCAGCTGCTGCTCATACACCAGATGCATAAATTTATGGAGGTAATACTTAGTAAAACTACCCCTTTTTATATTTTTGTTTTTATATGTTAGTAGTGTTATGGCAGAGTCGTAGACTTGTCTAATATTCAGAGAATGAAATCTAGTACTTTGGTGCATTACGATTCTCTGGGTTTTGATCCCCTGTTTATGAGGGTGCAGTGTATTTTCTTATTGGAAAGATTAGGGATTGCTCACTAACTAAACTACCAAATTAGCACTGAACCGAACTTACATGGCTTTTATGCAAAAAATCGTATCAAATTCAATTTTTTTATTCAACTGAAAGTCAATGAAATAAGATTTCAGAATTTGGCATCAGAAGTTAAACAGCTATTTAACGATAGTTCTCCTTAATTTCAAATTCCTATATGTGACAGTTATTTAAAAACTATACTTACCTGGTTAATTAACTTTGTTAAAAGAAGCTTGATCGCTGTAGATTTAAGTTATTATTTTAGTGTAAATGTAGAATTTGTAATAAGACTGGCATTTTGAGAGTAGAATAAATGCCCTTACTCAAACTAAATGATGTGATTTTACTTTTAAACTAAATGCCAATTGCTCTCAGACCAGGAGAGTAATATAGCACAATCAATAGTACAATGGAGCAAATATTTCCATAGTAGTAAAAGAAATACTTCAAGCACTGATCATAAAAATGGCATCACTGCCTTAGTGAGGTGACCAATTGGCATTTTAATGTAAGGTTCAGAAAGACTAAAGTCTGTAAGAGATCAGAGCCTAATGAAGAATTTGAAATGGAAAGGTTACTTTTAAAAGTAGGACATGTCAAATTTGTGTCTTGAATTAAAAAGTCCCAAGGTAGCATTCTTGTTATTTGTAATAAAACACCTACCTGATTGTTTTAGAAAGCAGATAGTGTACCTTTCTGGTTCAACCATTTGTTACATGATATACATTTGGATGTTGAATGATTACAGGTTGTGAAACCATGTTTGCAAGCAAAATTGCTACATGCCTAGAGAATGATGTAGAAGAGATAATTCTGTATAAATAGAGGATTTGTCGTCCTGCAGCATAATATTTGTGTCACTTTATAATGATAAACCACAGGACTGGTCCAAAAAGGAAACTACTAATTTAAAAAATGACTGGAGTTTGAGAATATAGATGGAAGTAAGGATGTCTTCAACTGTTACATCAGACATTATGTACAGATACAGTTATTCTGTTCTTTACTAGTTTATCAAGATAGAAATGTTTTAATATTACCTGCAAATTTCTGACTATATTAATATTTGTTGATGTCTGAGATAGGTTAAAAAATATTTTTCATTTATTTTCTAAATTCTACACCCATAGTGTATATGTACAAAGTGAGCACATAGAGCATTCTGTATATACTGTGGACTGTAGATGTGTACTTTCTATTTGCTGCACTACACATCTGTTAAATATGTCAAATGTGGTATGAACATTGTTATTACCGCCACAATTGATGTTCTGTGTCAGGTTTGGAACAGATCAATAAATTTTATTGAATTGCCAACTGTGCACTGAGAAAGTACAAATAAGTCAAGCTTTTCTGTATTGTATAGCAGGGGGCTTGCTTGTAGGAGATTTGTCAATGAATAGTAAAACTTCAAGCAAAGTATATGTTCTGACTAACATTTACAAATAGTCAACATCCTACTGTAGTTCTCTAGTTTACATGTAAACACAAATGAGAGACTAAACATGCATTCTTTTTACCTTGTTTTAATCCTTATTTTATTGTATTATTTCAACACGAGTAATTACATATGTACACTGTGCAGATCTTTACAGAGAGTCACTGCAGTTTAGCAGGAAATGCAATGTTGCACATATTTACAGTGAGTGAGATAAGTAACAATGGAGCAAAGTTTCTTAAATATCTGTTATTTTAAAACATTTTAAACATTAATGTAAAACAGCTGAGGGCCATCTTTACTTTAACTGAAATAGTTATATGAGTAGTACATTTTTGTTATTGGGTTTTTCTGCCTTAGGCCTAGTGAGAAGATAAAATTAATTTGGTAATGTCATAGATACTACTAGTGTCATATTGTTTCTTCAGGTTGAGAGTAAATTGATATAAGACTTTCTGAAACTGTCATAGGGTAACAGTGATTCAACAAATGGCATGATCACCTGGGGCAAGTTGTGGTTATGTTTGTCACCCAAGCCTAAGAAAATTTGAGAATTATTAGATAGCATCTCTCTTTGACCAAAACAACAAATAGTAGTAATAGATCAGATTTGTTAGGTCAAAGTTAATATTAAAACAGTCATATTTTAGTCAGCTAACCATTGTTGCCATCTTGAAAATAGGCAGACTTTTTTCTGATTTTTTTCAGAAGCCAAGTAGCATAGCGTGCAGTCCTTTTGCTTTAATTAAAAATCATTTTATCTTAACCCTATTCCTATTCTGGACCATATATTTATACATATACGAGGTCTGTCCAAAAAGAAATTTAAAAAAAAAGACAAATTTATTGCTTTACTTCAATTTAATCAGACTTGTCTCTTTCAAAATAGTTCCCTCCACTGTTGATGTACTGCTTCCAACGTTTTTTTCCAGTTTTGGAACACGTCCTGGAATGTGTTTTCAGGGTTAGTGTGCAGTTCTCGTAGCAAATTTTCTTCGATCTCTTCTATCATCTGAAATCAGTGACCTTTCAGGTGGATTTCAACTTTGGGAACAAAAAAAGTCCACAGGGAACAAATCCGGAGAGTAGGGTGGCTGGGGGATGAGAGTCATCTCATGCTTTGCCAAAAAGTCATGGATAAGGAGTGACGCATGAGCAGGTGCGTTGTCATGGTGCAGCATCCAGGTTTTGTTTTTCCAGGCCTCAGGACTTCTCCTTTGCACTGCCGCTTTCAACCATCTCAGGACATCCAAGTAAAACTCTTTAGTGATTGTCTGACCACGTGGAATAAAGTCATGATGAACGATGCCCTTCCAATCAAAAAAGATGATCAACATCACCTTCACATTTGAGTGACTCTGACGTGCTTTTTTGGTCAGGCGACGATGCTTTTTTGTTTCAACATCGTAGCTGTACACCCACATTTCATCACCTGTTATGACATTATTCAGAAAGCTTTCATCAGCATTCGAACGATCAAAGAGCTTCTGACTGACTGTGACTTGGTTCTCTTTTTGTTCATCTGTCAGCAGACACGGCACAAATTTTATGGCTACACAATGCATATTCAATTTTTATTTTAAAATCATGTGGCATGAACTTTTACAGATGCCTACTTCTTCGGAAACTTCACGGACAATCAGGTGACGATTTCCATGGATCACAGCACGCTCTTTCTCGATGTGATTGTCGTCTGTTGTCATGGAAAGTCGTCCAGATTTGGGATTGTCTTCGATGGATGTTCTTCCTGATTTGAAACGCTGGTACCACTCGTGACATTGCGTACGGCTCAAACAATCCTCCCCATAGGCCTGTTGCAACATTAGAAAAGTCTCTGTAAGAGTTTTTCCCAATTTGAAACAGAATTTCACACAAACACGTTGCTCTTCAAGATCCTTCATTGTTCAGCTTGTGACAAATCGCCAAGTGCACTAAACATACCTTCACTCTAGTGCGTGTAGATCAATGACTAACTGACGTGGTGTGATGCGGCTATTATTAGAGTGAAGGTCAGGGTCACCGATACATAGCACCGGATGGTTGGCGCACTATTTTAAAAGTTTGGTTTCTTTTTGGACAGACCTTGTATATGATTGTTCTGAAAGCCATAAATATGGGGAAGAGTTTTCATTTTGTTTCAACAAATCCATAAATAGCTCACTATCATCTGGGAAACTATCACAATTTCAATAAATAATAGAAATTGTAATTAAATTCTTGTGTTCAGTACATTTCAGTTTAGCATAAATAGGTTGAATAACTGACATAAAGAACTGAAAGGTGATATTTATAAGACAAGATAGTAAATGGCATGTGAAGATGAGCATTTGGCTCTCTAGGACAGGAATAAAAGATTGAGACAACTTTTCTCCCATTGTTTTCAACAGCTTGAAATGATGGCATCATCATCATTCCAGAATTTAGCTTCTGTCTTAAGATATGGGTCATGTAATATACTATCCTTCAAAAATTCATGAGGCTATTCATGGACCCCCAGAGACTAACATTTGCTGGTATATCCCCTTTGTTCTCAATGCTTAACCAAGACACATAGCTTTACTACTACTGACACGATCTAATGTCTGCCTTATACAGGGCCATTGTGTGCCTAGCATAGATAGTATCCACCGCTAGTTTTTGGTACACTCACATTATCTAGAGCTTTTCAGCTAGTGCAGGAATATTGGTCATGTTGCTTAGGTCCTTCAGTTTTACTGCACTATGTGTGGATAACTGCAAGTTTGGTTGCCACATTTACATTGGATGTGTATGAATCAGATGACCTATCTTTTCCACTACATTTGGTAGATCCTCTTGCCTTCTAGTTCTTTGTATAGCAGCCATCTGGTTTGCCACTTTATCCCATAGCTTGTTTCACATGTCAGATTTTGTAATAATTAATTAGCTTTTGAGTATGTTTAGTTTCTTTGCACATACAGATATATGGAATAATAATTCTGTCTTTTAACCACATGGATTTGCCATGTTTTAAAATGCCACTTAAAGTAAGTTGTTATGTGTTTGATAAGGTAGAACCTGTACCATCTTTGGAAAAATTCCTGAAGCCAAGAGATTGGTCTAGAGTGTATTTAAAGTCTCTTTTATCATGTGCTGGGTGAGAATTTGAATGCTTAAACTAAACAGATTTGTTATAAAGAAATAAGAAAAAAAAAAAGAATTATTAATGAAATGTCAAGCATGAATTAAGGTCTTTTAAAATTCTTGTATGATAAATGCTTGCTTTTTATTTATAGCACTGACTCTGAAAAGTACTAGTAGTGATAAATTGGTAGATAAAAGAAAGACAGCAAAAATTGTATTTGATCAAAAACTTGTTCCGAAAGCAAATATTCTATTTGGTGACATAAATATTTGCTTAGCTAATGCTTTTAAATAGTTACTGCTATCAGTTGGTCTCAGATTGTTGAGCATTTCTTAACACTGTTCTTGTGGACAGCTGATCTTATCTACACTGCATGGAACTGGGTCAATGTTTGGTTGGTCGAACATCAAGCAAGCTCACAGAGTACTGTATTGATTGAATGTGTAAGTCATTGAGGTGTTGTGGTATGTGATGAGGATGTTTTTCTTTTTTGCACACGAACACCAGGGAAATAGAGTGTTTCACTGCTCAGACTTCAAAGGTCTTTTCCTGTATAGGCCAACATGGCTTTTGGGCTGTTCAATGTACCATAGTTACAACCGCAGACAACCCTGAAAAATGCTGGTACATCCAAACTCAAGCCCATCTACCAACCTAAATGAACCAAGCTAATCTGATCATAAGACCTCCTGAAATTGTGAAAATTATTAATCAATTTTAAATATTTCATATGAAGAATATAAGAGCTATTTATTTTTTTAGTATTTAAATGAAAGTAAAATGAGACGTATGTCTAACATAATTTTTATGATCTAAGTTAATTTGTTCATAAGTAAAGTTTAGTTCCCACACAACCACACACACCCACACACCCACACAGAGAGAGACACACACCGTTAAAAATATTTTTTTCCCTGAGATCCTAGGCAGTTTTTTGCTTAGTTATTATGAGGAAACAGGAAGCCATCATGGCTTGTACAAGACTTTCAGGAACAAACACCTATACATTTTATACATTTGATTTCAACGTGAATGACACTAGCACTTTTACCAAATATCGTTGGTAATTTACTCCTTTCATTTACAGTTTTATTCCTAAAAGGACATAAATATATATATATATATCAAGCTGCAGTGAAATTTGAGCCATTTTATAATAATGACCTCTAGTACTGGTAACTGCAGCCTTTTCATGCTCTCTCTCTCTCTCTCTCATATTTACATTGTGCTCCCCCTTTTGAAATTATATTTAAAAGGAAAAGATGAAGGCAAATGGAAAATACAAAATTTTATTACTGTTCTGTTTCTGTGTCTGCAGTTTACTTATTTTCAAACCATTTTCTTTAGAATGAAAAACTATCCAGTTTTATAAAATATCTGGAATTATATTTTCCATTTCTTTTTTGTATTTCTACAAAGATTTGTTACTTTAATTTATTTATTATATTTTTTTAGTTAACAATAATTGAACAATTTAGGGTGGTGATATTTTTCTTGTGTATGTTTTTTATTTTGTTTTTATTCTGAACCAGAAAAAATCAATGGCAAGTTTGGTTGATTTCTGAATGAGCTCTAACCCAATAATGTTTTGATCCTGACTGTAATTAATTCATGCCCTCTGGAGCGCAGTGCCCCGTTGGTTAGCACAGTGAGCAGCCTGGACGTATCCAATGGCAACGGAGCACAGTTTCAACAAACAAACATCTTGCCCATTTGTGAACCAGTGGTGGAGTTCTGTCAGCCTTGAAATGAAAGTCAGAAGACTCAATGTATTTTTCCAAATGAGCTTCCCCTTTGAATGAGAACTGGTGGAGTAATGACTGTTTTTGGCTTTCAAATTAGGTTTCTCAGTAACTTTACAAATAAATAATGATTCAAGTTAATTTTTTCTTCTCTTTTTTTATGAATCTGATGGAGAAAAAATCTGTTATATCATTAAACGTATTTTAATCTCTGCGTAGTTGTGCCATACATAGATCTCAATAATAAAGACAACCACTCTTCAGTAAGGACAATTCTGTTGCGGGAGCATTTATCCACCAGAGAGCATTGTTTATCCTGCTGAACAGGACAGTCAGAACTTCTGACTTTGACAGGGAAAATCCTACTAACGCCCTTAATTTTCAGATGTGTGAGGAAACCCAGATCATTATTCCAAACACTGGGCCATCTGCTGGCTATTCATGCTTAGTTATAATGTTATAGTAATCCATATTTTCAGTAAATATCATTAACAATCTTTTAAATATAAGCATACTTCAACCAAATGATGCTAAAACCATGTTGATCCTCTGAATGCCACCTTTAAAATCTGTATTACGCAGCAACACAGCACCCTTATTAATTTGACCATTGCAATGACCGTTCCAACCCCTCATGTTTTGCATTACAAGTGTGTTGACTGGATATAGAGCCAGTGCATCACCCATACTAACTAGTGTTTCTAGGGCAGGGTTGGGTAAAGAAGGTAAATCTGGCCTGCTATGTGGAAGGTTAAGAATTGTTGAAAAAAAGAAATGAATAAATGGAAAGAATATACGGAATAAACCATAGAAATCGAAAGTGAATATCAGTGAAAAAATAAAACTAATTGCCTATACTTAATGTATTAATAACATTACCATTAAAAAAGTGAAAGCTATATAATCAGTTATTTCTACTAAATTCTTTTTATTCTCTTTATTTATTTAATATATTTATAATATTACCATGATCTGGCTTTTAATAGCATTTAAACACCATTCATATAATCTTTACATATCTAGCGAACCTAAGTGTTAATGTTCTACGCTGTGCTTTGTCTGAACTCTGTCAACCACCTGCTTCGATTTTTAGTCTGCTGCACCTAGAAATTATTAGTAAATGCATATCTATAGAGAAAACGATTTCTTTTTGGTCCATGATTCATTTTATTAATGAAGCTAAAATGAGATGCACAACTTCAGTACATTATTAAATAGTTGACATCTGTATCTCATGCCTAACTGTTATGAATATAAATTAGCAATAAATATATTCTTTTAGCTCATGTTTCATTCTGTCTTTCTAACTAAAAACCTACATCTCATAAAAATTCTGCTTTTGCCGGGTCAAAAAGCCTTTCAACATTTGAGATTTAATATTTAAAAGAAAATTGTTTGCCATAGTGCAGCCATGCTGCCAGCATGTCTGTCTGCAGAAGCAAAGGGGATTTTGTATCTGATCTTTGCAGCAGACATGTTAGGAAATATTTGCTCTCTGCTGCCTTCAACTCATGGTTCATATTTCTCTGCAGATCACAACCATATGATAGATAGCTGGAAGAATTCAGTGTAGCTGCTGTTGTCCAGCTTATACAATTAATGTGTGAAATGTTTGAAAGAAGTCAGAAATGGGAATGGTACAAATGATCACTCTCTTACCAAAACATCTAAAGTTGTTCATAGGCAAGTTAATTTTAAAGTCTACCTGCCTATGGTGCAGTTTGAAGTGTTTAAATCATTTGTGGGGATAATGTCAGTTTGAAGCCTTTATCAAGATTAAAGGGTCAGATATCTGAGTGCATTGCAAATCGACCTGCTGTGGCTGGGGTCTGGGTTTGATTCTCATTGTAACCAATTTACTTTGACAATCCTCTTAACATTTTTGTACTTTTCCATTGGCACTTGGTTTCTTTAGGCTCTCTGGTTTCCTCCCACAGCTAAACAGAAGATTTATAGTAGAGACTTTTCACTTAGAGTGTCATGAGGATAGGTCCATCAGTTATTCACCAGCGCATGACTGCATAACCCTTATTTATTTTTGGTCACTTTTGAATAAAAATTGCATTAAAGACCACTGTGGTTGGAAAATTATGGTTTAGCTTATTTCTGGTTTTGTTTTAGAATTCTGGGATTTATTTTGGCCATTTCTTGGCTGTAATTCCTTTCAGGATGTTCCGTGTGATTAGAAGTTTTAAAGATTAGTAGAGGATTACCAAAGGTCCAGGGGTTTCCGTCTCAATGTCATGGCTATAATACTTACATTGGATGACGCAGAATATGCATTTGGTAATAATACCCTGTATAACTGTGCATAAATGGAAAAAGTGCTTTATATATTTTCTGCCTCCTGTGGAACTGTTATTCTCAAGTTGACAGGACCGTCACAAATACCATTAGCCTGAAATACCAGAGTATGGGAGCAGCTACATCATACTAATTATCTATCTCTACAGCAATGGTCTTCTCAACTACCCTTTCATAAAATTCACACTTTAAAATGCACAAACCTTATGCAGTTACTGATTTTGAATCAGTCCTTAGATAACATGGAACAAGTATTTATTACCAGTATGTTAACATTTCTGATAATTCCAAGAGTTCATTGAATTGAATGGGTTTTTTATGACATATTTACTGTAATGTCTAAGCCTGTTTACTTTAATTAAACCCTTCATGCAGAAACAGACGAAATATTTTAAACCACGTAGATTATTGAAAACAAAAAACAAAGTACATTTTCTAACAAAGTGATTTGTGTCCCCCATATTTTTTTAAATAGTAAGGTAATTCGGTGGAAAAAAAAACAAGCAATCAGTGGGTATGAAATGTTGGCATTAACTATATATGGCTATATAAGCATGGTAAGAAGCCTATACTGACCGTCTCAGTACACTTTGTTCCAGTGTCCAGCCACATATAGTTGTCTCTGCAATTATTGCTGGTAATGTTCATTAAAAACCAATAAAATGTCATACTGATTGTTTTATTTTCCCGGTCTCTGCCTCTACTTGCATATTATTCAGACTCAAAAGTGTATTCCCATTCCCGCTTAATGTTCAGACATCAGAACATCAGGTGGTAGCATTTGCCATTTGAAGTTTGCTACTTCTCATGTAAATCTAAAAAAAAAACTATTTAATTCTAATACCCTTGCAATGTCATCCAGAAAACGGAAAGCTTATACAGTTGATGAGAAGCTAAATGTAATTGCAGGTATACTTAAGGGGGAAAGTCAGGCAAATGTATCTTGTGACCTTCAGATAGCAGAAGGATCTGTTAGAT
This sequence comes from Nautilus pompilius, assembly GCA_018389105.1. Classification (NCBI taxonomy): domain Eukaryota; kingdom Metazoa; phylum Mollusca; class Cephalopoda; order Nautilida; family Nautilidae; genus Nautilus; species Nautilus pompilius. The sequence continues at coordinate 152,964 of JACATO010000118.1, forward strand.
TTGGGGTGGGCAAAATTTTCTCCCTGATGGACACATGGAACATCTGTAAGGTCTCTAGCTGGCTGCATTTGACAAAAAACTAAATTTACTAAATAATAAATTTAATAAAAGTTATTTTCACACAAAAATACAATTATTATTCGTACAACTGTATTATTTGGTACACAAAGAAAGTAACAGAAAAACTGAATTTAATGTAATGTTGCTTCATAAATGTTACTGACCAGTTAATCTTAATGAGATTTGATGCACATTGATTCCACACAATCCTGCACAATGTTGTGTGGTTTGTTGTAGTCAGGATTCAGCATGCTTGTAGTATATGCCAGACAGAGTGCAAAATTGAGTCTGTCAGAAGAGACCTGTTCTTTGATTTGTTAATGTTCATACATGAGAAAGTCTGTTCACAAATACAGGTTGAAGCAATGAACACACATTTTTCTGCCAAACTTTTTCAAATTACCAAACTTCTCTGTACTGAGTGATGAATAGAATTCAGTCAGTGTCATATTCTTAAAACTCTCCTTCACAGTATTGTCTGCTTGGAGATCAATTAATTCCAACTGGAGATCATTTGACGCTGTTTCAATATTAAATGAAAAGGGTACCTCAGTAAATTGAACTGATCTTCCATAGATTTTAAATCAGCAAATCACCTTGAAAACTCATCTTTTAAAGCAGATACCTGCTGATTGTATTTCTCTGAACAGACTTGCGGTACAGTGTGTGTCTGTAACAAGGGAAAATGCACAAAGTTGTGCTCACTCAGTTGTTTGGAAAAGAGTGCTAGTTTCGCTTGAAATGATATAATTTCCACAAACAATCCATGTGCAAAAACACCTGTTCAGTTCATTCAGTTTGTCGAAAATGTCAACTGTGAGTGCTAAATTGCACACCCATTCTGTCTTTTTCATGTTACTTAAAAATTCACAACTAATGTTCTTCATTTCAAGAAAGAGCAAAATTTCTTCTCTTAGATTCCACACTCTTCTCAAAACATTTCCCAGGCTTAACCAAACATACATTGCTATGATATAGTACATCTGAATATTCACACTCCATGTCATCCAGCAGATTTCTGAACTGTCTGTGATTTAGCCCCCTGGCTCGGATTAAGTTAATGACACGTACCACAGGATCAATCACGTTTGAAATCCAGGACAGATTTACACAGACTTTCCTGGTGAATAATGCAATGGAATGATAACACTGTGTGAAATGGATGCTTGCTTTTCATTTTTCATTAAGCACCTTTCTGAGGCCAACATGTTTTCCTGTTAATGCAGGTGCACCATCTGTTGTAATGTCTGCCAACTTGTTCCAAGGTAAACCAGATCCATCCAAGCAGTTTTTAACACATTCATACAAATCTTGGCCAGTTGTGGTGTCCTTCAGTGGTTCAACTGATAGCAACTCTTCAGTAATTGCAAAATTATCATCATTTCCTCTAATAAACACAAGCAGTTGTGCTGTATCTTGTATGTCAGTGCTCTCATCTAGTGCCAGTGAGTACCACTCGAATGACTTGCCAGCCTCAAGTAGCCGTTCTGATAGATTCTGCGAAATGGGCATAAATACAACGAACTACAGTTCTCCTTGACAAAGATGTAGCTTCAATTTTTGTTCTGACTTCTGGGCATGCAATATCAACAGCATCAAGCATGCAGTCCTTTAAAAATTCTGCTTCAGAAAACGTTTTGTTATGTTTGGCAATTTTATAAGCAAGCACAAAACTGGCCTTTGTGGCAGCCGCTTGTATGGTTGTTTGTTTTACAAAAAAAGTTTGTTATTGTTTTAAACTTCTCACCATGTCATTGGCTTTTCACTGTAGTTCACTTTCTGATAAATTACTTCCAAAGTTTGTGTGCTTAGTCTGAAAATGTCTCTTCAAATTATACTCCTTAAAAACAGCAACACTGTAATGGCATATTAGGCACACTGCTTCACTTCTAATATTTGTACGTCCATTCCTTGTTAAACGTATGGCATTCATCTTCAATTTTCCGTTTTTTTTTTGTAGTTTTTGTAGCACTCATTGTTAGGATAACAAAATTTGAAATATATGTTAATTATATATTAAAAGACTTTAAAATAATACTACGTCCTTCGCTATCTTCCGTTTCTGTTTAAACATGGCCGCAAAATCTCATTGTAGTCTCGTTAAGTGCGCTATTCTGTGCGAGAACGGCTGGGACCGCACAAATTGACATCGCCGTGCAAGAACGTTTGCGGGCTGTAGTTTGCCCACCCCTGTGTTAGATGATGCAGGAGGAATGGAAGCCTCATCTGCCCTGGTACATGAATAGCTAGAAGAAACTGATGACTGCTTTCTGAGAGTGATATTGTGAAAACTGTTCAAAACGGATTAAACTTGCTCACAGAGATCTCTGAGTCTGACAACAAGAGTGATATGCACATGATGGTCATACCAGGCTGCTTTGAAGCTATTATCTGCTTGGAAACTGGACAAATTTGGCTTGAGTTCATGGCTGTTGGTCCACTCAAGATAATGCAACTTCAGTCTATTATTGATTTTACTAAATGAAAAAAATGAAAAGGAATAGTCCAGAAAAAAGTAACAGACTTTTTCACTAAAAAATAAATTTCTGTGTAAATTTCCTTAGACTTTAATAGAGAAAAAAAATATATATGTGTGTATATTCCAAGGGTTTACAGACATTTGATCAAAGTTCTTTTGTTTCTTTTTTACAACAGAGTATGCCATGCACATATTGCTGCATCTGGCGTGGTGGTCTGATCTTTATTGTTCTATATGTAATTATATCACAAAACTAGGCTACCACTAATGACAGTATCACGGTCCTCAATTTTTTTCTTCTGTGATGTATCATTTAATCAACACAATTGGGAATACAACCAAACACACACACACACACACACACACACACACACACACATATATATATATACAGTATGTGTGTATTTTCCTGGAGCCATCACCGATTATGATCCACGCCAGACGTTTACCTCCAGGTTTCAGATGTAGGCCTATCAGGATTTACTTCCCCTGCCCAGATTAAATTATTCTCAATTTTAAGCAGATCCACTTAACATGGTTAGTATTTATGTCCTCCCAACTTCATCATTAAATTGGGGGACCAGGGTACTTCGCGTTTTGTATAGATTTGGATCTTTACGTGTTGAGACTTGATACACAAATAAATAATAGCTAATGGGGGATGGTTCCGGGTTAGTTTATGGTTTCTGTCCTGGTTTGAGAATCAAAATAGCTTAGCAGAATGTAGTAGACAAGTTTAGTAACAGTTCTAAAGCAAAGGGGAGAAGCAGGGATAGGTTCACTGTTGGTGGGGAGAAATAAGGAAAAAGTATCAGCAACAAAGATGAGGATGATAAGTTTGGATTTCTTAATTGGACTGGATTTGGGAAGATAAAGGAATATATTGAATTTTTGCATCTAAGTAATCATCAGCTACATAAGATGAGGCTAGGTAATACTAAATTTAAGGGTGAATTAACTTATTAAAATCCAGAGTTCATAAGGAAGGATAATAAATGAGATTCTGTCATAGTAAAAATATGTATCTCTGTCTCTTACATAGATATATATATATATATATAGGTAAAAGGAGAAATTATAATTTTGAAGCTGTATAGGAGAACTTAGTTTATAAGTCACACTTTAGTGGGACAAGAGTGACAGAAATTCAAGTAGAAACTGGAAACTTGTTAGAGCTATATGTGATGATGGTTCTCCACTCTGTTGGCAGCAGTTTGGGTAGCAGCAGCAATACTGTATGTATATATTGGTAGAGAGACATATTTCTGTCCTTAACAAGGTTATACCAATTCCTACTTTTGGTTTTCCTGTTCAATATCAACCATATAACCAGCATTATGCAGATTTTCTGAAAAGGGTTTTTTTTTTTATTCATTGACAATTAATGGATTTTTTAGGAAATGCTTAGGATAAGTAATGGATAGGCATTGTGCTAGGGAGATACACCTGGGAACCAGCTTATCTGATGATATTAAATATCTCCTAACTTGTTTCCCAGAAAATGTTTCCTCTTATGTCATGTATCCCGTTAAACAGCCAGGTATGATCATTTATGGTGTTAGGCTAGAGGATCTGGCTTGGCTTAGTACATGTGGGAAAGTTTTTAATGTGTTAGGGCTACATTAAACCTGCTGAGAATAGTGATGATAATAGCTTTTATGATAGAGAGCAAATTATCAAATTATCCAGCACTGAGGCAAATTTTCTGATTGTAATTTTATCTTCCTACAAAACAATATTTGTTCTACTAAAAATTTTATTAACTAATATAATTAGATAATTAAAAGTAGTTATAACTACTAAAATACTATACTCTAATATCATTGACATTGATTATGATTATATTATCTCAAAGCACTAAATGATCCACTTATTATTTTACCTGTATGGAAACTAATACCATATTGGATTAATTTAAACCATGAAATGCAGATAACATTCCTTTTTTAAAAAATTTTTTATTTTGGCACTTACTGCAAATGAAGCAGCTTCCTTCTATATGACAGATTGCACTCAGACAGGTAGATGGAAGGAGTCTATATAATTTTACTCAGCCATTGAATGGTTAAAAGTCATTTAGACTGCTAACCAGCTGTGAAATGTGACTTCCTTCTTCCATTTCTAACAGCTTTGATTTGCATGCAGCCATTTGTTAGGCTCAGCCAATTAATAGTAGTGCAAAGTCACTTTCCTCAAAAATTGTTAATAAATAAACCTTCAAGATGAGAACAAGGAATAATTTATTAAAATGTAAGCCAGTTGTATAGATATCCAACACACAAATGGTCGAGAAGGGATCATAGAGAAGCTGCTTTACAATTGAGCCAATGGCCTTGAGGAAAGAAATAGTACTTGGAGTAGCTGTTTGTTTTGTGAGGTGTTTTGGTATTAAATTTTAATATTTACTTTATTTTTCTCTAAGTAATCTTTTCTTATACCTGTTTACATTAAAGTTTCTTGACTCAAGTCGTATCAAGTTGCACTCTGTGCTGAGGTTTATGTTGTACACAAGAACTCTGCAATATTACCTTGGTTTCTGTGTAAACATGAAATGTAAATGAGTTGATATGTCACCAAGTATGTGGATGTAGAAAACAATGTTTAAAGTTATCACACTTTTGTTGTTATTGTGAAAACTTAAAAGAATATGGCTAATTTAAGCCTTAAACTTAGTATTTGAGATGTCACATGTTTTTTTCCCTATTTTTTTCTTTTATGCTTTGAAAATGTTTTTCATTATTGTAATTTAATGCAGACAGTTGATTATTACATGGACCTCAGATTTGTCATTTACCTTCATTTATGGCTTTGTGTTGGCAGAAGGATTAGAAATAGTTCCAATAAGCTCTGCTGAACAACTCTTGTGTAATCAATTAGTGGCAAATGCATTAAAGATGAACAGGTGACCCTTAATTCTATGGCCATGCAATTGTTTTTAGAGGCAAGCAAATAAGTTGTTTTGATGTTTTATTAATTTGTGTTTGCTTTTGTGTAATTTTAGTTTGTTCCTTTTGCTTTCTCCATTTTCATGAAATTAAATCTACTATTGAGGCAGTCTTTCCTTCAGTATAGTTCAGATTAAGAATCTAATATCTATTACAACATTTTAGTGGTTGTTTCTTTGATTAATCATTATGTTTAATTGAAGTGAAGCATGGTATGCCTTCTAACACAACACATTATGAGCTCAAACAACTGATATGATTGTTTGCTCGTTAATGAACATAACAAACGTCTACACTATTTCTGTTGGTAGCTCATATTGATCTGTTTAAGTTACATTGCCAAAAATATTGGCCAGATTAGTTCTGGTGTGAGGCATGTTTTTAATGAAATGACAGTAACATTACTTTCTCATCTTCTCTGATCTGCTGGCAAATTATTCAGGAATTGAAATGAGCATTAAATATTAAAGACCCAAAAACCTAGGAGAATTTTTGTGGTAAAATATTGCAGCTTTTTATTTAATCTAAAGCTGTTTATCAAACACGTATGGAAATAATTTTCTCTGCAAGAAGATTTTTGTGGCAATGTTAGCGCTGGTTAAGTGACAAACGATTATAAAGGAAAACTGGTTACTGAACTTTTAGTAATGATAGTATATAGAAACTGGTAAAATAAAAATAAAATAAAAAATACATCTGGAATATTTTTTTTTTATTGAAGGTAGCAAAGGATTTTAGAAATTCCAATTTTCTTGTGTCACCATTAAGCGATTTTGCATTTTGATTATATGAACAGAGATGCTATCAGATATTGTACCAATGTCCTTCAGGAACTATGACAATAGAAAATTCTGTAAATAAACAAAAAAAAAAAAAAATTTCAGGTTACACTTACCTACAGAGAAATTCCGACTACTGTTATCCACAGTGAAATCATTATTTTTCCTGCCTGCAGGGATGATCTCTGATTGACCAGACGGCAATGTAAAAATAGGTATAACTTGCCAGATTTCATGGATGGTATAAGCTTGCTTTATTTTATTTGTTCCAAAATCCTTATTTTAATGTCCACATTAAATATTATTATATGTATACATAACTTACTACTCACAGAAAAATAAGAATCAAGTAATTTGGCATGTGTATGCATGAGCAAATAATTATTTAAATTAAATTACCAACTTATCTACAAAATTCCATTATTATAAATGTATTGATGGGTAAATTACAGTATTCTGTTTTATCGTTTAACTTGCAGAAAAACTAGAGTTTGTTACGTTTTACTTTGAAAATAAAAAACAAATTACAATTTGTTTCAGGTATATATATATTTTATTTTAAAAGGTCATTGAATACTGTATCTTAAATCTTGAGATGAAGTTAGCTGACCCAAGTACAAACTCTTTATAGCTACTTCATTCTTAATGGTAGCATCTTAAATGTGAAATATTAATATCTGAATATTAGTCATTGTAAATATTCAGTGGACACAGTTGCAAAATATACACATACAGGGTATTTTGTTGTAAATATATAATATTAGAAGCTTGAAAATGTAGTTCACATTTTGTGGTACTAAATTAAATGGGTTCATATTGCAATATATATTAATTAATGTCTATAACTTGACAGAGGTGACAGCTGGTTGATTTTAGTGATTTTTAGAAATGTATTTAATTTTTTTAAAATTACTTTGCACTGTTGTTGTATTATAACTTCAGTGTGTAAATATTCCTATTACTTATATTATTACTTTTGAAAATACCACAAAGGGAAAGGCGCATAATTAATGTTACAAAAGTTTCAGAATGTGAGTTAGGGGAAATAACTCAGGTTAATAATTTTCAACAGAACTTCTTTGAAGTAGACATATAAGTACATGACTAACCATTTAATGCTTAATTATCCTATTTTAATTTACTGTAGCTGAGTTTTTATGTAAATTATTATGGGATTTTTTTCCATATAAACAAAATAAAGGATTGATTGTCCCTAATTACTTAGAGTTAAAGGAAAGAGTAGAGCACCCATATCACCTGATTTTTAAAATTTTCTCTTTGATTTTAAGTTTTAAAAAATCATTTTTGTTTACATACTAATCTTCACCAACATTTTTTGTTTGCAATTTTTGCTTTAAGTTTACTTTCTTTATTTCAGAAATTGGGCGTGCGTGTGAGTCGTTTGAACGAGACATCCATTCTGGCCTTGCGTGATGCCTTCTCCACTGTTCTGCAGGTGCCTTTTGAGAATACGAGGATAGATAAAATAAGTGTAAGTACAGCACACAGAAAACACCATGTGCTCACCTTGGGTGTCACTGGTAAGAAGCATCCTACATTGAGTGGCAATGAATTGTAATGACAAATTTAATTATTTGTAACTAAATGTGTGCTTGCTTTAGATTATTTTTCAAAAGGCAACACTTTGTATTAAAACTGAATAATTTTTATCAGCTTTTATTGTCTTCTGGACTTAGGTAATTATATCTTGCACATTTTCTGGAACTGAAAAAATTACAAGCATCACGAAACTTCAGTTAAACCTCAGTCCTGTTGCTGTCTCACATGACTAGGAGTAAATATATTTCTAAAAGCTTAAAAAGGAAAATATTTTAAAGTATACTTTATTTTGCATTCTTGTTTATATTCCATTGCTCTTGTTGATCTCCACATAAATTAGTGATCATAATACCATTTGAAAATAATAATAATTCATAGTGAAGAGCTATAAATGTTAAATCTCTTTTTCTCTAGATGTTACTTGCTGCCAGTAGAATTAATTTTTGAAATAAATCATTTTAAAAGTTTTCTCTATTTTGAGTCTGTATTATATTTTTGTTGCTTCACACTTCATCTATTTACTTTTCATAAAATAGACAAATCACCTGACATCACAAGATTTAAGACTTTTTATTGACATTTTGGTAATATTCTTTTCCTTTGTTTTCACTGTTTATCATCAGAATTAAGTCATGCAAATTACCAATTACTAAATGCATAAAGAACAGCTCTCTGAATGGATAATTTATAATGTAAATAAAATCAAGTGATGTATGTCTGTTTTAAAAAACTCATTCCTTATTTTTGCAATTTGATTTGTTGTTTAGAGAGAGCTAGTTTGGAATTAATATGGATATTCCTGTAGTTTATCTGTACATAATTTCTTTTTATTTTGTATTTGCAGTTCCATGGCAATGCAGTTGAAATGTTCTTCATCAAGGATGGTAAAAAAATGGGTCAGCACTTCAATATAACTGATCTTCTTTCAGCCAACCTGGTTTTACAGACTCCTGATCTCTTGGCCAAGGTCAAGAGTCAACTCAATTACCTGCACATCAAAAGTATTGGCTACATGGTGAGTTTTTATTTATATAACATTATCAGACCAGAAAATGAAAGCAGACAAGTAAATTTCCCAGTCATTCGTTTAGGGCTAACAGGGGACACCTGAAATGGTGTTGATTGTTTTTCCTGCAATGGTACAACAGAATGCAAATAGAAAATAATGTATTGCCTACAGATGCAATTATTACCACTATTGAGGGAAAAATCAAGCACAATGAAACTGAATATATAATAAACAACGAAAAAAATGGAAAGCAAGAGAAATGTGATAACTACACTATCAGTTATGTCATTTAGTGCTAAGCAAGTTTTTCAAAATTATATCTTAGTTATCTCCCTTTGATTTTGTTTCGCATTAGGGTTTAGATTATATATTACTCACTCCAATTTGATAAATATTACAAGTTTATATATACATGAATGATATTTATAGTTTTCAGAGGTGATGTATGGACTGCATTGAGGTCTTATTAATACCATTTCTCTTTGTTTTTTAGGTGTTAAGACAGCTATTTAGTCTAAGTGAAACAGAATTATTATGAAATATCTTCAGACAAAACAATACGATGTATAATGGGACTTATATTTGTTTAAAAATATCTTACTTTTTTAAATAAAAAGACCCAACATCTATGTCTGTTGTTAATATTCTGTGGCATGACTTTTTTAATATGTAAATCTTTTCTGCACTCTAGTGTCTGCTCACAGAGTTCATTGTTATTGTAATGTAGCTTCATGCCTCACATGATTTGCCAGTAAAAGTGAATGAAAGAAATCTTTTTGATTTTTGTTTCTCCATTCACAGAAAATGTTCATTTGTTGTTCATTTCTGACCTTTGAACATGTTAGCATTGGATTAGTAGTGTTTTCCATAGGGTATTTTTACATGCATCCTTTTGATTCATTCTTTGCATCTGTTTGAACCTTAGTTTTTTGTTAAATGTGTAAATACCAACATTTACATTGATGCTACCTTTTTTTTTTCTTTCTATTTATTTCAGAATATATATGAAGTTGAACTACTAGAAGAGCCAATCTGGGTGCAGCCATTCTTCCCTTATGTCATTGCGACTTGTGCAGCTGTGCTTATAATTTTGCTTTCTCTACTGGTGAGTTTTCATTACAGAGAGACCCCTTCCTACCCCCTGAAATATGTACTGATATTTTGTCCTCATAACTATTTTTAAAATGTTAATCAATACATTTCTCTGACTATTTTGGGTTGGTACTTGAAAGATGTACTCCAAACTGGAGCTGGTGTTACAAGTAATTTGACCAATAGTTTAGAGTTATATTTTGTTCTAATCTGTAACAAATTACTGCATCTTAGTTTGCTCAGTAAGTTTTGGGGTCTGCATGAAAGTTTCATCACGATTGCAAAAAGTGCAGTACATTCATATCTAAGCAAGCAGTTATATCTGAGGTTTCATCACAATTAGTTAATACATTGTAACCAAACTATTCTTGCAAATGTTTAATGGGTGAGTGGTTCTAATCATTAAAGAAAGCTGAAACATTTAAAACTGTTAGAAGTTATTGAAAGATTTCTTATCTTGCTTAATTAGCATTTTAAAAAAAATCTAATTTTAAAGACATTTCAGGTAAGCATTTCTTAAATGTTATATTATGACTAGTGAAGATGTTGTACTGATTGTTAGATACCATTGTCTGGAGTAGATGTTTTTAACTCTTTCCTGTATCATATTTGAAATAACTGTTTGGAGCGGCTGACGGTTCTGGAGTTTGACTTCCAATGGGGACCACCTCAGGTCGGCATGCTTTCTTCCTTGCTCTTCACCAGTTGGTCTTATGAGTTTCCTTCCATGTAGAGTTTTCTATATACATGTGGTGGAGGAACACACTTAACAACCCCCAACTGTATCTAGATAACTTGCTTGGTCATCAATACTGACACCAGACATCTGGCTCACTGTTGTGAAATGTCCTCACTCAAAAGTCAGGACCTGCTTCGGACATGAATTAAATGGTGGGTTTTAGCTGCTACTATTAGACAAAATACTTAAATGTCACACTTTTTGTTTTCCTTTAATGTGGTTCTGCTTAACTTGCCATTCCAAGTTTTCTGGATGAAAAGTCACCTTTAATTTGCTGATCCATCTCTACAAGGGGTGTTTACTTGGCATTTAAATATGAACTGGGGGGTGGTGCTTTGTGAAGTTGATCTTTTGGTTTTTTGCCAGTTGTAAAAGACGAAATATTCATGGTTTTCCATTCATTAGTTGTGATTCAAAGGCAAATTTTTTTATAGATCTACTGTTGCTGCAAGCAGAAAGCTAAGAAGAGCTCCACGGAGCCAGCAGCTCGGATCTTCTGTCCCACATTGAAGCCAAACATGAAAGACGCCATGATGGTCCAGCCAGAGTCATCTCCTGTGTACATAATGAAACACTGTGGTCCACCTTTAGCTCAGACTCCAGTTCAGCTTCGTTCTGAGGGACTGCTAAAAAGGTATGTCTGCTTCATTGACTCCCTCTGTGTAGAGAGCCATAGACTGGGGCTTATTCTTGATTATCTTTTACAAGGCAATTATTTGTAAAGCTCACTAAAGACTGATGAGCTGTGTGTGACAAGAACTGCATTACCTCTTTCTGAGGACTTCGTAGACACAAATTTATTTAAAATTGAAGAAGATGCCAAGGAAAATTTATTGGTTACAAGGACCCAGGGGAGATAATCCTTAGTATTAGTAACTCCTAGGTAGTGAAAAACATTTTCCTCTGTTCAAAATCTAATTATTTAAAATCTTTTTTCTAAAATTAAAATTGGTACCTAATATTTTTAGCTAAGCATATTTTAAATGCTTAATCCTGGAAACATCCTAGTAAAATCATGCTGAATGAACTGTTATAAATATCTTTTCATGTAAAGGCTCCATGGTTGCTGACACATTAAGGATGTGGATGTTTTTTTGTTTTTGGAATAATAATAAAGAGCCAGAATTTTGATTCTTAGGTTAATTACTCCTAACTTTTTGTTTGCAGCTGGAATTCACTATACCTAACATTTGAGATTTTGGTGAACAAGTCACAACTGAAATTTCTTGATTTGCTTGCATAACCTCAGTTATTTTAATTATTTTTTTTTTAAGAAGGGGCTCTAGTGCTTCTCTTACCCTGGATTTGAATCCCTCTCCTGAACTCTCTCGATGGGAAGGGACTCCGCCAAAGGAAAGGTAACTTTTTAAAAGAGAGTGTGTGCGTGTTTAGTTCTACAGATGTGCATTGAAAGTCTCTTTTTCATGTGTTTTCTGATGATAGTTGTAAACTTGTAAAACTTCTGTTACTATAGCCACCATACTGAGTCATATTGGTATACTTTCTAGCACTCAAGCTTTGATTAAATTTCAATATATTTTTTTTTAACATTTTACTCTTCCACCGCAAACACTTTTTCTCCATATTTCATATTCTAAGCATCATACATCCATTAAAAATTAAATACAAAGTTTGTTTTTTTTTTTTAATTTTCCAAAAATACTGAATATACATTGTTTTGGATTGACTTTTTTCTAAACAAAAGTACAAATTGTGTGTTTGACATCATGGGAACGTAGTTTACATTTTATGGAAAATCATACAATATTGCACATGTCCATTACTGCTTTTGATGACAGTTGCATTAATTCTTAAATGTCTCCAGTTTCTCTATCTTCTGGCCATATGGGAGCAAGGAATTTTAAGATCAGAAGTCACATATATAAGCAAACTTTACTAGTGTGTTGTATGAGAATAAATTTATCTGAAAAGCTGAAAGTTGTCAAAAAATGACTTTATCAAAAGAATTACTCTAAAACTATACAAAGATGTAATTTTCTTATTCTGACCATATCTTTACCAGTCTAAGAAATGTTACTGTAAACTAAGATGTTAATTAGAAAGTTCAGTTTAATAAAGTGTTTAGCAGAGTGAATTTGGAATGCAAAATTGATTTTAAACTTTATAGTAAATGCTTGTATCTTTCTAGTATGTAGAAAGAAATTGTTTTAGAGAAGTTATAATGAGCATTAAGATTTAAGTTCTAAATGAAATGACTCTGCTAATGTTATTTTTAGAAGATTTATGCTACTCAGAAATAAACTTCAGAATTTAAGTTATAAGATGTGGATGAGTGAGTGTTAAGGATATTGAAAATACTGTTTGTTTTCTTTGTCTAGAAATAGAATAGTATACTTTGATGCCCTTCTGTTTCTTTCAGCTCAGGACTAGAGTTTCTTATGTCTGCTGGGAACAGACTGAGTCGGAGAGATCTTCGAAATGCGGTGAAGAACACCAAAGCACTATATGAAGAATTCTGGGTGAGTGTGGGGTCTCTGAATTTCAGATAGTTTTTGTTAGCTCATGACCTTTTTCATTTCTGTTAAACCTCAAATTTGTTAACATTAGCTTGGATTTCAACCTTAAACTACTATTTTTTAATTGAATGTACTATCTATTGGTGTGTTCAGTATTTAAGTTCACTTTTATGGATTAAGGGTAGCCACGTTTAATTCACCTAGTGTGGAGATGATCCAATTGTTGGGCCATATGTAAAGGATTTATCCTGCTTTCTTGGTCATGCTGTTCTCTACCTGATTTTTAACTCTATCCAGATGTATTCATCACAGGACCTAGCATAGTCTACTGTGGCTGATTTTTTTTTTTTCTTTAAGTCATGTTTATTTTTGTTCAACTCTAATTTTGGTGGGTTTTAATGTTTTTCATGAGTAAATTGTACTCTAATCTAACATGTCCTTCTTGAGAGCTAACCTGGTCAGATGTTTACAGTTTAGTGGAGTTATTTGTAGTAATGATAAACTCTTTACAGAAATGAGCAAGTTCTAATTCATCTTCTAATGTGTAGAATGATGTTGCTCCTGTATTCTTCTTTGGTTCACGATTTTATGACTAGATATATTATTTTTTGTTGTTGTTGAAATGTGGATATTTGGTGTTTCTTTACACTGGCTACATGTGAACCATTTGATATTAAGTGTGGGACCTGAGACATTAGATGAATCTTGTTTGCTTATTGATGGTGACTAGTTGAAATGGCTATACTATCCACTGTCATTTTTCTACCTAACCTGCAATTAGGTGGTTGTCATGGTGATTAGTGCATTGACAAATAGATGGTTTAATCTCTACAATCCATATGCTATAGAAGTGGTCAAGTTGTCTACCATGTGGCTAGACCACTAGTACATCTTTCGTGTACTGCAAGCAAATTTTATGGTTTGGCGAATAGTGAATTGATGCACAGTGAAATGTTTTATTTTGAACTAGTCTTAGGATACTGGCAAAATTAGGTTTGCTAGAATTAACTTTTTGACTGCAAGCCCTAGTAAGGACTTATTTTGAGGATAGCAAGAGTTATTTAAAAATGTCTCTTCATAACAGCTGATGGTAAAAGCTTAAAATAAATATCAAATCCCTTAGTTGCACCACTGTTATTCTGTACTCTTGCTACAACCATGTAAGCTTCTATCCTTTACCAAGTCGACTTGGTATTATCAAAAACTTCCAGTATTTTTTGCATTGTAAATGAATAAGGTTAGCTTAGTTTAAATGTCATCTTGGAGGAGCTGGCCAAAAAAATAACAATTTTTTTCTATAGCTGGGCCATATAATTGTTCTTGCTAAATAACATCAAGATTTTCTTGTGATGCTTACTGATTTATAATTATTTTACATTCTCTTTTCAGGAAATACCAATGAACCATCCAGAAAAGGTGCATGTTGCAGGCTCAGGGATGAAGAACAGATACAAGACCATCATACCAAGTGAGCAGCATTTAATCTTCATTGCACATGATGTTGAAAGTTCAGCGATAAATATGCTATGAACCCACAAACTTTGGCATCAATTAATGAAATAGATTGTTTGCTTTTCTTAGTTGAAAAAATGTCAGATATTTTTGTACCTGTCTTACTACATTTTCATATTGATCTATGAATCTATCAATTGTTTTTATGCTAATTGTATGTGTAAGAGCTCACACACTATATTCTTCTGAGAGGCATTAACTTGGGTTGTCAGCACATCTTCACCAGTAACCTTGCTGTTCAGATGGTACATGTCATTGCCAAGAGGAATGGTACTAACCAGCTCATGTATTCTTACCATGCAAGTCCGACCTCTGTGACTGTTAAAAAAGAAATTCATGCACATAAACTGAAGCCTTGGAAAACAGAATTTTAAAATCTTTCCAAACAAGATAAAATGACAAAACCTAAAACTTAATCTTTTCCATGTATAAATTGAAATGTTGATATTATAAAATCTTTCTGCTGGCACTGCATTAGTATTTAGTGAATGAAACCAGAGTAAAAATATTTCATTGCCAAGCTGTTTGCAATTACAAGCATCCCATAAATCTAATTTAGTAGAATATTTCCAAGTTCTAGGCATTTAGATCTAAGTAAGAATTGTAGATGTTGGAGTAGATCTACTAGAAGTTTCCAAAATAATTAAGGGTTTTGAATGAGTAGATAGCTTATCTCTAGTTACTACTGCTAGGGGGTCATCATTACAATTATGCAAAGATTCTGGAACAAATGTTTGAGTGGAATAAATTACTAGAAATTATAGTTAATGACTACAAAAATGATACTGAGAGCTGTCTCTCTTCTGGGAATCCTTGTATGAGCTGTGATGGCCTCATGCGTCCTTGTAACTACCAAACTCTAGGTCTTGACCTTATGGAAAGTCATCAAGCAGCTGTGACAGTATTAACTCTTCACATTCTGTTTGACCAGCTTTCGTGTACCCAAGCATCCACTTTCACGGTTTGAATGCTAATATTAACAATTTAGGGAAGTATAAATTGAAATTTTTTAGGGATAGAATTGAATTATATTAACAGTGACAAGAGTGGGCTTAAAACTAACTTTATTTATCTGTGGTGAACCCTATCCTAATGTTAGTCTGACATCTTGAAGCTGGCAAGTAGAGATGTGAGGGGGTGGGTGTCAGCCTTGGTGATTGACAGGTGTGGTTGGTAGATCTTTAGTTGTGGTCAAGGTGAGAGCTAGTGGAGAGTTTACCTGTGAAACATCCACAACACTCTAGAAAATCCTACTAGAACTCATCATTCTCTCCCACAAAAAAAAAAAAAAAAAATTTGAGTGCCTGGAGTGAAAGTCTGCCCTGTCCCTCTCAGCCATGGCAATCCAGCATCTTTCCATTGATACCTTTAAGCTTGGGACCCTAAGTTATGTTTTGTATGACAGAGATTTTACAAAAATTGATTTAAACCCAAACATTGAAATGATAGTAAATAGAAAACTGACTAGTTTCAAGCAAAAAAAATAAATAGGTAGATAGATATTTATTTTCTTTCCTGCTAAGTTTTCATATCATTTTTTTATTTGGGATACTAAACTTTTCATAGATCTTGTGCTGCCAGGTTGGCAGATCTGGGGCTTGAAGCCATCTGCTCTGTACCAAGGTTTATGCAGTAAAAATTAAAACTTGTTTCCTCTGTACCAAAAGGTGGCATTGGTATAGTAGAACCAGTGATGTTGTCTTTTTTAGATGAACATAGCAGAGTTGGTTTACCAGACAGTGAGTGGGACCCCCTCTCATCATATATCAACGCTAACTATATCAGGGTAAGCAACACATTGAGCTTAGTTTCTTTGAGAAACCTGCGTACATTCCCCCATTTTGTATTTTGATAGGTGAGTTCTGCTCATCACAGGTCTGATGGACCATTGTATAGATTGCCGAAGAAAGGCTTGTTAAATGTTAGGAAAGACTTATTGTTGAGGTCTATGCAAATTTTTAATACACTAATTAGAATGTTCTTGGTAATTTATACAATTTATCCATTAAACTAAATTTGCAATTCTTATTTTGAAAGAATGTCAAATTTGAGGTTTAGCTATATAAAGTTCTTTTTTGCACACAAAACTAATACTTTTAAAAACTGACCAAGATTTACTTGCTCACCTGGCCTGACAAATATTTAGTTTAAGCAAAAACTACTTCAGTCAGTAGCGAGACATTTACAAATGGCTTTATCATTTTTGTTTTGTGTAAGCTTGAATTAGCTAGCTGCAATTACCGTGGGAGTATTGCACCTTAAGGCTGTGCTAGAAATGCTTCATCAGGTAGAAATAATTCTGAAAGATGAATATTTAGAATCTTTCATCTGACATTACCAGCCACTAGTAAACAAGTAGGTAGTGTTTCTTTCCTTTGCTAACAATAGTGTTTAAAAATGCTAAAGAAAAAATTTTTTTAATTTACTTTTTTGTTGAGATTCAGTAAATCTTTTGTTAGTCGCAACAAATAATCATAATGAGAAAGGGTTAATGTGTTTCAAAGTTCTTTCAACATTACCTAAAGATACTTTTTCCCTTTGAATTCCAGTTTGAGTTTTGATTTTTTTTAAAATTTCTTCAAGACTTGACACAGGGTGTTGAATCTAAAGTGAAACTTTGCTGCCATACAACAGTTTTATTTAAACATTTTTGTTGTAGATAGATTGTAGTCTATTTTTGGACAGTTAATCAACTGGTTTAGTTCTTTGATAACTCAACTCAATGCAACCTTTTAGCTCTGCAGGTACTGAAAGTAATTCCGCAATACCAGCTGTTACTATAGCTACAACCTATTACTATTGAATAAAAAATTAAATATTTTTTTAAATGCTTGCTGACATCTTAAACATTTATTTATTTATTGCATCAAACCACCTTTTACAGCTTCATTGTTCACTATCAGCCATTGTCATTCTGAATGTTCTTGGTAAGGAGTTATATCCCTCAAGGGAAATACAAGTAGTCATGCAGTATTTTGAAATATTACTGTATTGCTCATCTTGTAGCTGTTTTGACATTCATTTTGTTTATCTGAGCATTATCATGTGCACATTTTAGGGTTATGAAGGAGAACCACATGCCTACATTGCAACTCAAGGTCCAATGTCACATACCATTGTTGACTTCTGGCGGCTTATCTGGCACGAGAAAGCTCCCATCATTGTCATGATAACAAAACTCAAAGAAAAAAGTAAGGTAAGCCTGAGTCTTGATTACAGACAGTGTTTGTATTCTAGGATAAGTTCAGTACAACACTTATTTTCTTCTGTCTAGTTTTTACCGTTACGTTTTCCTGAGGTTCCATGGTTATTTCATTTGGAGTTTTCCCGGATAGAAATCCTTTTAAAATACTGACCTTAAAAAGTATTTGACAATTCACATTTGCGAAGTTACTTGGATAATGTGAAAAATTTAGATTTCCATGGACAACTGAAGGATCTCATGAATATGGCTATTTACTTATGTAACATGATTTAAAGTTACTAATTTTAACATTGCTTAATTAGTCTTCACTTGTAGTTATTTTAGAATTTGAGATTTAAATATTCAGTTCATCCAAAATAGCTGACACTATAATGATGGGTTAAAGTGTTCAGAAGAAATTACTAGGGGCATTCGAATAAAACCTGATCAGATGTCATTGCAGAGTTTGGTTTCATTTGTTTGTTTAATATTTATATTAGGCAAAATTACTTTTTGGATATACTACAACATTGTCGTGACATCGTTGTAGGCCAAGTGTGAGAACTACCTTCCGGAAAAGCAGGGATCATTTGGAGATATAGAGGTAACCATTGAAAAAGTTGTAGAGAAATGTGGCTACATTGTCCAGCATTTAATACTCAGGGTAAGTGAGGATGAACTCATAGATTTTCAGCATGCACGCATTGGAAATTGTGCAGTACAGGTGTGCGCGCACAGGAAGAGACAAACAGAAAACTGCATATTTTTTTTTTCAAAGCAGTTTAGTTAATCTGGTTTATAATCAGGTATATATATATATATATATATATATAAATATCAGTAGAAAGAAAATTAAAACATTTTGAAGTTTTACAAATGAACTTTAAGTATTTGAGATAAAAAAAACTGGTTAAAAGTAAAAACCTTGCTTGCTGAATAGTACATAAAATTGGCTGGCTTGTGAAGAGCTTGGATATTCTGTGTAATTTTTAAATGAGGTATGGCTGGTGAATAGGAGAAAATAATTAAATCTTTTAGAAAAATTTAATGCATTAGGTTATTAGATATGTTATCCATGGTTTATAACAGTGACACTTTCCTATTTACATTTCTGGTTTTAACTTTTTATACTTAGATGACAAATTTATCTGTGTAAAAGAGATTTACCATTTGCCGCCATGTGTACTCAAATTTCAGACTTTAGTATCAGTAGTAAGTAGTACTTTTGTGCATCTACGATCTTTAAAAATTTTCATTATTTTCCATTTAAGTATATGGATAGAAAAGTAGAGTTGACCACTGAATGAAAATGTATGGTGAAAGTATTTTTTTTTTAAAAAAAAAGAAGCAAATTTAGATTTCTGTAATATTAATTTAAAATGTTACATATTTTGCCAGTTTTGTTTCAGGTAGCAGATTTATCTTCTAATCTCTGAAGGATTAATATTTTTAAGTCAATGAGAAAAAGCTGGGTCTTTAAAGTTTCTGTATAAACTTAGTGGATTCCTGTATGTTTTACAAAATTAGAATAAAACTAACCTTTCAGGCAAATATAGGATCATCGTCAATTTAGATTATTGATAATGTTTGCTTCAGAAAAAATATTTTAACTGTGAATTTTCAAGTGGTAAGAATCCATTATAACTTTTACATGACTCTAAGCCATAATGGCTTCCTACTACTAATAAAAGTTGAATGAAGTTGTTTTGTTTTTAGGGCAATGATTTATACTTCTAATTTGATCTCTTTTACTGCTGGTGATGGTAGCTGCCTGTCAGCCCTCCAGTCAGTTGTTTTGATATGCCACGTATTCTCTTGTCAGCGGAAGACAGAGTTACACCATGTGTTGCAGTATTGGTACACAGCATGGCCAGACCACAAGCCTCCAGACTCACCCAAAATGTTGTTAGACTTGGTGAAAGAAGTAGAACTTCGAAGATACGATGATGGTGGTATAACACCGAAAGGACCAGTTACAGTTCATTGTAGGTAAGAATATTTGCAGGATACAGCTAAAATGAATTGCATAAACAAGTTTTATCCGATGCTCAGTGTATTTGACAGATGCAGTTGTCATCAACAAAAATGAATACTGAAAACACTTTGAGGGGCCTGTGAATAAACATTTTCATGGTTTGCATGGTGTCAGGATCATTACCTGCTCCAATCTCAAAGGGTTAAAATACTACCTAAATGCAGATAAATTGTTGGTTAGGAAGTCTTCTGTTAAAGAGGTAAATACATACAATGCGAGTGATAATCAACAAAGCAGATTTACCAAACTTAGATGACATTTATTTATTTTCGTCCTGCTACAATTTTTTGCACAAATTTGATTCTGCTACAGATTTTGTAGCTCAAGGATTTTTGTTTGACACTAAGAGTGGGTTTTTACAAAAGTGTATACTACTTAAACAGTAAAAAAAGTAAATAACTTTACTGTCTTCTACTTAATTGCAAGAGTTAACATACAAGACAAATGCTCAGTGTCTGCTAGAAGTTGTTTAGTACCCACCTCTTAGATTAAAGCAAATTTGTATTGTGTGCACACTGAGATTCTCTTTCCTCTTGGTAAACAGTGCAGGTATTGGCAGAACAGGTTGCTTCGTTGCAATAAGTATTGGTATCAGGCAGTTACGAGAAGAGCATTCAGTGGACATCTTGGGTATAGTGTGCAGCATGAGAATGGACAGGTAAGTTACACAGCGCTTTCCTTTCTAAGGGTCTAAGCGTGCGCACATTGATGGTACAATGAACCCTAAGAGAAGGGAGAAGTTACTAATATCAAAGGTAAACAAGTGTTGCTCAGCGTAATTGCACTTTGGTGTAGGTTTTTAAAGCACCCATTACAGAAGCAGCAAAATGCAATGTAACTACAAGTAAATCTGTTTATTGTGGGCATGAATGGAATTCTGATAAAGCTGATCAAATTGTAAAGCAGTTCAATGGCCCATCCATATTCTGAGTAAAATTATAACTGCATTATGTGATCAAACATCTAGATTTGTGATAACTCACAAATCAGCATCTCGGTGTTTTTCATGGACCTAACAAAAATCGTCAGTGCAAGAGTTAGAAATTAGAATCCTGACACAAAGGGCAAAAAATTTTTTAAAAATGGAATGCCTGGCCACTAAAATGTTTCCAGACCACAACAGTAGTGCTACAATGGCAAAACTGTTGGACACTCAAAGAACAAATGCTCAATGGTTTTCAACACCATTGACCAAAGCGAAGGTGAATATCTTGAGTAAGCACCAGACTTATGGCAGAAAGAACAAAATTGTTACAGCAATGTACTGTGACCAGCACAAAAAATAATTTGTTTGAATTTCTTAATCTGTATGTCTGAAAAATTGCAACTTGGATCATATGCCACAGCAAACGCAAACTGGAAACAGTGCATAAAAAAACAAATCTTTATGAATTTTATTTGCTCATTGTAAGAATGGTCAGACACTAGTTATTTCTCAAACCTTGATAGCATATACTGAACCCTTTCTTGTATGGAATTATGATAAACCAGACCTTCATGTTACAATTCATCCAAAGACTTGCTAGCTGAGAAAGAATGGAAGCAAACAAGACAGGCTGTATGTAGCCCTAATTGCATTGTCAGTTATTTGATGAGGTACACTTTTGGGAATGGGTAGATGGCTGGCTGGCTGGATTTCATGCAGCATTGTCTACTGATTGGTCATGAATAGTAAGGTCATCTGATATCATCTTATTGGCAAATGTAAATTTCAGACACCTTTCATATAGCTAGTATACAAGATGTTAACAGCTTCAGTCCAACCTCTTCTAACATTTGTTTGGTGACATGGTTGAAGATAAATTTAATTCTTTCTACAGAAAAGAAAATTTGCTGAGCTGTCAACACTTGCAGGAAAACCATTACAATGAAAGATGTCACAAATTCATGGCGTGCAAACATTCAAATATAGATGTTTCTCATTTCTTTAGAATGTTGACAAAGACTGTAGCCAGCTTCTTTCTAGTTCTCATTGAGCTTAACATATTTGGGTATTCTGAAGAGCAAAGGTAATGGATGCTGATTTGTTTTGGCAGCAAAATAATACTGTAGGTTTTCTTTACACGTTAGTTGTTGTCTCTCTTTTGCAGACCTCAGAATGATAATTGTGCTGCTGGACTCGAATCGAACCAGTATTTTTGTTGCCTGAGAACCAGCTGAATGTTGAGATAAGTCTGGGCAGGTGATGATGCAAGCATACACCATACGTTTTGGAAACATCTGTTTTCAGCCAGCTTTTACCATTTTAAATTATTGTATTTGTGGAATCCAGTCTGTAAATTTGATCTGATGCTGATAGTTGCACCAGATGTCATGTGAACTTGTCCACAGTTGCATGCTTCATTAGCTTTAGTACATTCTCTAGTTTTCCTCATGCTTCACATCTCTTCTCTTTTACAGGGGTGGCATGATACAGACACACGAACAGTATGAGTTTATCCACCAGGCACTGTGTGAGTATGAGAAAGAACTTGGTGATCCTTTGCACAGTGGTGAGTGATGTAGAGGTCACAACAGTCAGTTCTCCCATTCAAGTTGGGATTGGTTGAACAATCCGGGCCATAGGACAGTTGCTGGACCCCCCCACCCCTGCACTGAAGTTCTGTGGGGTGGGCAGCTTTATCAAATTGTGGAGTCAATATGACAGCCACAATACAAATAACTTTATACATTCTCGTAATGAATTTTTACACGTTTTATATTCTGCTCTATTGTTATCCAAAATTTTGAATTATATTTGCAAGCCTACTAATCCCACTAATATATAGATATATATATATATATATCTATTTATTAGATATACACACAAATCACACAAATAAGAGAACTTTAATTTGAAGAAAATTTTAAAATTAAATTTTTTCTTTACATTTTGAATCAGGATTATTTATTTATTTATTTTGAAACATTCTAGTTTTTCTTTGATCTCAGACTTTTCCCCATTGCAAAAACTTTAAATGATGTTATCCAAATTGTTTATATTGTTGTTATCAGTGTGTTGATTGTTTGTCCATGTTTACCTAGTGCAGAGTAAGATGGCTACAAGTATCACCAAAAAGTGAGGCTGCGGACATATCATGAGTTGGGTTACCATCTCTTTACCCACTGACCTGCCTACTAGCACAATCAGTTTTTAATTTAATTTAATTTTATGCATTTTAATCAAAGTGCCAAAAGATGGGTATGATATTGTAAATTTTTGAACTAAATCATTGAATTTTTAGTAGAACTCCAGGTTTTTGAGGTAACGAGCAGCTAACTTTACAAACTGATATTTACAAACGTTTTTTTTTTTAAGTGGAATCATTGTTTTTTGGATGAATGTAACTACAGAATTGGTGTGATAATTGACAATTGTAATGTAGTTCTCATTAGTATCTCTAGTTGCTTTCCCTTGTATGCATAACATGTTATCAGTTTGTATTTGTTATTTTGAATTAAGAAAAAAGTAATTGTTACCTGGCTACTTCCTTATGGTTGTGAACAGATCTGATGTTGACTTAGGTGCTGTGGCCTGATAGATACCCTAATGCTGGCATGGTTTGAATAGCTGTACTGCTCTTTGTGGTTTAACTGCCCTAAAACAAGAAGAAAATATTAAATTTATCAGTAAATACATTTCAAAAGGTTAGAACTGAACAGAAAATTTATCTGCATGATGGATGAAAATCTGAAGTTGATGATAGCCAACTTTTCTAACAGCCTTGCTTAGAGCATTTCCCTTATCTGTTCAGAGAGAGAGATCATTTCTTTATTGGTGACTGATAAAACCCCATTTTCATATTTTTGAGAAAGTTACACAGTTGGTGAAAGTTAATAATTTGTATCTAAATTTGAAAATTTTAAGGTTAGAAATACTCTACTAAAGTTGATATAGATGTTTAAAATCAAATAGCAGTTGAGAGAAAAATCATTTCATGGGTTGTCAATGTTTTGTGTTAGTACCTTGTATATCACAATATGCAGGCAGTCGGCACTTGTTCTGATTATTCAAGTATTTCCTGTTAAATCGTAATAAAGGTTGCATTAAGTTTTAAATATTTGTAACAAATTGTTGAAAAAATTTGAGGAATTTTGTATTGGCATTTTGCTTTCCTTATCAGTTCAGAAATTTTTCATTTTGTATTGCCTAATATTTAAAATATTGTTTGACAACATTCAAAATAGTGAAAGTATGCAGTTGAATTTGTAGTCATTTTTATATGGTTTAATGTACTGTTATATTGAAATGTACACCTATACTTCTATAGCATGTGCATACTGTGTGCGTGTCTAATGAACTATTGGGTGGGTTGGAACTCTGGTCTGTTGGTAGTAACTCTTCTATCCTATATTTCTGATTATAGACATTGATTTAGGAAATGTATAGAAAGTTACAAATATTAACTTTTGTCAAAGTTCAATAACCTAACCTTTGAACTCAAACCTATATACAATTGTTAGAAGTAGATTTACCTTGTGAAATTTGTTTTAACTTAGCAGCTTTTCCATTGCATTAGTTATTTCTCATGTCAAGAGAGATTGTTTGATTTTGGTACTGTTCTCTCAATTTTAAACTAAATAACTGCATTTGTATTTAATGGAAGTCTGAATTGAATGGTTAGCTTTTTTCCAGCCTTGTTTTGACCATAGTCTGTGCAATACTTCAAATTGATCTTTTAAAACCTAATTCTAGTCAATAAAACTCAATCTTAGTTATTAAACTTAGTCCATGACAGTAAGATGAAATGTTATGTTTTGTTTTTTTTTCTTAAAATTATTCTTGAATATTAATCATGCTTACAAATTGACATAATTTAATCTTTCATTTAAAGCTGATGCTCAAATTTGGCATGCCTGGGAGGTAACTGCATAAATTAAACTTTGATTTCACATGGAAATTGAGACCTGCTAAACTTGTGGTTTTTAAATAGGCACTGGTGATATTTGTATGCATTTTTTGCAAAAAGAATCATTGCTGCACTGTAACAGCTGAATTAAAATCAGTCTTAAAGTGCTATATTGTGAAGGTAACTCCAGCAGTCAGGATGTTACTGATTGTTTAAAGAATTAGAACCCTGTATTTAAACAGATTGCTTGAGCATATGACTACATGGCTTATAGGCTCTGAATTAGGTGTTCTCCATGTAGTCTTGGAAGAGGAAGGATGTTGGGGACTAGGGTTGCGAATGTGTTGAATATCTGCAGGGTTGGGGGGTGGTGCTCGTTATTATGTAGCACTTCAGCATGTGCAGAAATCTAGTTATTCCCATGCTGTAGCCTTTTTACGAATATAACCAAAAATGCTTAAGATGCAGTTTCTCTAAAACTTTGTTCTGCAATGAACTTTTGCTAAGTTTTTTTAAACGTTAAAAAAAAAATCACTCATTAAGTTTTTAAAGCATTTATGAATTTTTAGTGTCTTGAGGAACATAGAATTTCAAAAAATTGGATGCCAAAAGAGATTATAAATATTACAAATGCGATTTTGTTTAGGGCTGTAACTTGTATTTTGTTCATTTGTGCAACAATGGTAGTATTTTGGATAAGAGGTGCATTGACCCTTCTCCACCTAATGATTGAGATAACCTAAGTAGATTTTCTTGAAAGGATTTTTATGTATGTGGAGGTATTTGCTTCCCAGGTGCATTACCCATGTATTTCTGTTAAACATGTCAGTTGCATTCAGTAAGCATTGTTACTGACAAATGCTGCTTGGAATTGCATCTCATTTATGCTCACATGTGTAAACAGAATTTGTGCAATAATGCTATTCTAATTTTTTTCTGAAGTGTCATGAACTTGCAATGAGGTTTTATTTGAATTCTCAAATTGATACCATCTAAATTCTATAAATTAAGGAAAAAAACTTTTGCAGATTTTATTTTTAAAAAATGTTTTTTGAACATGTAATGAGGTCAAATGTCTCTGAACCTCACTGCCTGGCTTATCAATTAGTGTTCTTTATACCATGCAGACACTAGTGATAAGTATATATCTTTGAATCTCGTAAGCTAACTTATTCCATCCTAGGAGGCATTTAAGTAAGTTCTTTCCAGTAAAACAATTCTTTATTTCTAATTGGATCTCAGAAGATGCAGACTACAGAATTACTAATGTAGTTGTAATGGTTAGAACTGAGTGGAAGCAAAACTGATTTGAGTTAAAGCACACAGGATTCATATTTATTTCACTGATTCACTAGCTGCATTGAAGAATGACGGATATGAAATATTTAATCTTGTGAAAATATATTTTTTTTTAAAATTTGATTGAACGTATGAACAATTTTAATTGTTGTCTCCTGGAGTTTTGTCCAGCCAACTAGCCCCTAATGTTTTACAGGCTGGTTGTAGTGTATGCAGACTGTACTGATGAAGTGATGTGTCTTACCTTAAGAGGCTAAGTTGGACCACATCTGTCTGATTTTTCACCATCTTGTCAGTACTTGGTGTAAAAATTTTGGATTGATAAAGCAATTTTTTTTTTATGTATGTATGTCTGTCCATGTTTTATTTTAGATACTCACACACACCACATACTACTTTTTTGTCTTAACCAGTCCATTATGCTTAAGGCAAAAGTTGTACACTAAATTACTCGTTTCATTGACTGTCATTACAGGAATTCCAAAGTCACTTGTGTAAATTCTAAGATCATGTAACACTTCCAGTATTGGTAATTTATTGTAGAGGTTTTTTTTTTTTTTAAAGTGCTATTGTTTTAAATTAATACATATGAAGGAATAAAGTCTGGATTTTGTAATCTAGTGTTTAAATATTTGGGGACAACTGTAGGGCATGGAAACACTTTTTTATGCTTAACCATTTTGTCTTACATTTATTGTCATGTTAAGTTTAGCCATGTGCATTGAATTTGGAAATTGCTATTTTTTATTCGATGAAAGGGAGGTAATATAGCAGCTGGAAAAGTGATGACAAATTCTGCTTTGGTAATTAATGGAACTACTAGCAGGAAAGGCTTATGGTGTATTAAAGGTAGATGCTTCACTTGAATTATTTTTTTTTTGTAATTCTAATTAGAAAATAATTGCCATAATTTTCATGTATGGAAATGTTCTGGTCATAACCGGTCTGTCAATGTAGTGATATCATAAAAGTATGTACCACTTTCCATACTTACAATTAAAAAAATGTATCAATCCATTAGCTACTTGTTTGCTATATACAACAGGCAGCTACTTCTACTGTGATTACCTCCCCTTGTACAGTAGAAAGTTACCACTTTGGCTGCTATTGGCAGTAGTCTACAAATCTTAAATGAATTTGTCCAAAGTACATGTTCTCTGACAAAGTAAACAGCCATTCGATTTGAAAACAAAATTATAGTTGCAGTCTTAGCTAAAGAGACTTTTTCATAAGCAGAATTACATTTAATAGGCCAACTTTGCGGGCAGCTTGGGCTATATAGTTTGAGGAAGCTCTTTAGGGATAAGCTTAGCGTAAATACTTTTTCTCAGTCTGAGTAAGTGGATGAAAATGTTTCATATGAAATAAACCAATCGATCATTGCAACTTAAGTTTTGAACCAATGGCTACGTATGAGACAAAGTGTATAGTTTATGAATAGTTTAAGGGGGAATAAGTGCTGTCTGTTAATAGCGTTATAATTATCTCCCTTCCATTAACTGTTCGAAATTAAGTCTAGTGAACCTGCGCTAAAGAAATGTTAATGGCAACAAACTATTTTGAAAGCACTTTAATTAATTTTTAAGTTAGTATTAATTTAATTTAATTATACTAAATGTATGTTTGAGCTCGGTATCGGATTTTGTGTATAAATTTATTAATTGCACAAGATTCCTTAATCTTATACTGTATTGAAGTTAAACTCCTTTTAGTAGGCTTAAATTTATACATTACTTCCTTTGATCGATTTGTGTATTGGTTCGATCTATAGAAAAGGGAAATTCTTTAACACTTAAAGATGAGCTGTCTGTCAGCTTTTCCCCAAACATCTTACTCATTCCTGTCGCTATTAAGATTTTTTTTAACGTTTTGAATGCTTCAAATTATGATGAAATCGTTGATCCATGCGCAAGATATTTAAAAAAAAAACACTAGTTCAGTTAGATTCACCTCGTTTAATAACTTCAACACTAGAACCTTCCTTTATTAATCTTTCTTGCGATTTATGTGGAATCAACTGATTCATCCCGAACTGAAGGTCACCGAGTAAACGTCAGGGAATCGAAGTTCGAAATGGCTTGGCGTGGGGGCTCGTTGCCACTTGGTTTGGTTAGGGTGACGCCTCTGATTATCGGCAAGGTACTAAAGCACCATGTAGGTGTCATTCAGCTATTCTTTTTCAACAAGAGGCTCTCAAAGTCACGATCGCCAGTTTCTCGGAACACATGATCGCATAGCGAAGTGGAAGACTAGAAAGCTGTCGGTATCCGCCGCCGAGAGTGAACCAATCAGCGTGGAATATCTTGCTACATCCTACTGAAAGATGACGAGGGAGAGATCGATTACGTATTTATCGTTTTAATGATTATTATCCGAAGCGCACGAATCCCCTGGGAAGCAGAAAAATGTAAATTTTTTAATTTTTAAATCAGTATCGCACTGTAGCTGGAAATGTTAAGACAGTTCTGTGTAGAATAAAAGTCCCGGATCTGAGTTCGAATTTCTGTTGTCAGGCGACAACAAACCCCGTTTAGGTAAAACCTCAACAGAATAAATAAATTATGACATTGGAAGGCATTTACAAAGAAATCAAACTCTCAAATTATTGGTCCTTACTTTCACTTGGGCTCGAAAAAACAACTTCGTGATTCAGATTTGTTAACAACGGAGCCGAGCCAGAACTTTTCTCGTAAAGATTCGCGCCACCAGTGGAGAATTCTGAAATCATCTATTTTCCCTGAAATAATTGCAGCGCATAAGAAGGTAATTTTTTTTAAAAAAAAACAAAAAAAAAACGTGACTTCGTAATTGCTGTCAGATGTCGGACGGTTCATAAATTGCTTTTCAAAATTTGTTTGCTTCAAGTAAATTGTCAATTAAACGTTAAACTGCTTCGTGTGGGGCCGATCTGGAAGATGAAATGTTCAGTCTTTACCTGTTTGCCCTCTCTGAAAAACAATCGTGGTATCATGCTGACACCTCGCACAGAATGCTGTCAGCTGTTCAACATTGTATATTAGTTTTACTACTTTTAAATCAACTACGATCAACATTACTCATTAGAACTCCTTGTATCGCCCTTATTTCCCAACTGGGGAAAAGAATGGTACATTCTCCACATCAATATTTCAGTTAAACCATTGATTTTTATAACCCTCCCCCCCCAAAACGGGCGTGGTTATTGGTGGTCGAGGTTTTTGGTAGAGAGCCACGAATGCCTGCCTGCCTCCGGGGTATGACAGTTCCGTCCGTTCTGACTGCCGCCGACCTAACGAACTCCATGAATGTCCCTACTGGAATTCTTCTAAAATAAAATAAAAAGTGGCAGGTAAACTGAGTACCTGGAGAAAATTCCGCGCAACCTGCTGGTGGAGAAGAGCGATAAGGAATCGTACCACAAAGGTACGCCGCCAAACCGAACCGGTCTATGGCAGTCGGACTTGGTCTTGCCACCTAACTGTCCAATAACTTGCTTAGACTCCGCCCTCCCTTAATGACTGACGTAATGCAATTGTTTAATAATAAATATTATAACATAGATAAAAATGAATACAATCACGGTGCTTTTACTTACTGTATATCACAAAGGGGAAACAATTAAAATTCTTGGACTCATCTAATTTCAATGTTTGAAGATGTTAGAAGAGATTCTCGGCAGTTTTCAAGATATTTGGGGATTCAATAGTTTATGGAAAAGCATCGTTCCAGCAGAAGAAGGATTAGTATAGATGAATATTGTCTCACAATTCCTCTAAAAAACAACCAAGCTATTGAACACAATATCAAGTAACGTCATTTAGATGTCATCTTTAGTATGCGTGCAATTGCTATGATAAAAGAAATGGTTACGAAGAGAGAGAAATAGTTTCAATAGCTGTAAGCCAGCCATTCATATGACGACCCTAAGTCAGTATTTCAAGAATCACTGCTCAGTCAATATTTAATTTTACACATTTCTGGTATTTAACAGTATTCTGAAAACAAGAACCAACCTGCCTTCTCTTTTTTCCGGAGAAAAATTGGATATTTGCAAGAGTTTCTAATTATTATTTATAGCATTTAGCAAAATATAAGAATTTAAATGACTCCAGCTGTCTTAAAATAGTTAACCCTTCCTTTTCCAGTTCTTTCAAACTGTTTTTTTTTTTCTCTTTTCACATAGTTACGTTATCCGCAAGCTTTTGACGCTTATAGCGAAAGAGGATTATCCATATTTAAAGCGATACGTTGTCATTTTAGCACCTGACGGTAATCTTTCAGAAACCGGCAAAGTTTTAATTCGCATCAGGATATTCAAATTAATCTATTATGTGGCGCCATATTTACGATGCATTTTTAAAAATTGTTTAGCAATAATTCGTGCTCATGCGCAGATATTAGGGAAGGGATCGTTCATTTGTTGGCCAAAAATGATAAAAATACAGTAAGAATAAGAGAGCAGGATTATTTTGGCTGCGGATGATTATATATAATTAAATTATCCTTAAATTAATTTTGAAGCTATTAATAAGTGTTTCTGGAGAAAAAATTTTGCAGCGCCAAGGAAGACCGAAGTACTCGTTCCGTATTTTTTGTTAAATTCGTATCAATAGGTGGATTGAAATATATGGCAAAATAAATCGCTGACTGATTAGGTATTATGAATAAAATAAAATCTGATTTTATCGAGTTAAAATTCATTTACCATAAATTGTGGAATCAAATTTCAGTAATTAGAAATTCATTTTCCATACTAGCGGACTAATTCCTGTTGTTTTTTAACATCGATAAAAGTGTTTTCGAAATTCGCGTTGTTTGTTGTAATAAATACCCTGCGCAACATTTTACTAAATCAAAATCTTTTCTCAAAAATAGATTCTTCTCCCCCACAACATACATATATATATATTACTAGTTGTGGACGAACTACGAATTTATACGACTGAAATAAAACTGATTTTCTTTTGTTTGATACTCAGCACATTTGATATGCTGGTTGACGATTACCCCAAGATTCTTTTCTGAAACAGAATTCTACTGTTTAACCTCACCAGTAGTGTATAATGCTAGAAGTATGAATCAGCGTGTTGCTAACGAAGGCGTTACTCGGTGAGTTATCTATCCTTGCGCTGTTTTCCAATTAAATCCCGAAATAGTGTAGCTGTGATCAGGTGGTCCAGCCGCGCGCGTGCGCGGCGCGTTGTCAGGGGATACACCTTCGGCCTTAGTGACTGTACCACAAAGGTTCCGCAGTTAGAGATCGCAATGTCTCCAAATGTTCACGCTCCCATTTATCCAACGTCGAAGCTATTTATAAAAGAACGGTAATCAGTCTTAAACAAGCCACCAGGTGGCGGAAAATCATATTGAAGCTGGCGGCGAAGAAATGGTGAAAGAAGCATGCGCACTATGTCACGGGAAAGCTCGGCGCCGTATTGTCAAGGCCCGTTCAGAGAGAATGCGTACATTTAGTGCGATCGATTTTCGGTGTTACAGTTTGTACTACGCCACCTGACAAGTTCTAGAGCTTAAATCATCATTAACTACGAATGAATAAATAAATAAATAAACTTTGAGAAACGAGGTTTGAGACGGAAAAGCTCGAAATGTAATACCTGGCTACTCCGACCAGAAACTTTGGCGCACGATCGCCAATAATTACTAGAGGTTGACTGGATTGTTTCTGGGCTTTAAACGCAATAGAGAGAAACAACAACAAAAACAAAAAAAACACTATAGATTTATCTTGCTCGGGTATTTGCCATTTGAGCGCACTGGTTATCGAATTGATTAGGCGGTTCACCTGCAAAAACGTCTTACCTACATTTATTAGTACGAACGACTGTATGATCACGCGCTACCCTCCAGTATGCTTACAGCATCATCGATGTGGCTCTTAATCGCGACTCTAACCTAAGTACTACACTTGTCTTCGCTAGCCTAAGGCCTCTGTCAGCGGCTTCCGCCAGCACCCCAGGCACATTCCCGCATCCACGTGCTACTCCATTGGCCAACTGTGCCATAGCAAGCAGTAGTCGTAGGAGGTACTCACGCGTCTTGTGACGTCAGGCCAACTGTGCCATAGCAAGCAGTAGTCGTAGGAGGTACTCACGTGTCTTGTGACGTCAGGCCAACCGTGCCATAGCAAGCAGTAGTCGTAGGAGGTACTCACGTGTCTTGTGACGTCAGGCCAACTGTGCCATAGCAAGCAGTAGTCGTAGGAGGTACTCACACGTCTTGTGACGTCAGGCCAACTGTGCCATAGCAAGCAGTAGTCGTAGGAGGTACTCACGCGTCTTGTGACGTCAGGCGACAGACTGTTTTTAATGTTTAGACTTCATATCTATCAATTTTACATCACAACCAACATATCTGCATATATGTATTTATATTTACATAATGAATGTATAAAAACAAGAGACGAAAACACTAATTGTTTTATTTGTTAACCAGCCAGAGAAAATTAATAAACAAAATTATCGCATACGTGGAGCCATTTAAACAAGGAGAGCATCAGTTTTCTCGCCGTTGTTTCGTATTTTTTAAAAAAAGATGTGATCTCGGGGGAAATCTTTTATAAAGTCCAGTTTAATGGAACAATGATTTACATTTTACGCTTAAGTTATCAATATTTTACTTGAATAAAATATTTTTTTAATGTTTTAAATCTGCTCAGTCGCGTTTGTGCCTTCCTTCCTTCCTTTTCTTTGCCAAGAGGGAGGAGAGATTATGTTATTGTGAGCTAAGACCGCAAGTGGCCGAAAATGACGAAGACCGGTCACAGCCATTTCAGGATTCGCAGACTTTCGTTCCCACACAGATTTTGCGGACGTTCGATAATCGGAGGCGAGTTATCCGCCATTCACATTAATGATGGAAATCATCCCAAGTGCAGCGCACTTTAGCCGCAAAGAATTTATTATTATCGGGTGTATCGAAGGAAGGTTTGGGAAGCGGAACGAATAGCGGTGGTGTAGTTTGGTATGAATATTCGGCGTCAGGCGTATTATCCTTCCACCACCTGGTCTGGTAAAATAACCCGGAAACAATCCCGCACCTTTTTTCCTTCTGTCCTATAGCGAGACAATTCCAGCCTAAAATCTCCGCATAAAATATTTTCTTTCTCCGTCTTTCAGCGAGTTTACTGAGTTGTTAAAATTATGAAATTAAAAATTAAATTGTTTCAGATAATAGCCAAAAATATAAAACCTCTCGCGTATACTTCCCAATGTGACCGGTTGGTGGCGGACTGATCACCGCTTCCTGCTCTACTCACTATTCCGAAAGTCCAGTGAATAAAGGGCCAAAATCCGTTGAAGGATAGCACAGAGTTGAGCGGTTCGTCAGAAGCCCGTTCTGTGTTTGAAAGTAAAAACGTTAAACGGCAGTATGTGTCATAAAATGATATAAAATCTTACAGTTTAACTGAATTCCTTAAAAGAAAGGCAAAAAAAGGAAAATGATGAAAACAAAAAAGAGGAACTTTTATCGTTCAGAAGGTTGTAACATTTTACTGAATAACGACAGAGAGAGAGGTGACGTCAGTACAGAGAAATATGATGTAAGTACACAGAGAGAGATGACGTCATTACAGAAAGAGATATGACGCCAGCGCGCACCCACGCACACGCACACAGAGATGACGTCAGTACAGAGAGAGAGGTGACATCAGTACAGAGAGAGAACGAGATCGGCCGTGGCACTGATAACTTTGAGAGTTCGATATCAAATCCCGGTCGGGACCGAGTCGGTTTGACTTACCTATCTCTCTAGCAGTTTTCCTTCCACATGTGAAAATGAAAAGCCTGCATAGGAAGGTTTGCTCCTGGCCTTCTGTCGCGCTGAGAAGTGATCATGCACATGTGGAGTTAGTGAAGAAAGCCAAAACCATAGCTCTCATTGAAGCCGCCCTCTCTCTCTCTCTCTCTCTCTCTCTCTCTCTCTCTCTCTCTCTCTCTCTCTCTCTCTCTCGCAAAGATATTATTTAAACTAAAATATATTTCTGACTACAAGCTGGTCTATTGCAACATGGTATCAATATTTTGGAAAGAACTATTAGATTAAATAATGACATTTATTGTTTTCCGGTATTATAAGTAACTTAGCACATGACACTAAAATGAAGAAACTGGCTATAAAAAGTTTTGTATAACGTGCGCGCATCATTAGCATTTAGAAATGAAAATGACACTTGATATCCTGGAAGCTTAATCGTGACTTTCGATATTAATATCAAATTATCTTGTTATGGACAGATGATTTCTTAAAACCTTTTAATTTTGCTTTGAAAAACGTCAAATACGTTTCTGGTCTATTGTCCGCTACATTCAACTCAAAGACTGGGTCAGTTCGGCAACAGCCCGAACTAGAATATTTCTCTTCTCCACAGTATCTTAAAGATGCTCAAATCTTGGCTTTTCTCAAGCCAAGAGACTCGATCGCTCAAGCGTGGAGATTTGTCGTCCCTGAATACCGACTTCAGCGAGTGACCGTCGGAGTGATGAACAGCCACAAGTTTAGGAATTTTTCACATTATCTGTTGGCGCACATGATTCAAGATCAAGTTTGCAGTCGTACGATACACATACCCAGTGGTGGGATTCAGCCGGTTCGTGCAAACCTGTTCTTGGAATTTCATGAGTTCCGCGAACCGGTTGTTAGCCCT
Organism: Nautilus pompilius; assembly: GCA_018389105.1. NCBI lineage: Eukaryota > Metazoa > Mollusca > Cephalopoda > Nautilida > Nautilidae > Nautilus > Nautilus pompilius. The sequence goes on from JACATO010000118.1 coordinate 187,607, forward strand.
TAACTTATTTTATCATCAAAATATAAGGCATGAATCCAATTATTCTTGCTACATATCGCATGATTCATCTTGGTTTTAGAAATATCTCCGGCTGCAGAAAATAGATAAAAACATCCCTTATTAGTAAGTGATATGTTCTATAATTATGGGCAGCCAACTGAAGAATACATAAAATCATAAAATTTATCAACAGTAATATGTATAATTAATAATAATAATAGAATAATAATAATAATAATAATAATAATAATAATAATAATAATAATAATATAATAAATAATAATATAATAATAATAATAATAATAATAATAATAATAATTCAAAAAGCACAAACAATCAAACGTATATATACATAGATATATCTTCGTATACTTAGTTCATTAACTATATAGTCTAATATAAAGTCTCTTCGATGTTATTATCGTGATGCTTTAACCATTGTTTAGAGATTTTTTTTTTAATTTGGCAAATAATTATAATCAATAATTTAATTTGCTAAACTGTAGAACGCGGCAGTCCAAAGATTAACCTTTGGACCTATATCGGGCCAAACTGACAACATGCCTTTTGTGAGAGAACCGGTTGTTAAAATATTTGAATCCCACCACTGCACATGCCCCACAGCATGCTCAGTCCGTCACCACAAACAACACTCTAGCAATGTTTTGTTAATGCTAAACTTTTAGATAACTGTGATCTCAGTGCAGGAGAAACCGACTTTCATCGCAAAAATAACCACTTCTTTATACCCTCAGGTCCAACTATTTCTTTTGTCTGCTAGGCAGCCTTGCTTTGGACAGTCGTGCCAACCAAGATCATTCAGTCTCTTGGGCACCGTTCTAGAAAACACCCTGTTAATCGTTTTCCAAAAGTTCTATTGGTCAGTGGCATTGACGAAGAGACTAAACAGCATTTCATAAACAACTAGCCCTCCAGTCTTCTCTAGAGTTCGTTTTAAGCATTGTTTGGAGGAAAAGTGGCGCATTCAAAAGTTATCTACTCTTGTCGCTGTATGAAAGCCCAGCATTTTCCTTTTTCAATTATCTGCTATCTTTGTTCTATGTAGAGTTTCTGTTCACGCAGTCGTACTTTGAGACAAGCATCAATCCAAATGTATACAAAATCCTACACATATAAACCATAACTGCAAGCTTTATTTTTCAAAAGAAAACCCACGGTCAGAATGTGGCAACCGTACGAGAGTACGAACAGCACAGTGGAAGCTTAGAAACGATGTCACTTAACCATGAAAATGCTTTATTGTAGCAACGTTTTACCTTTGGATAATATGGAAAATTTTTGTTGGTCCTTGTGCCAAGATATATTCATGTTTTTAGCAACTGAATCATTGAATTTGTAACAACAATATTTCTAACAAGAAAAATCTAATACACTTACGCAATTATACTGTAATTCATTAAGTCCGAGTGAACAGAATTCTTAGACATTAGTGTTCTATGAAGAGGTCCAATAAAAGTTTTCTAACTAATTAGGATGGTTAAAAATGTTACGGCTATCTATCAACAGGGATTGAGACTATAAAGTACACATTACCAACAGGACTGTACGTCATAAAAGCAATCTAACAATGATAGTAGTTGATGGGTAGCTAGAAATCAAAATGATGTCCATTTCTTTTCCCTGGAAGCTGAACTCAGCAGTATAAAATAAACTAAACGATAGTTTAGTTTTTTTTGTATTTTTATTTTCATGAAAAAGAATCACACGGAAATAATTGGGTAAATAGAGTTATCTCCTATAACTGTAATTGGCATGTTTAGCGTGAGAAACAATGATAAACAGCCGTCACCACCATAGTATATTATGACAATTCGTCTTTAAGATAATCCAACCTCTGTCTCACCGAGGGTCGATTTACTTGTATAAGACACCGTGTAACTGCTTTCATTGACGGTGAAGAAGCACTTGATAGTTCTGTAGTCGGGCACAGATAATCTCTGAAGACATCCAATGACTGCAAGTTGGTCATATTCTGGAATTGCCATCGCTCATTAGTATGTACTTATCAGCTACCATATTACTTCTGGGGCCCTTCACGTAGAGAGAGAGGAAGCTACTAGATGAATTAATGTTGCTCAATCATTTTAAGACTCGAATTACACCTCCGACAACCGAACCTGGAGCCAACCAAGTTAAAAGCCGAACAGTTCAGACAATTCCACTCTCTAAACGTGAAGTTAATAAACTACGTACAACCTGTTTTATCGACTACTATAAATACAGACACAGAAAGTAGAAGAATCAAACGGTTTTTGATTTTCCTAGTGTTTTTCATTTCTCGACATAACCTCTCCCGCAAACATTTGGATTCGACTATAACATTACAAGCCGATTTTATTATCATGATATCCAATGGCTTCTTGTTGTTTTCGCTATTATAGCTAGAATGATAGGGAATTTTGAAGGCTGAGTTTAGACTTTAACCATATATAGACAACTGCATGTCTTATTCTAAAAATTTGTGATTAAATTCTATTCAAAGTAATTTCTTAAGGAATCTGAGAGTCTTTGAAAAGGAAAGAAAACGGATTATTCTGTCTGTATTTTGATTAATAAAAAGATTTTAATATAAAACCAATAAAATCACGGGCGAAGTAAATTAATAAAACGTATAAAAAATAAAGAATTTATTTTTTTTTACTTTACTCAAAAAATGTTCGACGACTGTTTTGTTATCAAAGCCCATAAATTATTTACACATCCAGAGTATGGCACTGAAAAGTTAATTAGTTACCGTGCATTGTTAAGACTTTCGCCAAGAAAAAGGAACTTTATGACTTTTTCTATCATTATGTAAGAAAACAACATTGGGGGAGTTTTCTTGACAAAGCCAATCCAGAAAATACGATGAAGTAAAGAAAACCTGCGGACACTAGTTTAGATATCAGGGAGACTTTACTACAGAAGCCTTGGTGAGGATCTGGGTTACAGCGCTAGTCGTCAAGGGACGTGGCTGGCAGTACTCACTCGTTATAATTTCTCAAAGATGCTATTCGCTGTCGGTGAGCGATAACTTCATCCATCTAATTACATCCGACGAAGCTCGAAGTCAGATTTGTCACGATGCTGCTTTCCGTGTAAGACGAAGTGTCATTAGCGGGGTACAAGACGTAACTCGTGTATTCATTTTGAACTGCGCTGGGATAATTACTGAATTCAGGATGAATAAAAGTAACCTCCTAAATAGAATTAATAAATGCAGTTTTGTATTGCTCATAAATATGCAATAGCATTGAAAACTCAATAATCTTTAAAATTTTATTTATGCTACACAAAGCTAAACAAACGACACAGGGGTTAAAAATAATAACATTAATAAAAATGTAAAGGGCTTCTTTATTTTATCAGTGCATAACAATTTAACCTTACATAGAAGTGGCTGAAGAGAGATCATAATTGATATTGTTACAAGTGTTGAAAAGTCTACATTTTAAAATTATTTACAACCCAAAAAACACAACAGTAAACCAGCAGGGGTGTCGGTTGTCAATTATCGAGATTTTATATCATTAAATTAAAAAGTATAAACTTGTGACTTATTAGTTATTATCCACAAAAGCATTTCGATTAACGGGTTTTATTTTACTAAAACACAATTATTGAAAAGAAAAATTCCGTAAATCGTGGCTTTTATAACATTATTCTCTTCCAAATCAGGACTACTAATTAAACTAGGGTTTCGGAGATGGTATAAATCTTCAGCTCACGATATCTGAATGAAAAGTTGTAGTGCTAAGTTACTGAATCACTAAGTTGCTAAGTCACTGTAAACTGCAACTTCTAAATTAAATAAATATAAAATCGAGATGCTAGTCTTTCATATGAATTATAGTCTAATTCTGATAACATCCCAAGAATAACAGGATATAATATTTAAATTTAAAACGAAACTGGGGAGTTGTAAATATATGCATTGGGTAGTCACTTTGTTAGGACCTATACCTGATAATGGGGTTGGGTCACTTTTAGCCCAAATAATAGCCATGGCAATTCTGAGAGGGTACATTTCTACTGAGTCGTTAATACCTTACGTAATGTATGGAGCCAGGTAGGCAGAAGATCGTGGAGACGAATGCGTCTTTAAAGTTTATCCCACAAATGCTCAATTGAGTAAGATACCGGGATTGTGCTGACCTTGGGAAATGCCTGGAATATCTGTCATGTACCTCAAACCGTGAACGACAATGTAAGCACCATGCAGCGGAGCAATGCTCTCTTCGAAGTATCCGCCGCTATCTGGGTACACATGGAGCCCCGAAATAACCCTGTCGTGAGCTCTGGCGTTTATTCTCTCGTCTAAATGAATCAAGGGACCCACAGTATGTCAGCAAAACGTGTCCCAAACCATGACCACTACCAGGTGTCTGAGGATTTTAGGCCATACAGAAGGGGTCGAGTGATTCTTATACCTTTCTCCAAACTTGCATTTTTCCATTTGTTCCAAGAAAATGGTAAAGATTGACTAGTGAAACCACATTGCCATTCGCTAGTTGGACTTTAGTCTGATGTCTGCGCTCCTTGCACCACACGAGACGTCTTTCTATGTTGGTAACCATTTATGCAATAATGTCCTACTACCATAGTTTATTCGATGTAACCGCCTGGCCATAATCCCCCCCCTCACTGCGTTCACCTGTTGCCATTGCTGATAAACTCGAATGGCAGACGTTGGCCAATGTGACACCTGCTAAACGTGTACATATTTTCCTTCTCTTTAACACACTATAATGTCTTTTCCTTTTTCTTTATCTGTTAGACTGAATGCAGATGTGTTTTCCCAAGTCAGGTATATAGTGATGCATGGATTACCTGTCACATTCTTTAGTCAACATAATTCTCATCTGAAGCTCAAGTCAGGTTTCCAGCGTATTCATCAATTAGAAAAAAAAAATTACAAATATTATTCCTTGGACTTCGTCATAAAGAATAATAATATGCTATCAATCAATCAATCAATCATCTCTCTCTCTCTCTCTCTCGCCTCTCTCTCTCTCTCTCTCTCTCGCTCTCTCTCTCTCTCTCTCTCTCTCTCGCTCTCTCTCTCTCTCTCTCTCTCAGTTTTCAGCTTGATTTTCCATTTTTATCAGTATTTTCTTTCCGCTCGAAGCGAGCGAGCAGGACAGAAACGATGGTACAAATCTTATACCTCCCAAATGTGCAATTCTACTCTACGCCAAAATCTCAAACTAAACAAACAAAATTATTAATTAAGTTACCGCTTTCAAATCAGGCTTAAAGATCTGTGCATTTTTCTTTTCAGGAAAACTAGTTTCCATGTTCTAGGAAAATACTATTATTGTAAATCAATACATTGATATTTCTAACATCGATACCGCATGAATTTCTTTCCGGCAGAGCATTACAACAAAAGAATACAAAGTAAAATCAATTTCTGTAGGTAAACATGAAAGGAATGTCATTAACAGGTTTTGAGCTCACCGTACCAGCTTAGATTAAAGACTATACAGTTTTCGTTAGATTAATGCTCCAACAAGAATAGATCTCTCCTTTGTTAATGGTTCTGACTCAACGATTTTTTTTTCCTCCTGATAACTAGACCTGATTATACTTCGCAAAAAGGACACCAGAAACAATGACTAATATTATATCGCTGTTCTGCTCTGTTCTACAGTGAAATGTTAAAAACTTTGAGAAATAGGAAATCCATGGTTTTTATTTTGATGAGTAACTCTGTGACCTCAAGCAAAATTAAATTAATTTTTTACTTTTCCTCTTTTTTTTAAAAACAAGAATATATATACACATGCGGGCTATGTGTTTTTCGTAATGAACAGATGATATTTCTGTTGTAAAAAACCGTTTCTAGAAATACCCTGTTTTTGGCTATTTTTGCTGTAGTGCGTTTGATGTACGCATTTCTGATAACCTTTTCATTTATGTTGATTTAAAGAAAAGTGCCTATTATTAAAGTGGTGAGATTATCTCAAGCCACGTAAGGTGTGCATTGTCTTGATGTCAGAGAAACATGCGTAGAAGTTTTTGGGCACACTCATACTGACTTCAGCATAAACTTGAATTATAGTAACTCTATCTGAATTGTGAAAACCATCTTTGGAAGTCTTTATGGTGGTAATTCCGCAGCCATATGTATAACGGCAGTGAAATTTTGTACAAAGTTTCTTTTATCATCAGAAGAAATACGGTGCTAAAACTTCGTACACAGATCATCACTTTGCTTTAATGTTATCAAGTTAATCCTGTTTCTTCTAGCTAGAGGCACTGCTGATAGAGGCGTATATGTTAAGACAGCTTTTTATCTCTGTTCCGATAACCTCCCTGTGACATTCTCCCCAGAGCTACGGCTTTCCATATAATTAGGAAGATGCTATTCCCAAATTATCTGCGTCTAGGAAGCATTTCACCTGAGGTTTAAGCCTTCAACAGCGAACCCTGGGTGTTGCAGTTGGCAGTAATGACGATAAGACGGCGTTACTTTTGAGAATATTTAATTAACTACCGGTGGGTAAAAAAACTCGCAAGTTCTTTAAGACTTAGGAAAATAAGTTTTTTTCGATTTCCTCCTTTTCTCTTCTGTTTTTTTTTTTTTTTTTTTAAATATAAAGTAACAGCAAGATATAGTTCTTGCTAATTCTGGAGATACCATCAAAATCAACACGCTGGGGATCAAGGAAATGTTTACCCACTTCGAACTTACTCTTCTTATCTTGCCTTTCTTTTGCAAACCGTTCGCGATGATTCACGTGGATGCATTTTCTATCTGGCAAATTCTGTTTCTAATAAAATTATGGCGCATTTTACACTTTTGTTCTCTTCCTTAATACCACTTAGAAACTTTGTGCTCTAGGACTACCAATAATATATTAATAATGATAGCAACGACAATAGCAAAATATATAGATAGCTAAACGTTCAAGGATGGAAATGCTTTTAAGGAAATATTTAAAAAAAGAATTATTTCCGTGATAAGAAAACGATAAAAGAGGATATATCAGTGGTTAAAGTGAGCATCTGGAGTTGGGATGATAGTGAGCACGTGTCTAATATAGCCACGGGCAAGCAGCTGGTGCCGAACTGTACACCGGAAGCCTTTAACCAGGAGGGTAGTCGTTCGGTGGGCGCACACTCCATCACCGCTCGCGGGTTCTGCTTGGTCGTGGCGACTTACCATCCCAGCGTCTTCCCTATCTGCTGCTGTCACATCGTATTACCTACCCAGCCCACCGATGGTCGTTAATTGATCTGTCCCGCTCAATCCTCCTTATTTTAGCCACTCGGGTTGGGGCCTTTACTTAGCGATTTTATAGCTGAAAGTATCCCCTCCGCGCATCTCACCTTAACCCTCCCCTGTCTGTGTGGCATTGGTGAAACCAAAGACAAAGACAAAGACAAAATCTAATTAAACAATTTCTATTTTTTCTGCATCTTTTAAAGACGAAATTCGGAATCTAAAAATAAAAAAACAAACTCTATTATTTTGAAAATGACTGAAAACAGTTATTTTCGACTCCCAGTCAGAGTTAATCGTTAAAGAGAATATGAGCATGGATTCGATGACTATTTCTTGAGTTGCTGTTATAAATATCAGAGAAATTTATTTAATAATTTATTTCCGATTTTCTGGGTTTTTAAAAATCTATTTAGTAAAATAAACTAATAGGGAAAAAGAATTTCACGCGCAATAACTTGGATATTAGCCGAAAAAATTAATTATTCGGCCATTTTATGCCATGACACGAAATATCAAATTCGCTTTAACCGTCGGTTTTCAAATGTTCTGTAATATTACCACCCCATCAAAGTGAAGCCCATTTTCTACCTCAGGATAAAATTCAATTACATTTTTCTGAATAATTAAATCGCTGAGATTCGCCCGGGCTCTACAACAAGCGACGTACGGTTGCTTAGCCTGGGCGATCTGTGCTCATATTTACTCCTCCTACAAAAAAAAACTACTCCGTTTAACCGTATTTTCAATTCCGGGAGAGCTATTTTAAATGTTTGCGGGCAAATTATTAATATTTCTGTTGTTTAATCCAAACAGCATATTTGCTCTCGACATTTGATGCGGAAACAATAAAACATTTCTGATATGCTTCGCCATATTTTTTTTTTTTTTTGGCATTACACGAGACTAGTGCTTCTGTTTGTTTTGCATTAAAAAAAAATAATACTACGAATGCAGAATTCCGGATTTTGATTAATAAATGCTGCTGCTAGAATTGCCTGGTCCGACTTTCTTCAAAGAGGGAATTAGTGAGATATGATATTTATATCGATTCAGTAAATGTAAAATATTTAGTCTGTAGCGGAAAAACAACAAGTCAGTACAGTAAACTGTAGGTGACTCGAAAATAGACAATATTAATTTTTGACAATATACATCACTTGTGATCCCCCAAAAAATGGAGTGCTAATATGATTTAATATACTGAGACCAAACCATCACCTGTGTGACATGGCCAGCACATTTTCCTGAGCTAAATCCTACTGAGTATGTTTGGGATGCTCTAGGAAGATGCTAACTCTCTCCTAGATCATTCTAAGAGCTGTATACTTCTCCAATATGACAATAGTTTTTATTGTTCGTTGCTGAAGCGAACGATTGGTTGGAAAATGTAGAATCACGAGAACATATTTTATACTGCAGAATACTGAGAAAAGGCCTTGTTTAGTGGGCTAGTTAAAGTAGGCATTGAACCATGTTCAGTATAATGCAACATATTATTAGTTTCCAGAGTTTAGTAATAAAAAAACTAATAAATTTTTATAAAATTGTTTGTTCCAGGTGTGCATTTTTCTAAAACTAAATACCGTAAGTTCGTTTTTGAAGTCTGTAGTTTTTAGAAGGCTTATGACGAGTAGCGGCTTCAAGTTCATCTCTGAACAAACAGGTAGAAATAATTTGTGATTTTTAAAAAAATTACTTTCTGGCGAAAGCAATAAAAATGAGTGTTAACATTATATTTAGTCCAGTTTAATCTGTACGCTACGACTTCAGGAATTACCTTTTCTTAATAAGGTTATGAATAAATTAAGAAGGTGCCTAACTGGTAATGAATGATATCGTTTCTGTGATTGTCCTGATGGCATATGTCTTTGACAAATCTGGCTTGAGGAAGATGAGAGATCGTTTTCTTTATCTGAGGATGAGTGCAAATAGCAATCAGAGTTTTTTAGTTATTTGTTTAAGAACAAGCTTAATTATGCTTGCAAAGTTATTCTAAAATAGGCTGAACAGATCTGCGCGAACTTTCGCTAGTTTGTGCCGTCGTATTCGACAGCGACTGCTGTTTGCCATATTGTAACAACAGCAGTTTTCTCACTGCACTCACTTAAGTGAAGATGGTTTGAGATAATTAATCCACTCGCAATCTCTCAGCTCTCCAGACTCTGCGCACGTTCGAATGGTCGGGATGATGGCACACACACACAAAAAAAATAAATAAAAAGTGTAGGACGTCACAAGTCGCCACTAGAACTTTCTTGCTTAGTTATGAAAGGAGTCTCGACAGACTGACAAAGAAGAAGAAGCCCCGCGATGGATGTTTTGCCAAACCAAGTTGATTCCACCCCATCTCCCCCAACGAGAGTCGGACTCGCACCCTCAGCCATTCGCCGCTCCACGAAAAGTTTTATATTGTTAACTGCTGTTTTAAATTATTCTTCATGAGAAATTTGGGCACACGCAAGCATATTTTTCCTAAGGCAAGAACTCAATACCATTAACCATCTTCTTCATTTATAAAGAAAACCTTTCAACTTTCGTTTTACAAAAGGTTGATCGATTTTTTTACAAATTATTTTGTTTTCAGTCTTCAAGCCGACAGAGTTTACAGAAAAAAATATTAATTTTTTCTTTCACTACTTCAAAGAGGTTCTTTTTTAAAAATACATACACACACACACACAACACACACACACACACACACACACAGACACACACATATATATATAAATCATAAAATTCATTAAAATAATTCAGATAAATAAATAATTTCCAAATACTCTGTTTTAGAATATTTCTTAATTCGCTTTCAGAAATCATTATTTGGTAAAACCCTGTGATGTTATCGCTGTCATCCATTTACTTTCAGTCTCCCTGAATTGAATTTTTTTAAAACGACTTCCACATACAAATACACAGTCTGATTTTATTTTCCTTTTTACCAATTTTTGTTTGATCCTTATATTCATTTTCCCTTTGTTTCTTGATGGATAAAATTAGAATTTTATTGGCTGAAACCGAAGTTCTTTTGAAATTAAAAGAAAAAAAATCGCATTTTTTGATTACATTCTTGCTTATAAAAATCGTTTGTCATTAGTGATTATCCTTGTTTAAGATAAAATTATCAGCCACGCCACTCAAAGACGAAGCTTCTAACTCTTCCGTACCTGACTCCAAGATGACTGTTTCAGAGTACAATACTCATTTCGGTTCACTTAGCTAACAACGGCCGATAACCTATCTTTAATAGCATCCATGGTACGACGAGTTCTCTCGTTCTCTGCCAACCAGTCGTCTAGGAGAATCGACCCACTACCAGCAGGAAGAGTTCTAACAGGTACGCGAAGAATTCATTCATTCACTACCTTCACGGTCCCCCCATCCCCTCATGAATAAAGTAGAAACTGACGCATTTTATTTTCGAGAAAAAAGAGAAAAAAGCAATACTAAAACCGTTACCGTGACAACGCATCTTCGCTGCAAGACAGTTTCTTTTTCAAAAAAATTTACACTAATTTTTCAATGAATATCTTTAAAAATCGCATCTCATCAGCATCCTCACCATCACGAGTCAATTTTTGTCTGCATTAGTCAAATCCTGCAAGATATTTTGCCCACCGTTCATTCACTGGAAGATTTCGAACCGAAAAATAAGGTAAAGGGCAATCTAAAGAAGGATTATAGAATTTTATGATACGTTTTAAAAAAAAAAATTCTGCTTAAAATCCCGGATCTGTCACCATAAAGTAAATATGTGAATTAAATATCGTGGGGTTACTAATGATCATTATAATCAATATTCGTTATGCGTCAAATAATTCCAGATATAATGGATGCATAGTTCCTCTAGAAAGTATATATAAAGTAATCGAAAAACACTGGGAAAAACAACTTTTTGTGTTTTATGACGTCACAAGACTAAGAGTTACTGTACCCAAAATTACTGACTCCCACGCGCGAGATGGGGTTTTTTCCTCTCCTTTTAGCTGTCAGGTGATGTTATTTTGGTTATATTAGAAACAATAAAGTTTGACTGACGTCGCTAAACTGCGTGGTAAAAATGTCTTTAAAATCCTTAGAAGGAAAAATCGGTCAACAGTCAGCCATTTACATTCTATAGGAAAGCTGCCGCCCTATTTAACATTTCCACGGTGTTCAACAGCCACCAGATAATTGCACTATGAGATGACGAGAATGGATGTAGGCACTGCAACTCTACTTTTTTAAAAAAAAAAAATAAAACAAACTTTTTTGTAGAATATAATAAATAAAACTGAATATAGGAGACATGCTACAGTAGAAAATACATCTTGTTTTAGCCGGCTGCTGATATATTTATCAGCGTGTTCGTACATTAGACACAACACTTTATAATTCTGCCAAAAGCGCTGACAAAGAAGCGCAAGATGAATGAGTTTAGATTGCTGTATATTGAATAGCGGATGTGCAGCCACCGAAAGAGTTCTCTATTAATTAGATATTCACCAGGGTTACTTTTTATGGTCGAAGAAAAACATGAAATATTAATTCTAATTAATTTTAGTTTGTAAATTCTTTTGGAATACGACATGCTGTCTTCAAGGACTGTGAATAATAGTTTCCCCCCTTTTCTTAATTACAGTTGTAATTAGATTAATAGCAACTCGACCACCAACAGAACATATAACGGCCGCAATAGAAAAGTAGGAAAATCACTTACAAAAGGTTTTAAAAATTTCTATCCTATTTTTTTTATTTTGTTAGTTAATGAAATATTTGCATAAAAATAAATAACTAAAACTTTTAAAAAGTTGCATAACATTATTTAGATTTTTATTTTATGTTTTCTGAGTAATGTAAATTTATCTATTAATATAAAACGATCCGACATCTTTAAAGAAATCTGGTAGTAAGTCCGTCAGTAAAACTACGAAAACCTTGTGCGAATCATGTTTGTGGAAAGTGCTAGATGGAGTTCAGTTTTGTGAGATGGCGTACCGTATGACCGGGGCCGTAGCTAGGGCTAGGAGCGCAGTTCGGAAGGACACGCTGCCCCTTATCTAGCTATTTATCCAGAACTAAATTTACAGATTGGAGAGCAAATAGAAAAATCTTACCAGCTGATTTTGCGAGCCACAACCATGCACTCCTTATTTTTCAACTAAATATTGTCTCCTCAAGTTAAAGCAAACTTATTCTTGAAATCATTTAGTGTTGTGACATTTACAACTCGTTCGGTTATACACATATTTTGTAATATCTATAATATTTTTGTTTAGGGAAAGCATGACTCGCAAAATAGCATGTTCGTTGTCCCGGAACAATTTATGTCGAGCAACCAGACAACACATGCTGCCACCTGACGGGACAATCGGGTTTTAACTCTGTCTGTCATTACTATAAACCAACATAATATCTGGAATGTATTGCAATTAAATGCGGACAGTGATGTATTCGATAATTCAGTTACGTTCTAAGAGTTACCTTCAACCTTTCTTTATTATGTATCTTATGTTATTATAAAATTACATAATTAATGAATAGTAACTGTAAAAAACATATTACTCTGAGTTATTATATCGTACAGATGTTTGTCACACAGAACAAATGAGCAAAATAATCAGATATGTGATTAGCATAATGGGAAATATGAGGTTGAAGAAAGTAGCCCAGGCTTCAAAAGCAGAAAAAGGTAATGCGAACGAAACCCAGACTATTACATCTGACATGCGAGGTCAGGGTTGTGATAACGAACCAAACATGTGAGTGGAAATTAAAACGGGAGTTCAGGCCAGAATACAGAGACTGAATAGTTGAGCAGTATTTGTTGCTGGCATCGCTCATTTCCGTAATTTAGGCGGAGTTCACGCTACATCTGTTAACACCTTTTATGTTAAGTTTCTTTGGAAATGATGAACAACTACTCAATTTTTTCTAGCTGAAACGTTCAAATTAAAACACTTAAGTTAACTCTAAAATGTCACTCAGATACTAGATGGTCTTCAAAGGTAAAAGCTGTAAGTTCTATACGCCTGCAGCTACCTGGGGCTTAAAGACACTGGAAATTGTTTCTTTAAACGCCCTAGTTGTTTCAAGAACTGAAAGTTTTCTCGGTCAAACCATAATGAATTTGTCAGTCTGTCAGTGTTATGGAACGATATATTCGGTAAAATTGATCGAGTCTTTAAATCTCTTTTGCGCAAAGATTTGTCAGAGAGGATTGTTGAACGCATCTACTGTACGTTTGAAAAAAAAAACTCGTAGAGACTAATCTAGAAATACTTTTAAAGGCTTCAAATTCGGCTTAACAAATGAACGTTACTCCTGTATTTAATGAAAAGAGGAGGAAGAAACCACACCGCAGTATTTAACCAAAGCGAGGTGTTAAAACAGGATGCTGCACACTCCTTGATAAGATCGTGGAAGAGTTTTAAAGTTTGAGGATGATAACTTCAGAGTTTCACTTTCTAAATCCAGCTCAGTTTTGTTTTTGTAATATGGGCATCGCGAATATGACGGAGATTTAGATCTCAACGAATTTCAATCTGAAATAGAAAGTTCGAAATTGCAAGTGCAACTATCTTCAAAGTATCAAGAACCTGCAGATGTTACGTCTCTAACTCTCCGAAATACTATTAATGAATGGTATCTTACAACCTCATACCCCAAAAAACGAAATTGATTTCTGCATATTCTTAACCCTTCCCGTCACAGTGGGTACAACTGAATGCAATTTCAGCAAACTGAAACTAAGTAAAAATCCATTTAAAACCGACAGCGTGCCAGCAACACGTGACCAGATTGGCTGTTTTGTCCATTGACTATCCAATCGCAAAACGCTTTAGTTAGAATGGTTTAACTGATAATTTTGCATCTGATACAGATAATAAAGTAAAATTTTGTTTATTTATTATTTATTTTGTTTCATTTAAATAAAATGAATCAAAAGTAAAGCTACCTGTTGTTTATCCTTCAGTTTCTGTCATGCCTGCAAGTTTTTCTGTGCGCTAAGCAGAAGAGTAAGATTCTTTTCACAAAGGTTTGCCCCTCTCAAAGGAAGCAGACGAAAAGTTTGCCATTATCATTTTTTAAAAATAATTATCTTCTTAATTTTTTTTAAAGTGCAAATACATGTATATATAGTTAAAATTGAAAAGATGTCTCCTGTCGACATACTTAGGCTGAGACTCCGCCTCTTCCCTCTCATACTCCTACTGTACTTCCGCATTCTCGCTTCCATAATTTATCATTTCTTCCCTCCTCTTCTCTTTCTATTTCTTTTTTCTCCTCTTTTTCATCTTCTTTCCTGCTTCCTTCCTGCCATCTTTTCCCCATGCCTCTCCTATTCCTCTCTCTCCTCTTTCCATGTCCTCATCCACAAACTCGTCCTCTCATGAAGCAACTCTTTACATTTCGTCTCAAGCCTCCTGTTCTGCTTTTATTCCTTCCATCTCCTTTTCTCTTTCCCTATCTCCCGAGTCAAGAAAAAAAAAACCCCGTTGTTTTCTGTTGTAGCCGAATGTAAATTTTTACTCAAAGTTTTATATTGAGTTTCGGGAATGTTACAGTTGAAGTAGATTTTAAATAGTTCTTTCAACCCCAAAAAAGAGGGCGCTGTTAGTGAAATTTGCCCAGGGTGCAGAATTGCCTAGCTATGGCTCTGCTTGTAATATTTTGGTGGGTTATAGCCTGACTGCCTTACTTAATCTCAAAACAAAAAGTGATGCTTTTCTCAGTGAACCTTGGCCTATGTTTTTAGCTTTAAAAGCGTCTCGCAGCATTGAGCCAGAACGGGAATATGCAGGGTTATTAACTTTGACGACCAACTAAGTTACCCAGGTACGGTGTGGAGCATTAAGGCTCAAGCCAGTCAAAATTTATCCAGGAAATTTCCACTACATGAGCCACTAAACCCTTTAACTGTTCATTTTAAGGGTTGAGAAGAAGAAGCCCACGCGACCGACTGTAACAATGGCAGACTGGTACTTCAACCGGGATTTGACCATCTAGTAGTCTATCATTGGACCACCGGATCCTATAAAAAGAGGTCAAACGATGTAATGACAGAAACCGAAGAATAGACATTAAAATGTCTAATTAATAATTAATTATATTCTTTGAGAGTTTGGTATTGATGATTTCATCGTTTTGAAACCGAATAATAAATAGCAGGAATAAATGTGAAAACTACGTGGATTATTTAATAAAAAACAGTTAAATGTGTTAAATCTATTGTTTCCCTTCTTTCGACTTTTAATAAAAGCTTTCAAGCTTTTCTTAATATTGGAATTAAAGTCATCCTCAAGACCGTAACTGAAGACGGAGGACTTTCCGCTTACCTTCCAAGACGAAATAGCGTAACGCGTGAGACCATAAAGTTCCATTCCTTAATTTACTGTTAAAATAAAGAGGAAGAAAAAAGATTTTCTCTCTGATTAAATTACCAGCAGACACTGCGTTCGTAATAACCAATTAAACATCATGAACAGAAAATAACGTTGTAAGTTTATATCCTGGAGGAAATATGCTCATCATAAATACCAGGGACGATTGTAGATAAATTACGTTTCATTACAGCTGTGCAACCGTAACAAGAAATACGTTCGCAGATTCTGATATCCGAACAGTAACCCAAGCCTAGGAATTGCCCTTAAATGGCTTCTTGTAAGATAACACTGCATGCAAAATTCATACTTTTGCTAGTAAGATTAACAAAATTATGGCAAGAACTTGGAAATCATACAAATCAGCCTTTTCTTGGCAAAATTCCGCTTGCCTATGGGCGCTCAACATTCTTATTGCACGATACCAATATCTTCTTACGATTTTGTTTAAGTTCTTTAATTATATACTGAATATTAAATAACCGACTTAAGAAGATGTATTTACATAATATGCCACTAGAATTTCTTTTACTTGTGAAAAGGTTTCGCTCCTGACAGAACCCACATCACCTGTCAAACAAACTTAAATTGTGACAGATTTTAATCAGCTGTTTGTGCATTTCAACGTCCATAGATTTTTAAAGGGACCGATTTCACTGCGTGGCTACACTTTCAAAAATTCTTTAAATTCTGTAGGCTAGGATTCGCCGTAAGAGACGCGAACAATATGCATGATATATACAAAGTACCTTCTATTAAAGTTGCACAAAGGAAGCATTTGTCTGTACGTCATCTTTATTGACAGGCATCAAGAGCAGATCTGCATCTTTACTGGTTTCTAAAGCATTTGTCTGTACGCCATCTTTATTGACAGGCATCAAGAACAGATCTGCATCTCTACTGGTTTCTAAAGCATTTGTCTGTACGTCATCTTTATTGACAGGCATCAAGAACAGATCTGTATCTTTGCTGGTTTCTAGATAGCATTTTACTACATTTTATATCTAACATCACGTGCTTTCTGGAACCTCGCCACGTCTATTAACCTCTAAAGAAAAGTATGGAGGCATGGTCGGTAGCCTTATTCAAGATGGATTAATGGATTAAAGATGATCTTTCGTTCGTCTTCCTTAGGCTGAAGTAGCACTTTGGTCAATACACAGTGATATTCTACAAAATTATTTGTTACAAAGCATACATTCGTAAGAACGATAACTTATTTAAACACTATCCATCTTAAAGATTGAGAACAGATCTTGCTGCTCTGATTTCTCCGTGGACGGTAAAATTCGCGATACGAGACAGATATCTTGGGATACCGGATTTTGATGTTTTGGATAGTGTTCACGCTTTAAGCTTATGCAAAAAAAGCGAAGACTAGTTATATAAATCACGTTATATACTAAACAAAATTGGCATATAATTTCTGCTCATTCTTCTAATAAAACCTTCCGACAACCCTGCCCAGTTCACATGCCACTCCTGATTAAAGGATATGTCCAGATTATAGATACTCTAGGAGAGGGTTTTACTTTGCTGTTCGATGTATTTTCGAATGTGTTCCATAGATGACAGATCTGGAGACAGTGTCGTCTAATCTATAGGATCGATAATATTGTCTCTGATGAAGTTTATAAAGCAGGCATTGATGTCTCTTCAAAATGTTAACTGAGAACTCATTCACTAAGAAAGCGGAATAAAAACTGGCTTTGCGTTTACATCCGGGTAACTTTGATTAGTCAGTCAACCGTGAACAGTCAGAAGTTTGCCTTTTTTTAATTGCTGAAGTAATCAGCTTCACATCATTACACTGCAGTCGCGCATCCTTCTACTTTTCCTGACACTAGAACATCCGCACACTGCCCATATGGAAATTTTAAATTAGATCAGCTTTTATTTGTAAATACGACCTTTGTCCGGCAACGACATCTTTTTCCACCTTAACCGAGTCATGATGTCTGTCCAGCACGAAACTTTGTTCGATAAAGTCATTTATGGGTGGCTGATGCAGATGTTGTTCAATCTGTGAGACATTACTACTAAATTCTGATAACCACGTGTTCACTACGATGATCACTGCAACAATAGCCACGTCTCAAAGTCTTTCAGTGACGTCACAGGTCCATGCATGGTGTGTGTACAACAAACGGTTACCGATTTTTTTCAGTTTAAATCCCGATTTTCAGTTGCCTCCTACGTCTAAAAACGAATCGTTCTAGGCACCGATGTGATAGATCTGGTAGAGCCTTCTTCATCGACTAACCACGCAAAGGACTAACCATGGCTGCTTTCGTATCGAAGACCTCACCTTCTAGATTCGAATTACTTGTCTTATAAAGTCGCAGTATCTGCGTTTTATTATTGAATATATTGAATATAAAATAATCTTTAAATAAATTTAAATATTAAAGAGAAACTTTAACTTTTGTAGGCGATCTGGTTAATCTCATTCTTTGAAATATGTTTAAAGATTGATTTATTTTCATCTTTAACCTAATTATTCATAGATAATTTATGTATAATTTAATAATTTATTATTTGTATTTTTGTGCATTTAAGAAAAAAGAAAGAAACATGTACCTGCAAACTGAAAGAAAATTGCCAAAGAGAGCAAGTGAAATAAGTCAAATCATCTACACTCAATACTTGGTCGATAGAAAAGTAAAGGATACAGACGTAACGTTTGTTATAAACTTAGAATAAAAGGTAGAAGCAGGTAAATATCTTTAAGTAACATCATGTTGGTTTTCGGTTACAAGGGGGCAACATCTTTATGATGAGAGTTGCAAACAAATTCACGTGCTGAAGCAATGTATATCTATTGAAGCTGACGGATAATTAGGATGATCAGCCGGAGTACGACACGTGATTCTCCCAACGAAATGAAACGAAACAGAACTTGTATTAAAATTGTGTAAGACCTTAGTCAATCCACATCTCGAGAATACCATGAATTTTTTTTTTATCTTGCTTAACGTTTAAATTAATCAGAATAATTTTAAGTTTATCTCCTGTTATCGAACTGATATCGACTTTGAAGGAATTTGATGGTTACTATTTAAGCGATTCAGAGCAACTAAAACTACCAGTCTTGTTCATTAATACTTCAGAGTTTAACAGAGCTGCTCATTTCAAGTTATGGTTTGAACATGCAGAAAATTGCTTACAAAACGAAGGATTATTACGCATTATTACAACGCACAGGAGCCTTGGTATTAGAAACCGCTTCTTTGCTAACGGAGCTAAACTGAAAAACCAATAATAGTTTCTGTTAGCCGTAACCGCTTTCTGTCCACTTTATTTAACCAAATTAAGTCAAACTGATGTACATCATACCTCAAGGGAACTAAAGATAAAAGTTTTTATCGGCTGAATGTGGTAAATGAGTCGTATACGATATTTTCATTAGGTTGGCCACGAGTTCGCGGAATTCTCCAGACGGTCATTAAAATTCTGGTCAACCCTATCACAGACCGCTTGGGAATTGAGAATACTACCCTGACAATTTTATCTGTCTTGTCTGGGCTGTGGCGAGAAGTCAACAGTCTGTTCTCTAGAAACTGCTTGCTTTACCAGTTCAAGGATATCTAGCCCATCTTCTGGAAGCGAGCTTCTTTCTGGCTGAAACTTTCGTTTCCGTCACAATGTAGGAATAGTTTTGGAACAAGCGTTTCCGTATAAGGGTTTCCGTGTCTTCATTATGCGTTCGTGAGCGAGGGTTCCAACAGAATCAAACAATCAAGCATCTCAGAAACTCGGAGGTATTTTGTGTTAGGCACGCCATCTACAATGTTTCGAGAATGTGAACGCCACAAATTACTGGATGGCCTGTAACAGATGCATCTGCGCTGTTCTCATCTTTTCTATCTTTCATTTCGCGATACCTTTGCGTAACTTTATACAGCAAAGAAAAGAGAGAAAAAAATCTATGGCAAATGCTGCAGTGAAACAGAGTGAACAAATTGGAAGTGCTAAGCTAGATAGAAAGGGCAGAACGGTTCGATCGACCACACAGCAGACAAAATCATACTGATAATAGTGGAGGCAAATAAAAGAGAGGAATCAGGCCATTCGTTAGTGTGTACCAATGGTGTTAAACTCCGATAATGACGAGTGTCAGATCATTTTAACTGAGCCTAGCACCAAATTAGTAAAAAAGAAAAACACTGAATTTAATGCCGTGCGGTCGGGCATAATTTTCATTGATGTAAATATTTTAAAATGCAAATATGAATCAAAATAACAGGAGAAAAACAACCAACTGCTTACTCTGTAATTTTTAAAGCTGGGATTTTCCCTTTCTTAATTTTCGTACACCGATACTTTCAAGGGAGAAACCATGGTAAAAAGGAGCGTGTAGTTCTGCTGTTGTCCGCTAGGAAGCGTTTGCAATCGCACGCCCTGTGGAGTCGGGCTCTTCCGACATTGGCGGGTGAACCCCCACCGGAACTGTATATTTTTCAGTCAGAACAGTACCTTTCGTACACTGGAATCTGCCCTGCGAAACCCTGGCGAAGAACGTAAAGCAAATGGGGGCGTTATTATCTGCTCTTGTGACAGCAGATTACCACTGGAATGGCAGGTTCATCAATATTTTAATCAAAAATGCCTGCTTAATTAATTAAGATTTTGTGAAATTCAAGGGGTTCCCGCCATCCTGCAAAAGAGAAAGCCACCCGTTCTCATTGGTCTTCACGGGGGTCACCGAGGTTGAGACTGTGATGCGAAGAATCGTCGCCATCTCAGCTCGGACTCTGTCGAATGCTCCGGCTACGGCATCAGGGAAATGAGGCTCTGCTCGGCATTGCGCTTTCCATCTGTTAAGAACTTAGTGTCGACATCTCCGCATCTCTTTGATATTCTAGCCGTCTCTTTCGCCTTAAAAGAATAATTTATCAAAAGAAAACAGACAAAGGAAAACAAGGAACAACTTTAATGTCTTCTAATAATTGGTTAAGATTTTGGTGGATGATACGTTTGAAGCTAAGATTATTAATTTTTCTGTTTTTTTTGTAAAAGTATGAAATACTGGGCGTAAAGAAAACCACACAAGAAATAAACATTGGTTATCTAAATAAATTCATTTCCCGTAAATAGTTACTAATATTATTTTCCTTGCAAGAGAAGCATTAACGTGTGAAGTAATAACCATGTCTGTAATTTCATCAGTTGTTCCGCTTCTGCAGCTCGTGTTTTTCGCAATAACTTGACGACAAACTCCCTTTAAACCTACGTTATTTAATGTTGGCTTCATTTTTAATATATTTAAAATTCTAAGTTCACATGAGATGTTCCAGGATCAACACGTACACATCTATTTTTTTTACCCAAATTTTTGCAAAAGTATAGTTTTGAAATCTTTAAACTGAAAAAAAAAAATAGATAAGTGAAAAACAAAGAAACTTTTCTTGATTGTCTGTGCGCGTGGATGTTAGACATGTACATGTGGAGTCCATTGTAAACGAAATATAGTGAATAATTAGAAAGTGATCTGCGTGGGTTGCCTATAATGACTCCTGATTTCAAACTTGTAGAGTATGAATAAGAATGAAATCATTTATTTCCCCCAATTTTGACTTTAAACGTTAAAAAAAGTACAGATAGGGGTTTATGAAATTTGACGATTTTCTTTGAGAATACGTACAATGTGATATGTTTGGAGATGGTGATTATGGACTAAATCGACTGGAATCTATACTGGAACCGATTTATAGTAATTTGTATCACTAGAGACGTTCAATTCTCAACCGTATGAAAATAAAATCAGCACAGTTGTATACGGAACGTTCCTAGTAAATATCTCATCAATTTCCAGAGAAAGGTGTGGGCTTGGGAACAGCAACATCAACAAAAATTTTAAAAATCAAAAAGAAAGAAAGGCGGTTAAGCAGGATAGTGAACTACAACCGCCATTAAACAATAGAACAATTGTCAGAAACATTCAATTCAGGGCGATGCAGACCAATTTCCAGCCCACCTTGCGAGGAACACTGCAACAAATGGACAATGGCGGTAGATGACCGTTAAGTGAGACGCTTCGATTGGTGTAAAGAGCGCAGACTTTGGAATAAAGAGACCTGGCGAATGACGATGCGGTTGAACCAGTCACACTTCACCCTTTTTCGAACAGACGGAATCCGTAACAATCACTCGACCCCTCTCGTGCTAGTCTCAAAAGCCCCGATCTCTGGTAATGGTCATAGTAGTTCTAAGAGTGTCCAGCTGGCATACTGCAGTAGGACAGGATAAATGCCAAAGCTTACATCAGCATCAGGTTCATTCGCTGACGTTTCGTGTGCACCAACATCCAGCTCTGATGCTAAAGCTACTAATAAAAAATTTAATTAAATATTATAAAAGAAAGATTAAATTACGTATTCTCATAACAATATTTCAGAGATAATTCATTTTGAGGTGGGTAAAAAGGTAGAAACATCAGAGTCCATGGGCCACCGTAAAGCACCATGCGTATCGACGATATGCACAACCTTGACGTGAAAACGAACGCCATTCATCGCTATGCACAACTATGACGCAAGGGAAGCTGCTGTTGGCTCTCTTGACAGAAGAACTATGGATTCTCGATTGCATGCTTAAAATTTGTTGTAATATAATTTTTAAAAATGGGTGTCATAGGTAAGTTATCAAAGTTGAAATATTTTAAATTTTAAATCAAATGGTGCATGTTCATCAATCTAATTTGACGTTAATTAATTATTAGATAATAAATCTGTTGTTGTTGTAATTTAATAAGCAAAGAATTTTCTAACGTGATAAACTTGGTTATTCGCTATTTACCATAGATTGCTAATCTTAAAAAAAAAGCATTTTTTTTTTTTTTTTTCAAAATATAGAACTTAGTGGTTTAGGAAATACCGTTCTGTTTCATCTGCTAACGCGTGTTTAATTCAAATATCGGGCTTCTGTAGCCTGAACTTTGTTCATGTGACTTTAGGTATAATGTCAGCATCTACTCTCAACTTACCAGTACGTTTCGTATACCAAAGTCTAAATTCCTAATTTAATTATTGCTATTAAATTCAAATTTGTGGTTGCTCATGTCTAACTCTGTTAAAGAATAAATCCAAATATATATTTTTCTGGGGGGAATTTGCTTTTTTATTTTTATTTTCCAAATGTTGGTCGGAAATTTGCATACATCACTCACGCTTTCTGACACTTGATATGGATTTTCATGTGCAAGGAAGTTCTCTCATGTTCATTATATTTGTATCATTTTGTTTCTAATTGCCGTGTAAGCCAATCAATAGTTTTCTTCTCTTTTTTCCCCCCCACTAAAAGAGATGCAATTGTTACAATCAAAAATTAACACCGAAAGTCTACAGAGAATACCAAAAAACTAACTTGCTTTTGTTTGTATTCTTAACAAACGAGGAATTGGCAGAATTTTAAAATAATATATCGCAATCATTCATGATAATAGTTCGGGAGCGAACTTATTTTATCACCAGTGATAATTTTTTTAAGCAATACCGTTCGGTTGATTGTGCTAAGTGCTTTTTGAAAGATATCCCAACATTCATCATAAATATTCCCAACATGTAATAAAATTAGACAAGTTTCCTTGTAAGACTGAAAAAATCAATCTAGTAATATTTTTTTTCCCTGAGTGTTGACGATTAGATTCATAGAAAACTTTATAATCTCTATTGCAAGAACTTAGCTGTGAATCTCTTATTCTCATGCTTGATTTTCCATTTTAAAGGAAACAAAGTGTGTCGAACATTCTGGAAAACAATCTTTTTTATATTAAAAAGTATTCGCGGTCTACGTTAATCAAGCGGCTCATGGCAGAATCAATTTAGTTGAACATACTCGAATAAATACGGTTTATTGATTTTTCTTTTTATTGGAAAAAATCCTAAAGGTTAAACAAATAATCGGGTCTAATTCTCTAGTTTAGCTGATGAAAGTTACTTTAAATTTATAAAACAAACATTCCTTTACTACCTCGGTGCAGAACCTTCGGTCGTTGTATCGTACACGGGTCTCAACAACGGAAATAATACCTCTTCATTGGAGAAAATCCGGTGAGGGAACGTAGTGTGGGGGATTTTTCGCTGGAGGGCGTTGTCTCTTCTGAGCCATTAGGGAGCCAGCACTTCCGACTTTAGCATGGAAATCCATATTAGAACTCTTTCGTTTTCATTTGGAGTGGGGAGTTACACATCCGACTGGTGAGTAAGAAAGCAACATTAGAGGTGGTTACACTGTTTTGTGAAATCACGTGGTTTACAACGAAAACATAATAACTCTGTGGCGAGGAATCTTCGTCGCGAACTAAAAGACCACCGATGGCGCGGCTTCGAATCAAGCGCCATGTTGGAAACATCATAAATAAAGTGATGGAAGTAATTCCTTCCTTGCAGACTTTAACGCAAGTTTTCTTTGTGATCTGAATTCCACTTAAATTCTCGGCCAACTCCCGATGTCTTGACCGAAAAAGAAAGGCCACTGGAACTCGCTCGGATGCTTCCTTTAGCGATAGACAAAAAAAAAACAATTTCGATTTGTCATCAATGCCAAACGTAAGGAACCGAAAAGACCATTTTTACCTAATATTTCAAACTTCTTAGTGATCCTTTATTCTAAGCGGAAGATAAGTCCTTCACGAGTGTATTAGACTTTAAACAGTTCTATGTTTCTACTTTCACTTTTCTCCATAATAGCGGATCGGCTTCCTAGTGGGCCTGGCTACATCTGCCTTTAACTCCTTTCTACGTCTGGTGGGGGTTCCCTCCCCTAGTACCTGGCGGCGCTGACGTCTCTGAGTCTATGAAGTTTATAATGGTATAGACTTCCGCTATAGCATTGTTTTACGGGACGAAAATCCTTTGTTTTTTGTATCTGAGTTTGGAAGTGACAGAGTGGTGCATGATACTCTCCCCGGTTCTTTATTACAGTCATTAAAGTTAACTTCATCCATTTAATCTGCGCGCGAAAGTAAAAGATAAAACAGCACACACTAGAGCTGTTGGAATGGCGCGACAGAGGCAAAAAAAGAGATACTTTCTATACGCATCCGTGAATTGATACGGATAAGCAAATCGTTGTTTAGAAAGGGACAACTTATTTTCGTAATAATTCTTACGAAAGAGAGACAAACGAACTCAAAACTTATTATTATTATTATTTTTTTTACATAAAGTAGAGATTAGTTCGAGCATCATCCTCATCCCATTAACGGGAGCAGCTGGATTCCATGCACCCTCCTCCCTCATGTACGTTGTGCGTAACGATGAATCGGATGCTACTGAGAACTTTCGCTTTGCCCATCGTCGCATGGAAACGTGGGATTTGATTGGGTCATTAAAAAAAAAATACTTGCACCAGAATAACTGGGGTTTTTTCCGGCTTCGTGGACGCTGACAACAAAAAAATTCCGATTGATCGGCGCACGCACCGACCACAGCTCGTGCGGAGAGCCCAGTAGATGTTCCAAAGGCTCTTCTGTCCGATCGTTAGAAACTGTGAATAGGGGGGACTGTCGGACGCGCACCCGCTTTTTCTGCAGCCTTAATTTGCATCCGCACTCGTGGCTGATACTTTTGTCGCTGGAACAAAGGGGGGATAAAACCACAGTAGAATCTCTCACAGAACGGGAGCCAGGGAGCCTGAGTGGAGCCGAGACCGAGACAGGCTTGGTGCTTGGACTTTCAGGACCACTGTAATAAAGGCGGACATCTCAGTTGCTAGGAAACGAATTGTAGAAGGAAAGTACAAAGTCTTCTGGGAGATGTAAACATTTTTTTCTTTTAAAGAAAGTTTTAAATAAACACCCTGAAGAAACTTTACAGGCTTTGTTCATTTAGTATATGAACAAAATTTTTTTTAAAAAATATTAGATTAGATTACTTTCCAATTGAGATCTTTACCGGGAAAACGGATAGAAGCTTTCAGAGTATTAATAGATCTGTGCAGGTAACGTTATGGTTCTTCACCACCGATCTTCTCTTGGTACTGATGATAACGACAGACTATCATCAGGTCCAACTGTCTCCCCGCCTTGAAAGTTGATGGCGATAGTTTAATAATGGTGTCATTTTTTGCCGCGCCCAGCCAAAGGCCTGGAAGAGAGTAGCAATATAGAAAAATACAAGGCAATGGCAGAGAGTGCTTGTGCTCCCCCGCTAATTTACCCTGCGGACATCTTTTTCATTGTTCCCCCTTTTGTAAAATAAAAACCCTACGGACCCCCAGGATCAGGGCATGGAGTTTGAATAAGATTTTATTACAAGAGGTGGTAGCCAAGAAAGCTAAAGGAATACCCTAACATCAGCCATTGACTGGATAGTATTGGGGAATATGGGACAGAAATTAGTATTCCCTCAAGATACAAGTGTAACTAACCTGGTGTCATTAACTGGGTAAATCAGAGAAATCGGGTTTGGTTCTGTTAATCGAGATAAGTCCTAAAGAAAGGCAGAATAGAAGAGGCAAACGAAAGAGATAGGTGAAAAAATTTTGAAAAACTGAGCCAAGGGATTAAAAGATGTAATGGTGGAAAGTGTTTCCCCCCAGCGGAGGTACTGTTTCAGAGAAATACCGGGAGGATCGGTGAGGAAAACACTGACGATCGCGTTTGTTTCTTCTCTAAATAGTGCAAAACAGCATTACGATGCCCAAGTGAGAAGGGAGTGCCGAAAGGGAATCAACATGCTATAACGTAGGAGCTTGTACAGGGAGTGGGCAGCGCCTAGGGAAGCTGACAGACGGTGGGGAATTAATCACCCTTTGCTCGGACCGAAACCAGCCAATGAATAGAACTCAAATGAGAAGTTTACCAGAAGCGCCGTGAGTCGGGTTAGGGTTAACAAAAACTTCTGACGATGGTTAAAAGTGACAGGTTAAAGGTCGTAATTGTAAATATTTCCTTTGACATGAAACCCTGTATAAGCTATAATAGCTTCCCCTCTTTGTTAATGATTTAAAACGTTTTTTTTTTAAAAAAACAGGAACAAACAAAACAAACCCCCTAATATCACTAGGATTTTTTCACATTTGGCAGTCAGTCGAGGCAAGAATGGATAAAGCCAGAAGCAAGTAAGTACTAAATTAAAGCAAAGTCTGGGGA
The DNA here is from genome assembly GCA_018389105.1 of Nautilus pompilius. Taxonomy (NCBI): domain Eukaryota; kingdom Metazoa; phylum Mollusca; class Cephalopoda; order Nautilida; family Nautilidae; genus Nautilus; species Nautilus pompilius. The sequence goes on from JACATO010000118.1 coordinate 214,293, forward strand.
TGCACAGAGTCACTTCCTGAAATTGGAGTCGGAAGGAAGGAATGACCCCCAAAGCTTTCCCTGGAAAAATTTGGACCCCTGAATTAATACACGATGTATGTATTTAAATAGAAATCTAGTTAAAAGTCAAGCGTACATACAAAGTCCTCGCCAGAGGTGTCGTCAAACAGTTCCACTCAAATTGTTCCTACAAAGGAAACTAACAGACATCAGTCTCGCTGAAGCTGCTTTGAAATAAATATTCTAGCTAACAAATCTAGAATTGATCCTGTGATGTCGCCAACTACGTCAGTGGATGATCTGCTATTGTTATATGTTTTAAGATAAATGATACTATGTTTCATAAGCAAAAGAACGCGCGGTGTCCTAGCATTATGAATAAAAGGGAAATATACCTGGGTAGATACTACCGAACAAATTAAGGTTTTGCTTTAAAATTGATGATTTGAAAGCGACTTTAATTACATCCTTGATGCCAATTATGACAAATGATTATGCAGATAAGCTAAAAAAATCTCAATGTCCTATTCACTTACATTTATGATACAGTGGTAAGTCCCTAAAAGATAATTTTTTTATGTATTGTCACATTGGGATGCAATCTCCTAAATTCGCTCGCCGTTCTCTGTAAAAATGCCAGTATCAGCTGCGCGTGACTTGCTTCGCTGAGCTCGAACAACACGGACTTCGTGGTTCTGGTCGAGACGCGGTGGTCTTCATTGAAAGCTTTAAGATTAATACAAAAAAAACACGTCTGTAATCAAATTGAAATTATTATTTAGTGCTGGATGCATCTTTTGACTGTTTTAAATAATATTTTAATATCAGAAAATTGTGATCTCTAATTATTCGCTGTCTGAATTCGTGACTAAGGCAACAGTCGCCTAGCAACTAACATAGAAGAGCCTGCTCTCCCAGTCGGCCAATCAACGGAAAGCAGTTAATAGTAAATAGCTAACCTTTTAGACATCTTTTTTTGAGTTTTAGTGAGATTTCTGGATAGTTAGCTGCCATATCAAAAAATCCCGACAAAAGAGGTCTGAAAGTTTGCTATTTACTTCGCCCGGATCTGTACCACCGGCGCGACTTTGCATAGACGAGTGAGACGGCTTAACGAACGAAGCAATAAATGTTTCCACATAATACAATAAAGATGTTAATTTTCCACTAAACATCTACCGCAACAGAATATTTTGTTTGTTTTCTTGCCAATCGAAAGTAACGTGTTTACAAATAACATTTATTTTACTTTTTTGTCTGTTTAAAAATTATTAAGAGAGAAAAAATATTTCCAGTACGGTTTTTAGAGACGTGAGACTGGCAGTTATGTCATCTTGAAGAAGAAGACTGAATTTTACGCTTTATCCACTTACCTTTTGGTTGGATGCTGTATAATTCCAGGACGCAAAAACAAATTGAGAAATAGTCGCGATACTTATACGGCTGGTTTATTCAAATTAGGTTTAAAATCTCCCGTTTTATACAACTGCTAGCGATACCCATTTTAATTTGAAATTTTCCTATTTAATAAAAAAATAGAAGCGAACAATTGGTTATCATTGCAATTCAAAGCAGAATATTTATAATATTGAAAATATTTATGGAAACAGGGAGAACTGAGTGATAGATCCAAATACCACGTGATAGAACCGCGTCTCTCTGGTAAAAAATTAAGTTTTTCACAATATAGCTATGTGTAGGTGTAGTAGACTGTGACTGGTTATCATGGAAGCAAACAGAAAGTGCTACACTTACAGGAGGACAACAAAAGTCTGGGTAGTGATATCATTGTAGTGAACGTGTGGCGAACGCTATGGCTTCTGGGACATGAGAGAAGTATATAAATTAGAGTCTTAGCTAGCGAAAGCTACTCCATAAAGCAGAAGTGATAGACCACAAGCCAGTAGAGATCCTACAAATGATCTAGCTGCAATCACGAATGTTAAAGTTTCTTCAAGAATTAAAATACAGATTAATAAGAAGTGGTCTCAATGGACGCGTTTTTGCCCAGGAACCGAGAAAACCGGACGGAAAGTTAAGGTGAGCCGGAAAGACATCTCCTTGGGCGGGGATTCATCTTTTAACACAAAAAAATCACCACAATGTAGCGAAAATTATTTTGAACGTAAAGAGGCTGATGGAATACTCACAAAAATGTAAGATGGTTTATTCTGCACAGAGTCCTGATATGAACATCAAGGAAGGTACATGGGGTATTACCGATACAGACGCCAACCGAACATCTTGGAAGAATTGCGGAAAGTGATACAGGATGGTTGAAACAACCTATTGTATGAGAGCATGAAGACAGCGCGTCATGAAGCAAACGACTCACATACCAAATACCAATGTATTATACAATGTATTAGTTTTTTAAAAGTATTTCTGCAATAATACAATGTGTATGTATTATATATACGTTTCTCAGTTGCTCATTAGTTGTGAATATCCTGTGTGTTTATATAATTATTTAGAGTACTCTATATATAAGTTGTCTCTCGTCAGATTTACAGTTAAAAATGAAACGGTGTTAAAATCTTTCTTAATCGAATAATTATTTTCCTCTTGCAATGTCACATCTTCATTATATATAAAACTAATTACATTAATTAAATGGTTGTTCACTGCTTTTGGATGTATTTGGAGAGCTAATGTTGTGTGGTTTTATTAATCAAACCAATTGGCGCAATGAAATCAAACCTAAAATCTTTCTTTGTTTACTGTCAGTTTGAAAAATCCACATAGTAAAATATCAATCATTCAGAACAATCAGTTTTTTAGTGTAACAATGTAAGAAGGAATAAGAACAATAAAACTAGAAAATTAGATGGAATCCGTGAGTCTACTGCGGTTGTTACTCCTACTTTCTACGGTTGAGATACCTATCAGATGTCTCCTACATCTCTGGACTAACGAAGTAGGACTTTCTTTGTTTGATTCTCATCGTTTTTGGTCTTTTTCGTCAACGACAGAATGATTAAAATTGTTCCCAACGACTCATCGCACCGACAGAAGGTTTCTGAATAAATCCCCGCCATTACGTCACACGTCTCGAACCGGAAGTTGACTGGCTTGACGCTTACGAGAGTTTCATTAACCAATTTAGGCCAATTACTTGTAATTTAGTAAAAAAATGATTATGTATAAATACAACAAACAAAAAACGAAGTTTGTTGTGTAATATTTATAGATAGCATCTTTTTAAAAAATTGTTACACGTTTGTCCCGCTAGAAACATAAACTGATTAATCTTTTACCAAATTTGAAATGTACAACGAAAATCTATCTGGGAGAATTTCACGAGTTATTCATTGTTTTTACCAAATTATATTAAGTACTGAAACAATTGCATAACAAAATATGCACAAAAAAGGACGAGAGATGTAATTTCTATTTTTAAAAAATCGGAATGTCCCAAATAATAGATCAGGTTTCATTTTTATCCCTTTAAAGCGAAATTAGATTCTGCACGAATGTCATTCTAAGAAAAGCTGTATAGAAAGAAACAATAAAATATACTTAAATGAAATAACCTTTATATATGTAATATAGACTTGCCTCTAGCTTTGCGAAACATATTAACCGTCGTACTTGTACATTTTCAGTTTTAGCACCTGATTTTACTTAATATTGAGAAATCGTCTTAAACAGTCTTTAATGGTGTCTGGTTTCGCTTAAAAATCTCTTTTCCCTTTTAATTTAATTTCCATTAATGGCCGTGCCTTCGTGTTAATTGTAGTAGAGCTGTCAATTCCGGCGACTTTCCAAATTTTGCAAATGGAATTTATGATTATCTGTCACCAGGAAAGAGAGATTCTACACAAGTAGGTTCTTTTCGCAGTTTGATTCATAAATGGATAGGGGGAATTCTTGAAGATAAAGCATCATATGTATGTGTGTGTATCGTGTAGGGTACTTTGCGCTGACTTTGCGTGTAACAGATTTTAAGTACTTATTGACAGCATTGAAACGGACAACTAGTCCGTTAAAACATTTTCCTGTCTACAAGAGTTACTCGGGCGATATCAGAAGAATTTAGTTCTTAATTACAACCGGCAAATGTAATCAGATATGGATCTTTCATCTTAAAACGGCAAAATATCTGAACTTCTCGGCGTAATAGCTTCAATAACCTTGAAGATGATCTCGCCCACTGACTCCATCAGAGAACATTAGAGATAAACTAGAAAGTTTGGAGCCGTTCTCATACAAAAACTTTCCAGCATTACGTATGATGGAACTAAACTATTTTCCATCAGCGAGAGATAAATCAGTTGTTAAATAAATTTACATTTGTTTTCATTTCCTTCCCCCAAATATGACTGGTACCATCTATCAGCTATCTTTAAGAAAACATGATAGACAGAATCTAAAAACCACATTGTGCAATCCGGACATTTATGTCAGGGAATCTGATGTCAGTAATGACGTCAAAAGTGTTTTAACATCGCTAGGCTAATGGCATTTTTAAATGCCAGTGGAGATTCCCTATCAGTGTTTTCATTGTCATTGAATTAGTGTTTACTAATGATCTCAACCACAGTATAACAGCAAGAAATGCATATGACATCAACATGTTGACTGCTAGCATTATATAAATGACAGTATTGACGTCATAAATAATAAGAGGCATGACATTTCAGTAATGCATGATGTATGATGTACACAGAGTGAACAGAACTAAATACCGTCATTTTAGCATTGTAATAAACATTTAATAAGACCAAAAAATAAAAGACAACTATGTCCAAATAGGAATGATGATATTTACATACCACCAGCTGTGAAATCTCTTTACTAATATCCTCTCTTTTTCTGTACATGTTGGAGGCGCATGATAACTAATCTTTAAAAACTATAAAACATTAAGTAGATATCGTGTTCTGTTTCTGTATATTAGTAAATGGGGATGCAGTAAGTATTACTTCTATCTAATGTAACAATCTTGATGTTACTCTGTCTTGTTAATTTACTTTATTTTAATTTTATCATACGAAGGCACTAATGAAGTATTTTTGTCCCCAATTAAATATCCAATATTTTTGCGATCAGAATCTCGGCATACGGTTATTGTGACACTGTCATGCATACACTAACTTGCTAACTTGTCATGAATGTACATCCAAGTTTGTAAGAACTCCTCTAGTCTGGAATCACAGAGAGCACTGGGAAATATGAATGAAAATGCAGAAAATATTTTGGCATTTTGCATGGATAGGATCACCAGCCTTGGTCTTCGAGACTTTAGTCCTCCCCGAAATAGAGTTAGCAGGTGCGTTTTTGTACGAAACGATTGAGAATACCGCACAAGAGCGGCTCGTGTCGGGTAATTAGCCAGGTCATACCAAAGCTGTGACGTCATGGGTTTTAGCGGTGTCACCTCGGGCGTCATTCTCCGTCAAGCACTGCCATTGTAGACAGGCGAAAATCTGGAAATTGACGTGTCGGGCAGAGGTGGCGGGCTTACTTGCAGACTGTCCGCTGCGTCTGCTTCGCGGCCCAAACTCAAGCCAACGCCACTAACGGCTGACGCGATATTATGCCGTAAGCTTGCAGATAGTTTGATAAAAAAAATTTTTCCGTTAGACGGCGCCATGCTCATATTCTATCACCAGCGCCGCCTGAGAATTGTGTTACTTAAAGTCTTCGGGACGAGGGGTCGTTGGTGGCTCCAAATGACACGAGGGTGAAATAAAATTTGCGTTGGTATTTACAGTGGATGCTTACATACTAATTAATGTTAAGTCTCTGTATATTTTATAAAAGTTATTTTCTTATATCTGTACTAACAGAAAGACACAAATACGATACCACACACACACACATGAAATAATTTCTTTGCATTTTAACTTTATAAAAAGTTTACATGTTATATAATTAACTAGTTCAAATGTATTTTATACGTTTTCCTGGTGATTTTAGTAAGAAATTTTTATTTAAAGTTCAGAGCAACGCTGACATTTGTAACATTATTTTATCTATTAAAAAAATTCATATTTTTCTCTTAAAGGGATGCGTAATTATATTACTTTAGATAAAGAAGTTGTATTCGCCCCAAAGGAATTCATCATCAGCGAATCCTTTATGAAATTTTATTCTTTCTTTATTCCTTCTGCGGTTGCTCGGCTCTTAAACGCAGGTAGATTTCCGTTAGCAGAGATTCTCTTCGACGTGAACAGCACAACCAACACTGGATTCCCCTGTGATGTCTTTTAGAGAGAGAGAGAGAGAGAGAGAGAGAGAGAGAGAGAGAGAGAGAATTCCTGCTGTCTTTTGCTGCCAGGCTCTTGGACAAGAAGACAACAGAACGGAAAGAAACATTTTTTTCCCCTTTCATTGTAGCAAATACGATGCATCTATGCTTCTTATCTGAGCCACACTAACGAGTATAAATATTCGCACCACAAAAATCAAAATAATTCTACACTTCTATAGTATTAAATGAACTTAATTTCAGTTTATTTTTTTAAAATTCAACAATAAAAAATACAGTTATCCAGCTTTCATCGTTTCGTTTTCTTGCTATGATTTCCCTCTTTTATATTTACTTTTTCATCCGCTATTCTGCTCTTTTCTGATGGTTTTAAAAAAATGTTTGCATATTATTCCATAATTGATTATTTTTTTACTTTATGTAATTCCCTCTCCTCCCCATTCTCTCTCGGATCACTTGCCTTTTCACTGATCCAAATCCACATCTTTTTTACGGTCAGTGAGCGATAAACCACAGTAAACTAAAACGGAAAAGAAAACATTAACAAATGTCTATCATCGCGTAAAACTGTGCATCAGCAGCACTGACGATTCTCATTAACTTATGGGAAAGTCAAAATATCCCCTTCTATTTATTATGGATCTGGAAATTGTCGGTTTAAGGCCGGAAAACCGGACTCCATCCCCGCACACCAACGTCCTCGACGCTCTGCCACTATCGCCGCACTCACACGCCAAATCCTAAGTCGATAACAACAACTCCTGCAGTACAAAATCCCCTGTAGTTCATTGGACGGGCTGCTTGACGGAAGCCATTCGTGACAAACGTGAATAACGATTTTGCTGATTATACATATTGGCAAGATCATTGCATATCGGAGACTTCTTCATAGACGAGTAAAATTGAAAATATTTTGATGCACGTGGGTCTGCAGAACTGTTGGCGAGAGTTCTACCAGTAAATGTACTACTAACTGTGAAGAGAGACGACTTTGGACCACTGATGAGGGCGGAAACGGTACAGGGATAAAACGTATTTTTCTGTGTCTAATGGACGTCTAAATTTCGCCAGTTACATATCAGTTCTCAGCAGGCTCTCTTATCTGAAGTTTATCGAAGCATTAATGATCATAATAACTACATACTAAAAACATATACACCAGCATATCAAACGCCCAGAAAGGTCGGGAGCCATGCTTATAGGCAAGAGTCAAGTAACCAAGTGAAAGCTCACGTAAGCAATTAAAGAATTCTCTAGTAAATTTGTTTCCATAAAAAAAACAAACAAACTAGACATGATCATCAGTAATGGAGGATCTACGCTATGGAAGAAGGAGGTATTCTTACTAAACGATAAAAAGTAGTTTCCGAACAGCTGCTGTACAAACGTAAAGAACAAATGCACATATGTGATAGAAACGATGTTGGACTTACAATGAAAGCGAGCTGTTGTTTTATCAGTGATATTTTCATTGAATAAAGTCATTTTAAGTGTTTTGATCTTTGGGTTCTCGAATAGTCTAGATGTCAGGTTTGACACGGATCTTTCCATACCTTTCAGAAATATTCAGTTTATGTTCCACGTATATGTTGCATTTTTAATGTTTACGTACCTTGGCAATCACCACCACGACAGGTATATATCATCCCGGCCACATTTGTTCTTAACCAGCGTATCTCTTTGATGGCTGACACTAATAACAAGTAGAATTCCTCATCTTTCATGAGTAATCTCCCATGCCAGATGAACAAGCTAATCAAACATGTCGATAATCTTAATGCATTCACCTGCTAAAATAATTAATTCTGCCAATCTATGTTTCAGGACAAAGCATTAGTTATTAAGAGATATTTCTTCAATCCGAATAAACTTATTAGATTTTAAAGATAAACTAATTAAACAAATTAAGCTGAACAACTTAATTTGATCAGATTACTGCTGAAATTTTTACGTAGTATTGCATTTACGATTTCATTACCTACATCTACAAAGAAAATATCTTTATCATGTAAAATTTAAAACTTAATTTGCATATAAACATGGCACATTTACTTAATTAATATGCAAAGAAGAACTTTTCAAACCAATGATGAAAGGGTTTAAAAACATGATCCTTTTCGTAATTGGAATAACATGGACACAAGATGTATGGAAATAAAGCTGAAGGTTTAAAGTTACTAAAATAATAGACATTTTTTCCTAAAATACTCGAGCGACGAATATTCTCTCAAACACATCATTACTAAAGGTTCATTAAGCTCTAAAATCCTTCCAGCCTGCGTTCCAGCTATCCAGATCATTTGATTACTATTGATCTCATTGCAAAAAGAAAAAAAAAGGATTTTCTTTATTAATTCCTTGTTATCACGAGGAAGACAAACACTGATTTCATGAACCGTTAACGACATGCCACAAAGCAATTATTCGGTAAATTCGGCGTTCTTCGTGGAAATATCCACAAGCCAAAACCCCCCAAAGATAACAACAACAAAAAGGAATAATAAAACCAAAAAAGAAGAATAAGAATGCTTTATACTCGGGTCAGGTAAAGTTTTGGAAGTAGATTCATAGAAGAATTTTTGTAAATTATTTTAACCCTACTGGAAAATTGAATTAATCTACGCACATACACCGGCCGATATATAAATTTCGACCTCATCAATACAATATTTTAATGAGTATAAAGTCGAAAATATAAACTTAAAAAAGTCTTTGTGACAAGAGTTTTAATATTAGTTTCTTTCTTTATATATTTACAAAATCATACAGTCTACTGTTATATATGAGACGTTCAAATTAAACCTTGCTGAATAGATTAGTTGTAATCGTATCCGAATGAGTTTTATTTGAATGACACTTTTTAATACATGTAATTATATACACTAATAAATAAAGTATAAATGAAGACTGTTTCAATGATGAATCGCATTTACAAATATAACCGTTTGTATATAATACGTGATTTATTAACGAAATAACATCATTACCCGAAAAGTTTATTAGCTCAAAGATGTATGAAATATGTATTAATATTTATCGATGCTGGAGACTTTAAAATATGCAGCAAGAATTCTAAATAAATTAATTTTAGAAAGTAAATTTTTGTGGACTTATTTTATTTATGTAATGTATATGTACGTATAATTAGGAAACTTAGCATTTTTACTTTAAAACACTTCAGAAAAATATTTATACATAATTGTAAAATAATTAAAATTTTCTTATAAGTTGTATATCAAAAGTACGAAATTAGAATAATGAATTGAGTACGTATTTGTTTAAAACTAAATAGTGTTGATAAATCTTATGATTTTCTTGATTTAAGGAAACCACTGCTGATGATCGATATTAGTAATAAACATACTAATACAATATAAATTCTATCATTAAAAATAAAATTTCTTTGACAGTAATGTACAGTTAATCAAGGCTTGATGCATATATATTATCGGGCGGTTATTATCCGTTGATGAACCACTAATCGGCTGGAAAGGCTTTTATCTGTCTCCCCAACGGACAGTCAGATACCACCTATTGAGATATCTATCTCTCAAAAGAAGTTATTTGAACCCGCGATGGGAGTTTCTTTTTCAATCGCTAAATGATTAATGACCAGCGGTGGTAATGGTAATGATAGTAGTAATAATAATGATGATGATGATGATACAGAAAATCTTAGTCATCTGAATAAGGCAACGCTGAACAATTCTATTTAATGATAATATACATTGGTGCGAAAATTATGGTAAATTTTACATATGAGTCAAAGTTGAATTCTTTTATGTACATTTCATATTGGCAGTGTCTCCTCTTCTGGTCTTTAGAGTTCTCCAACACATTTAGACATCTTTCTTATGATTGGATCAGTAACCATACTTCCTGCATCATCTCTAATACATGGCGTTGCGGTGTAGGTTCTTTTCTAAATTATGTTAACAGTAATAACTTGAAATCTTCAGACACATCCCTTACATTTATCAGACATAAATTCCATTTAATTTTATCTGCCTGTATATGAGAGGAGGGAAGCATTAGTTAAAGTAAAACACAGAAAACTGAAGCGAATTTAAAAAAAAAAAAATCACAACAGGGCAGGATATCCATAGAAAGGTTGGTGCATCTGAAAAAAATCCAATATCGAGAATTAAGAGTAAAACTGCTAGTGGAACGGGAGTTTTTCTGCCGACGATAGAGCGAGTGTAGAAAGAACCCCTCAGATTACATAATGGGGTTGTCACAGAGAGAGAGGGCCAAAGTTTACCTACGGTCAAAATTCAAAAACCCTGCAGTACTATGGTTGTGAATAAAACAAAGTAACGTTTTTAATTGTTCACAAAGTTAAATTAAAAAAAAACACATTTAATTCTATTATTAATCGTAATTAATTCGTAAACCATTAATAAGTATGTTAAATAATGGTGCTTTTGAGATATTTTTTCAAATAATTGAGGTGCCGTTCAGCAGTAGTTTAAGTCTATTTCGATGTCTCATATACCTGAGATGATAATATTTTTCATCTCACTGATGTTTTCATTAGTAAGCTTTCTTTAGTGAGGAGACAAGTTTTTACAAATTCGACAGAATAAACCCAGGATATGGAATCATCGATCTTAGGAAGAACATAATCGAGAATGCACTGCATCGACTGTCAAGTATCAAACGAATGTGTCATAGACGGTTATAAGTGAACAAAGACAAAGATGTGGGAATTCGTACGTAATTTACAGGGCCGCTACATTAACAGAGCTTTAAGAAAGAAACTCTCACCGCATAAATGGAGGAATGGTTTCTTGATGGCGAATAGGATCTTCCAACGTTGAAGGTGGGTCGATCACACTGCGCTGAAAGTGAAAAAATTTTTCAAAGGAAATGCAAGGCTTCGTTAAAACCGAGCGGATATCCTCCCGACTTAAGTGCTGTGGAGAAGAAGGTCTGAAAATATGTAAAGAGTCGCGAACAACGAGTTTTAAAATGGTTTGAACAAATATGTCCTTACCGTGGCATGAAATGAAGTATGCTGCAGCAGTCCTGAGGTTAGTTCAATTTTAAGGGAGATATCTAAACACGTTACAGTACATTACAAGTTAAAGTACTTTGTACCAAAAAATTAAATTGTATTCGAGTAGTTTTCATACTTTTGTATCTTACTGATGAACTTTCCACAGAAATTCTTAATTTAACCGTTGGTGAAAATCTCGGGAACTCTTTACTGCACTAAGGTACAAACTTTCATGTCATTTATTCACATGCCAAAAAAAATATTCAGCTTTAAGTCTATTGGAGATACCTCGCGTCAACTAATTACATGGAATTAATGTTTTCCAAAAAAGTTACTGCAATCAATACTAAACCTTGTTTAACTACTCACTAATTGCATGATTGTGATATTTTTCTCTTATACAAGAATAATACAAAAAGAAAATCTTATTGCGTTTCAAAGATGCACCCAAGTAATCTGTGAGAAGACTTTTAAATGCAAACTTTTACTTTTGTACATTCAATTTTTCAAAATAAACTGCATTTTAACATTATATTACAATCTAAATGCCGTGCTATAAAAAGTGTTTTTGATTATTAGCTTTATATGACTAGGTATTCTTGGTTTATATGAAATCTATATATGTAGATTCTAGATCAGTTTTAAGAGCTAAAATTTAAGAAAATAAACTCGTGAAGATTACTTTCACTTAATCTGCTTACATCTTTGCCCACACACAATCCGATGCTATTTCCACTATGAAATGGCCACACGTGTAGCGTAAGTTAGTTTAGGAATAGTTAGTCATCGTTAGAGACAAAATAGGATAGCGTAGATTACCGTTGTTTCGCACTACAATGTCCATCACAACGGAAAACCCCCCACCCTGTTCAATAGACCAAGAGTTATAACCCCTGCTGAGCAACGTTATCTCGTTCTTGTCACCATCAACAGTAGAAAATGTTTTTCAAAGCATGAGTTCTGCAAAATGATTTCACATGAGCAGCTAAACTTGGAATTTCGACATAATTTATAACAGAGTTTATGCTAGTAGTGTACGATCCAGAATGGCACTGATGCGTTTTCCTTTAATACACCGTCATCTGTTGCTGACAATGCAATGGGCGACATAACATCGCATTGGTGGAGGGTGAACCGTTGGCAATATGTACTTTTCACCTAAGCTAGATTTTTACTGAAACATTAACGATAGATTGGCTAAATTCTGCAGCTTCCGAAACGATTTGATAACTGCGCCATTACCCATCATGATTGATTTATTAGGACTGATAGCTGACAATCAAGTTAGCAAAAGGACTGATTTTTATCATCATTAGGAGTGGTACCAAAGGGATGAGATTGTGACGCCTGTATCGTTTCTTAAGGTCCCAACTTTATCTTTATGGATGGCAATGCCTGTCTGCTCTGTGGACGTGCTGCCTATCACCGCTGAATGTCAAATTCACAACATCATTTGCGTGGTCTGGTTTGCATGATCTTCGGATTTAAATCTGAGAAAGCGTATCTGGGAAATCCTAGAGGTGTATTCATCCACAGTCTCTTGATCAGCTGGAAGTGACTGTGATCGAAGAATGGTGCAACATCCCACAACGACAGCTGGATCATCTGATACGGTCGGTAGGGTCAGCGGTGCTCACACACATTACAGTCCTTTTGACACTGTCAGTTCGTCTATGTACATCTTTGTATCATACAATCATTAAGTGCTTGGAAACGACACTAGTTACTAATTACTTCTGTGAGGAGTTTATACAAAAAGAATAGATTTTAAACAGCTATAATATAAACTCAGACTAGTATGCATTTTGAAATTTGTATACGTATTTCAATCATTTTTGACAAATAAAAATAGAAGTGGAATTTAAATTACTATCGATTAGACTTTCTTTGAAGATGTCACCGAAAACGAATGTACACCGATGGCGGCACATTCACTGCTCCCATTGATTTTCCTTATCAGGCTGACGTTGCTCTTAATAATTAGGTAGATGCAATGTGGCGACAGAATAGGATGTGAGCGCGTGTAAAAGCATACCTACAGTAATTAGATGGAGTTGAATGCAGCAGCGAAACTAGATCACTGGTACATTTTATTTTGTATGAACTAAAAAAAAAAAATTAAAAGAGCAACGAGCCATCAGGGTGCTGCCAGTTCTGGTAGAAAGCACCGAGATATCTTCAGCTCAATAAAATAATTCTTTAATTTAAATTCTTTTTTTTTTTTTTACCTAAGTGAATCCTGTAGTGCAACAGGCACGGGGCAAAATAAAAACATATCTATCAGGCAAAAGTTAAAGAAGAATTCCCACAATAATAGAACTTTTTCAGCCGAAACTTTTAGTATTATAACTAAGTTCTTGCTCCTCTTCAGTGATACTCATCTGTATCTTTCCTAGTTATTCCACTTACCGTCACACTTTCTGGATGTACTTAATCTAAACCAGATGCAACAAAGCATGGGGATTAGGCGAATTGAAATTTGTTTATTATCCGCTTCGAAGAATCTTCCTGTCGTTGTCGTGATAAAGTCTTATAGTAATAACACAATTTTTTAACCCTTTGACTACCAAATCCAATGAGATTGAATAGCCATATCTTTCAGGCTGATGGCACGTATTTCATACATTCCGTATGACCACAGTCTGGAAGAGGAACCAAGATTATGAGCTTCTTTTCTGAGTACCCCAAAGCTTTAATGTGAACCTCCCATTGAACACTTTCGAAGGCATTTGAAACGACAGCTGAACGCAATCAGTCTACGTCCAGGTCTGTATCTCGTGCAGCGTAAGTCACAGTATAATAATAGAAAAAAAAAAAAACATCATAGCTTTTATATTAGAACTGGACTAGAAAAATCCTTGACATACGACACAGTCCGCTGATAGAAATCCGGCGGTACTTAGTTTATTTATCTTACAAAAATATTTTAAGCCAAAAATTCTCTCGAACCTATTTTGTAACTTCTGACGTACAAACTAATGAATAATCTAAGAAAATCAGAATATCAAACTAAAACATTAGTAGCACAGTCCTCCTTAAATATATAAAGTAATTAAGATTGTTTAAAAAGTTCCAGTCAGGTACCCGTTTAAGATTTAGAACCAAAGCAAATCTAATATATTATCGTTATCAACGTTCTACCCAAAAAAGTCATTAACCAAACTCTATTTTAGTAGCAGAGTTAGTAAGATTCCCTGGTCTATGCGTGTTTAATGACATAAAAATACCTGCTGATTATTTTAGAAAAAATAACTGTAATACGTATATATTTATCTTTCGAAATAGTGCTTTAAAATCAAACTAATATGTAGGAAATTCTGCTCTTTTATTTCATTTTCTTAAAAAGAAGGAAATGAATCTTTCACTTCATAGTGTCCTTTAAATTAACCCTTTTAAATTCTGCTAACAATATTTGAAAGTTTTCTTTACTTTTTCTGCGAATCTTTTTACATCTCTTTTTACAAGTTTCTGTTGTAAATACATTTTAAAGCGATCTTCTAAAAATTGTATCACGTTTTCTATTAATTTTTGTGAGTTAATATTTTCTATATAAGAATTAAGTATATCTTTTTCACTCGGTTTACTTTTCTGATATATTTCACCATTGCCTCAAATAGAGTTGCCGTCTACCAACAAACTATCCTAACCAGTATTGGCATATTTTATCTTAATTTTGCTAATAAACAAAAAGCTTCTTGAAAACGATTTAGGCTTTTATGATATGACCTTTTGATTTCAGCTACATTACTTAAAATTGCCCTATCTCACTTGTTTTAGTTGTTCTGGAAAGGATTTGCCAACACCCAGAACCCATTTTGTGCTGACTTTTCCTTAAACGCTCTTCTTTCAGCCGAAAACGGACCGATCTTTTACAAAGAAATCTTCAGAACTAATTTCCTGATGCTTTTCCTCCCTCCAGTCTTTGTCGCTGACTTTTTAATCAACTCTTAGTTGGTTGTTTTTCTATTTTTACTGTAATTCCTTCTTTGTTAGAGCGTATCAGCTGTAAAAAATCTCCAATCTTCTCTAGCGTTTGCTCTCGGATTCATCTTTTTAACAGGTATCTAGTATTTAATTTAGTAAAGCCTCAATATTAACTCTTTAAATGTAATCTTTCGAAATCATTTATCTCTTATCAATGGTTAAAGAAAATTGCTATTAATGAAGCAAAATCAGACACGTGTTTATTATTTAAAGAAAAAATTAATTTCACTGGTAACCACCAGTATATAATTTATTTTAATTACCATTATTTAACCGGGGCTAAAAGAAAACACGAAATGCACGGGACATTATGCAAAATTATATTTAAAGAGTTAATGGAAGTCTACGGCCTTATTAGATTAACCGATAAGATAAAGCCGACAGTAAATACTATAGCAGACTGTAAATCTGTAGATCATTGGTACACTTATATGTCTAAAAGTTGTTAAACCAGCAAAAAACAAGAACTAGGGGAAAACACAAAAAAGTTTTAAGATCTTTTTATAAGAGTTAAACTCGTCTTCAGCTAAAATCGAAGAACATTTAGAAGAAAACAGTAAAGGAAGATTTTGAAATGTTGGTAAAACATTTCCAGAACGAAACGAAGTCGAGTGAGCAGAAGTGAAATGAATAATGCAAGTGAAATAAAAAGTTCAAAACGAAACCAATATAAATGGTAAAAGATTAAGGACCGAATGGTGAAGAAGTGATCAGCCGTCAGTATCTCATTTCCTTTCACAAAGTTGTAACTCGCATTATAAAAATATGAAGAAAAAACAATATAACGTTTCTGCTTATTTGAAACGACTAACAAACCTGATTGTAATAATATTTCTACCAAAATTTATCAAACGTGATGACAGGAAAATGGCCATTCTAAGAATGCATGAAATATTGTTATTATCATGCTTTGCTGATTGATTGTTCTTGTGGAAGAAAAGCAATGAATAAAATTGCACCATATTGCTTAATTCATCAAAAATTTTTTAAAATTGCATTTTTTCTATTGAAAAGAAAATAACATGCACATAATTAGACTGAGTAATGCCCCAATGGTTTTCAAAATTATAAACAATAAGAAAGACAACAATAATAAACCACGTGTCTTCTGACATCACTTTTTTTTTGCATTGAAACGATTTTAACCACTATTGTGTAATAGAGCTTTAAAAGCATCCCATAATTTTTTTTAACGATTAGCTTTACCTTCTAAGAGTCTGCTAGCGGCTTATTTCCAACTGCATATCGCGTGGTTTCTTTTACATCTTTTTTATTTTAGAAACTCTAACCCAGTCCTTTACGTACCCACGTTTGCCTGCGCGCGCATAGCATTTATTTCAATTAATAATTTCAGTGGACCGTTAAACTCGACTGAGCAGCAACGGACAGTTCTGATTTCATCGAGAATTGCGAAGCAGAACAAAAGCCCTTTTGCCCTATTACCTGTAGAACGTTTACCTTGCGATGTTGTGCCACCAATTAAACCGGTTGGTGCGGACTCTACACGTGAAATTAAAGCAAACAGCGTCGTTAATAAGCCTATGATGATAAGCCAAGAATGTTTCCTTATAGCACGTGTATATTTGATCAGCTGTCGTTTGGTCATCAAGCGGATCATCTCTCGGCGTTTGGCGCATAAAATCCATTCTAATTGTAGTCCTATCCGGGGAATTTGTTTTATCGACTCCCTAAAAAATGTTCCGAGCGTTACAAAGACACACCTAGAAATCTTGTGTCTATGAAAGGAGATAAATAAGCAACTGTCTAAAGAACGGCGTTTCTACTTTTTAATTTCTACTCTAAATAGCAAACGATCTGTCAGGGTGCAGAAAACCATTAACCAAACAGTGAGGACTCGTGGAGATTAATTGTTTTAATTCGACTTTATTGTATCAGTTTCCATTGTGAGAGCCGGAAAAAAGTTTAGATGTCATATTTTCATTTTTTTCTTTTGTTTTAACTTACAACTTTCCATACATTTATCTTTCTTTATAAGTGATAAATATAATACAAAACATTCTCTACTTCGTCTTGTTTGTGCTTAGGCCCCCTAATTCAGATATAAGTAAAGTAGCAGGAAAACAAAGAATAAGCACAGAAGCTTACAAATTAAAAATTCGAAATGAAAAACCGGCCACATTTGGACAGCTAAGGTTAAAATGACAGCGTGAAGAAGCGAACCAAAATTACAGTTCTTAGGAGTTTTGATCTATCTATTGCCTTGTCTAGACAAATATTTAAATTATTTTCGCTAATTCTCCCGAGAGAAACCATTGCCAATTTCAGCATTTATTCTCAAGTATAGAGCTATGTGGGAGAGAGAGAGAGAGAGAGAGAGAGAGAGAGAGAGGAGAGAAGACTTTAAAATAGTCTCTAGATGCGCTCTTATTTTTTTTACCGACAGCATAATATTTGAAAGTTTCTATCCTTTAAAAAGAATTTTCTTTCGTCTGCTAAGTAATTATTGAATATTAAAGGTTCCTTTGTTTTCATTGGAAAAAAAAGAGAAGAGGAAAGCGATTATACGGTAGTTTTTAAAACAAATGCGCTATAAAAAATGTATTAGAATTCTGTTTCTCATATACTATTTCTAACATTTTTTTATTTAATCAAATCGGCATTAAAACTTAATTATAGTGACATGAGAGAGATAAAGGCTACGTTATTTACTCCGATTGCAATTAAATTTCATCAAACTCCTGCATTACCGATACATTCTTAACAGAGCTGTCAGAAAAATTACCAGAGTCATTGCTTAATACTCTGCGCATCTTGGCCCCTAACTTTTCCAAATCACGTCTTTTAGCGGCATACGTTTTTTTCTCATTTGAAATTCACAAGGGATTAGGTCCAAGCTTCTGGAAGTCATTCTATTGGCCTCATGCTCTCGGCTCTTAGACAATAGTAAAAAGCCACATCATCTTTTAAATGGGGAGTAACTCTTTAATATTCCTTATATATAGCGTGTAGTGTTTGGATTAAATATCTTTTGAAAATAATAGGTTAAGAGTTTAAAAAGTATGAAAACAAATACTGAAAACTTGAAATAAAAAACAGATATAATAAAAACCAGGTTCAACTTTTAAACTATGGTTGAGTAACCTGAGTTTTAACTTTTTAAAAATTTGACTGTTCATTAAAATTGCATTCATTTCTATCATCGTAAATCTGTAAACTATAATCAGGCAACATCAAGAAAGTCTGAAGCATTTATGAGAATTTTTATCAAATAATAACAGAAACGGCGAGTTATTAACATGCTTGCTTGTTATGGTGGCTAGCTGGCACTTTGGTGTTTATCTAATGCCGGTTTATTTGATTTTTTAAATTTGGATTTTCTGTACTTCCTTCCCCAACTTCGCATGGAATTTTTCAGGGTGCCAACAGGACTCGTAAACTGAACGAAATCATGGGATATCCTCAGTGGTATGTGTCGTAACCAGACTCTAAACTACGTTCGATATGGTAATTACATGACAATAGAACATATCGCGAAAGTACACGTAACGTATGGTCTCCCGCCCTTTAATCTTAACAGATTATTTTTTTCACACTGCTGATCAGTTTTGTCTTTCAGTACACAAATTAAAAAACAGCAAATAAAATTGGCTTAATTATCTGCAAAGTCTGAAGTTTTATGCTATTGGCAGATTGCTTTCTCTTCTAGTACGCATGCTCACAGTACCCGTAGACATGGGTTATTTACAATAGATTGCGCATGAAAGTTTTTCTTAGATAAAACCAACAACGCAGGAGGTAATAGGTTTGCAGCTGAAACTCCTCTCCGATTCCATTAAAACAAAACAAACATAGTATTAAGTTGTTACAAAGATTTTGTCGATTTTTACCGCAACAATGAGACTTCATAGCATCTCTGAACGTGAAGTTTATTAATCAAAGTAAGTTTCATCACAATCAATATCCTTCTGCCAACGAGTTAAAAGCGCATTTATACCATTATGAAACAAATCTGGATTTTTGGAGTTGATAAACTGTTGGAAGGCAGTTTAAGTTGCTGCTTGGTTGTTGAAGGATTCCATACAAGGGGAAAAGTCCAGGTCTTTGTAAAGGTGGTAGTCTGCTGGAGAAAGGTCTGGTGGATAGGTTAGATGAGGGAGAACTTCGTACCTCAAAGTATTCAGTTTTCGAAGAGTCATGAGAATGACCATTGTCGTGGAGCAGGATTGGGCCTCTTCGATTCACCAATGCCAACTGTCATTGGGAGAGTTTCTGATGAACAACGTTTAATTCACGGCAGTACCTTTCAGCTGTGATGATTTCGCCAGGTTGCAAGACGTTATAGTGGATGACAACAGTTCCAGTCCACGAGACAGTGACTATGACCTTCTTTGGGTGGAGGCTGGGTTTTAGGCGCCTTGTCTTGTCGAGCCACTTTGCTGATTATTTGTGATTATCATAAAGGATCCATTTTTCATCACTTGTAATGATTTGGCCAAATGGGTCGTTTTTGTTTCTTGTGACAAGTGAAGAGCAGATCTCCAATCGACGATTTTGTTCTTCACTGAACTCGTGAGGCACCCACCTCTCAAGCCTTTTCACATGCCAGATTGCGTCAAGATGCCGGAAAACAGTTGCAGTGCTTACGTCAAGCTCTCCAGCAATTTCTCGCGGCTGTTTTTCTTGGATCGGCTTCAACTGAGTCTTACAGACCGTCATTATCACAGCTGGAAGGACGTCCGCTACGTTCCTTATCTTCGAGGCTCACATCTCCTGATCGATACTTTGCAAACCATCGTTGTACTGTGCGCTCATTTGCTGTGTCCTAGCCCAATGCTTGCTTAATGTTACGAGTCGCCTCGCTCACTTTGTGGCCTGGTTTGAACTCGTGAAGCAAAATGGCACGAAAAACCTCTTTATCCATGCTTCATTCAGAACCCTGAAACAAGTATCCATTTTATGATGTTTATAAAGGTAGGTTTTGAATAATGTATGCCAAAGCACATGCTACAAAACGATATATAACTTATCTACATACACCTTCAAGGCATTGCAAAAACTGAACCCCAAATTAACATAATATAAACTCTGACATGTGGTTTGTAACGACACATACCTGGCAGCTCTCCCGATTTTGGCGGGAGTCTCCCGATTTTTAATCAATATCCCGTCCTCCCTCTTTTTTCGTAAAAAAGACCCATTTCTCCCGATTTTTAAGAGCCCTCCCTATAAAACGTGAAAACAACCCGATTTTTCGTCACCCATAGTCGACATTTCGCGAGTTTCATATTTTTACCAATCATAAATCAGCAAACCCGTCGTCTCGTTCCGTATGGTTCACGCTATCGTCGTCCGCCATTTGATCCTATAGCCACCTGCCACACCGCAGGCACTCCCATTTGCGTCGCAGACCTCTGCGGTAACTCACATTTGCATCACCGGCCCCGACAACTTCCTGTCGCTCCGTCTCCCTGATAGAAGCAAATAATACACGCTGGCGACAGGGTCCGGAACTCGACCTGTTACCGGCCGGATATACACAAGCCAGCTCGGCTTTAGGCGAAATTGGGCGCCAACAACCTGCCATATTAAGAAGAAATTGTTCGATATTATTGCATAATAAGGATATTTGCTTCTGCTTAAAAGTCGCATCTGTATAATGAGCTGAGAGTTTACATGCATAATTTTGAGAATGAGGTGTACTTCTTGAATGAGGAGCAGCAACATGGGAGGTGCCAACCATGCTCTCGCAGCATCACTTCGGCGTAGATAACCGTAATTTTGTTTTTGTTGTTGTTGTCACGCAATGTTTGAGTTTATTTTTTTCTTCTTCGTTCTAAATAATTTGGCTATTTTTTTGTTATGGTTTTCTACTTGATTTTTTTCACCAAGCAAAGTGGTAAAAGTTAAGATAACCTTCAGTGTCGTAGAAAAAAACATAAAACGAAAAAGTTCTATGAATTTAAAACGTTAAAAAAACAAATTACCTCCCCCTTTTAGTTTTCTTTTCCTGGAGACTCGCTGTTTTTTTAGCTTTACGTTGATTAAAATCCTCGCTTGGTGACGTCAGAAGCTGCATTAGAGACCGTAGCTGTCGTCTTTCGGAGAAAGGGAAGCCTTCCACAGCTATAAGAACAATTTTTCCTGATGATGAATCGTCTGAACAGCGTGAGAACTTGAACAAGCCTTTTTTTCCTTCGAAAACATTTCACACCGTAAGGTGGAAATTTACTTCAAACATTATTCTTATTAAATGCGGTAAAAATTAAAGCTTTACGTTTCAGGAGAGCCCGGCTGGTAGAACATAATTTTCTGCTTGGATTTGTATGTAGCATCGTTTCAATTTTATGGTTTTTCTGTTTTTATCCAGCATAAGTAACTTTAAAAATTCAAAGGGGGAGACTATAACTGATGTATATAGTTAATTAGATGGAACTCCGAGATACACCATTTGCAACAAAATTTTGAAAACCATATATATGTATACAGGTGCATCTCCAAAAATTAGAATATCGTGGAAGAGTTAATTTTTTTCCGTAATTTAATTCAAACAGCGAAACTTTCATATATTCTAGATTCATTACACATAAATTGAAATATTTCAAGCCTTTTTTTGTTTTAATTTTGATGATTACGGCTGACAGCTCATGAAAATCAAAAATCCACTATCCCAAAATATCAGAATATTTCATAAGATCAATAAAAAAGGATTTATAATATAGAAATGTCGAACTTCTGAAAAGTATGTTCATTTATGCAATCAATACTTGGTCGGAGCTCCTTTTGTACAAATCACTGCATCAATGGGGCGAGGCATGGAGGCGATAAGCCTGTGGCACTGCTGAGGTGTTATGAAAGCTCAGATTGCTTTGATAGCGGTCTTCAGCTCGTCTGTATTGTTGGGTCTAGTGTCTCTATCTTCATCTTGACAATACCCCATAGATTCTCTATGGGGTTCAGGTCAGGCGAGTTGGCTGGCCAATCAAGCACAGTAATACCATGGTCAGCAAACCAGTTACTAGTAGTTTTGGTACTGTGGGCAGGTGCCAAGTCGTGCTGGAAAAGGAAATCAGCATCTCCATAAATCTTGTCAGCAGACGGAAGCATGAAGTGCTCTAAAATCTCCTGGTAGACGGCTGCGTTGACTTTGAACTTTATGAAACACAGTGGACCAACACCAGCAGATGACATGGCATCCCAAATCATCACTGACTGTGGAAACTTCACACTAGACTTCAAACAATTTGGATTCTGTGTCTCTCTACTCTTCCTCCAGACTGTGGGATCTTGATTTCCAAATGAAATGCAAAATTTACTTTCATCTGAAAAGCGGACTTTGGACCACTGAGCAACGGTCCAGTTCTTTTTCTCCTTTGCCCAGGTAAGACAATTCTGACGTTGTCTCTGGTTCAGGAGTGGCTTGACACTAGGAATGCGACACTTGTAGCCCATTTCCTGGACACGTCTGTGCGTGGTGGGTTTTGATGCACTGACTTCAGCCAGTCCACTCCTTGTGAAGCTCCCCCAAGTTCTTGAATCGGCTTTGCTTGACAATCCTCTCAAGGCTGCGGCCATCCCTCTTGCTTGTGCACCTTTTCCTACCAAACTTTTCCCTTCCAGTCAACTTTCCATGAATATGCTTTGATACAGCACTCTGCGAACAGCCAGCCCTTTCAGCAATGACCTTCTGTGGCTTACCCTCCCTGTGGAGGATGTCATTGAGTGTCTTCTGGACAACTGTCAAGTCAGCAGTCTTCCCCATGATTGTGGTTGTGTGTACTGAACCAGACTGAGAGATTCATGGTATTTATACTGCATAAATAGTGATTTACTCAAACTCTAAATGGAATATTCTAATATTTTGAGATACGTTTTTTTTAATTTTTTTTTAGCTATAGGCCGTTATTATCAAAATTAAAATTTAAAAATGCTTGAAACATTTTAGATTACATGTACTGAGTCTAGAATATATACAATTTTCACTTTCTGAAATAACTGACAAAAATATTGAACTCTTCCACGATATTCTAATTTTTTTAGATGCACCTGTCTATATATATATAACAAGCCCACTACACGATTAGACTGTTTCACTTTTTAGCAGATTATTATTGTATGTACCACTATACAGAGGAAATTATAAAGTTGTTTCCTGTAAGGATATGCGCTCCATTCCCATTCAAGCATAGCATGTATTCGCATGCACTCGCTCTCCATAACTTTTCCCAAAATGTCTCGGCCAATATGGCTTTTACAGTCCCGCAATCGCAATTTCTAAGTTTCTGATAGTCCTTGTATATATTTCACGAACTTTCTCCTTTAGTAACCTTATAACAGCATAAAACCGCAAGAACGGAAGAATCTTTGCCCATGACGTCCAAAAATCACACCAAACGGTCGACGCTTTTCTTTACTCGAAACGGATAGTCCAGGCATATGATGAATTTTTTACAGGAATATGTTTAAGTCCTTCCTAAAAATTCTCCAGGCTGTTGTAGGCTGCTACTAATCCTGTGACAAATATCCTACACACACACACACACACACACACACACACACACACACACACACACACACACACACACACACACACACACACACACCGATGAGGGGACTAGTTTGCTACTTATTATGTAAATACCTCTGTACTATCAAAATACCAAAATGAACCATTCATCAGCTTCTTTCTCTTTTTCTAGCTCTGCCATTTTTTCTGTCTAAACGTTCCCTCTATGAACACCAAACTAAACTCCATATTTCCTCCGTATAGTGTTACCACTTTTATATTTGTATCACGTTTAGTTCCAAAACTCCTACTTGTATCAGAACGTGAGAGCAAGTTACCATGATACGATTTTATAAATTCAAGATTTTTGCATAATTATAGATCCAGTAAATTATTTCTTTAAATATCAAATTTAATTCGTGTCGACAGCATAGAGTTATCGTGTCCTCGGATATAATGTGTTACTTCTCATTTGAGCAATTTTAAACTTTGCTATGAATATATAAGGGAACAAGAAAGGGCATGAAACAGGATGGTAGTTAATGGTTAGAAAAACCTATACATAGAGGTATAGAATTTATTGGTGCTTGAATTTCCTCTGCAACAGCTAGTGTCTCAGTATATACGACCATTGGCTGAGGAGCATCTATAAAGTCTTCGCTCAGAGCTGGTAACGAGGAAAAGCGACTGACTAGGACAAACCAGAACTACACCTTAGAGCAATGGTACAATGTTTTGCTGTCAGATGGGAACCGGAATGAAATATTTGATGTTAACCAGCGACGCTCTCTTAGAAGAAAATACGGAGAAAAGTTTTAGGCGAATTGCATTTGTTCTGCAACTAAATGCTGACTTAATAAAAATTGATGGGATTCTCACAAAAGGATGTAATATTCTCCAGCAAACTCACAGTTCCATCAAAAGATCATTTGACAGTGGATAGGTTTATAATAAAACATTAATGATCCGAAGTACATTGAAATCTAGATACAAAGAGTATATCTTGCTAGCAGAGCAATTCTTTTTCTGCTCCATCCTTTTGGTCTGAACCCCATTAAACTTGAGAGAGATGAACTGAATTGAAGTCATGAACAAAGGTCTGAACAATACTATTCCTTTATTTCTAAAGAAATCTGAGTTACTCACCAGACAGGTCTTAAAAAGTTGTTCAACAGTGACCATTTTGATACATAAACTGAGAGGGAGGACAACGTCACAATTAAAGGTGGATAGTGCATCTAATTATGTATGGCTTTCTGTTATAATGATGCATTTCCATTAACAAGAAAGAGAGGAGGAAGCAGATAGCGGTGTTTTCGTTTGGTTTTCTTTTGATTCTGATAAATTTAACTAATGTTTATGATCATTTCATGAAGGAAGTTCTACAGGACTGCCAGCAGCAGAGGGTTGATTTACGCCCCATAGAACACATGAAGCATTTCTTTTTCCCAGAAGAGCATAGAATTAACGACCATCGTCTCGTGTTGTCGCTTTGTTTGGTGCTGCTGCTTGGAATTTTACGAAAATTCGGCGCTAATTTACTTTTCTAGGTCCGTGATGTCCATGGGTGATCTCTTGTCGCCCACAGGTATTGCAAATCGGTGGCTTAGTCTACCAATTAGCGATGCAATTTAATTTTCTATTTTTTATTTAGAAAGCGCTAAAAATTGTATTTATAAAATGTAGCTAATAGAAAGAAAAGAATGGGTTCTTTAGACATCTAATCCTGTCCAGAAAGGCTGGTAATTAAACCCTTTTTTTTAGGATCTTAAAATTATAGGATCTAGATCGAACGCAAAGTCTGAATTAGTTTAAAATTCAGTGGTAGAAAGTCCTCCCGTCTTAATGTATTTTGAGCTGAATATCTTTATCAGCGATAGGATGTCACGTGTCTTACGTCAACATTATCTTTCTCGTGTTTTCGGGTTCCTCTGGACGATTTCCGCTCTCTAACCATCCCTCGTGTTCGGGAATACAGGTCACTCAATTACCGCGTGTCAACGTCCAGTAATGAAAATGTAAGTCGGAGATATGGCGATTGGGCACTGAGAAAGCAAACTAATTTTGGTGATAAATATTCAGGGCTGAAGTTGGTCATTTCCAGGTTATACATTGAAACCGTTTTTTACTTTTTTTTTAAATTCGGTCAGATTGAAAAAAAGAAGAAATAAAAGAACTGTCTCTCGATAATTGGCTGCTTTCACACACCTTTGTTAATTAAATATATCTCCGTCATTTTCTCTCTTTTTTTGTTAGCATCACCGACTTAATGAGCTACTGATATCGGAAACCATTACTCATATCGGAAAAGTTTCTGAAATTGGATCCGCTTTCCACAGAATTAGTTTTAAAAAAAATATTATGCAATCATCCTCTCCCAGCCAAATGATCAGCCAGGAACACTCTTTCTCTCCTGAAGTTGCCATGTAATTTTAAATAAACATACATCACGCACCTTCCCGGTCCCCCTTTTTATGTATACAAGATCCGCTTGAAAATGCTCACCAAGTATTCTTTGTGTCCGGAGAGACGGAAATGAATACGTTTACATCTTCTTGAAGACCTCGAACTGATCTGCGGTTGAAGAGCGAGACAAAAGGTCATCTTTAATAACTGACGTAATAAAATAAGAGAATACTCACGTAGAATTTGCAAGCTGTTAAACATGAAAGGCAATAAATGTTGAGTAAATGTGATATAAGATATTTTTATTTATTACCGTGCCTTAGTTATTAAAGATGAAGATGACTTTACATCCAGTAAAATGAAAAGTGCTTTCAAACATTTACTACAAATAAGTTTTGCATTCGGAAGAATGAGAAAACCGTAAAATAGTATACTTTATATCGGAATGATCGTCAGCAGATGGTAAATAGTTTCAACTTTGACTCGTTATGCCAAAGGACTGTGGCTTCTGCAGGCATTTCGGACGCCGATTTCTCAAGAAACTTTCCCAGAATCACTCTAATAATTCACTCACAGCTGATGCTAGTTTAAAACATGTAAGCTACTTTCCCGAAGCTTGCACCTGGCATCACGCCCCACATTTCCTTCCTTTCAACTGCAATCTCATTATTTATCACATTGTTGCTGATTTTTCTCGTTGTGCCTCTTTGTAATTCTGTCTTTAACTTGGTAAATAAGTTTGGAGGTTCCCGCTCCAGCTCATCAAATGGATGTGTACTTCAGGCAAATGATCTCTATTTTGGCAGTTTCCCGCTGTGTTCAAACGAGTGCACAATCTCAGTCGCCGCTTCCAGCTGTTGTTTTTTTTCTTCTAAAGATGCTATCCACCTCTATTTTAACTTTTCCTTTTCCTCAATTCTGCCAATCAAGCCGCGCGAGTTCATTATCATCGCAGTTCTGTCGTCAACTTCAATGCTACTGTTTGTCCATGCAAGGGCTTTGCAAACGACTTCAGCTGTAAACGAACTTTACTGGTCGTGCTCATGTGCTGACCACTCGCAACGCAGCCATCGCCATCGCCAGACTCCATCTCTCCAAGCAGTGATATCCCCTCTTAGGCACCCCTTTGTTGCTAATTATCAGTGGTTTTTCTTACTCAAACCATCCCCGCCACCTTTCTGCATTATTCAACTGCTTTTCCCCTAGATTTGAGCTTTTATTCTTTCGCATTGTTAGTAAATTCATTTTTTAAAAAAAGATGACGCATAATTTTGAAAAGAAAACAGATTCAGTAGTAGAACAGTGGGCAAAAATTTGTATGTTTAACGTCTTCTTACCAGAAAATAAATGTCATGTAATGGTGAAGTTTACTTATCCATACAAGTCTTTATCCGGCGAGCAGGTATTCTTTAGTTTTTACCTACTGATGGCAATTAAAAATGTAATGATTATACTGCCATTTCTGCTTTTTCGGGAAAGTCTGAACAATGCCAAAGCCACAACTGTTATTACCATTGTAAAAGAAAATGAAAATACAAACTAGTTAGCGGGATGCTGCTTGATGTCATGCGATAGAAACACAGCAGCCACTGATGACGTCATTCCAGATTAATTCGGGCTGTTTCCATCGCCTTGTTAAGTATTACTACCGCTGGGCCTATGTTTCGAGGATCGACAATCAACATAATTTTGGATAGGTATTACTTTTGTGCAATGTTATTAAACTGCAGCAGTTGTTTTTCAATTTCTGGACTATTATTGAGATGATCTGAAGCTGGCATCAAAGTGAGGCCTGTTTTTTACTAAGTTTGAGTAATACTGAAGCCGCCTCATCGTAGAGACAGTTTTAACAGACAGCAGCAAGAAATCTATTCTTAAAATGAGTTTCGAATTAAACAACCTTCTGTAATAGTAAATATCTCAGTATTTCAAAATAAATTTACAGTAGACATATACATAAAGAATTTATATGTTTATTATTTTGCTTTTTGTCGTTGAAAGTGATTCTGGGCTTAGATTGCTGTTATGGACCACCATACTTTCGTTATGTTCTTACCTTGCCATGGATTACAAACGAGTTTCTGGCAGCACCAGGCAGGTAATCTGTTTACAATGCATGGATTGCCACAAAACTAAAAAAAATGGCTTTTAATAACGATCAGAACTAGCTTTGTCAAGCTGTAATTCACATCTCCAGAGCTGAAATGGCAGCGACCGAGAGCCTGTGCACTTTTTGCAAAGTTAATTAACATGGAATAAGTTACGTGTTACTCACTAGATTCTTTGATTTAAATGTCAGGAAAATAAAGTGGTAAATTAAATAATAATACCAAAATACATAGCGGACAGGGTTATGTTTCAAGATGATTAGCATATTTTATTATTATTTTGTACAAAAATGCAAAGCGCTTTGGTGGTTTGGCCGCGTGCTATTATTCTTAATGAAAAAAAAACAAGAAAATTGTTTTAATATTGGAATAAGTTTTGGTTAATTATAAACACTAAAAGATTTTTAAAGAATTTTAAAACAGCTTATTCATTAAAATGTACTCTAATATTAAAATAGATACAACTTTAAATTTTCCTGTATTTTTATGTCTTGTTAGCTGGTGAAAAAAAGGTAATCATTAATGATCGTATATATTCTACCATTATCCTCTTAACGATCTACATTATAACTTTCGAGGTCCAATGACATCCAGCAGTAGCAGCGAAGTTGGAGAGTAGGTGTTGGACATTAGTCTTTGTCACCAATAAGAACTTGATTTTTAGATATGGGAAGAGAATGGAGACCCCGGAAAATGCTCACTTGGCCGAGATTCGACCCCGGGGTTCTCAACCATGGCAGTCCAGTAGTAAAATACCTCACCACCGGCAG
Source organism: Nautilus pompilius (assembly GCA_018389105.1). Taxonomy (NCBI): domain Eukaryota; kingdom Metazoa; phylum Mollusca; class Cephalopoda; order Nautilida; family Nautilidae; genus Nautilus; species Nautilus pompilius. The sequence goes on from JACATO010000118.1 coordinate 243,238, forward strand.
TATAATTCGCCATGTAAAGCTGAACTGTTTATTTCTCTGAAGTTTTGTAAGGATTTTGGTAAATGAAGTTTTCGCTGAACTATCAGGAACCGCCCGATCGTTAAAAGGCAGCTATTTTGGGGACTGTTTAAAAGTTTGCAAAAACGAGATTTTAATATTATTTGTTACGCATTTAGTTAAAGAAAAATATCCAAGCGTTACGTTAGTAGCTTTAGAGTTAGAAGGCAGTATTTAAGCTTCTTGATTTTGATTTTTTATGTGGGAAAGCTTTCCAGATATCGCAACCTCTTTTTTTCGGAATCACCCTACGCATTTCAGTATTTTCACAAAGAGCATTTAAAGGGGCAATCTGCCGATAATCAGGAGTGGACATAAGAACTGAATCCAGTTTCGTTCATTTCTAATTGAAACTTAAGTAAAGGCACGGACAGTAGTGTTGCTTTCTTATTTTAAAAGGTTATAAATAACCAAGTTTGTATTATAGATAAGCGAGATGGTGAGCTATATGACGCTTGCAGCAAGTTCTACCGTTATTTCTCCTGGTTTTACTTCAAAAGAGCTAAAATGACGGTCTCCATAGGAATTACATAGACATATTTAAATACTTATTAGATGCACTTGATGACACCTTCTTTCCAGTAATTTTAGCACTAAAATAATTATTAACTTTAGTATAATATATCTAAACTCACCGATTGTTACGTTTATGCATATATAAAACCTCGAACAAAGATTTTCTGCAAACGGTTTCACTTAAAAGTTCCAACATTTACCATTTCTATTCTTGTTGGTCTTCGTGTGGTAAAGGGAAAACCAAACAACTTATTTTCAAGATTCACGTAACTACATATCGGCGGACGCAATTTTATCGAGGCATCATAATTTTAAAGAAAATATTAAGTGTTTTCCAATGTTGAAAAAAAAATCTGCAATATAATAAAGCCAAGAATTACTTTGATTTTCAGTGTACTTCCTAAGCATTCTTAATGCAGTGTTTTTTGCGGAGACAGATATGTGATAAGGTAGCCGTAAACGTCAGCAGAAAGCACACTTTGTAGCATTGCTTCCACTAGAGGATATTATTTCAGAAAATGAAATACATAAATGATAAATCAAAAAAAATAAAAATGCCTAAAAGTGACATTAGTTATCGAGTAATTACGGTTAAGCGAAAGTAAAACAACCTAATTATTTCGGCCACCGAAATAAGATGGCCGCCACCGCCGTAAGCTACTCGTGGGAATCGATAGCTTCGTACTCAATATTTCTGAAGAGATGCCAGCTAATTTTTCCCCCGAAATCTGAGCAATCTCTCGCCAACTTTTAAAAGAAAAAAAACAAACTGCAAAATGTATCTTTAGGTTCGAATCGACTTCTGTCCATACATGTATTATTCATAAACTGAAGATCTGAGGCCAGTTTGAAGTTTTCTATTTATCGCAGTGTGGTGATTTCATAACTGGAAAATGTCGGCGTGATTTATTTAATTGCTTACATGAAAGGGTTAACTATCTGCTGCAGTTATTCAGAATGTAATGTTATCAATCTATCAAGAAGTTTATAGTTTAATTTGCTAGCTGTGACAAGTAAATAAAAGAATATTTTCCATTTTATGTTATCCATATTTATGTCTATGGTAAAAAACAAAAATGGAAACGGAGCCCACGTCGGATTCAAGACAACCGAAAAACAAGTTAACATCATCACAGATCGCACCTAGCAGCAGAACAAGGTAGGACGTTTATTCTTAAAATAAATGCGATTATATTAAACAAACGAGAGGAAATATACGAAAAATAAACTGATTGATACGAACGATATATGAAGCTCCAATATTTATCATCGTATGAAGAAAAACTACTAAAATCAGTATCGCGGAATTGCTCTTTTATAGCTGAAATTTAAATGCCAACTTAAATGTGTTTGTATTTTCAACTCGTAATCCTACAGTTTAGGTAGAATAAACGCACATGTATCTGTATCGTGAAACAAACCAAAGCCAGCCATATTTTGAAAACATCAGAGCATACCTATCGAATCTCTATAAGAAGTATCTGCTGTTTAATTTGATATTTTCCTGGCCTTTTTTCCATATCCAGCCAAGTTATCTGCATTAAGAACTAAATGTTTTTATTGAAACAATTTTGAAGAAAAAACTTAGGATGCCCCAGACCATGATGCTTCCGTATCCGAGTAAATCTGCTGCTTAACACTTGTGGGGGGTGGGTGGGTAGGATCGCGTTACTTGAAAAAAAAAATCTGCTAACGAAAAAATGTGTGAGAAATTATTTCAAGTATGAGATCCTGTGAAAGGGAACATTACTTTCCTCGGAGCGACGTTAAAGCTAATGGCGAGTAACCGTTCGCGTCGAGACAGGAGATAATGATACGTTTAACCTTTTGGTCTTAGTCAGCTGACAGCGATCCTACCTGAGATATCGGATGCTTTGTTGTTGGTTTTTTTAGCTTCTTAAAATGTAAAACAAAACAAAAAAGAGTAAAAAAAATAAGGGTCATATGAAACAGATTTACAGCAATGTTGTACTTTCTTTACATGCATGACTCTACTGTTTCTGTTGTCCGGGGAACCAGTGGGAAGTTTAAATTCTGTTTAGAGCTAGAAGCTACATTCAGGATCACTGCTAATGGAAGAATATCTCAGGCTTCACTTGAACAAAAATGAATTGTATGAATTTGAAACCTAAATCATTTTAAGGAAGTTTAAGAATTGCGCGTCTTTGCTACTTCATTGGTGAGCAAAAAAGGTTGAGAATTAAGTGCGTTAAAATCAAATTATTTTTAGATTAAGTAATGAAGAGGATGCAGCTGTCTAATAATTCCATATTCTATTAAAATTCTTATAAATGTGTGCTAGGAACTGGGCAGATTAACGTATCGCATTTCTCGGTATGGTAACGGCTTCCGTTTGATTTCCCGGTTACCCGAGCTTCTTCCCAACACTAACCAAAAGTTCTAGTAAGCTAACTTTTTGGTTGAAGATGGCGATATTCAATGAGCGCGTGGCGTAAATACCCCCTCCAGAGACCTTGTCAACTTACTATAAATCACGTTCATCCTGGTCAGTTCTTTACCTACAGAAAAATCTTTTTTAAAGAGAAAAATTAAATCGCTGAGTTTAGTTTGAAATAATGAATATCGCGAATTATAAAATAATGTAATTGAAAGTTTGTTCCAGAAAAGAAAATTCGAGTTCCATTTCCGTTGGTAACAGCTTGACTTGACTTGGCCAAACCTCTGCGTGACCTCTGATTTTCTTTGCACCAGCTGGCCGTGGGAATTTTTTCTTGCATTCCTATCCCCCCACACATCTAAAAGTAAAGAATTATAAGAGGAAGTTTTTTTTAGGTCAGCTGACGTTGGAAGGTTACGTTTTGGACGTTGCTTCCGTCGACAAATCTTACTCCGTCTGACCCGCATAAGAGGCACAGCGACAGCAAAAACAGAAACCATTCGACTGAATACTTTCTCAAAGAATAATTTATGTTCGTCCCCTCTGTTGGAAGAATGCGAATATACCGGCGATAAAGTTTTCTTTACTTAAACCCCCCTTTTTTAATGATACTATCGTCACAAAACCAGTTGTGACGAGAAAGGGCGTTCAGACAACAGAACCAAAGAAGCGACCGAGAATAAAGAAGTTATTTCAGAACAGTTGAAGAAACAAAAAAATTAACATTAGTTTGGCATCTCTGAGCTAATAAATAAGGTTTCTGCAAGGTGAAACCACCGGAAACCGGTTCCGGTTCCTCTATCGTTTTCTTTCAGTGGAATTGGACGTTTTCTTCCACTGATGCGAGTGCATTCCTATTGTTTACAATTTCGTTGTTGTCAGCAAGACGTGATATTTTAACATAGGAACAGATAACCGTAAATTAAAACTTGACAACTTGATGCGCAATTTGTATTTTTTTTTATCAACTCGGAAGAAGTATCACGAATAGTGTTCTCGCTTGATAGGCTTTTGCGAGAATTTAAGCTGACGCCGGGTTTTGGACTGAAGGCGGTATCCTACCTTGTTCCATGGTCGTCGCTGGTGATGTTGTCCTGACGAGTTCAACGCACTTATCATAAACACGAGAACCACTCGCAATTATTTTGAAGCGTTTACTTTCTCCATTAGTCTTAATACTAAAAGATAAAATGAAAGCGAAAATCTAAAACCATTTAGTTAAAAGGTATCTAAAACAGAATAAATTGATAAATAGAAAATTTATTTCAGTTTTTGGTGAGGTTTATTAATTTATTTTGATTTTAGAGAAATCTTGGTGAAACGAAAGTAGACAGAAGACAAATATACCCTGCTTGTTAAATCTGTGCAGCTTAACTGGATAAACAGTGTGAAGGTGGGATAATCGGAAAGAAAACTAAGGAAATAAACAGCTCGGATGTTAATTTACCAGTCTTTCCATATCAAGGCCATGCACAAAAATGTCACAGTTCAGTAGCATCCGGTGTGACGTCATTATTACCATTATTCATAGGCACAACATCAGTGATACATTTCATGATGTCAGATTCTTTAAAGTGCCAAACCCCGACTCTATGTAGGAGCAGTTATTCTTTTGTTGTCACAACTCTCAGAAGCAAGAGTGCTTTTTAAAATTTCCAACGTCTGCATCGTTTTGAAGAGTGTTGAGCAAACAGAAAGATGTCACTGTTAATATGATACCAATTAGCATAGAAGCCATAATTTTTCGGAGAGCCGACTAGACTAATATTTTCCACCGTTTAGAACAGAACGTTTCAGACGATTTTACTAAAGGTTCGTGAATAAATAGACATATTTAATGCTAACGTTTGGTGCTAAATATTAAAAATTAACATCGATTTATCTGATTACAGTTATTTGATTATATGTTTTAGTACGAAGCTTGTCCACAGCGAGCTTTTTTAAATTATGTAACATTATTTAGAATTTATTAATAGCATTGATACAACTGTATTTTTAGAAAATCGTCAAATAACTGTTTGCATTTTCATAACTGAAAAAACAAACTAGTTCTCCCTGGGCGAAAAATAGAATTTTTCTTTGGCAGAAACTACATTGAAATTCTGCTAGGTCTGGTTTCAGAATAGTTTCCGTGTGCTGGAATACAAACATTGCCCACTTACCAACAGTTTTTCTTTAAAGTAAATTAAAATTTTAAAGCAGTCTGAAAACAAGTAAAAAGGGTTTTAAAATCAGTATTTAATTAATTCTATGACATCGTCCTGGTTTTGTTTATCTTAATTGCTTCGGTACGTCGAACTGTTACTTGCTTGTTTTATAAATTCATGCCATTTTCAATTCTATGCTGCTGAAGGATTGTGTTTATTATCTGTGTACCTACGGCAAATTGATAGCGTACTGAGAATTAATTATAGAGGTACAATGAAAAATTAAAATTAGTTCGTTAATTATCCACCGAAGATTTAAAGCTGTGTGTTGCTAGAATGCTAAGTGTGAAAAATACTATACAACTTTCTACGTGAGGGCTGCCATCAAAAAGCTGTACTGACTGTTTAATTAGAGTTGATAAGCTGATGGGAATATTACTCGCCTGATAAAACTAGCATGTTTCTATGTTTCGGTAGCGGAAAACATTTTTTGATGGTTTTTGCTGACATATACCACTGAAAAACAACGGAATTTGGACAAATTGGTTTGCGTTTCCACTTTTCATGCTTAATAACTCATCTAGATTCGCTAATTTATAGTCTTGTAATATATCAAGTTTAAAACTACGTACTAATATTTCCGAAAATTCCTTAATAGTTTATCTTTAATAATATATAAATGTACAAAAAATCAAATTTACGTTGAAGTGTTAAAATGCCGATTACTGTCTACCATGTAAACACCATATATAGATATTATTTTGATTTCTAGTATTAGTTATTAAAGATGTATATGGGCTTTCTTTAATGCAATTTTTAAAAAATCTTAAAATATAACTACGTTTTTAGATTATGAATCACAATGTATATAAAATGATAAGAAGCTGTCTTTGAAGCCATATTCTCAAAACATTTGCTTTTAAGATTTTATGTTTTAACCTTGATTTAGAATTGTATCGTATATGGTCAGTAACCAGTTACCATATTTTAAATACGAAGAATTCCCTTCCCTAGATACTTAAATCAACTATTTCACACGTTATTAGCAAATGTTTTCAAGATATAGGAAGGGCTACAGGCCAGAGAGGAAGTCTTTCTGCAGATCGCCATGCTACGAACAAAAGATTCCAAAAAAATTGGCCAATTTTTGAACGGCTTGCATAGTTAAGCGAAGGAATGTTGGTTGGAATCAGTGTGGAGAAGAATCCCCAAAACACTGAATATTCTGATGTCGATCGTCAACCGGGTAATCGCCCAGTCCAAGGAAGCCTTAAGACACCCATTGATGTGCATTCAACAGGACGCCGCCTACTGTTAAGAAGAGTCTACGAAAAACATCAGACACGCCATAGTGGAGGGGATCTGCGAAAAACGAGTGGCTCACTCCAGTCGATGTCATTCGTCGACCGCGATATGCCTTCACGCTTTCCTGCCGTTCCGAGAACACTGCACCCCTTTTTTTGTCTTCCGGTGAGTGCGCGTTCTAAAAACACTCAAACGGTTTCCATGAATAAGTGTGGCGCCGTCAATCATAGGAATGTTCACAGAACTATCAAGACATGGCGACCTGAAGCAGTTCGCCCATACCTGAAATTATATCGGCTGCGTATAGAGCCACTGGAAGATTACAGCTGCTCGTTTCCTTCCCCATACAGCAATTTCCAACGATCATTTGTCTGGAAAGAGCAGTATGACATAGGAAGACGACACAGGCGTTGAAAGGAAGTCCCAGCTTCATAAATGTACCGTGGCCTGACCAATTACTGAGCATGAGCTCCGCTGAGTAGGTGTAGGCTGTACTCGATCGATTCAAAATAAAGTATTCCCGTAAAGTTACTTCCCGGACTCTCTAATAGAATTTGTGTCTGAGGTCAGGGTTCGACCCAACAGACCGGGATAAATTGCTGATCTTTTAATGCACAATTTATCAGCGTCTTGCCACCTTGAATAAGGCAAAGGGATCAAATAGATGGTATTAACCAGGCTCATTTCTCCAGGGATATGCTTGGATTTATAATAAACAGGAAATCTTTCAAATTTGAGTGACTATTTATTAATTGTTAGTCCTCCTACACTAACAACAACTACCATTAAAATCAAGCAAAGCGATAATTTTTTCATAAAATGTAAATATGATGAAGACAACTAATTGGTTTTAAGCTTGTAATAATTATGGTGCTAACATAAATCTATAGTACAAGAGAATGTGAAATACGGCTTTAGATGAAGCGTCGATTTTAGGTTTGGAGAAATTTTTGTACAGGACGTTAATACCCTTTTAACCTTTAATTTTCAACTGCTCGCTGAAAATGATATACACTGACCACTGACATAAATTGTACTAATCTATCGAGGTTAAAACATCCGCGGATTGGAAACGAATAGTCTCTCCTTATATACCTTACAGTCACGTGATCTGATGTATTGCGTATGGACACCTCTGGCTTGCGCATGAACACTGACCTGCCTCTCATACTGTTCATCAGACATCTGATGCGGTCCTGTAACGATACGTTCTGTTCTCTGCATCTCCGGAATGAAAACCAGGAGCATGTGGTTGCTGTCCTATACACTCTGAAAGCTTATCCCAGGTGTTCTACTCGCTATAGACAGAGAAAACGAGAAGGTTGGTTCTCGAATGTTAGTTTCCGCTTCAAGGTTCTATTCGACCTTTTTTTTGTTGCACGAATGGATTCTGCATTATTGGCATGAAAGTATATTAATTAATAATGTCAAATGACCTCATCCAGGTAGAATTGGCATGCATCGGTTCACTTTGTGATCACGAAAATAGTACAATGTCATCCCAAAAACGATCTTTATCTTACACGCCACAATCAACATTACGTTGGTTTGGCTCCAGCCAATGATAAACGACTATAAGCAAAGTGGAGGTTGAATTTACTCCAATCAGGAAAGAGAATCTTGCTGCAGTCTGTTACACACCAGCGCGTTGGTTCATGGGCATTTGAAATGCTGGACTTCCAACGTGTAGTCTGACAGTGTGCAGCTGATTTTGCACAGTCATCTGAGATACATATCTCACAGACCTATCGCAATTCTTTCTGGATGGCGCATGGCAGCAATAGCACGATGACGGTGAGCCAGACATATTGATGTAATGGTTATCTTCACGTCAGCGCTGCTGTTGCGCCCACTACCGCCAAGTTTTTCGTTAACTGAATCGTTTTTTTCCCGTACCACTGTCAAAGTCGGCTGACACACACTGCGTATAAATCCAGCAGCGACAAGTTGTCTGCCACCTTTCGATTAGCTTAAACATAGTAGCCCATTTATCAAGTATCACACCGCGATCTCGTGTGTATACGAATATTATAAAAAGGTAATAAAAAGAAAAAAAATTATTTAAAAACTAAGAAGGGAAAAAATCCAAAAACTGGGAATTTTCTGAAGAAGCAGAGAAAGAACGGCGATGAATCTATCCGATTAACCCTTTGCGCACCGCCTAGAACTATCTGGTTTTATTAATGATGTTATATTTTTGTCTTTACTCTTTCTGTTGGTTTACATTATGGTGAACTCCGAGAAATTATTTTTCATAATTTTGATTTGAGACTTGTTTTAAGTACTACAAGTTCGCGCTGTAGGTACTGCAGTCTTGCTTTAAAATTGTTCACGATAAACTAGACCAGTTACTTCCATGTGCATTTGTCATTCATCATCCTCCCGGCATCCACTTCCAGATTCCCTGGTAACATCCTGGAGCTGAGACACTTCAATTAGTATCACGTTAAATTTCAAATTTTAAATTCCAATAAATTTTCTAACATAAAACTTCAAAGTTAAGTTAATATTTATCAAAATTTTACACAATAATCTTACACTTACTTCCCAACTGGGATGTAGTAAAGAAACGTGAGACATCACATTTTTGTTGTCTACTGTAAATATGATTACTGCTTGAAACGGAACAAGATCAGATTCTATAAACTTATTATTTTAAATAAAATTACTTCTTTCTAGTTTATTTCCATTTATCGTTCAAATACTGCCAGTGTTAGTAGGTTTAATGTTACTCCTCTCAGCTTTGCTTGCCGATTTCACATAAGATATAGATCAGGAGTTTTGTCAGATTTCCAAAACATTTGAGTGGTAGTGTATATAGAAATTTAAAAAAAAACAAAAACTGGAAAATATATTTGCCAGATGCTGGCTTTATTGCTGACTTATGTTACACTTCGTCTTGGCGTTTTCCGAATCGCAGATATATATATATCCGTACAATGTACATTGGGGTACTTGCGTTGCTGGGGTAAAAAATCTGACCACCATCCTTAAAATTCGTGTAGGATACAGAAATTTTATTAAGATGTATTATTTGTCTTTTCCCTGAAGACTCAACAAGCTTTTGAAAAAAAAAGAAGTACGTACGGTAAATAGATGCGGATATGTAGCAGATCAAAAATATACAACTGGTTTGTTTTCTTTTAAGTTTTCTTCATAAACTAGAAATGTTTTTCGTTCGTATTAAAAACGAACAAATACCAGCATGACACGGGGACCTTTTATATACTAATAAGTTTGCATTCTGACAAAGGACCTTTAATCACCGCTGTTCCACCCTGCATCAGCATCTGAAAAACGACAAACATATTTTGGTTAGAACGTTTATCCCAAACACATATCAATAAGACCTTTATTGGTAAACAAAGGTCTTGCATAAACTAGCGTATCTTCATTAGATACAGAGGTTACCTGTTTGCTTTTCACCAGTAGCTGGCATGAGATATAACCAAATAAATATAAGCAATATATTATCGTATAATTCGCCGACGCTACCTGTTCCCAGCATTTAAAGGGGATACAAGACAAATTACTTTCGTCTACTGTCATAGGCGCTTTCAGCGACAACGCGAAAGAACGAGACTAAGTGATAATGAACGCCTTTGTCTGTCAAAACGGTGGCTGTAAGGTGTCTCCGCCAGCCTCGACGGCGGGTTCCTGGAAGAACCACCAACCGTGGCGAAAGCCAAATCGATTGCAATACTGATCTTAACATATAGCTTTCGCCAGAGTGCATTGTATCGTGACAGGGGACGAGTTGTATTGGCTTCAGCCACAGAAAACATTAACTTTTTTGCTGAGCATCCAAGTTATAATCAAGGAGTGGGTATCAGTCTGACCGGCCAGTCACCTTTCCAAGGCTTTGCGAGCTGTAGTAAAGCACGTATTTGTTCAACATTGACACTAGTCATGGAAACCACTTAGACGGTCCCTAATAACAATTTATCTGAATTACAGAATTTAAAAAAGGTCTAACTGCACAAACTAGAAAGAGTGCACTGATGTGCCTAAAGTGTAACGACGACGTTTAAGTCCATACATTTCTTTTCCACTAAGTACAACAAACTGCGCTTCGTTTATGAATTTCCGCTCTTTAGATAAAACGGAAAACGTAGGAATAATGTCTAAGCTGCCAATAAAAGTAGATGGAAACTTATATTGGGTGTATAATTAAACTAGATGTATAGATCAGATTATATGAACGATTCCTTCTTACTTGGCATTACAAAGCAGGTCGGTACACGAACATTATTAGTGAGTGAGAAAAAGACTACTCTCGCTACTTGCACCTAAATACATTTCAGTTGTATAGCCTAATGTGGAAATCAATTGAATCAAGATCTTAACCCTACTCAGTCGAAAATGTAAAGCACTACATGTCAAACACACGCTGGTGGTCTGCAGTCCAATGAGCAAGTTTACCCTGTCACCGATATTATTTCTTGTATAAACATTCTGTCTTTTTAAAAGATTTCGCCCTTAGTGTCCTCGTAAAGTGCACAAAATGAAATACTTAGCAAATACTAACAGAATGACAGGTGCATTATTAATCTTTTCCCGCAGTTTTTGGCCAAGGATGTAGGCATAATGGATACTGATCTCTAATCCATCACAAAAATAAGAAATCTATCAGTGTTATGTCATTGGAGCTTTCTGTAAACATCTTGCGCGTATGTACTTTCAATAGGTTTTATATTTTTTCTTAAAATAGTGTGATAAATTAGACTGACCTACTCGCCCCAACAAATAATGAGGAGATCATGGCATTTATGATTTAAAAAAGAATATAATCTTTAATTGACTGCAAAAACGAAAGATGCCTTCTATCGCTCTTTATGTTAATCACTAATGAATAATTACATCTGAAAGTTTTGTCCGATAATCAATTTCTGTCATTGGCACTCGGTTTTGCTTGAAGCGGTTTCACTGTTTTATCAAACTCGTTTACATTTCTGATCTTCAACAAGGCGATGTCACAGGTAAGTTATACCTGATTTAGAAACCACTGGCCCTCATGTCTAGCTCGTTATAACCGGTAGACGCCGCCTTTGATATGACATGATTACTCGTATCCAGGTTCATTTTACGTCGAACGTTTCTTTTTATTTGAAGCAAATTAATAAAAATAAAAATTTTCTTTCTTTTTCTTACAAACAGGGAGAATTGATTACTAAAAGGAAATTTAAGATAACATCCTTTCATTTTCCTAATATATATACAATCAAATTTTCAAAGAATTTGAGATTTTTTTACGAGCGACCAATTTTTAATTATATATTTGAAAATAAAGGTAAAATGAAATCTTGTATTTCACTTCAAAAATAATAAACTTTATCTCAGTTTCTTCCTGTATAAGTGACTAAAATCTGGCATCTGGCTAGAACAATTCTAAAAATGGATATAAAAGCTTCTGTTAACTTTAACGCTACTGGAAATTTATAGACACATGTAAATCACTGGAAACACAAATATAGGGCCATTAATCTTGCTGATTTTATTTTTCCGGCCAAGGACGATAACTGCTACCATAGTGTACAGCCATAGATAGATAACAGCAGACGGCTTGGAGCCTTTCAAGATGCGTAGTTTTAAAACCATTGGAGGCCTATGTCGACAATAAACCTTTCTCTCTTTTCTGCCATAGCGACAAATTGTGGATGGAAGAGATGGACATTTTCCCCATTACACGCTCAGTGAAAGTAAAACGTACTTTCATTCTTACATTTGCACCTTCAATGCTAAGAATATAGCCGTATCTGAGACAAATGTCGCCCCATCCTCAAAAACGCTATAAAGCAATCCTATTTTTTCAGTGGTAATGAGACAATCCATCGAAATATGGTGCAAATAATCCACATTTTACAATCATAGGTTAGAGCTTATTTTAACAAAAAGTTAGTTACGCCGTTGTTGTGAGGCGTCCATTTAGTTGCCTAGGAAACGTGACGTCAGCACCGTTGACGCAGCATTTTAAATGTGGCCATAAGCCACTGGTCAGGAATTTTGTGAATAAAGAGAATGTCTTGACCTGAAAGGGCAGCATCATCTGTGGAAACATCCATATTATTTATTCAAAGCTGCAACAAAATTTTCATTTTGAATACGTCAAAAAAAGATTCTGAGGTTGCTTAAGTAGACATATCTATTTTACCGTAGATGGCAGTTTTCTGGTGATTTTCATTCCATGTTTATCACAAAAATATGAATTAAAAATATTTTTTTAAAAAAAGTTGTACTTTGAAAAACAACCGTTATGCGCAGTGTACAGTTGATAGCGGATGTCATCTTCTCGCAAACTCTGTCTTGACTTTCCAGGTCTGAGGACATCTAACAGCAGAGAACTAGAACGGTGTCGGGTGGTTAGCCTCGGTGCTAGGTACGGATAGAAGCTCTTAATCTAAGGTCGAGGTGCCAGCCATACGGGAGTTACAGCGAACAATACACCAAACCACCTACCCGGAAAAGTCTACAATAGTTGTTCATTTTAGATATGGAAGGAAACACACGCGGTAAACTGTGACTGGTTACCAATATTTCCTGTATAATGGGTAAATCTCTTAGAGTTAAAAGTACCCAAGTAATAATAACAAAAATGCTAACATGACTACGGTTCATTGACATATAGTGATATAATATATTTGAATCTGATCACCCTGCGTCTGGTGAAGTTTAGGGAAATAAATCGGGTTCTTCAGTTATAGAACAAATGCATTAAATCTTTTGTTCTTTGGAGTTACTAGCAAATTTGTCACTTGAAAGGTGCCAAAGGGCGACCTGGGTCTTGTCATATCTAATCAACATTTTGCTGTCGTTTAATTCTGGTGGTGGCACACATCGGATCTTAGGGATACATCAAACCAAGACTCGTGCAGTAGAGTTGACTTCTGCTTCCTTGCAATAGATTAAATCTTTACTTTGGAGATAAAAAAATACAAAGTGAATCCACAGAGTTCCCGCTTGTTTACACAACAGTAATTACGAGACCGACTCGATCCGAGATGGTGGCAGGCAGTACAACAGTTTTACAATCAAACGTTTATTCCCTGCTGGGAGTCTCTGACCTCCTTCTCTCGCCGTGAACAGGTTGTTTCAGTTCATGATTAATTCAGGACGTCTGAGAAGCTGGACGTTAAAAGCGAAAACGCCATTCAGATTTCTGACGGGTGTAAATGTATTCCTCCTCTCACCCTTAATATCTTTGGCGTCCGTCTCGCTGACGTCGGTGCTGTATAACAACACACCGGGGACAATCAAAAAGCCGCTTAATTGTTCTGGGCTCGGCGTTAATATCCGCAGCGGCGAGTGGGCTCGAGGTGGAGCCAGCGTCGAAACGTCTCCAATGCTCTGATGAAGATAACGGCCATTAATCAAGTCTGTAAAATTAGCCCATCGCTTCAGTCAACCGAGAAAAGAATCTGACAATGGCACGCAGGGAGGGGGCGGTGGTGGTCGATGGTATCTGAAGAGAATTCGCTTCCGCCTCCTGCAGGGTCCAGAACTTCCGACAGCTGCTGTCCCCGGTTTATCGATAACCGTTTTACCGTTAACGCGAGAACTGCATATCTACCGCAGGTTAGTAACAGCAAAAAATAATAATAATTCTGCACACCCCCCCCCCGGCCACGAGCTGAGACACGATGCTGCAACTAATGCGTTTTTATCTCTGCTCTAGAATCGGAGACTGATCGATCTGTTTGGCCGGCGAGTCTGTGTCAGACGGAGACGATCACCGCTACGGTTTTCTGAAAGTTAGAAGGTCTGTACTCTCACTAAAATTAGGAAGCAAAAGCGGAACCACTTTGATGTTAAGCAAATCCAATATTACTTACGTTTTTTTTTTACTTTTTGGGGTGAATCCTTTGGGTGAATTCTAAATAATTTATATCCTTTAGCCTAAAGGGAAATCGAGTTAGTACAACCGACCTCGTCCGATCTACGAGTGGGGGGGGGGGTCATGCATTAAAAAAATCAAATCATTTTTGAAATACAGCGAGACAAAGGAAAATTCTCCAAAAACCTACATGACAACACAGAACATTCTGGAAGTATCATGCATAGGGCATTTATCGTATTTACTTTATTCCCCTGTTAATTCTTTGAGGAAACAGAACGGAGCCAAATGAAATATACTCTGAACGCAACTGTAAATTGCCTGCTTCATTACATATGCAAATACTTGCCCAAGCATTTTATTATAATTATTTAATTTTTATTGTTGTTGTGATTTTACACTTTCTAATTGAAAAAGTCAAAACTGTACACTGGCCGCTATAACTGTGAGCACACTGATCAGGCATCCCACATTTTAAACTAAGTGTATTTTTGGCAGCACCAGCCGCTATCTTCAAACAAGTATTTAAAAGCGTTTTAATTGATTATAGACGATACCTCTACCCCATATAAGTCGTGCTGTGGATTTAAAACGAGAAGTAATGGAAAAGTGTATAATAGTTACTTTTAGGTCTAACAATACAGAGTTACTGCGTGTAATCCAGCTTTATTTTGCAGTAAGACCACATCCTCTTCTGATATGGCTTTTAATAACCCTATCACCTTAATAATTCCCACTTTTCTGAAGAGAAAAAGTTACAGAGGTACTTTTAGCGAGCATGCATTATAAGGATAGTTAAAATCTGTATACATTTTAGAATATCAGATTTTTCTGTTACTTTCAACAGAAATAGTTAGTGTGAATTTCTTAAAACTATTTTGCACTTATTGCTTTCTTGTTGCTATAGAAATAACATAAAATACAGGCATTGATTGCTGTCAGAGAATTTGAATTAAATACAAATATTCAAAATAACCAGTATAAATATTCAAATGTTAGAGTTTGACTAGGATGATGGATAAAGGATAATAAAAATAAATTGAATAATAATGACATAATAACGTGAAGAGATAGCTTTCCTGGTTTGGCCAAACAAGTACAGCATGGTCTCTTTTTTTCTTGTGTACCGTCCTGTAGGCGTGGGTTTCGACTCACAACTAAACTGAAGAATTCCAGTACAGCCTTCGATTTCTTGCCAGAGCCGAAAATGACAGACCCTTCAAAGCTCAAACTTGGCAACGCTTGTTGAAGGCAACCAAGTGTCTACGAAACCTCATCAGATTATTGTCCACTTTTTAGTTTCCTGGATATGACGTAATATCAGCATCTTCAAAAAAGCACCCACGAAATGACTTAAGCTAATGACCACCAGTTATTCTCAATCAAAATACTTACAATTACTACTGTGTTGTTTATTTCAATTTTAGCCGGCTCGGTTTATTTCTAAGCAACCAAACCGATATAGCTCCACGGCAGATACTTCGAGCTTACGGCCTATCAACTAATTTACGCAGCCGCATCATTCCTTTTGGGATGTTCCGTTCCTGTGTCTATAAGACGTTAAGATGGCAAGGACCACAGCTCAGTTAATCCTGAGTCATCTCAACCTCACCATTCCAACCAAATATCAACAAACTCGAGAAAACGAACTGCGTCGTGATTGGGGGGGTAAGATTGTCTTTCTCTGTTTCCTTTTATCACTTAATGTAACTTCTATTCTTCAGCTCTTTACTCTCTTCTGTCTGATTGAGAGAGAGAGAGATGAGGGAGGAGAGAGAGAGAGAGAGAAGAGGAGGAGAGAGAGAGAGAGAGAGAGAGAGAGAGAGGAGAGAGAGAGAGAGAGAGAGGAGAGAGAGGAGAGAGAGAGAGACCAAAAATCTCTTTAAAAAAATCTTATCATGGAAATTACCATTTATTGGGAAGAAAAACAGAGCCGCCATCTTTGTTAGCGAAAATTTTCACGGTTCTAAGAAGAAAAAAAAAAACTTCGCTTTCCTTTGTCACTATTTGCGCATCATTTCTGCTGTCCCCTTTAAATGATCTCTTAGCTGAAGAATCGATTACTAGAATAGTCCTTTCATTGTAAACACGAGTTGGATTTCTAATAAAGCCTACGTCAATGCTTCAAAACATTACACATAATGAACAACAAATTAGTAACAAACATTACTGCTAGAGTACAGTTCAAAGAACGAATTGTAATGGGTTTGTACTCCGTGAATGACCGTTCTGATAAAATCGCCGAGAGTGGAATTGAAAACAGAAATATACTTTTTATTCCACTGATATTTATTTATTATCTGCGGAACGCGAAAGAATCGCTGTAAATCATTTCACAAATTGGCTGTAAAACTTGCATCAAACAATTGCAGACAACGGTAAGCGATTTAAATGATTTTGCAATGTGCATCGTGGTTGTCAGCCATAAAGCTTACAAACGGGAAGAAATGGCAGTTTAGCCGAACTCCAGATGTAGTAAACAATTCTACCGAAGAAAATGGCGTTAGAGGGTCAATAAAAAGCGTTGAAGAGCTACTTACAAAAGAAATGAATATTCTCTTATATGAAGCTTCGCAAAGGCTTCAGCTAATTTATAATTATACCTTTTATATTATTTTTATTTGTTCTATTTCGGGCAGCGGGAAGTCATTGTGGCGTCTACCATATATCTGCAGGCAGGCGTAAGAGAGAAATTATAAATTCTTTTTTGCAAACGAGCAGAAATCTTGTCCTCAATTTTCAGTTAGTAGGGTTCTAGATATACAATTGCTAATATGCCGACAACATTATGATTTGTGTAGTTAATATCGATGATAGTAATCAGTTTAAGAATCTATAGTTTGAATCCCGACCGTGAAATAGCATCTTTTTGCTATATTTCACCAGCCGGCCGCACGGCATAGATTTTTTCCGGGTACTGCAGTTTTTCGCTTATCTATAAATGGTCGAGTTTAATAAAATCTGGATACAGGTGCTGGAGATTCCGCACCTAACTCCTGCATGGCTCGGACATTGTCCATGGCTCATGAGCCCCCATCGCACTCAAGTAGCTTGCTTGGTCACCAAGACTGCTGCCTCATATTTTATCCTTCTATTTCCCTGCTCCGAGATATTCTGAGAGCTATAAAGTCAGGACAGGAAATCCTTACCTTCCTCCCTTTTTTTAACTACCAGATTTAACTAAACAAATGAGGCCAGTTAAAAATTATGCCTTTATTAGATATAATTAATATATTACTATCGACGTGCATTTAGACCTCTCGATAGCCAATCAACTAAAAAGGGCACATGCCGATTATTTAAAAAATGTTTTGCTAATAATTTTATGTCTGTAAAATCTTTATACAATTTATATTGTAAAGAAGAGCATGATTTTTAACAGGAAACTGTTTTCCGAAAGTCCTTTTGAATACACTGCCAAGTCTGGGACTGGGATTGCTATGTGAATCCAATCAACTACCAGCGCGAGTGGAAAGTCATCTGGTCCTCCCAGATGCGCGTTAACACCCGGTTACACCATTTGAAAATTACGGTTGCCATGCGGGTGGCTTCTCCTGAATTGTAAACCAACTCAGTTGTTCGCACATAATATGTGATCGGCCGTCCTCGGTTTCGAGGGGCAGCCGTTATCAGAAGGAACGAGAGTGCATTTCCCGTGCAACGTGAAACTGGAAGGCAAACAGGGAAAGATATTCGAGAGATGGAAAACATACGATCCAAAGAAAAATAGCTTCAAGTGAAGTTCATGTGAGCGTTTGGTAGCTGGATTATCGGAAATCAGATATGAAAAATAGAAATCAGAGACAAACGGATAGATGTCGTTGAGTTTCAGGTGTAGAATAATTCTTTTTTATAAATATGAAAGTATGTTAGCAGATTAATTAAATAAAATTTTCAAGGGGTGAACTTCGTGGAAAAAACTCCAAAAATACAACTGTTAACGAATTTAAGGGAAATGAAGACTGTGAAAATTAGAACTCAAGGTTTAAAAATTTGAGTATTTTTAACTTAATGATTTACCAGAGTTAAGAAGTAAACTTTCCGTTTAACCCGACTGTAACAGTCTACCAACACGATAGAAAGAAAGAGATAATAAGCGCATCAGAGACTTTCATTCAAGTTGCTTTTATAAATTGCAAACAAAATATCAACCTCGTCAACCCTGAGACCTATTTATATGTTAATTTTTAATCCTCGCTCTGTGTGTCTGTTTGATATAGGGTGGGACTTACCTAGGGCGGGGGAGGGCGGAACTCGTGTACAACTTCGCTACCGAAAGGCTAGTCAGGACAAACAGCAGATATAGCACAGTAACCCCCTCCTTCCTAGCCCCTCCGCTTCTGAGATGTCCTCCAACTCTTCTTCCGGTAGAGTGGATCGTTATCACGAGACAAGTTGCAATCGCGCCTACCTCTTGCAGGTAGACAGAAATTCAAAACTGATTAACCCGTTAACTACTAACAGATTTAAGGATGTATGTTTTCATCATGTGGAAAACTTTCTTCTGTTAATGTATTCTAATTCGAAGCCGCCATTAACACGGAAACTACTGCTTTTAATCAGCTTTCAGTAAAGAATAAGTTTCCTTCAATAACTTACGTCATAGAAATATGACAACCACGTGACTGGCCTTTCTCCTCTCCGATCACACGATGATTATAATGCTGATCGAATAAAACTAATAGGCAAGTTCCCCTCTTGACATCTCCAGCAGGTATGGGATTTCAAAAGGTTATCCACTTTTTAATAAAGTGAATACAAAGACGTGGATTATAGATCTGTCGTTGGAGCCAATTAATTATAGGCAAAGTTTGCTCCAAACAAGATTACTGACAATTACTACCTATAACTTTTCTATTTCCACTAGCTAGTGAAAGGGTGTTATGTTTATTCGGGAAAAGAAATAAAATTAAGGTTTTACTAAAGTTAAAAAAAAAAAAAAAGAATTCGTTTCATAGGTTTTAAGAAAAGAAAAAAAGAAGCAGGTTCGGTTCTACAGGAAATGATGCAACAATATACACGAAAGTAATTGCAACGTCATTCTTCCTCGTGTGAGAGAAATTAGAAAAATATAAGGTAAACAAAAAGAAAACGTACGTGAAATAAGAACAATAAGAAGGACAGTCATTTCATTGAAGGAAAGTCTGCCGTATATTTCTTTCTAAAGAAACGACTACTGTCAGATAATTATTTAATATTTGCCTGTCTCAGTAACATGAAACCAATATATAGAGAGAGAGGAGAGAGAGAGAGGAAATGGTTATGCATTTTAATTCTTTAAAATTCTTTACCTTAATTTTTAGAATAAAAAGAAATATTTCGAAAACTTTTCAAAATAATTTCCAAGTTTTTCTTTATGCAAGACTAGATAGGCAGTGAAAGTCTTCAACAAAGACGTTATTACTTTATTTGTTGTTTGCTCCATTTTAATTCTCTTTTGTAAAAACTATTTTTCTGGCGGTTTTTTCCGTAATTGCTAAAAAAAATTTTAATTTTATCCTGCTGTACCGCAATTCAAATATTTTTCAGCAGTTTTAATTATATTTCTTTCATTCGTAGTGGCCGAAGTATTGAATTACTTTGGACAGTAATTTAAAGACAAGCTGTTGAGAGCGAATCAGAAGAATGGGTGTCCGACAGTGTTAATTGCTTTCCTGATTACCACCCGTTGGAAATGAACATGGCAGCAATCGAAGTTTTAAAATTCGCAATGTAAAAACGAAATAAAAATGCAATATTGAAGTTGTAATATTGTTTGAACTTCATTGACTAACTAGCTGTGTCAAAGCAACAACGATACTTGTTCAATAATGATTGTCATGCAGAGCTAAAAGACCGTATTAAATGCGGAAATAATAAATATCTTGAAAAGTGTTATGAAGTTTACTCGGACGGTCGACTGTGTCTGATCAGACGTAAACTCTCGAAGTTAGTAGAGGATCAAGAATGAATAAAAGGAAGCTTTCCAAAGCAGAAAACCAGATGTGAGACTTATGGTGCATTTCAAGAACTGATGCTGTTTTTCCGAGATTCCTCTCCACACCAGCATGCTTCCTATTTCTTCCAATTCGTCTCTACTTAAGAAATGTACGCTTAACGCTTTTCACGACGGCGCGACCATTTATCATCACGTAGTCGCTTTTAATTCTCGACATATCTGTAAAAGATCTCCCCTAATTTTACTTGACTTTTCGTGGATATTTTTCTGCCGCTAGTCTTACAGCCATAGTACCAACAGACACATGCAAGGTCAGAATTTTGAATCTTCTTTTGGAAGTTTTAATGACTCAGTCATGATGTCTCATTTATAGGACTGCAGCCATACTGTTTTGAGAGTTCTAGACAATTCTTGATAAGAAGTCCTTGCTCCTTTTTAGTTGATTTCTATTTCTGTATAGTGGTATTTTAAAGGTATCTATAAGTAAGTTATGTGATGCCAATAAAATATAATACTAATTGAATTAGAATTAATTATAATTTTGCTAATTCTTTAAATCAATATGTTTTTGTATTCTAAACAGATTGAAACTTAAATGCTTTTTTTCCATTAAATCCTGAAAAGAATTATGCTAAAACTTTAAACAATTGAATAATTATATTTTAGTAAATCACTTATGAATTTTTATATTATTACGAAAATGTGCGTGGAAAATTATACATCTCTAACGGAAAGAATTTTAAAAAACCAAGTGTATTATTTAATTGCTTGAAACGAATAATAAAATGTATATCATAAGTGAGTTTTGTCGGGTCTCTTATTTAAGTTGATTATGCATAGAAATAATTATTACTATAGTATCAATTTGTAGATATATGATAAAACATTATGTAAAATTAGCATGTTCGCCACACAAAGGATCCAAATCAACGTGCACTACTACTCGCCCATTATTAACGTCGCAACGAGAAACCAAATCCATCTGACGTCCACAAAAGAGACATTAACCCAACGTGCACTACTACTCGCCCATTATTAACGTTGCGACGAGAAACCAAATCCAGCTGACGCCCACAAAAGAGCTATCAACTAAGCGTAGAGAAAGGTGTAAGTAACCTTTCTATCAACATTACTCAGCTGTTACTTAACATGTATGGAAATCTCGGTATATCAGCGCAAAGCGATTCCCTTCATTTCGACATCACAACACAGAGGCGATTAGAGGTACTTTACCGCAGTCATCTTGTTAAGTGTTCTGCAACAGTCATCGCAAGCTGCTTAGCAACAAAAGTATTATGGAAACCAGGATCAAAGACGAGGTTTCCTATTAGTAAAAGAATCTAAAAAAAAAATAATTAAGAAAACCATTTCAGATGTGCTTTTAGTTAATCTCTCTGTGAATGGTTTCTCGGGAATGCAGCAACCTCGGCATACATGCTTCTTCTCTATCTTTAGAGCCAACAAAAGTTCAATTTTTTTTTTCTTTAGGTTTTTGCTAATATTCAAACCAGATATTTTCGGTGAATGCGAAAATTAAAAAAGAAGATACATATGTTGAATGATGACATTTTTCTTTGCTACGTTGCCTTAATATCTTGTGGTACGTAATATCTATTCACAGTATCAATTAAAGACTATAGAGTAAATATATATTCTATCAAAGTAAGGCTTTACTTATTATAATTATAATTGTCTTATATTAACTAGGTCCATACTCTTAAATATTTGCATCAATAATTATTTTTGCGTAAAGAATTTTAATACCATATATAATTTAATTAAAATGTATGGTGTTTCCAATATTTGCACAGAATATTACTTTAAGATATTTTAAAGTTGCACAACTGAAGTTAAAACTTTGTCTCTCACGGATTTCAAATTTCGTTTTGTCGAAAAAAGGGGACGTAACTGCGTTGTATCTTGTGACGTCAGTTGGTTTTGTGCTGAAAACCAGTTTCTCATAGATGGTGGTAGGCCTCCTTTACAATAAACGAAGTACTTCGTACATTTAGGTCCCTATCTAATTTCTGCATTAAATGAAATTATGAAACCCACTATTGACAAGTAAGTGACAAGTAATTGGCTGGTAAACTGCTTCGTTTCGCAAATGGAAACCCATTTTAGAAACGTAAATTTATTTAAAAAATGAAAATTGTAAATAAACGAACTATTAAGAAAGAACAACTGAATATTTTAATGTCTGCAGGTTCTTAATTTTAAATAAAGTGAATGCATTAGCTTGTCTGACAGGTTACGTGGTATTTGAATTGGAAACCAAGCTGTTTCTTCCAGTTTATTACTCAAAGAATCTGTTTTCATGTTTCCGCTTTCTCGTCGGTTTCATAAAGTTTAATTTTTTATCAGTATATGTTTCAGGTTGAGATTATGATGCATTTTTGTCTTATCTAAGAGAAAAATAAACCGCTTTCAATTTATTACATGTACAAAAAATCTATGCTCATTAGAATAAATTTTGAAATCGAAGTTATCCGCATTGAAACGTTTTCTTTCCACTTAATTTGGCCTGGATAACATAAATCAGAACAAATACAGTTTTTTTATTTATTTGTTTGTCTTCAGCTAACATGAAAGTAACACATTTTGTAACGAAACAAGACAAATAGGCAGTCATTGAGTGGCAAGATCAGTTACGGGTTATATTCCCAGTTCTTATGCTATCATGAAATTTTGCAGGAAAAACTGTCTTCTCACCGCGTTTTGGACCCAAACTGAATAAGAAATCATGTACATTAGCAGTTATACGTAGCCTCAATTTACCTACTTTCGTTTTCCATTTAAACTGTTATTGTAAAAGAGGGTTTAAAGCAGCGGAAAGGGCTCATGGCAATAAAAAGTGTCCACAAAAAACTTTAAAATATTAATTAACAGGTGCCAGAGATACATCAATGTTTACATATGTACAACAGCAGCTGTTTTACCTGGATTGCCGCAATGAGGTTGCTTCCTAAAGCAGTTTATGAAATGAAAGCGAGTAGGAAACATCAAAAAAGAAACATGAGCATTAGAAAACCCCAAAAAAGGATTCCCCAAGAGATATTAAGGTTAAGCATAACCGATCGACCTTAGGACAGCAAAACTAGCGATGTAACAAGGTCAGTTTGAAGGAGAGGAAGAAACACATGCACCTGTACTTTTTTACTGTAGAAGTAGTGTTGCCGTGTATGATCTTTTTTGGGGGGGGTGTTGCGAGGTGTATGATCTTAGTTTAGATGTCGTTTATTGCTGTTAAACACTGTTAAAAGTTTACGCTGTCACTGTACTGCACATCTTCCCGCATTAGGACAGAACCCAACTGCCGAAATCTCATCACATTAGTAATGCTCATTTTTCTCAGGAAAAAAAGAATTTACAGAAAACATGCATTATCCACTGAAAAAAAATGCTGTAAAAAAACTTTGTGGAAAACCGGAGCTAGTTGTTGCAGTGTCAGCAATTCCCAAATAAGAATACAGATGAGATTATAATCGACGTTTTATGCATTGATTTTTAAATTGTAGGTCAATACATAAGACGTCGATTACTGCTGATCTATACGTTACAACTATATGCCATCGATCATAGCCTCATCTGTATGTTTAATTAGGAATTACTGGTGTATTAACAACGTACCTCTAATAACAACTTACCCAGGCAGTTTCCTCTATATTTGTGTCAACCGCATTTTTACCGATCCTCTGGACAGATATATCCATTGTAAATTTACCGCCAAAAATAATAGGACTGTAGTGTAGAATTAGAATGATCGTCTTTGAGATAGTCCTGTTAATTAATTTATATTGATGTGGCTTCTAACATTTTTTTTTGTATAAGTTCAATTTTAAAATGACAGCAATACGCAAGTTACATTATCTATCTTGATTTATAACTGTGAATGCACTATTATCCATCGATACTGCTTAATCTACGCTCTGACTTACAACTATGGCGTGAGTTTAGTTACCATTCTTTTACTCCAAGCCACACCGGGTTGCATTCGGGTCGACATGTAAAATCTTCTATTATGAAAAAAAAAAGACTGCAAATAAAATGTAACCGATATTACAAGGAACATGGTTAATAAACCTAAATATTTATTGTTTCATACGGGAGCAAAATGGCAGTGTAGTGAATGGAAAGTAACTCACATTGTTTAATCCTATTGGGCGCATGCTGCTAGTTGTCTGTCTGCGGTGCAACAGGCGAAAGTATAAGAATTGTCTGTCATTTTTCCCCTGATATCAGCTCAAAAGGATGAATTTATGAATCATGATAGAGGAATGATGCCAAAGACATAGTGTAAATTTTAGAATATGGTTGGTAGTTCTAACTCAATAAAAAGATTTATTTATACACGAAAAAGAAGAGGTCTGGTTTCGATTCTAGGGAAGATGAAAATAATGAATAGACAAAATGCTTTTTGGGGGATATTTTTCTAGCTTAATTTTGTGTAACATGTAATATAATTTATGTACGAAGACCATACATTCAAAAATTTACCACTAGTGTCATGATATTAAAACATTCAATATTGAAATTCACAGGTTATCCAACGCGC
Source organism: Nautilus pompilius (assembly GCA_018389105.1). Taxonomy (NCBI): domain Eukaryota; kingdom Metazoa; phylum Mollusca; class Cephalopoda; order Nautilida; family Nautilidae; genus Nautilus; species Nautilus pompilius. The sequence continues at coordinate 267,985 of JACATO010000118.1, forward strand.
GCGCGCGTGAGAGCGAGAGAGAGAGAGAGAGAGAGAGAGAGAGAGAGAGAGAGAGAGAGAGAGAGAGAGAGAGGGGGGGTTTAGAATAATAGAATTAATAAAACAAGGTTCATTTTATATAATTATCTTTAACCGTATATAAACAGGGTTATTAGTTTCAGTGCTTGAAATGTACAAAACAGCTTATTTAATAAACTGGTGGGGTGCTAAAAGATTTGTTAGAAGGTTTGGAAATATTTATACTTGTAGCAAAAACAGCAGTCTACTGTACCTTTAGTTTCTGCTCGACTTTTGTCCAAATCATTAACTGTATTTGAAAGGAAGTGATTTGTATCTGCTGGTCGCTTCCCAAAATTTTGTTTAGACGAGCCCGTGTCTAATTCTCTTTTCCCTAATCCACCATGGAAAAATTTGGAATCAACTCCCCTTTTTCCAAGTCCACCGCTGAAAAAGGAAGAATCCACTCCCCTTTTGCCAAGTCCACCATTGAAAAAGGAAGAATCCACTCCCCTTTTTCCAAGTCCACCGCTGAAAAAGGAAGAATCGACTCCCCTTTTTCCAAGTCCACCGCTGAAAAAGGAAGAATCCACTCCCCTTTTTCCAAGTCCTCCGCTGAAAAAGGAAGAATCGACTCCCCTTTTTCCAAGTCCTCCGCTGAAAAAGGAAGAATCCACTCCCCTTTTGCCAAGTCCACCATTGAAAAAGGAAGAATCCACTCCCCTTTTTCCAAGTCCACCGCTGAAAAAGGAAGAATCGACTCCCCTTTTTCCAAGTCCACCGCTGAAAAAGGAAGAATCCACTCCCCTTTTTCCAAGTCCTCCGCTGAAAAAGGAAGAATCGACTCCCCTTTTTCCAAGTCCACCGCTGAAAAAGGAAGAATCAACTCCCCTTTTACCAAGTCCTCCGCTGAAAAAGGAAGAATCCACACCTCTTTTTCCAAGTCCACCATTGAAAAAGGAAGAATCCACTCCCCTTTTTCCAAGTCCTCCGCTGAAAAAGGAAGAATCCACACCTCTTTTTCCAAGTCCACCATTGAAAAAGGAAGAATCCACTCCCCTTTTGCCAAGTCCACCATTGAAAAAGGAAGAATCCACTCCCCTTTTTCCAAGTCCACCGCTGAAAAAGGAAGAATCGACTCCCCTTTTTCCAAGTCCACCGCTGAAAAAGGAAGAATCCACTCCCCTTTTTCCAAGTCCTCCGCTGAAAAAGGAAGAATCGACTCCCCTTTTTCCAAGTCCACCGCTGAAAAAGGAAGAATCAACTCCCCTTTTACCAAGTCCTCCGCTGAAAAAGGAAGAATCCACACCTCTTTTTCCAAGTCCACCATTGAAAAAGGAAGAATCCACTCCCCTTTTTCCAAGTCCACCGCTGAAAAAGGAAGAATCGACTCCCCTTTTTCCAAGTCCACCGCTGAAAAAGGAAGAATCCACTCCCCTTTTACCAAGTCCTCCGCTGAAAAAGGAAGAATCCACTCCCCTTTTTCCAAGTCCACCGCTGAAAAAGGAAGAATCCACTCCTCTTTTTCCAAGTCCACCGCTAAAAAAGGAAGAATCGAGTCCCCTTTTTCCAAGTCCACCGCTGAAAAAGGAAGAATCCACTCCCCTTTTTCCAAGTCCACCGCTGAAAAAGGAAGAATCGACTCCCCTTTTTCCAAGTCCACCGCTGAAAAAGGAAGAATCCACTCCCCTTTTCCAAGTCCACCGCTGAAAAAGGAAGAATCCACTCCCCTTTTTCCAAGTCCACCGCTGAAAAAGGAAGAATCCACTCCCCTTTTTCCAAGTCCACCGCTGAAAAAGGAAGAATCCACTCCCCTTTTTCCAAGTCCACCACTGAAAAAGGAAGAATCCACTCCCCTTTTTCCAAGTCCACCGCTGAAAAAGGAAGAATCCACTCCCCTTTTTCCAAGTCCACCACTGAAAAAGGAAGAATCCACTCCTCTTTTTCCAAGTCCTACACTAAAAAAAGATGAATCGAGTCCCCTTTTCCCAAGTCCTCCGCTAAAGAAGGAAGAATCCATTCCCCTTTTTCCTAGTCCTAGTCCTCCATGAAAAAAGGAATAATCCAGTCCTCTTTTACCTAGTCCTCCGCCAAAGTAGGAAGAATCAATGCCCCTTTTTCCAACTCCTCCGCTGAAAAAAGAAGAATCCAGTCTCCTTTTTCCTAGTTCTCCGCTAAAGAGAGAAGAGTCTAATGCCCTTTTTCCAAGTCCTCCGCTGAATAATTTTGAGTCTACGCGCTTGGCTTTGTCGTCATTTCTGTCATCTGTCTGATGGCTAAAGTTTACTGAATTCGTACGTTTTTCATTATCGTCATCTTCATTTCTCTTTCCAAGAGTTTCTCCAAACATACTCGGATCCATGCTTCTTTTACTGAGTCTTCCATTGAACATCTCTGATTCCGTGAGTTTATCGTCCGATGGATGCCTGCCGACATTCTCTGTTTTACCAAGGTTTTGCCTATATATCTTTGAATCCAACGTCTCTTTGTTGTATTCGGGTTTGCGATCGCCATTTTTGAAAGAGTCAGCACGTCGTCGATAGCCCAGATTCTTGCTAAACCTAAGCGGATCGAATCCCCGTATTATTACCGGCCGTCCAGCCAGCCTGCTTGATAGTAAATTGTAGTTTACTTGTCTCTTTCCCATATTGTGTGAGAACATCATGGGGTGAACTGAACGTTTATTGAAAGCCATGGAGTTGTCGACGTCGGCTTTGACGTCAGAAGACGGTAGCTGTTGCTCATCTTTCTGGCCATTATTAGTGCCCTCTTGTTTAGAAGGTTCCACGTAAACAAAAGCCACATTCAGCAAAACTGAGCAGACTAGCGTTGACTTTAAAATGCCACCCACGCCCACGTGCATTTCGTGAGACGAAGAACTGAAATAAACGAATGGAAAGACAGAACAGATATAATATATACAAATAACATGAAAAATAATTTAATTAAAGTAATTATAACGTCAGTATCATTTACTGAATTCAGAATTAGTCAAATACGAAAGAAAATTTTAAAAGAACTTAATTTTATATGTAATATTTTAATTCTTATATTAAAGGTCGAGTTAAAGTGAGAATTTTTTTCAAAATTCCTGAAATATCGCAGATCTTTAGAAAGAATGCAGGTCAAAAGAGAATAAGTGACTAGAAATTAGTTTCAATTATAAATTGTAGTTGATCTGATTTTAATTAGTCAATTTTAGTTATTCTGGCAAATGAAAGATTAATTTTTCATTCAGATTTACAAATATATATATCAATAAACTGTTAAAAAGCCGAATGAGGCGCTGATCGAGGGATATACACAAACAGGCCTCACTCTCGAGTCGATCAGTGGAATCTCGGAGATTCTCTTCGCTCGTTGCGCACAGTTCTTAGAGTAACGTGTGTATTATGCTTTTACCAGGTCTGCTTACAGTATCTCTGGCGTTCTTCTGGTGAATAGTTGCACAGGTTGGGCAACAGCCTGCTTATGTATAAGAAGCCTTTCCTCGTGAAGTTGGCGCAGGAAATTTTGTCCCGGAATTTGAAAACGGCACCCCGTCGGATGACATAAAGCTCGAGAGAAGAACGTGATTTGAAGAGGATAAGAAGAAGAAGAAGATAAAATGTCCAAAGAACATTGGCAGGAGAGAGTGAGCTAAATAAATATAGAATCCTAAATTGGAAATGTGAGAGAATGAACTAACAGTCTACAGAGTCTGCTGAAATGAGAGAATGTGCTGAGAACGTGAAAGAGTTCGCTAAAATGCAGAACAACAACTTTAAGAACTCGTTAGAACAACGAAGACAGCGGGAGTTAAACAAGAGCCGAGAGAATTGACCAAGTGGCCAAAGAACTACAACATAAGTGAGGTGAAGGAAAATGGACAAATGAGCTGAAAACCGGCGAGAGTTGGAGAAAGTGATGGAATGAAATACAAAGTAGAAAGAAAACACGAGACCGTGGCGGACTCGAGCGTGAAAGGAAAAGCGACGGAAAGCAAGAGTAATGGGCGAGAAAAGAATTGCTACGAAAAAACAGTAGCGCTAATTTTATCTCTGGAATGTTTCCACGTGCTGACGAGCCTGCCAAAATATATCGCACTTCTCTTTTCTAGCAGAACGCCAAGAATAATTCTCTAAAATAGTAAACGCACAAAAAAAGGCTTTTCGGTGTCATTCTATATCTTTGGTTCGTCCGTTTCTTGGATATTCAATGAAGGCATGAAGTTCATATTTAAGAAAGAATACGAGGTCTGTCGAAAAAGTATCCGACCTTCAGCTGGGGGAAAAAAATTACGTACTTGGTGGGGTTCAATTGCTAATCCCCTTCGAAGTAGGCCCCTTGTGCCTCCATACACTTAGCCCAGTGATCCTTCCACTGTTTAAAGCACCTCTGGAAAGCTTCTTCTTGAATGGCTCTCAGCTCCGCCTTCGCATTCTGCACGATGTCCTCTCGGATCTCAAAGCGGGAGCCTTTCAGTGGAATCTTCATTTTTTGGAACAACCAGAAGTCAGAAGAAGCCATGTCTGGAGGGAAGGGAGCCTGGCGAATGAGCGAAATGCCTTTCTTTGCCAAGAAACCTTGGATCAGCTGCGACGAATGAGCCGGGGAATTGTCATGATGCAGCTGCCAGTTTTGCAAGGCCCACAGATCCGGTCTCTTGCGCCGAACTGCATCACGAAGACGTCAGAGGACTTCCTGATAGTACTCCTTTGTAACTGTTTGTCCTTCTGGTGCGTATTCGTGATGCAAAGCGCCTCGGTAGTCGAAGAAAACAGTCAGCATCACCTTGATTTTTCTCCGGACCTTGGCGACATTGGGTGCTTCCACTCTGATGACTGAGTTTTGGTTTCCGGGTCGTACCCGTACACCCTCGTCTCATTTCCAGTTATCACGGTATTCGGGAACTCAGGATCCCTGTTGGCAGTATCCAGCAGGTCCTGCGCAACCTCAAGACGAAGTTGTTGTTCCTGAGAAAGCAGCTTGGGCACAAATTTTGCTGCCACTCTGCGCAAGCCCAAATCCTCCTTTAAAATTGCATGTGCAGTATCTTTACTGATCCAAACTTCATCACAAATTGCACGCACCGTCAAACGACGATCCTCCATTATCAAAGTCCGCACTTTCTCGATAACAACTGCATTGCGACTTGTTGACGGCCTCCCGGAACGCTGGTCATTCTCCACCGGTGCAGCCATCTTTGAACCTGTTGTACCATTCGTTAATTTGGGTAACACCCATGGCATTGTCACCGAAAGCCTGTTAAATTTTACGAATTGTGTCAACTTGGGTATCTCCAAGCTTTTGGGATAACTTGATGCAAAATCGTTGCTCCACACGTTCCGTCATGATGGACGAAATGAAAAATGCGTCGAGTAAGTAGTACAGCACCTCACACGATGGCTGAATGACAGCGACTGACGTATCCAGCAAGTCCGCCAAAAACCACGCATGCGCATGAAGGCATGCGGCTCCACTATGCACACTTTTGCCTCCCTAACGTCATTACTCCACACGGGAAAAAATAAAGTTGGATACCTTTTCGACAGACCTCGTATTAAATTATTAGAAAGTGTTCAACGCAAGATTTACTAAAATGTCCTTAGGTTTTAACCATTTAAAAATCAATTAAAATATTTGTTGTCTTGTTTTTTAAAAAAAATTATCGGTAAATGTTTAGTGATTTTCAACGTAATGACAAGTTAAGGGCGCAGATATTAAGGTATTTCCTCTTGACCGGAATTTTTAAAGGACAGAAGTGATACGTAGCCAAACTTTCAGCATGGCTGGTATTAAAAAACAAAAATATTATCGAGAACACAAACGGTAGGGAGAGATCAACGAGGATAAAAATTATTAATCATAGAAAGAATAATTGCAAAAATAAAATATCGGAGATATCTCTTTCACAGGAGGCCTTATATAAGCACATTTGCCTTCCTGTTTCCCATTGACCCTTTCTTTACACTTATCAGATTTATTTCGCAGTTGGCAGCAGATACCATTTATGAAATGGAAACCGAATGAATGCTAAGACATCCTCCCTTTTATGCATTTAAGCTGGTGCTTCAATCATATATAAATTTAGTTTCTAGTAACATTCTCGCTAAGTACTTAGCGTGGTATTGTGTGGAACACCTAAGCTACTACCAGAATACGATAATTCTACTACTAATCTTAGTTAAAGATGAATTGGAATGATCAAAGACTTGATGTCTTTAACCAGAAATAATTTTAACAAATCCCTCTGCCAGTTTATTGTTACTAGATCACTACAAACTAAATGGAATTCACCGTCAAAGAGAGATTAGTTCTTTATTTGGTCAAAACCTGATAGTTTGTGTTCTTTCCCCAAATATTTTTTTTCATTTTATCATCGACCTTACTGCTCTTTCCAGAAGCTGAAATTATTTTAGAACTTTGAATTATTCCATTTCTGAAATTTGCAAACTTCAATGTAATGATGAAATTGCGTTATAAAACTGCAAAAATATTATAGCATAAGCTACCTGCCAGCTGACTGACAATTACCCATCTTTTTATCTTTTCCAAAAATTAAATTGTTTGGACAAATTTGGAAAAAGAACATCAACCGCGCTTCAATATTTCCCACGTAAGTAGATTTTTGTCTTATGGAAGGAATTCAAATGCCAGAGCTATTAATTTCCCGTTTATCCATTTACAGATGTGAATGGAAGTTTTTAAGGGGCAGATAACCAAAACAAAATTTGACATAACGCTTTTGCGAACAGTCAAAATGTAAAATTTACTGTTTCCTTGAACTTACCAAACAAAGAATCCATCGCGGTGGATAAAAAAAAATATATCTTACGTGACCAAATTTACTTCTTAATTTAGTATTAATAATCATGAAAATATAAATAATAAATAAATTACTATTATTTTTTTTTCCTAGTGCAAATTAATAGGAAAGTAGTTTCGTCGGATGTTCTTTTAGTTGGCCACAGTCGGCCTTTAAGTCGAGCGGTATTAACAATCTACAGGCAGTGACGGTAATTATCAGATTATATATCACTTATCAGGGTATCGTTTCTTCTCATTATGATGTAACAACATCTAATCTAAGCCGATGGGAGCGGAATCCGACATGCCGCTCTTTCCATCGGTCTCACCTCTCCGATAATCAGATATCTGAGGTTCCTGCCCGATTCCCTTCTTGCATCAGGAGAGATTGGTGTGACAAATGACCTGTTGATATGATCTCATGGCTTCAGCGAATCGACCCAATCGGTCTGTCAATGATAGATATTGGAGCCTCCGACATACGGCGTTGCCAGGAAACTAAAGCAAGCTAACCATCACTCAAACGGCACGTGGACAATAACAGGGGAAGCACCATTTAATATCTTCCCTTTTATTCCTTGTCATTTAATGCTATTTATTCAGTATTTTAAACTTAGGAACATGAACAATATATATAAAAAAATCATTTAGGTTTCCCACGTTTACCTGAAGAAAATAACTACGGTAGTAAAAGCAATTACAAAATTGAAAGTGAGTTTTAAATGGTTTTAACGCTGAATTACGGTAGAAAAAGTTCCGGGGGAAAATACAATGATGGTAATCACTTCTCGTAAGAATACAATGCTATTCACGGCGTATGGGAGATAACTCTTAATTCTGATTACCTACGTATCACAATTTTTCAGAAAAATGATCATTATTACATTTTAACATACGCAATATTGACGTGATTGCACTCATTACACCGTACGAAAAATAATTATTGATACGATGAAATTGCGTAATGCACATTGTAGGTACAGCGAGTAATGGGCTACTGCGCTAAGAGGATTGAGGAAGGGTATAGGAAATTGCAGAATAATGCTAGATGAACAGCTGCGATCTAGGTATCCGACTACGGACAAGTGTTTAATTGGAGTTTTTTATTTAAAAAAATGTTATAATGTGAGGCGCTTGTGCTTTAAACTCTTCGGGTCGGCTTTACAGGAGAAAACCGATGCACCTAATCCCTTTAACCACAACAAAGTTCAAGCCAAAAACACATATTCTAAAAGAGATTCTTGATGCCAGCACATTCCGGCTGTACCAAGTTTGTTTTTTAATTTCACTACAGAATAAAACTGATAAGCAAGCTCCTTTTGGCGACTTCGGTAGGTAAAGGGTGAGGCGGACTAAGGACAAAGCCTATTGCTATATAACTGAAAGCTGGAAGTGCGCTGGTATTTCGCAAACTCAGGAACTTTAAATGTTAACTCCGCCAGCAGTAAGAATTGCTGAATTATTTCTTGCTCTTAACTGAAAAAGTTATGGACGTTTAGGTCACAGGGAAACTTGGGAATATTAAACTGATTTTGCTGCTGAAATTACTTTAACCGCTGACTGGGTAGGGACGGCACAAACTAAACCCGGCCAGAATGGCTTCATAACATAGATATTTATAATCATTGAATTAAGTTCCATATTCACCTAATTATTTTTTCTTTTAATGCACATCTATTAATTCATTACAAAATGTATCGAACAGATATGTCGAGAGAGCTCTCTGAGCGGCTGACTCCAAGAATGGTATTTTTTGAATTTCCTGGATGCTCAAAAGGATCAGAATATCTGTAATACAAATATTCATAATTTTACCATTGACGCAATGAACACTAAATAAAATAAAGGTTGTTTTCCTTTATTCAAAACTTAAATTTGTAAATAAAACACGAGATTACTTAAAATGGATTTCTACAACCCAATGTTTTCATTTTTTAACGTTCGACATGCGCTTTGCATCAAAGTGATTCTGAGATCGATGGATCAAATACAACGTATGAGCAGTCAACAAGGTGTCATTTTTTACCTTACCTTCTTTCCCGGAATTTAGACCGCATGGACCAAATGGTCTAAAATGCTTATGTACTTACTTTTCTGCAAAACAGGGAATATAATACGGTTAAAAACCGTAATACTGTTCGGATTTTCTAGGTTTTGCGATCTGAAGATCTGACTAAGTTGTTGTTTGGAGTAACTTGGTTAATACTTTTTATCTTTTTTTGTTTTTGGAAAAGTTATCCTAAATTTAATTGATTTTTAAAAATATATTCATCATCGAATTTGTTAATAAATTTGTAACATCTAAGATGAAGGAGAAAGCATATAGTCTGGTAGAAGCAGAATGGTTAATGTTGCTTAATGTCAGTTTCAGTAAAACTCTACATAGAAATAAAATCAAATATACTTCATCATTGCATAAGCAATTAAATTCTAATTAGCAAAATGCAACTACTGTGAATTATGGGTTTATATTTTTTTAAAATAAACCACGCAGTCAAGTATTTTAAGATAAATTAAAGATGCTACAAGACGAATGGGTGAGGCGGTACACTAATGGTGGACTGCTGAAGTCGGAAGTTACAGGCCTCATGTGATGCAAGTCTGGCAACGCATCCTAGCCGAAAGCTGCGACATTAAATTCCCTCACATGGTTTGTCTCTCGTGGGCATCTGTGTACAAAACAAAATCGGCATAAATAAATACATCATTTGAAAGATAGTAATATTTTTCTCTTTTTTTTCACACATCTAATGTTATGAACTGAAACTTTGCTCATCCGTTTTCGTGGTGAAATTTGTATCGTGGTGCGAATCATTGTAAGTTTCCATATTGCAATTGCCTTAGTTTGAGACTTTATTGCGTGCATTTGACAACATCACGGCCATGACGACTTCTTAGCTTCTTGTAATTACTATGATAACATTTTGAAATATTTCATTAATCAATCACTTCGAAAGAAATAACTGAAAGTTCACATAAGGTATCTATGATATTCGATCGCTAGTAGTAGACAATCCTCACTCAGTAGCCGTTATAATTTTAGTATTATCTGCCTACCATAACATGCAAAGTACATCATTATAACTAAATTCCAGTAAGTGCCGTGTAAAGATGAACTTTAAGATTAATAACACAATCAATTTATCCTCTATTTTAAATCTTGTATTATCACAATCCTATGTAAGCGGTTTAGCGAATTTATAATTGTCCTTTATTTATTATCTTTCAAATATAAGTATTAGGATATTCCATCCTTAACATTAACACTTTGTGATAGGCACTTTAAATAAATATGTGGAACACATGGCGATAAAAGTTTTATTAAATAGTTAACCTTATAAATGTCTTTAATACAAAGTTGATTTTTATGCAGGCAAGTATTCTCAAAGATATATATTCAAGATTTAGAAAAAAAACTTTGTTTTGCTTTAATATGAAAAAAATTGATAGTATTTCGGTATGCAAAATTCGAGTATATCACATTTTTACAAAGTTAAATAAGAGTCTGGAAAAACGAAATTTTACTAGGACATTTAATTATGCAATAATAAAACGATTTAGTAGAAAAATTAAAGGTAAGAATCTTGAAATAACTAGATTGGAGAGATCGTGTCAGAGAAATGCTGTAAAAATCGGGTTGATTAAAAAAAGACAAGATACACATGGTTATTACTGCAAATGTTATTGTTTTAGATGATAGAATGTCATTCAAATTACACTGGAGATAATTTGACAGTTAATTTTGATAAATTATAAAAAAATTTAATTAAGGTTTATTTTTTCATATGCAATGTTATAATTAATGATACGATGTAAATTCCATAATTCAGATATTTTTTGCAAATACTTCTTTAATCCATAAAAAATGCTTATCCTTACTGGGCAGCGAGATTAGTGGCAATTTTTCTTCTTCTAGAAACTTACTATCAGCAGACTTTCCTTTACCTTCCATAATGATTATGATTAACGGCGGAAAAGTAAATTCAGATAAAATTATTGGTGTAAATTTCCGTTCTAGTTTTATAGATAGAGTTATCATGTAATTATAAACACCCTTCCAAGCCTATTTTAATCTATGATAGTTGTGGTTAGGTACTACAGAATTCTATAACTTCTGGTTCGTCTTTGGTTTCTGAAGTTCTTTTAGGTGATCAGACTCAGTTAGTTCTACAACGTCTTCACTTATTTCCTCATCTTCAATAATTCACTATTAACTTATCCGGTGCACATTTCCATTTATTTAACAACAACAACAAATTCAGATTTGCCGTAATCGCGGATTCCCGTAAAGCCGATCACTCGGGAATGGACACTCACGTGGCCTAATCTCAGGCTCTTGCCTATCATTTATTTTTCTGAGCTTTTTGGATTTCGCTGCAAAGGAGATTAACCACCATGTCTAGGTTAATAGATAAATGGACATTTTTTAACGCCTCTGTCGCCTACGGCAACGTTGTCTCACTGTCACTTCCGTCCAAGCGTAAGTATTTTACAAGTTATAAATTATAAGTAGGAAAGTCTGATTTGGTGAAGAACGCATCCATTAGAAAACCACTTCAGTTTAAACCTCTTTCGTTGCATCCCTTTATATTTAAAAAAAAAACTATGAGAACATTTAATTTTGAATAGTTTCATTCGCAAACGTTTATAAACGTTTCTTACCCAACTTTTTAATTTACTTAATGTTAGTTAGTTCTCTTTGGTTTTCATTCCAGTTTTTCCAAGTTTTCCATAAAAAATTTTTTTCCTCTATGAATTTGTCTGATTTATTTCCCTTCTATGTTCAAACAAGCTGGTAAAAACATTTTGTCAGTTCATGCTTTTGTCTCAGTACGCTATCGCTGATAAATTCATTTGCCATATTTGGAAACTGCTAAGATCAGTTTATAATTAGCTGATTTGCTGAACCCAATTATAGAGTTAATTTAGTTAAATGCACCACAAAATTTGTAGTTTCTAAAAAAAACTGCATGAAGATACATTGTAAACAAATTGAGTTTCAGCAACTAATTAATGATGTCACCAAAAAAGACGGTTAATTTGTTTCATAATATTGTCTCTTTAAAATGTTATTCTCAATCTGTAAGAGATAACATAATTATGCTTTTATGTGTCATTGACAATTCTCAGTGAAGTAATATTAAATAACAAATTGCACAATAAAGAGGTGATTCTATTATTTTGTTTTGAGCTAAAATAATTAATGATACAGCACGAATCTTGTGTTGCTAATCATTTAATAAAAGGTATCCGTGCACTTTAAGACAAAGACGTTTAGAATTACCTTATATAATTCAGAAATATTACAATTATTTAATTTTATTCACATTTGAATCTTTGACGGTAAAACGGTTTTTGAGTAAACACCTAAAACAAAAGACAAGTGAAGAAGAAATTGGAATACAGCTCCAAGGTTTTAGATTAGATGTTGGCAGAAAATTACTACAAGAGTTGAACTGCAATATCGTGGAGAATTTGCTTCTACATATATTAATATTGTAATAAAACGGGGGGTTCGGCTGGATTCTTTGATTGTGGCCCTGACTTGGTGCTTTTAAAATTCTAAAAATCACTACATTTCTACCGTCTTGGGTCTGTGCTGAGTCTCTTCCTCCAATGGCTTACCCTTTAGCAGAGCCTTACCAGAGCCGAGCAGGGTATCAGCTCTGTAGCGATGCACTGTGGGAACGCCCTTTTGAAAAAAAAAACACAAAAACATTGAGTGATGCATAGAATTGTTTGAAGTTTCATTCAGCCCAAAATAAAGCACGAAAATTCACTACTCTGTTTAAAAAAAAAAAGTTTTTTATCTTCTTTAGTAATCGTTATCGTTTGCAATTTTAAACGAACTTGATGATGTCGCTAGTCCGCGCCTCGTGACGGCTAGCGCTTTCGTCTTCAAGAAGAAACCCTACTGTAACTCCATTGTTTATCTGCCGAGGAAAAACTGGAATACCATGAAAAAATGTACATGGACGGACTGGCACAGAAGTGCGAGAAGAAACCATGACAAAAGAATAATACTGCTAAATGGAAATTTTACAATGCTCTCGTATAAATTAAGGACGAAAATGAACGGAATAAATAACATTAGCGGATTTAAAAATTTATTAACTGTGATGTAAGGTTTAACGTGGTTTTGACTTACGGAAACCAATGGCAAGCTGAAATTCTTTGAACCTGGAAACTTGTGTTCGTTAATAATCACCATAGATAAAGAGGAGTGACTATTTATGGGATTATGTATCGGTTTTCCAGACCCCTTCCAGTAACACAGTTATCGGATGAATGAAGAAGCATTTAGCGCGTTCCCTGAGCCACGCGTCGACGTCGGCTTCATCTTTCTGACAGAGAGAGCATAGTCAGTTTAAGTACGCCCCCTGATGGCCAGAACAAAGATAAAGGGATTTGCCACGGCCGCTAAGAAATATTAACGGGTGGTTAACTGCTTTCCGTCCGCTGGTAACACGATGGACCGGACCGCAGAAGTGCGAAAAATTTCGCTGCGTTTGTCAGCTGACAAAGGAAATTGAAAGTAACAAAGCGCAGGCATTTAAAGTATTAAATGCTGACTCTAACTTAACAAAGGCACTAAAATTTGAGAATTTCGTGAGCGGAATAAAAATGCAAATATCATAATAAGTAGATTATAAAATTAAAGTCTTAATTTATTTTTGTGTTTACATGAAAGCAAAAGTAAATATTTTGTTCAGATACAAATTCTATTACTAAAAAATAACTATAGTGTCGAGCATTGGCAAAAGATATTGCCCTCTGTCGACACACTCAGACGTATAGGCATTTGCAAATACTCTACAGTATTTCTTAATGTCCAAAATCGGATAAATCCGAAATTTCTAGTGGTTCAGCTTAATATAACTGCTTAAAACCAAAAGAATATCTCAGTGAATCTATGTTAAAGTCTTTCTAATAATTCAATATCCTTTTATAAATATGCTGTCCGCGACTGCTTCATAGCGTAACCACGATGTGCACGAGCTAAGGATATATACATATAAATAAAACAAAGGAACCTTTATCGTATTCACATCACGTGTGGAATGGCAAATGTTGCAGCCGAAAGAAAAGTGTAACACGAATGATGTTACCAGAAACACAGGCTTTAAGCATCTGTGTAACTGCCCATACCCACTATCGGTGCAAAACTGGCCAGACAAACAATTCTCCAACCCGCGACCCTTGTATAAGCCGCGATCCAGTGAACGTCAAAGTAACATAATTCAAAATTTTATACCGTATGCAAAACTTTTTAAAAGGTTTTGTTACTGACGTAATAAGTGGTGTGATATGAAAAAAATTTTATTTAGAATTATATTACACATCGATAGTAATAAAAAGTCTCAGGTGTGTATTTGCATGCGTCGTGCCAAATTAAATTCAATTTATCTCAAACTTTTAAAAGTAAATTAATCCGTCATCAAAAAGACATTTAACTTTGTCTGTACTCTCAAGCCCGTATAACGCTACAGAAACAGCGTAATAGCCCGGAGGAGTTACCTAATTCTTATTCCCTGCTGTATAAACCAGAGTCATGTCGTCTCTATTATTCATAACTGTGGATAATATGGACATTTATGTATTTTATGAGAATAAGTAAATACTTTGCATAGTGGCGATTTTAAAAAGTCAAAAAAAACAAAAATGTAAAATTTGACTATTTATAAGGCTGTTAGCAGTTCTTTTTCTCCGTATTAAATACGATTTCAAATATTAATTAAAGGATCAAAACGGATTAAATGAACGCACGAATTTTAAAGGTACAAAATAGGTTTTAGAATATTTTCAAGGGACACAGAAATAGATCGGTTTTATTTTGATACTGTTTCATTACAATCTTTTAAAAAATATCTATAAATGAAAATGGAGATTATTCGAAACAGACAGATTCCTTTTTTTTCCTTTCTATAAGACTGCTTGAACATATCTGGCATTGTGTTCAGAGACATTATTCGTCTGCGGTGGCTCTTTAGTATTGAAGATGTTGATCGGTTGTTGCAAATTAAAAGAATTACGACATTTACAACAGATCAGTAACTATCAGGGGACCGTAAAGGTAATGAATAAATAATAATCTCTTATAATGGGTCCTTGTCGGTGTGTAGCGTCGCCATTTTGGCAACTATTCGCCATGATTTTACGAGGCCGCTTGATTAAGCCAACGCTCGGACCTTCCGCCTAGCACCAACCGGTCGAGAGGCCTGCTGATGCATCGAGATGCGGGCGCAGCAAAGAGTCGCCAATGGATGTCCATTCACCCGTGGTAAGAAGCTCACGCGGGCAGAAGAAGGAAAAAAGGTGCTTCCGAATAGGGGGTGAAAAAGGTCGCCAAAATAGTCGGACCTTCAGAACTTGTGCATTGTTTAGCCCATTCAAATTGAAGAGGAAAAGAGTAGTAGTGACATCATAGTACGCATGCACTGCACGCAACTATGACGGAGAACGCTGCTTTTAGTCTTTTTAATAGGAGAGCTTCCACTTACATAATCAAAATGTGAGAAGTTTATACTTGAAACTAGAGACATTTTTACGCATGCACTGCACGCAACTATGACGGAGAACGCTGCTTTTAGTCTTTTTAATAGGAGAGCTTCCACTTACATAATCAAAATGTGAGAAGTTTATACTTGAAACTAGAGACATTTTTACGCATGCACTGCACGCAACGATGACGGAGAACGCTGCTTTTAGTCTTTTTAGTAGGAGAGCTTCCACTTACATAATCAAAATGTGAGAAGTTTATACTTGAAACTAGAGACATTTGGAAGTTTGCAGACTTTTTTGTGTCATTAAACTGGTTTTCAAAAGTTAAGAAATATATATATATATTTCTAAAAGGGTTCGTTTTATTCATAAAAAAAAACAAGACACGCTTCTGTTTATGTGACAAAGCTTTTATCAAAGAAATATGTAAATGAACTTTGGTAGGAAGTCCGACTTTCTTAGGATATTTGTTTTGACAAGCATCGTCACAAATGGAAGATTCTCCAGAGGGATATTTGTAGGATTGTTGGAGGATAAAGGCTGGACAGTCACCGAAGTAAATGTCGAAATTACTAAGTGAGAGTAGAAGTGCGGCTTGTCGGCTGCTGGAAATGATGTCAGGTGCGGGTAGATATTGTCCGAAGACCATTTCAAGGTTGACCAGAAATCGCCAAGCCAGCAGACGATCCTTGTCTTCCACTTTTGGCCCAGCGAAGCAGAACTTCAACATCTAACGAACGTGCTCTTTTATCTCTCTGGAGAAGCAGAATTTTATATCAGCCTCAATCATTCGCAAAAAAAGGATGATAGGTAAGACGACCCATCTTTAGTATCCTACTGACCCGCCGCCATAGACAGGAACGACTGAACGCGTCCTGAACATGTCGCTTGAACACAAGATGATTGTAGCCACGTTCTCTACTGCTGAGCCAGCCTTCAGTATCGCCTACGGTGCGTATTCATCTGGAGGGAAGATGGAACACACGCTCACAACAACCATGCTATCAAATACCTACGACAGTGGTGATGATGGTCCGGGCAGGAATTTTATTTGTTGGGTTTACAGACCTGCATGTGTTTCAGTCTGGTACCCCGACTGCAGTGAGGTAATGTGACAAGGTTGTGGCTTCCTATGTCAGACCATAAGCCGGTGTAATTGTAGATAATTTTAATGGAAGATAACGTCAGACAAACATTATAATCGACCAATATCTCCAATACTAAATCCTTACCCCCGTTTCATATGGCAAGCACGTTGTCATGAGCTAAATAATATTGTGAATGATTGGGATGCAGCTCTAGGAAGATTTGTTGTCTCCTTCCAGCCCTTCCAAGATCACCCCAAGAACTGCTGATTGGTAAAACGATAGACTTTATTGATCGCTGTTGCCTCTGGTTGTTAGGTTTATAAGTATCGAGCAAAGCAGCTGTGACTCATGAACTTCTGTCAGGCTGAGACCACATCTTTAGTGACCGCCTCTTATTCAATTCTGTTAACATTCTTTGCTAGAAATCTTTTTGGTTTTTTTGATTTGGTTCCGACTGCTTCCCTCCACACCACTAAAATATTTGTGATTTATATATTTCCCTGATGGAAATTTTGAAAGGAAAAAAAATGTCTCTGGTGATCATTTGGTAAATAAAATAATAATTTCAGAAATATTTCTGTTTGTTGGTTAACTTTTGGGAACTAGCGTAGATAAGTCCTTATATTACTACATGTTAACCATTTGACAGAAAATGTTAAAAGGTATAGTACGAAGAAAAAGCATAGAGATTTTTTAATAGCTGAAAACTGGGTGATTTTGGCAATTTTTTATCAGCGCTCTAACCTAAACAATTAACGATTTCTCTTTTGAGTACTATACATTTAGTGTTTCTCTTTCTACCACTTTTCAGAAAATTTTCAACACTTTGGAAATAAACAAACCGTTACTTTTGGAGTTAACTTTAGATAATCTCTGCCGAAAGGCATTTAAAGTAAATTTGAAATTATTTATAACATTATTTTTTACAAAATTAATAGACTTTTAAAGAATTTATATAATGGAATACTTCACTAATATAAATAGTTTTAGATAAGCTGAATTATTTTCATCAAATTACGGTCATATTGAAAAAAATAGAAATTTAACGTTATTCGAATCAAAATTATAATTGGAACATGACAATTGAAATACTATTTTTATTACAAAAAATGTACATCCGTTTACAGTTTTATGTAACTTGTCATTTATCATACTCGTGACTAGTTAACTTCATTTATTGTTATTATTACAGCTAATTAACAGATTTTTGTTGTTTTTTTAAATCAAGAAGCAAATATACTGATGGTATTGTATGGAACTTAAAGATTTATTTATTCCAAAATTAAAAACTTTGAAAATCTTTAAGGTGAAGCAAGGCATTTTTAACGTAATCAATGTAATATCTGAAAATTTATTCATTTATTGACATGAAAACGAATATCGGACGAGTTTTAAAGGGTTTTCCTTAAAAGTACTGAAAATGGGGGTTGCGAAAACTCCCATTTAATTTGCGTTAATTGTTATTTTTTAAGCTAACTCAGGCGATAGTTTGGTCTTAATTATTATTGTTTATATTTTTTTTAATTTATTTTAAGAAAACCTTGCATTTTACTTTAAACCATTTGCTGCACGGAATGTATTACTAATTAAATAACTAACAAGTTTGTGACAAAGTATAAACTAAATACGCTATCACGAGTCAGGGTTTACGAAATAAGAGAAATGAGTTCGGATTCTTCTTCTTGGTCGAGCCCCTGTTGCTGACAGTAGGACATCTTACAGCAGCGAGCCAGATGTATGGAAGATAATCAACCTCAGTGACCGAGAGAGTTATCCGGGTACGGTTGGGTTCTCTTGATTCACGCTCAACGTGCGAAGTACTCAAGAGATAGCCATGAAGCCTTCATCACACATATCCGAAACACCCGACAAGAACTTTCCATTTTTTAGATATGTTAAGAGGTTGGTGGGGGAAACTTGACTCTCTGGGAAAAATCCACAGGGCCGTCAAGGAAAATGTACGCCAAACTCAACCGGACCTGTCCGGGATTTGAACTCATTCCCAGCTCATAGCAGTTCAACAGTCTACCCACTGGATCGTCGGCCGACCAAGTTCAGCGTAAAATCTATTGAAGTTCTTCTCTCCATAGATATGGCGTCGTCATCATGACTGACATTTTGAGTTTATAACGAGCTCAATATAAATTATCTGCAGGATTATTTCTTTAATTAATGGGAGTACTTCTCTGGTGTGATATTTATTATGTCCTTTTTATTATCTACGTTGTAGCCCTGAACACAAGTTATTTAAATTCAAAAAAATGATTAAATCTTTATTTTCTTTCTTATTTTAAAAGGAGCTGTTTATTAGAATCAAAACCCTTTGTTGAAAGTTTAAGTCATTAAGGGTATAACATCAAGTGACTCACAAACGTTTTTAAAAATTTCAACAGTAAAACATCTTTCACCTATTGTTCTGTTTTGCTGAGCTATATCGCTTTGTTACATATCCAGTGCTCTTTCTTCCATACTTACTAACATGCTGACACTAAATTTTAAGCCAGAGATTAGCGGCTAAAGCAAGATAAGGATACAAATAACATAGGATTAGTATAAATTATAGTTTTTTTTAGTTAAACAGTTATAGAACTTCATTAATTAACCACACAAGTAATCAAAGTTTCATTTTTTTAAAAAGCACAACTACAAAGAGTTGTAGTTAATTTATTTTTTATTAATATTTTTATGAATTAAATTTACGTCTTCTTGAGCCGTACACCGGTGGTCCAGTGGTAGATTACTGGGCTTTCACGGTTTATGGGGCTGACTTTGGCGTACACCTGCATAGATTTTCCCCGCTTTTTCCATGCCAGCCAGGTGAGCTAACTCTGGACACTCTGAGTTTCTCTGAAACTGAAGAGTTTTAGCAGGGTTTTTCGGGTATCTTTTTACTGGATCGCATCTTGACCAAAACAAGGGAAAACCCCAATAGGACAGAAAGTTGATAAGCAAATGAAGAATCCGTATGTCAATTTCGAGCATCTTTAACGGATCTACAATTAAACTTTAAAATATTTTTGAAACGAACATTTAATTGCATATCTTATAATCTCCGCTTGAGTGATAAAACTAATAATATCATAAATTAATTACATAAAATCAAATCGCAACATTCCAACACTGAAATGGCACCCTGAAAGACAGTTCTTTTTCTCCAGAAACTGATAAAACTGAAATAAAAATGAGATAAAGCCGTAATAAGCAAACAGGTATGATTTTGCATCAGTCTCTTCATCCAGGAATAGTCTATCTTGGAATACGTAAGCAGAGATTGGTTATTTTCTGAACTACAGGTTGTTTTGAGTGAATGTTTTACCTCAGAAAATATCATGTTAGTTTGAGCAGTTACTACTACCTTATTAGTAGAACAGAATTAACTGATGGATTTGCGTTTCGGCGTTTCGGCTACCCTTATCCGTGTCCCTGTCAGAAATAGGTATGCCGAAACGTTCAATGCAACTTCGCATTATTTGCAAACACTCTAGTCATCAGACCTGAACTACGACAATGGCGAGACAGAAAGATAGGTACATTACTTTGTTTACTAACTACATCTAGACATTTTTTTTACTCTCCATCAATAACACATAAATAACAGCATTTTGTTAACTCTATACCTTTTGTAAACAACACAATGATAATAAATTTCCGTTCTCATCTGGATATTCCTTATTGGCTGTCGATAACGTTTTTAGGATATTTTTCTTGTGTCACGTAATCTATCACCATAACCTTGGAGTAAACATTTCTGGTTGATCAGCTGCCAGGGAAGATTTGCTTGAGCAAAATTCTATGCAGATCTGAATCAATATTTTGTCTGCTTTCAGTGTATATTTAAATCGGGTTCCCTTTAATTGAATCCCAATCAGCGGAGCTTTAAGTAAACATTTATTGCGCAGAGGAGACAGCTAACGTATCAGTGAATAAATTTGGCTAACTCAGACTCGTTCGGTGGGTGGAGAGGAAACCACAGTCTCGTCACCTTAATTATCTCGTTTGAATTTTTCATTGCGCGATGCACGTGTACCTGATGTAAGATACACGTGATATATAAATATGAGTTGCTGGTGAAACGGCATTTATAATGAAAATAAAGTTACTGTCTTCTTTACTGTATTACTCTTCTGGACGAACACTGTCTTTAGTTAATCTAATCCGTGCTGTAATTAGTACTAATTTAGATTAATTTTTTTCTGGAATCCAACTAGTTCCGAGGGTAAAACTCATTGATAGAATGACCTAAATACGAATTTAAAGTGGCCATTGCAATAGTATCATATTCAACATATTTAGATAATTTCATTTTTTATCTTTTCTGAGCGTAAATATTCTATATTCACGGATTTAACTGAGTGGACCACGTTTGCGGTTTAGGGTATTATGGCGATACAGTTTTGGTTTCAGATAGCAGATGACATGTAAAACCCTACTCCACTTCACAAAAGACATCTTACTCATGGAAGCATAAGAGATGTAAAATCCCTATTTTACATGTTTTATAAAATTATTTTAGAGAAGGGGAAACAATAGATGACTATTGATATAAGATCACGTAAAAAGAATTTTTCTTATTTTCGGGAAGACGATATATAGATCGCTGCAACATTTACTCATTCCGTTGTACTTAACGAATTAATGGCGAGTTTGAAGTGATGATGATGCTTTCCATCCAGAGAAACAACTTCGGATTTAGTTTCATAATTTTCCCTGAGGATAAATTTTGGCATGCATTGTGTAAACCGACATCGTTTTTCTTTTATCTGCCAATTCTGCATGAGTATTATTACGCATTTCGATACTAGTCCCTCTAGACGTGTGATATTAAATTCGACGGATTGCGTTTCGTGAAACTCGTATTTTCCCTAACATATGGCATTTTCTGTGCTTATAAATGATAGTACGAATTCTACCAGGTTGACCGACAAAAGATACTTGAGACAATTTAACCGATATTATTTTTCAGGTAATTGCTCTTTGTTTCCAGAACGGAGGGTATCCCATTTCAAGAAAAGGTCATTTATATCGTATATAAATATCTGACAATAATTCACACTGTTTCTGGGTAGGAACAATAACCACATATATAGAACAAGTAGTCGGTAATTATTGTATCCTCGCTCGCTCGCACAGAGATACACACCTAGCGACAATGGCTCTGAACATTTTAGTAATCGTGTCATCATTAGAGTCCAATTAACTCTGCCAACCGGGTCTCAGAACAAGTAATTTTTTTACCCAAAAATCGATGATCGCGCTATCGCGACGGTGTATTGGGTTCTTTGCGAGCGATAGTTTCGGATGGTTGCATCTACCGCGATTGGCATCTGACAAAGTTTAAAGAGAGCTGCACCACAAACACCTGAGTCAGCGAGAGCGGACGTCGATCGATGTATATGTTTACTTTCGCTTTTTGAAGTTTTGTGTCGAGCATGTGACAAATCACGATCTGCATTTGGCAACAGATCGCATTGAGATGCGCAGACAATAAGGGTGCTGTAAAAATCAAAAGAAACAACGCGAATCAATAAGATCAATAAAACCGTATGAACTACGTATTCTAAAAAACATTCAAACTATTCGGTTATTATAAAGAACATTTGTTAAAATGGGTTTTCCATTTCTTGCACACTGACTTCTGCTTTTGTAATAAACTAAAAATTATTCTTGTTTAATTAATTAGATGGTTTTATAAATAACTGGTTTTATACCACAAAATTAAAAATATATATATATATATATATAAACTAAGGATATTTTACATCTCGATAGTCTTTACAAGTACCTCTTCTTTACAGTTAACCGTGTGCCTCAAATGTCGCCTGATTTGCTTGAACCTTCTAGATTTTCTAAAGTTTTCTTCCGACGCATTTTCCTTCCTAAAGACAAATCCTGCAGCAGTCTCTTCGTCTAACACATTTTAGGGAAGGTTCCTACACATGTTTTCTCTCTCCCTCTTCTTTTCTTTAAAAAATTCAGAAAAATAAAATTTCATTACGACAAAATTGTTTGCTATCCTAGTTCAAGCTAAGTTTTAAAACACTGGATTTTCGTATTGGCTTGGATCCTACCAATGCACCACTACATTACGAGAAAACCAGCGAGACTGAACGATAGTTTCGGGTCGGTCTAATCTACTCGTTCTAAGTGATAGTATAAAACACACGAATACTTTGGGTTGGACGTTTTGATGTCACGCTACCTGATATTTTCTTACATTAGAGCAAACTCTGTCAAGTTTTACCAAAAGCCAGCGGATACGTACTGTCATTAGCAGCATACATAAACACTATTATAATAGCATTTTGCAGAAATGCAACACACAGAAGTAGCTAATAATTAATAACCTATAGTAGTGTATTAACTATGCTACATCCATCTTTTCAGGTCAGAGAAATTTTATTTCTCTGATAATGGACAGGTAATATCATGTACATATATATCCTATATGAAAAATTAATTATATTATTCTTTGTCTTTAAATTGCTTTTAGAAGCAAATCTAGCATTGCATGGCCACGTCTGTGCTCTCTCTCTCTCTCACGTCCGTTCTTTCTCGAATGTCGGAAAACACCACTTCTGGGAATCTAACGTAAGTAGACAGAATAGTGTGGAAACAAGCGTGCAGTCAGCGAAAGCCAGACGGGACGTAACTTTTACCATTAACTGAGCTGAACGATGACTTTAGCAAATTGCATTTAATTTTGATTAATAGCGTAACCGCATTTATTTTACATCATATACAAGAATAATAAAAGACGAAAATGTATCAGTTGCAGGGTGAAAATAAATAAATTTGGGAATATTTTGCGCAATTTGTACGAAATCATTTTCATATAAAACCGGTTAGAGAAATGTTCTTTAAATACTTGGTACTAAAACAATGTATAGTGTTTTTTTTTACCGTTATCCTTAGAATTAATTTTAAGAACATCTTTTCACACGTAGATTTTGTTGGTATTTAGTTTTCGTCTTTTTACAGAATTTATTGTCGCATGAATTTAAAATAAATTGTTCATTCGTGTATTCATTTTCAGTTAATTTTGGCAAAATAAGAAAGTCACGAAGCTAATTATTTCTCCATATATAATATATCTACTTTCATTTTATATATTTTAGAAGATTTTCTTGAAGTATTTTTAAAATAAGAAGCATCTCAAACTTAAGCCATTCAAATCGTTTATAGTCATGGGATTTTTTCTATCAGGTTTCAGTTTTGTTCTTTATGAAAAAATATTCTGAGAAATACACAAGCACCTGCCAGAGGTAAGTAGACCGGTGTAAGACTTCGCTGACAGAACTTTATTTCATGTTTACTGTAAAAAATTTTAAATGTACATGTTTAACCGTGAAACTAAATAGTAATAATAATAATAATTGTACGTATATATGACTTTTCCCACCGGTTAAGATACTTTTCAAACAAGTTAAGCGACAGCAATATTTTCGATGTTAATTTCTATAAAAAAATACTAATATCGATTTCTTACATTTTATCGAAACAATCGGCTGTGCAACCACTGGTCGAATTTTCACAAACGAGGAAGAACTGCCGACGTTATTCGACATTAAGCGGTGAGAGATGACCAGTTCTGAGGGAGATCGGCCTGGTACAATCTTGGATTACGCCAGAGATCTGACCAGTCAGTCCATCGATACCCGAAGGCCCGGAGGGCTAACAACCTCAGTTTCAATGCTGTCAACTTTGCAGGATCTGACCCGAGATGTGATAATGTAGCGAATTTCTTGTTTTATTGCCAAAAGAGCAAAGGTATAAATAATTATTTAAAAAAAAGAAAATCTATTTAAATATAGTGTAAACGAACAGCACGTCCGTGTAGTATGTTGCGACGTCCGATAGCTGCAAACGATCGAGCGCCTGGCTGATTAATGGAATATCACTCAAATCTGTTCTAGCTGCATAAAACACAGAAAGAATCCAATTTATACAACTCTTCCGATTATCGGAATACTGCCTTTGTATCATCTCAACAAAAGAATCCATAAAATAGATGCCATCTTGAAGAGATCGCGCTAACAAAAAAAGAGAAAGATGTAACACTTTAGTAAAAGTAATCAGATATTTCAAAACGATAGATGTTTTATTTTTGCCTCAGGTACCGGAATTCTATCCAAGTAAATGCGGAATGTGACTGACACCAGCAGGTCGCCCCTCCCCACGTGGCTGGTGTCTCATTCGCCGACGTTGGCCGGGCAGGTTCGAAGATGAAGAAGAAAGTGTTTCAGAAACTAAGTCATATCGGTGCTAGCATTACAGTTTCTTAATTCGAAACACACGAACAGTTGTTTTTCCGTTTCCATAAGAACAGGGATGAAGTGATTCTTAAATATGAGTTGATGATTGTATTTCTCTTCAAAACGAAAAATTAACAACAACAGAAACTAAATATGTTAGAAAACCAAACGACAGACCCTAACCCCCCAAAAAGGAACTTTTTGAAAGAAAAAAAAAGGTACCGGAATTAAACGCAAGGAGACATTTTCGCAATTATTTTCCTTTCTAGTCCAAAAGATACCAAATATTAGCCTGTTTATCCAATTCTTTAAGTCCGACAATCTCTTATGGCATATCCGAAAACATCCTATCTGTAATCCCTTGTATTTTTTTTACTCCCTTTTCCCCCAAATCTTTAAAAATTCAGTGAAGTCACCTCTGAAAGATCTACGAACCAACCAAAATTGACAACTAAAGTTCTTGAAAACCATCTTCATATGCTGACTTACAAAAGTATAAAGCCCCGTCAGAATTGTTATATTAATTTACAGAGTATTCATGTAGACCGCTTTATTTGAGAACGATATAACTTTTCTGTCGATTAAACTTTATTGTCCGGCTAAACTTTAAAAAAAAAGTATTTTGAAACGAAATCCTTATCTGTATCTGTTTAGAGGCGCGGTAAAGAGTGTAATATAAACTGGTCTTTTCTTACTTGGACCAGAGTTTGAGATCTATGTCTGTGTTGGATTCACGAAGTTGAAAATTTAAGACATTTTACGTATAAACGAAACCGACCAAATTCAATTAGCTATGTAAACCAGTTAATCTGAACTTGGTCCTTAAACAATAATAAATAAATAATAGTAACTGAACATTTATATGTTAAAGTATAATGTTGGGCGTTTTAATTTTCGTGATTTTAATGACGTATACATCTCAGTACAATGAGGATAAACTGATAAATGTGAGGTTTCATTGATAGGTACATAAATATGGCCAGTAGTACATATTTTGATATAATGTATTATAAAATAAACAGTTGTACGCTAAATTTTGCTGCTATGGTGGTAAATGTTAAAACTTTTGAACCTAGGAAATTTTATTGGCTCTTTTTAAAGTCGCTAATTCGAATTTTTTAGCGTATTCTTTCTCTTGGCCTTTGAAAGATAGCTTTCTGGTTATTGAATTAGTATGTTCCGCATTCAAGTAGTTTTTCCTGCCATACGAAACAAAAGATGTCTTGCAGAAAAGTCTTTTTCTTTCTCCAGGATTCTTCAGCCCTGTACATGACTGGATTCTGAAATTAGTCCGGTTCATAATTTTAAATCCAGCGACCTGAACCTACGTTATTCATCAAAGAGAACGGTTTTAGCACTCTGAAGAAATTATTAGAAAAAAAATAATATCGTTTTTAAGATTAATGAAGACAACGGTTGCCATGGATACCTACTTAAAAGTGTCAGCGACTGCATCTGATAATGTCATCGTGAAGTTGAAATGCCGATTTACCCAGCTATTCAGGAAAAGTAGTTCAAACAGCTAATGAGTTCGTTAGAGCATCAGATAGGCTGCTCAAGGACGCGCAGATATGCGGTATCGAGCTCTTCACGTCGAGACTGAACGCGGCGCTCTAAGACAATCATCGCTGTGCAAATTCTCCAGCACATGCCATGAAATCGATTCTCCTGGTTATAACTTCAAACAAGACGTTTGAATTCAACCTAAGTGCTTTCTTATTTGAGTTGGACAAGTATAATTTTTGGTGCTACACTCAATGCGTACAGTTTGGAAAAGAAATGTAAATATTTTAACGGAAATATCTGCTGAATATACTTGAAAATGCACGTTTTGGTTTATGAAGTAGTTTGAATGATAATGAAGCGGGTTTCGATAAATTCTCAAATGAATCTATTTGCGTATTGTACAGGTCTGCGCGGAGACTGAGCGCGCGCGAGTGTGTGAGGTAGAGAGTTAATTTACGTAAACACATTTAGAACATATCCAACAACTCAGTAAATTAAAGCAAAAATAAAAATTTGAAGAAAAAAAATGGCTTACGATGAACACATTGCTCAAGTTTGATCAGGTGGAATCTGTTCGGAACTTATGTCGACTTTTGGCGCTCTTTTCCTGGGGTTAATGCGATTCGCCTACTCAGAAAAATGGGAGAGGGATACACATGTAATCGTATCCTCGTTTCCGGATCTATCTGCGAGCTGGATTACAGCGGTGTTTGGGCTGGAGGAAGAGGCGACAATGCAAGGAAAGGCTGCGGATGTGTGTGCAAATATCGGGGGCGTAGCGTGATGCGAAAACGAGATTCAAACGAGCAGAAGATAAAAGGACAAAGCCTTTCCTTAAAAGGTAAATATGTTGCACATTAAACACATTTATACGCAATAATTTGCTTTCCTGTTTGCCTCGACGGCCTCATCTATTCGAAAAATGATGTAATTAGCGTAGAAACGTCAAAGTCAGCTCACATAATCCGGACTTTCTCGCTTTCCACTAAAATCTCGAAAGAAAAAAAACTTATACATTTGTGGATATTAGCAAAATTCTTGCTTTTCTCGCTTATATTTTATAACATTTATACTGCGGGTAAAAAGTGTGGGATATATTCATAAATTTATCTATTTACGAATTATCTGGATTCCACTGGGACAGCAACCAACACTAAAGATAATAACTGAAAATGATATTAATGTGTATATTTACACTGAGAACAAACAGCTCCTCCTGGAATTAGCATTATCGTCAAAACATAATCTATTAGCTTACTCCATTACTAATGATGAAACAATGACCTGTGTATATAAAGTTGTCGTTGCTGTGATCCCTTAATTATTAAATTTAGCAATATGTAGCGAAAGCCCCTCAATGAAAAAAAGAAGGGAATCTTAGGTATTTTACTTCGTATACCGTGGGACGCCAAACTGCGGATTTAAGCAGATTCTGGGGTTGTTGTTGTTGTTTTATTTCCTAGTTACAGAAACTACTGGGAAGCTATTTCCATCATAGAGAAGAAATGAAGTACCCGAGAAACGATCCATAGAAGTCTGACGCTGAGACATTTTAAGATCTTCTCTTGACAACATATTTAATGAAGGTTACATCTCGGCCACGAGTTTCATCCCAGCGTCATGAAATAACAAGTGATTAATGAATTCGAATCTATTATTCTTGCCTCGGCTATACTCTCCAACGCCCACGCGGCCAACGATGCGAAAGAAGTAGGTTGATCTGGTGTCGGTGTTGCCACGCCAACATCATCCTTGTTGAGCACGTGGCATAGTTGTGCTGCTGCAAATCGCAAGCAAAATAGGCCAAAAACTCTTATGTTAAAAACACTGACGGAAAAGAACGGTTATTCTGCCTACAAAAGTACAAAAGACTAAATTCCATCAATATTTAACCCTATCACCACCGTGATAGACATCCTGTATTTACGATTGTTTTATGCAAATTTACGTTTTAATGCCATACTGCAGAAATTCACGCTCGCCTCGCAATTAAAGCGCAACTATGTTCTTTCTTTTCCCTCTTGGCCTGATGTTGTTTCATTGCCATTATGCTGATATTTCCGAGAAATTCTCAATTTCGCGATAGAAAAAATGCCAATGGACAGATTCTTCCTTACCCTTTCATAAGCTTTCGTTAAACCACCACGTCTTCCTTCCTTTATATAACCTGAACCAGATGTAAATCGAATAAAAACCTAAACATAAATTATTTTAAAACTAGTGGTTACAGATGCAGAGTAAATGCAAATGCGAACATATAGACACCACAGGTTAATTCCACGCTTGAAATGGACCATCTATAGTTTTGTAGTAGACTGGGGGCTGGGGTGGGGTGACCCGCTGACGAGTGCGGTAAAATAGTTAAAACCCTGCTCTGAAAGTTCCTGTCACGACGCGAGTAGCAGATGCGCGCCGAAATCATAGATGAATTATGCTAGAATAGTAATAAGATTTCATTTCTACTATCAACTACAATACATAAATATGTATTATTCGAATCAGTCGTGATTTCCTCTTCAAGAAGAAGCTCACACAAACGAATTGAGGAAGTTAATAGCTGCAGAAATATCGTAGTACTTGGTTTATCCCTAGCTGATAATGGATAAAGGGTTATTCAAAAAAAAAATAAATCATCAACACGTTGCTGTTAATTAAAACTCATTGAGCGAAAAAAGAGTTTGAATTTTTTTTAAAAAATGGGTGCAAAGCTAATATTTCTTTATTAGTCATTTAAAATCAGAGGGCTGCAACAAATAAGAACGGAAAGCGCTTTCTGAATAAAGTCTGTAGCGGTGATTTACATTTTATAATTTTTAATTTATGATCCTGATTTTCACAAATCCAGTTCAGTTTCAGACTAATGGCTTACTTTATCGCGTAATTCGTTTAGAAGCTTTATTTTGATTTTATGATAAATTTTATTGCTGAGAGTTGATTTTCTACTTCCAGTTAAAGGGGTTCTGCGGTATAATAAATTATTTCAGCCCATTACTGTCATAAGAGAGTGGAAAGAAAATAAAATATCCTAAAACTGTTAATTCTAAGAAGGCAGTGGCTGCTTCGGGATCCAGCTTAATGGCCAGTCAATCTTGAGGCTGTGTGTTTATATTCTCCCTGCCCCCTCCCGTGGGAGGCAGGGTTTACTTATTTATTATCTAGTTAGTCAGACTGACTCGAGTGTCCATTTAAACCGGAAGAATTCTACATATTTTTTTACTAAAGTCTGAAGTATTTAATCCGCTTTTGCGCTGGTGTGGAACGGATAGTGTTGCATTTGAGAGCTGGATACCTTGCGCTTCTTCTCGAATGTTTATCCTCCCTCTTCGGTTCCGACCGGTTCTTTCCGTGAGTGCGCGCGACAACACGACGTTAGCGGATGTGACGTAAAGCGCCACTAATAAAGTTTAAGAACTGTGATACTTAAGACAAATGTAATTGCAATTCTTCTTTAAAAGGATGCTAAATTTTCTGCTTTTATGTATACATTTATGTATGGAGGCATGCAAGTTGTTATACTGTCTCAGTTATTCGCTTTAGGGCTAGATAACTGAACCAGTCTCTTCCGAGTTTTTTCTTTGAGAACTGTTTAGATTTTCACTGAAAAGATACAAGAACCTGCGGTTGTGTTAGAGCATCCGAAGGAAAACGTCCTATCTTCCAGAGAATAAAGCGGTGACAACCATTTGATCAATTTAAAACTTGCACAACTATATACACCTTATTCGTCTTTTGGCACGTGTGTAATCGAGCTAAAACTATGTTTTAGATTATCTTTATCAGAGTTCCTTCGGAGTATGCGGTGTCATGCGACCAATATAGTCCAAAAATAATCTGTATTCTTTTTCCTGAAGTTCACCAGAATAATTAGTGACGTTGGTGGATACTTTAGAGAGATCGGCTCATTTGGTAAACGAGCACGGAGCTAAATCGTTGGTCAAGTTACCACACCGAAAGATTTAGTAGCGAACAGTCGCGGGTTCAAGACCAAGACAACTACAATGATACACACAGAGAGAGACGAAAGCTTCGTGGAATTAAAATGACGACAGAAGAATAACTGTTGAAGAAACATTCGTTAGTTGTCGTACAACCGATCAGGAGTTTGCAGGGAGAGTACGAACTGTCTCGCTAACTCCTCTACTTCATCTTATTTCTAGTAAACAGCAGTTATACAAGCAAAATCTCTCATATTACGGGCATGGAAACAAGGTAAATAAAAGCGAGAGTTAATATATATATCATTTAACCAAAGAGCAATGGCAAGGAATTCGTAAGAAAACAATTAAAACGGTAGTTCTGACTTCGCTCTCTTTCTCCATGTGCCGCTATACGACGATGTTGGCCTCGTTAACCCACGAACTCGATCGGGTGGTTACGTGATGGCTGCAACAGGCACCGGCGTCGAAACGCGAAGGGCTGACGTGGGCTTTCCGAAAATTGAGTAGCCCGCACAACGAAAGAAAAGGAAGGCAAATCCTGACGTCGAATGTTGCCTTGTTTCTTCTTCTTCTCACCGGAATGTAAAGTCTAAATTGTTTTCATACATGCCTTTCAACATAATGATTGTAACCGAAAAACAAGCGGATGAATGGGACCAGTTCAGAATATGATGGAAAGTGAATTCATTTACGTGTATCTGAAAAAAAAAAACAGATCTCAAATTATTGTAGCAAATTCGTTAACATATTCGGAGTGCCATAGACTAAAGACAAGGAGAAACAGTATTTGTCGCATGCTTCATTAGGCTAGCATTTGCAGCTCCACAGAGGCACCCATACCTGTTTATTACTTAATGATCAAGCAATCAAAGCTACATAGTTCGGTGTCCCGAATTAATAAAATTAAGCCTTGGAAAGAAAAATTCAATGTCATATTCTAGGTTATTTAAATCTACTTTGCAATAATCTGCTACACTAGATCACTGATTACCTTTTTTATTTTCTAAACATCACAGACATGCACTTAGAATTTAATAGCGAGCTTACCCCTGTAGTTGGATCTTTAAATCTTTCAAGAAGGATGGTAGACGTCCATTTTGAGAGCAAAAGTATCTGGTCCACTTTCCTCGGATGCATAACCTTATAGTCTAGTGACCAACCAATCTCAGTTTTTACAGAAATGTTTTTATAGTCCACTGAGGTTGTGATAGATCCCCGTCAACGAGATATTTTCGTTTAAGTCATGTGTCTTAGAGAGAGGCAAGAGAATATTCAGCCTCATCTCAGAGCGGCGGGCTAGCGAGGTGTGTAGAGTGCTCGATCGTTATACCTGCTTGACCTGCGTTGGTTAGGGTAGGTTGAAACTACCCCATTACGGCTTATAAAGAGTGGTCAGCTTTCCAATTGTTTGGTTCTAAAATATTTGTACGAAAACTTAAGAAGTGGTTCAACTGCCTTTGTGAGTAGTACGTTGCGCACCTTACAACCCTCATTTTTGGTTGCAAGCTGTATAATTGGCTATAATTTTTATCAAATCTTCCGAAGCGCTGATGAAAACTAAAAATGTTGGTTACTATATTTTATCTTGTTTCACACAAGTTTGATATTTTTAAAATGGCGTTATTCTGGCAGATCTTGAAATCTAATACGTATCATCAGAAGACTAACGACAAGATTGACAAGTAATATACTTAAATATGTTCTTCATTTGGAAGATTATTTTTATTGCTAAAAAATCAAACCCATCTTTCCGAAATATGCACGATAAAAGTAAATACCTATAGACTATAATAATACTGACGAACTCATGATCCAGTTTAAAGAGAAAACTAATCATCATAAGACGTGTTTAAATATTTATATATTTTTTATATTGAGGTTTAAAGCGAAATACACTCAACAATATCGAGAAACGTTCAAATATGAACAATTATTTATTTTACTCTCTTTATGTAAATATCGGGCAGTTGTTATATCTACTTCAATAAGAGACAAACAGTAAACAGCTAACGGAAATCACCTGGATACTCAACAAATAGTTTGGGGGTAGATGTTGGGATTGGTAAACGTTAAGAAAATGTCCTATAATAAATTTAAACTAAACAGAAAACATCGCTTGGCCCGTTCTGAGATCACGAAAGTATTCCCAGTCCTCGTTCAGTTCTCTCGTCGCTGCTCTGCTTTTGTTTCGCTTTATTGTCTGCGATATAAGAGTGAACTCATCCGTCTGGGGATATTAGGGAGCTGGAACGCTCACGTACCGTCAGAGCCTCTTTCGATTATATTCGGAACCACCGGGGTTAAATAATGGAGTGTAACACGACAGCGGTACGGCAGTGAAAGAGGGAGGGAGTAGAACCTTTGGACTTATAGACTGGAATCACCCTTACCCGGTCTAATTCGTCTATACTACTACTGCTAATAATAATAATAATAAGAATAATAATAATAATAATAATAAATAATAATAATAATAATAATAATAATAATAATAATAATAATTCTGGTAAATAAAGATTTGTATCTCTATATCTAGAACTAAATAAAGAGAATTAAATAGTAAATAAAATGTAAAATCTGTCATCCAAACTTTCGATTTATATATAATTGATAAGTTGTAGATTTTAACAAAAGAAATTAAATAATCTGATATTGTGTGGAGTAATTAAAAAAAAATATATATATATATATATTCCACAAAACACTTTTAATCTTTGAAAACAAAGATAAGATTAGAATAACTTTTTCTTAATTAAATATTCGTTCCTGTGCCGTTCTACTGTTTCGTTTTAAGAGAAAATGATCAAATTATCTACTTGCGTGTTAATTTTTATTATCTTTCAGGTTAAATTATCTTATAATGAGGAAAATCCCCTACTGAATCTTGGTTTTTACGCCTTACAGATCTACCGTAAATTGTATAAATAAATAAGAGCATTATCTAACCACGATTCAGTTATTAATATAATCTAGTATATAATGGATCAAGGTAAAATTTAGCTTCTAAGGGGAATTTGTTAGACGTATGTTAATAATTAATCTCTCTTCTCTGAATGCATTCTCACTGAAATAAATGATCATAAGTATCACCCTACTATTATTGAGTCCGAGCACGCACGTTAATACAATATAACATAAAGCAGGAGATTAACAGCTTCTGAGAGAATTCCATCTGCTAGATTTTCTTTAATAATTGATCTCTAATCTTTTTCGGAAGCCATTCCTTTTATTCGCTTAAGTTCTCGTAATCATTCGTGGTGTTGAGAAAACTACCCGGTCTAGATAAACAGACCGAGAGACGGACATCAGACAAAATCCCTTGCTTGAGTAATATGCCTAGGAAAATGGAACCATTCCCTTTTGTAAAAACTTATGGCGTGTCCTCGGTAAGTGCTCGGCGGACGGACGATCTGACGGACCCCTTCCTTTATCTGAGAATAAACAAACGGTTCGTACAGTTTTGCTGTGATTTCGTTCACCGGTTTCGGAAAAGCTGCAAAGTGAACGTTCTTTCTATAGACGGAAATTTCAGTCTGGATTCTGACCAATCCCGACAGCGGACAATGCGCCGTTTTTCTGAAATGATGGTCGTTATGAAGGTTTCCGTGTTCGGCCGAACGTCTGAGCCGGAAACCCCTAGCATCCGCGGGTTTGTTTCGCCGACAGTCCACCCCAACCCCCTTGACGGCTGATAAACGTAAAGGATCGTAAAGAATACGCTTTCTGAGCGATAAAATATCTGATAATGTAAAAAGAGGGGCACAGACGCGCTTTCGTGGCCGTTTTCTGCAGACTAGTGATGGGAGGCTGACGGTCTCCCTTGTGGGATAAAGATGGCATTCACGGCCAGTCGATAGTCCCAGTGATGCGCCGTTCACTCGTGAATCACTTTCTGAGCTCTCGATGTTACGCGATTAGCGAGTTAGACCATTTCCGTTTTCTAGAATATATACCTTTGGTGTTCAAACCAGAAACATGTTTTAGATGTTTAATTTTAAAGAATTTTCCCAGCATTTGGTTAGAATAAAAAAGAGTATATCCTCGACAAAAGAATAAAGTGAACAATTTAGATACTGAGTGTTTCTTCTCTCATTAGCTTGGAGAAATCTGATAAGTTCTACCGGCGTGTTGGCCATAGAACTTTCTTTACTTCAAAAGACAACCGAGATAGGACAGATAAAGGAAGAATACAGTAATGAAGTTGTCATTAGTATTTCGCATCACAGGCACTTGTTCATCGGTTATTTATTCAAAATGCTAATATATTTCGAAGAACAAAAGCGATAAACTGGACTGAAAGCAGACAAAATAGGGAAGTTAATAGCAACGAAGAAAATAGTGTTAATTAAATAATGACTAGTTCTGAGTCAGCGTTAATAGCACAGCGAAGCGTAGAGAGATAGAGCATCCAGGTATGACAGGTATCTTTTGTAAGATTACTGTGTCGAGAGCAAAAGAGATGAACGAAGCAACAGCCGACAACCAGCAAAAATATTAAAGAGGTTTTCAGGATGCGAGATATGAAGAATAGGAGGATGGAGTCAATGAAGGATAAACATATATGTTTTGTATGTTAGAAGGATCCATGTGGCACTTGGTGTTGACCACGACCGAGACACCTAATGGTTTTAAAGACGATATCCGGAGAGATGACGTAACGGAATCCGACTCTGCTGATACAGAACGAAATTCCATCCTTATTTTTTGATGACTGCACAAAGGAACCCAAAATAACGTTTACCTGGATATTTTTTTACCTTTCTCATTTAATGCCATGTCAAGGGCAGGGTAAAACGAGATGTTTCGGCTAAAATCCAAATCGTATTCAAAGCAGAATTTACTTAAAGTAAAACAAACAGAGTAAGAAAGCTCTGACTAAAAGTTGTCTTGGGTTTAAATACTGAAAATATTCAGTAAAGCACGGCCCGAAATTAGCGACATCGTCAGCATCTGGGTGACAAGTGGAAGTCAGACTGCACAGAAATATCGCAGCCATTTTAGCTTTTTCCTCACTGTAAGATTATCATGAAAGCAGAAGAGCACGCAAGAACGACAAAAGAGAGAACAGCGAGCCTGTTTAAAACTAAAGGATTAATCGGATTGTGTTCCTGCGTTTGAAAGGGTTAAAACCGAGTTGGTTGCTTAAAGGAATACCTGATATGGGATTTTACCTTAATTCAGGCTTCCGGGTATGTGGACAGTAAAGATTTATTTGGCCCTCTACAGTTAGAAGAAGACAGGTGGTTGCAACTGTTAACCGGCGAAAGCTTGGCTATGAATAAATTGACGGCAGGATGTGGTGACACTGACAGTGTGAATCAGCAATAATAGCTCAAACTGATGGATATTACTTTATCTGGGCTTGTATAGGAGGGATACCCTACTGCCTCAGTAAAAAAAAGAGCTAATATAGTGCGCTCTCTTGTTTTCTTGTAATTATCTAAACATTAAATTAATTATAAATCAGTCTCTTTATCCGGTCTAAACTCCTTTTAAATCCAATTTTATGTTACGTTGGCCACTTTCCTTCATTTCTCTGTCTGATTTCATAATGTGCTTGGGAAACTTTCTTTATTACAATAATATACGATTTTATTTCATTTATCTTCTTAAACCTTAGTTTTAACATACAAAATGCTGTAAACTCTGGTAAAACTCATTGCTAATACTTTTATTAAAATAAACAATTTCATTTACGTTTGAGTATAATGTTAATCAGAGAAAAATCTAAATTTATAATTAATTCAAATATTTCACTGCGATGTTGTGGGGGACTCAATAGGGGATAAAGCTGAGTGGCTGGTATCCACCATCACGAAAATTCTCACGTAACCCGCAGTTAGCCTGATAAAAAAAAAAGAGACTTCATCTTTTATTTTAATATGTTAATAAAACTTCAGTCGCTAAGACGATAATGATTCTTAATATCTGATCGATTTCTTAGCTTTACTCTTCAGTGTTTGAAATGTAATTTTTACACTTCTTTCAACAAGTTTCTATACCGTTAACCTTCGTCTCGTTTTTAACAACACAAATCTACCTGTAACTAATTGATTCTGTTTGTGTATTTTAAATACATGTTCAGGTTTGTCTTCTAGTGTTCGTCGTCTCTAAAGTCATCTACACTCCACTCCAAACTAGATAACGAGATTCCCCTTAACATCAGTTATTGTGAATCACCTCTTAACTTTTCTTTTAATCAGGTTCACTGTTGTGTCGTACCCAAGTCTCTCTCCCTCCCTCCACACGTTCTGATCATGGATGGTAGTGGCGCAGTTATCCACGAGGGGGCGCTACCTATTTTGCGTCACTTTCGAGTACTGGAGGGAAATTCGTACTTAGTTGTGCAGAAGGGGGGAAGAGAGCCCAGAGGAAATGCATAACGAGCTGCTGATGAGGAGAGACACTGTCAAGAAGGTACGTACGCATCCGACCGAGAATCGAACCCGGGCTCCCAGCCTCTCCAGCCCGTTTTATCCTTGAAGCATATAAGAACTGACTGTGATCAGCAACCATGAGAAATTCTGCCAGCTTTAGAAAGTAACCGAAGAATGGAAGCCATCACAGCGTTTACGTTTGACGTTCTACACCGTCCAACCTGCGGTTCAGCCCTTGCCCCAGCTGACTTCCATTTGTTTGGACCCTAGAAGAAGCGTCTCGTAGTAAACATTTTTAAAGCGATAAAGATATCGCCAAGGCAACAATGCATCAATTAGGAAGACGAATCTGGTAGAAAACAAGTAATTGGTCTCCACTCGCATAACGCGGCTCAGCCCTCAAAGAAGGCAGAGAAACTGTTATAAAACACGCGACAACTTCTGTGTAGAACTTTACAAACGAATTAGCAAATAGCTCATAATCTGGCTAAAAAACAAATGATAAAAACCTTTTGATGTTCTTCTCAGAGGCAACAAAAATTCAAGTTGTGATGATTTTTGTTTTGCTTTTTTAAATAATTCAAAGCTAATTATACTAACATCTTTTTTTTACAATTTATAATGGATAAATACTGAGTAAGTCCATACACTGATATACATTGAGAGTTTAAATACTTTTAAATAAAAAGTATATTAATTATTAGTTTTTCTAATCTTTACTTTTAAAATTGGCTAAAAGAATGTAAACGTTTGTTAGCAATTTACAATTTGTGCTTTAAATTATAAAAATGATCAATAATTTGAAAAGTAAATCATTAACGTTATTAAAAATTTGTTTATGATATAAAAATGTTTAAGCAAACTTAATTCGCAGCGTAAAATAATTATAAACAAACAAATCTTAGCGATTTTGGCTTCTTACAAAAACCGTTTTAATGTTTGTAGAAAGTTAAGCAGGAGAAATATGATAAGTCACTGATTTACAGGGGTAAGAACTGTCAGTAGATCAGTCACCACTTATTTGGTGAAATCGGTTACCACCTGTGATTAATTAAGATTTTCTGGGTGAAATAATTTTCGCTTGCAAATTATGATTTTGATTTGAAAAAAAAGTTAAAATGAATACCAGTGGAGTTGACGGTAACTAAAGGTATGAATAAGTATACGGTTTTAGAAACTCGATTTGTTAGAATTCAGTCCAGTTATTTACTCGACAAAGTGAATGCACTGAATTCATTATAAGCAGGGAGTCTCAAAACGATTGAACAAATTAGATAAACTCAAATAAAATATACTTTTTAAGTACTAATCTTGGATCATTTGAGTTTTTAATAAAAAGAAAAAGAAAAACGGAAAGATTAATTTTATAACAGATTTTAAAATGTAAGTTTAGCATCTAAAATGTGAAGAAAAGTCGCAAAGGTGGGGATGAAACGGCCTTTAATACCAAGACGTTTTCTCCAGGTAACGCGTTCTAATTGGTTTACGAAATTAATGACACATTTTTAAACAATAGGAAATAATCCTGTGTCTCAAGTCCCGTGTTATTTTAAAGCGATCTCAGCGTGGAAAACCTTCTGCCTCTTGATAGTATTTACGTAAGAGAGGTACGAACCTGTAAACAACCAAAGAAGATGAGCTTTTCGTTCCCTGTTGCAGACAACACAGTACATGCATCTGGGAAGGTCTTTATCAACAACCGGAACGCTTACCTTAGAAATCGATCCACAGTTCAAAAAATTGCGAGAGAAGCAAATTTTCGGTTTTGTGTTTGTCGTTTGATTTCCGTCTCCCAGTCTCTGTCTGTCTGTCTGTCTGTTTGTCTGTCCGGTTGTCTCGATCTCTCTCGTCGACGGCCAGATGCAGTTGCAGCGACTTTGACTGCAGCGTAAAAAGAGTCAACCGCCAGCTCGCCTCAGCCACTCGAATTTATACGTTCCGGCTGCTCACGAGCGTCGATCGATCAGTGCGTCTCATTAATTCAGCCAGCTGATCAATACGTGTGGCAAATCGTCTTGGCGCCGTAATCTGGGGAAGGAAAATGTGGGAGTATTCCGCGGCTGGGTTTACCCCGGGTACCTAGTCAGCATAATTAAGCCACAATCGGGTCCCACCGCACAACGCGCGCGAGCCTCCTTTTTATTATCATCATTAATTACTTTTAATTCCCCCAGCATGTCTGTATCTGGTGGTTAGCACGGCGGCGAGGGTGTTTCCTGAAACTTCCACCCTTCTACAGCAGCCTATTATTTTGGAATATTCCCATGGAGACAAACAATCGCAACGCTTCTCTGATCCCCTCTAACTTCTGTCCAGGACTCATTAAGCACAGCAGAGATTAAGATAATCGTACCATGGATCAACTCCCGGTGGATTTCTGTTACTAAGAGACATTGAAAAAACACAAAATAGACTTCTCCTTGTTTTTAATGTTACATTTTTACACACTACATTGTAACTGAAAGTCAGTCAGTCCGTATACTTTTAGTATTTTTCGAAAGGTTGAAACTTAATTAATAAATAATTTATAAATAGAAACAATTGACATTGAAGGGAGCAACGAAAATGGAAGAGAAGAGAGAGAGAGAGAGAGAGAGAGAGAGAGAGAGAGAGAGAGAGAGAGAGAGAGAGAGAAGAGAGGAGAATAGGAAGAGAATAGGGGGAACTTCCGAGATCGGCATTAATAGAGAGAAAGAAATGAAGAGAACGCACAGAGAGAGAGAGACATGACGTCAGTATATATATATAGAGAGAGACATGATGTCAGTACAGCGAGAGCAGAGAGAGACATGACGTTAGTATAGAGAGAGAGAAGGATCTTATTTGCTTTGTGTCACCTTTTCAGTACAAATCAGCCTAATTAACGTAAGATGAAGTAAACGGTAGATAGATCACCACAGTCACAGGTTGGTTTAGATTATTTTTTTTTTAAGTTTCGTTAATTTTCTTGTTGTCAACCATCAGCGAATTTGCCAGAACCGCCGGAAAACCATCAAATGAGGGAAAGTTTCTAACCTCCAAACGTTGGCTTACATTTGGCGCTCACAGTCTGATCTTCAAGCTCGACTTTACTGAATAAATAGAGGTAAGTAAAGTCGATCTGCACATAGAATTTACAGATAAGGGCGCTGAACAAGTGTTCATGCTCGCCGCCCTCTTCCGTCTTTATTGTAGCAGCATAAAGCCTGTAATATCTCAGAACCTCAGCAACACTCGGTTGGTAGAAATGCGCACGAACGGCAGGAATTCGTGCAGAGCCACTGGGCGATCTCTCGCAGCTCGGATTTGGTAACAGCCGTTCTTCGTCCAGCTCTGGATACCTGATCGATAACCAAACGGTCCCCCTCATCGTGAAGTTTTCGGGCTGCTGACACTAATGCCATATTATATCAATGACACCCCCAACTTCCGAAATACCTGATTCGGAGATGAACCGAGCAGGTGTTTCTAATAGCGCTACCGGGATGAAATCATTTAAATATCTGGCGGTACCTGGGTTTCCCGCTGTCGGATTTTTCTCAGTTGAACCGTAGCCGAGCGAACTTTAAATCGTTTTTGATTAACTTGAAAGCCGAACTTCGCCAGATCCAGCCGGGTTCTCATCGCGATCGCCTGCCCTCGGAACAAACCGTCCCAAACTCATCAAGCGGAGAATTTTGAGAATGGCTTCAATTACGCGCGTATATTTATGAGTAAGGAACAAGTTAATGCATTTCCTTTTCCATTGATCGATGCTGCCTATTGTTTCGAAAAATACTGTAAAAAAAAGCAACGACAAAACAATCACAGAGCAAAAAATAATTAACTTTATTCACGTGACGATTTTCAGAAAAGCGATTGCAAGCTACAGTTGATGAATGCGCAAAATTGGCATCACTGAGTTTATTTTCTTCTGACAGCTGCAGAAGAATTTCCATGCAGAGAATATACTTAGTACCTCATTCTTGTTCATAAACAACCTCTTTCCACGAGTGAGTGCTCTCAAATTCCTTTCTTTCCTTATAAATTGTCCCGTTTCTCTACAAAATTCCTGACTGCAGAAAACTTGCAATTGACACGAACCGGCCCCATGAACTGATAAATGTCGGGCGTCTTCCCATAACC
Source organism: Nautilus pompilius (assembly GCA_018389105.1). NCBI lineage: Eukaryota > Metazoa > Mollusca > Cephalopoda > Nautilida > Nautilidae > Nautilus > Nautilus pompilius. The sequence continues at coordinate 308,538 of JACATO010000118.1, forward strand.
TATTAGCTCGGTAACCGTCGTTTACCTGGTGCCAACATCCACGTTTTCGGAGAGAGATCTTGGGCGTGGCTGGGAGGGTGAGCGCCGGGTGGATGAACTGCCGATCCTCGTGAGGCTGTCCAGGTGTTTGCAGAAAGATACCTGGCCCTCGTTATTCGTTCTGGTCAAACTCGAGTTGGTGGCTCTCAAGGAAGACCCTCGGGATCACCATGTGTTCGTTTTTAATGTCCATGTTACAGGGATCAGCAGATCTAAGCCCGTTTCCGCGATCCTGCACCCCAGGTAAGCGGGTACTCGGGTGGAGTCGTATGCAACTGAGCTCTGGCAGAACTAACAGATTAGCGGGTTAGCATTTACCCATCTTTTGCCGCCACCCTTCCTATTTATCCCCCCTCCAGGGATTCCCTGTAGTTAGCTGCAGCACCCGAACGGTTCCTCCCCTCCCTTTTCACGAGATGTCATCAGAAAGACCGCTGGCATCGAAAGTCACCAGAGCAAAGCTTTATCTTTATCTCAGCTTTAATAGCAAACTTAGAACGTGAAAAGAACCATTTTAAATATGGAAGATAGTAAATGCCGAGTGAAGATGGTCTTTTGATTTTTACGGCAGCAGTTGTTAAAGCTGAGCCTTAGTGCACTGTTACCTGCGCAGACCAAGCGGAAAGAATGGCTACGCGGACATGACTTTAAGTCAAACTGCCGTCTTGATTCTGTAAATAACATTTACGAAAGTTCTACTGTAGTTTAGTACAACAGACAATAATTTAGTACATGGGTTACAGAGCAAACGTTTAATCTCTATTCACAAAAACGGCACGAGACATGATAGCTGGTGCAAGGATTATCCATCCCCGAAGGGATCAGACATGGTCGTCAATACCATTCTTATACTGATTTATGCTATCAGTAATGACTACTCTTGCCGGTGATTTACTAACTTATTAAAAGTTAGATAAAACATCGCTATTATTTTAATGAGCAACTTATAACTAGGCTTCCATTTCTCCAGTAGAACTCTTGTCGCTAAAGAACTTTGGCGAAATTCTTCACTGGGTGCTGCTATATTAGCCTCAGACTTACTTGGAAGTTTTTCATTGTTTTTTTTTTATAATTATGGTTATCATAGAAATACTGCAGATATTACCATAGATCATATCTGATCTACTACATATTTTAAAAACATGTTATAATTTTTTTTTCTTTTGTAGACATTTTAGAATCTGCCGTTTAAAGTTAGCTCTTCCCGTAGGCGATTAATATTTGCATAAATATGTCTGCAACTATTCGTGAATGTGTTACATTTACTACTGTGTTTTTTTAACGTTCAACTAAATCTAAATATATATATTTACATATACACATATATACACATATACACATATATATATATATATACACGTGCCGGTTTCTATGTGTATCTGTCTTGTAGAGAAAACCTTCAGAAAAGTGTTTCTTCCTAACTTGTTGCGCTCAACTTTAATTCATCTTATGATCATCTGTAAGGAAGTTCCTCTCATTAACAAGTGTTCAGTCGAGTTAGTAATAATTTATTTTAAGAATGATCTGCATTACTAACTTAGAACGTTCTATAAGCTAGACAGTTTAAAAAACTACGTTTCTCTTTGGCTGGAGGCGTGGGATCAATTCTAGCGAAAACTAATCTGCTTGGCAACCTTCCAGCCAGCAGCACGGTTTCTCCTCCAAATCGGTTCATCAGCCCGAGTTTTCTTCGGCTTCTCTAAACTCCTTCCGTATCTAAGGACTACAGCATCCGCCATACTTGAAGGTAATCCCTAGCATACAGACTGGCCACCGTTTGGAAAAAAAAAAAGGCAAAATCAGGCACAAAATCCCTTCTTCGGCTTTTAATGGAAATTTGTCTTATATTTCAGAAATCTCACGTCGGGCACTACGCAAAACAGTACGTCTTGACGTCATTGTTGTACATGGTAGAAAGTACCGTCCCCTGTCTTCGAGTCTTTAAAATGCATGTAGAGTAAAATTAATGAATAATTTTTTGTTTTTTTCTGAAACTGGTAATTGTAGATCAGTATAAAAATCACGTCCTTTGCTTTTCCCATTGATATAATTCGATGTAAAGTGAAAAAGTGCAATTCATCAGCGAGAAACATTTAGGCGAGAATAGGGAAATGAAATCAGTTTGGTTTTATAAGACAGTCGTACTAATTTATCAAATTATGCAAAGGCAATTATATATGACAATAAAAGAAAGCCATTTATACCAAATCAGCAATTTTTTTTTTCAGTTTATGTGAAGTCGATTAAATTAAATGACTAACGAACGAGAAAAGCAGAATCATTATTTATACAACATCTGCTCTCGCTTGTTCGCACGTATTTCCCAGTCGCTTAACTTATTTCAAGAACAGCCGAAAAGCAGTGTCCGAAAATGCGTCGAAACTCTGGAATTTAAAGTTTATACAAAAATAGAGATTATAAATAAGATAAGACAGATATAGTCAATCGGTTGAGAGCATCAACCCTATAAATAATAATAAAAGTAAATAATTAATCTACGGTTTTATGCCGTCGTTATAAAAGGAAAGTTATGGTTTCTGTTTTGGCTGTCCGCGAAAGATTATCACAAATGCCAAGACTTTGAAATCGAGAGAATCGCCACCTTAGCACTTAAAAAAACTTTGTACTACTGGTCAGATACTCCTTGAAGACACGCAATAATCATTTGTCATCGTCTCTCACGCCAGTAAATGCCATCACTTCCTGTACTGCCACAATCTATGGTGGAAGCTCATCCGCCACTTTTAGGGGGGCGGGAAGATTGTACACGTGTACCCTGATACGGCCCGAAATTCAGTTCGAACGTTTGAAATCGCAATGAAAAATGCAGGAAAAATTTTTCAAAAGTGGAAAGATGAAAACTAACTTCGACATTAATCAAAAGCAACTATTTTTGGTCCACTTTTGAAACGCCTTTGTACCAACGCAGCCCGTCTAGAGTCTAAATAAGAAAAAAAGACGAGGCATGACGTGTAATTGGAGCCCGCCAAATTTCAATATACCTTATGTATACATACCGGGGCTGATTCAAGGTCCAGGAAGGTGGTTCCTTATCGCAGCAATATTACTCACAGTAGATCAATAGAAAACAGCAGAAGAACTGAACAGAAGCCTACCATTAGCTGTCAGTTAATTTTCCCTTTTTTTATTTTTTAAACGTTTCTACAGAAAAAAAAACGATTCCGTTAAATACTTTTATTTTGCGTGTAAGCAGATTTTAAACTCGCCAAGGAATTTCACTGATTTAAAAGTTACTTAAAGGTACATTCTGACTCAGTAATACCGCAGTTAAAAGAATTAGATTGAAATAAAAAATCAAGACCTTTCAGAATACATGGATTTGATTTTCTTCTAAAATCGCTGATTACGAAATTTATTCTGTAAAAGTAACAACTATTCCTGCATAATTCAAATTAAATACAATCACGATGACATTTACACAATTCAACAAAATTAACGTCGCTTATGATCCCTTTACTGAAGAACATCACGCGTTCACAATCACAGAACAGGAGTCGTTTCTTAACACTGCCAAAGACGCATAAGTAACACACCAGGGGAGGTCGGAAATATGTTATGTGACGTCACTTGTTTTTCCCCAGTAATTGTGTTAGGCCCCCTTTTCAGATTAATTTCGTTTGGTGTTGGCCAGTTACGCCAGGAGTTGTGTCCCCCTGTTATTCGCTCTGAGTGCTTCTGTATCAACGTTTAAAATCATTTCAGAAATGGAGAAAAAATAGGTACAGCGGCGGAATTACATCGTTATCACTTAACTTTTCTCTTGTAATCGCTCAGTTAAACTACCATAGAACATCTTTAAATAAAGGAACGTTATTTTTAGGGGGGTAGGGTTAATGCTAAAATTATTCTTCACGAATCTTAACCGCATTAATTAAATTCTCTCCTGCCGTTTTAGGAAGTGTAGTGGCGTCAGAAGCGATTGGCTATTCCACGATTGCACAACTATGACGCCAAACATCTCTGCACTACTATAACGCACACAATGTTTTGTGCTTTTCTTGACAGGAGAGCTATAGCGCTGCTCTTACATCTTTGTAAGTTATGGAAATTAGCATTGAACAAAAAACGTATTATAAATTTTGTGATAAGGTCAAGTAAATCATTTAAAAACAAATACATCGAGAAAATTAGTGCCTTTTGAGGTTCTTTGACTTGAAAAATGAGATGAAAGATATTAAACAAAAACCTCAAAATATCAACTTATCTTTAGTTATGTTTTTTTTTTACTTTAGTACAATTTTATTCTTTTTTGAAGTCCATTGATCGGCCATCATCTATAAAATATATAAGCAAATTAATGGGCATCGCTTCTTCCTTGTTGTTGTTGCTGTCATCTTAATTACTTTTTTATGAAAATAAAAGTTTACACCAGTGGTTCCCAACCTTTATGGACTCGTGGACCTTTTTCTAATACTCAAAAGACCTGCTACACTTCCATAATTGAAAAAAAAAATCAAAGAATAAATTTAGCAAAAAAATCACATAAATAAGAGTTTTATTTTAATATACTGACAGTTTTCAGAGAAATTCGCCGGGAAAAAACATTTTACACTCATCTTTTAACAGATCTTTCTTTCTCAAAATTTAGTGCCCTAATGTGATGCTTGTTGTTGTGTCTGGGCAGCCAACTGGAAATTCGCGGCCGTGTATTTGCCAAAGCCAAACTCATGTCATCCTCAACATTCAGCCTATTCCTTGCCTTTGTTTTGATGTGAACAAGAGTTGAAAATCCAGTCTCGCAGAGATAAGTGGAGGCAAATGGAAGCAGAACTTGGAAGGCAAACATAGCAACATTGGTCGTGTTGGAGCTCAAGTTTGCCTAAAATCGAGCTGGCTAGTGTGCCTCCGGCCGAAGTAACAGTACAGTCCTTTTACAGTGTTCTTCGCAAGGCGTCGTGGTCTGAGTCCTTTAGCTGCAGGCCCCATTGGCGTTAGCCAATGGGAGCGCGCAGTTCGAGTTCCGGCCTTTGTCGCCAGCGTGTATTGTCCGTGTTTCTATGAGGGTGGCAGAGCGACAGGAATCCGCGGAGGTGTGGGGTGGTGATGCAGGTGTGTTACCGCAGGGGCCTGTGATGCAACCAGGAGTGTCTGCCGTGGGAGACAAACTTTACACCTTCGGCGCTCGGCCTCCCGTCGGTGACACCGGTGTATTGGACGCAGGGTAATTTTTGTATACTTTTTCTGGAAAAAAGTGCGTCTTATAAGCCGGCAAATACGGTTCATATAAACAAAACAAATACATGTTTATGAACAGTTTCTTGACTGAGTCACACGACAAAAATTGAAACTTCCAGGCCCCCAGAAAACACTTCGCGACCCAATTGTTGGGAACCACTGGTTTACACAGAGAGTGAATGATCTTTACTGACAATTAAATATATTACTGTCTTAAATTGAAAGTGGAAAACCTTAAGGAGAGCATCAAAGTCAGCAAGAAAATATACTAGAGAACATTGCAGAGAGGAGTAAGAATTCTTTTAATCTTTAAGACCTGATTTTATTTTTACTCAGAAGATAAAAGAATTTTTAAAAAATATTATTATTATTATTATTATTATTATTATTATTATATTATATTATTATTATTATTATTATTAGTATTATTATTATTATATTATATTATTAGTATTATTATTATTATTATTATTATTATTATTATTAAAGAGGTTTTAATTTGAATATTTTCAACTTTAATTCTTCTTATAACTGGCCTAGCAAAAAAAAAAGAAATATTCCTTTGTAGCAAAAGTCTCGTTTTCCTTTGAATTAAGCCAAAGCAACAACAACGACAACAGCTCATCTCCATTTGAAGGCAGCCTTACTGTAATTCTCTCTACATAAGCAAGAAATTTTCGTTTCCTGATTCATTTGAGCAAAACTCTCTTGTCCTTATCGTCCTCTCACACCACAAATACTATAAAGTATATTAAATCTAGTTAATCAGTTTAATTTCCTAGCCGGAGTCCCCGCAAAAATATCGCCCGACTGAACATGAAGAGTTTTACTTCCTAGAGTGGGTGAGAAAGTTCATTGCGTTTCCTCCCCCACAGATCTCACTGAGAATGGCCGTAAAAGTAAATTCCAGCATTTACATCAATGTCACCATTATCAGCTTAATATAATCCTTCTTCAGTCCCCTTTCTGATGTAGAAGCACAAGAAGAAATATTTTGCAAAGAGACAGTTGCTATTTTCAGAAAATCTCTATAAAGTTTTTAGTATTTTCTTCTTTATAACGGGTGATCATTGATGAAACAGAATTGAAATTTTTAAGATAATTGATAACTGGTTTCCTCTTTAAAACTGATGGTTAAGACAGAGTTGTTTCTCTTCCCTGTCAGCATTATCATCTAAATATTCTACTGAAGTTGCAACTTTCCGTCCTTACTAATTTGTTTTCTTGCTTGTAAGATGACTTTAGTTGTTTTCGTATTTCTTCATTTAGATTTCTTAAGGAAATCCCATCACAAAAAATAAGTTTAATGACGGTTTAAATCATAAATTAGTGATAAATAAATAAATACTAATAGAAGCCATGGAATAAATACCTAGGCCAATCTGTTGGATACAGAGAAGCTGAAGGCTGTTAGCTCTTTTTAAGGAGGAAAAACAGCTTTGTATACGTCATAACTGTACTTCATGGTGTTTTATTGCTTCTAATGTCACTACTTTCTTGGCTGTCATTACAGAAGAGTTCATAATCTCAAAATGGCGATCTCGGAAGTAATAGTGAAGGAATATTTAATTAAATTTATATGCATCTGATAATTAGCAGTTAGTAGCAATTTTAGCTTCGAAAGTGAATCATGAATGGTAGTTGTGCGTGTTAAACTGAGGATTTCAGAAAAAATAAGATTATGAAATATATAAAACTATACCTGGTGTTAAAATGTTTCCTCTACGAGTATAGGGAAAATCGAAAAAGCGTTCAGCCAACTCAGCGGAATCAGCCTGTTTACAAAGCTATTTGCAGAAATGTGCTTACAAGCTTGTAAAGTCTTGTATTCCACCTGCCTTCATGTATAAAAAACACGATAAGGAAAGAAGTGCCCTGAATATCTCCATAGTTATATGCTGATTATCTATTGTTTATTGCAACATGGAAGTCGGCTCCAAATAAATATTCAACCAGCTGTTTATACTAGCAGAAGACTGATAATTGAGTTCATATGATCACCATTTAATATTGCTAATAATTACTATGATCCTTGCCCGATATCCTGAATAACAACTTTCGAGCGTTCTGCTGTGACGAAGACAATTACGCCTCTAATAATATTCAGTTCCCTTTGAATTCAAGGTTTTGACAATGATAAATTTAAGTTACTCATCGACGTAAGTTGTTCTCAGATAAACTCTTTGCTTCATATCCTCCAACAACTGTTTAAATCTGAAGAATCTACAGATCATCCCGTTACTTTAATCTTTCTCTTTGTGAAAAATCTCTTATACATAATTACCGCTGTTAAAAGCGGACACGTGTCTTCAAACACTTCTCCGTCCTGCAAAGAAGATTTATTTCAAGTATTTCCGTTACCCATAATTCTGACAGTTTCTTTACATGCTTTTTTGTGAGCTGTAGTCACTTTGCTTTTCTCTTCTTACTTTTGGTGCGTCTTACGTCTGGTTGCAACGCGGTCGGCTAAAGCGCTAGTTTGGGTCGGGATTCACTCGGTTTGGCGTACGAACCTTTGCAACAAGATTACTTTTCGCTATTTTTTTTTAAACTAGCCAACTGAGTAGATTCTTTCCCGAATCTCCCTTATCTATCCTATTGTTCATCTCTCTGTTCTTCCCATGTTACTCTTGGGCAATCGATCATTCATTTTTACGCTGATTAATTACACTTTTAGTTACTCTGAACATCACAATGATACTGCGGACTCGGGAAACTGCGATGTTTGAGTCATTTTTTCTTGTTCTTCAGAGCTGTTAACCAGTCTTTGAGAGTAGCTGGTAAATACATCCCACCGACAACACTCTCTTATAGATCTTACACTGCGGAAATCGTCTCCATGTATTTATTTAATCACGGAACACCTGTTTCAACCGCCATACCGAGTAAATCTCAAGCCATTTGGAAGCAAATTTTATGTTGGAATAATCCATGCATAATTGGCATATGAGGCCGGAGAACTTTCCACCACTTCTTTCCTTATTTTGTTTGTTATACATAAAACCATCAGGTGCCATATCTTTAGATCGGCCATTTTTATCAAAGGACTGACTACTCTGAGGCGGATGAATACATTTTTTCATTTTACTATAATGAGACCACCTCGTTCTAGTATTTTATTATGGCTGGACGTTACGCACCTCGTTATTTTATCACTCAGTATAACTTTTAAAACTAGTTTACCATTATTAATTTTTAGTCTTTGCTTTGCTTCGATTTTGAGAGTCAGATGGTTCCTGTTTTCTTACTTAGTAGCGTAACTGTCGTCTGCTGAGTTTTAGCTCCGAGTTGATTATACACACATTATATTAATCTCCAAATTAATTACTGCGTAAGTAACTAAATGATTTTCCATAGAATTATCTCCCCTTAGTAATAAAATAGTTCAAGCTGAAAAAAGAAAAATTATAAAACAAACCAATTTCAGAAGAACTCTCTAGATTATACCTTTCCACTTCGTTTAGAAGTGGCGCCCAATCAGATAAAAATCTGTCAGTTAAGTATCAACGATTTATTTTTTCTTAGTTTCGATGACAAAAAGAAAGCAGGATCAACAACTTCTGTAAATAGATATTAGATTAATAACCAACTTTCCATTCAAAAAAGTTACTGCCGCTATATGGATACGCAAAGGACGGTTTGGCATAAATTAAAAAAGAAAGTATTTTTTAAAAAACATATATGAATATTAAATGCCATTATCATTTCCTAAATTCTTATATTAATAATTACTTGGTTACTGCATCTATTTTTTGTCGAGCTTGTTAAAAACTGTCAGGTGAAAACATTACCTAGGTTTCAGATTTTCTTTTGCCATAGATTAAGAATTCTTTCTACTGGATGAGAAACTATCCACGGGAAACAGCTCAATAAGTTCAGTATTTCCTAACCTGTCTACATCTGTTATTAATAATTCATTATATTTATATATATAAAGCTCTGGTTGGAAATATAGTTAAATGCAACGTCTTCAGTAAAGTCTCATATAATGCCAAAAATGAGAAATAAGAATGTACATAAGACTGTATCTTCAATTAACTAAACCTATTTTTAGAGAACAGATTTAGTATGTGGCTACTCCATAATTTATTTTCGTACATCGATGTCTTCAAGGGAGTCAACTATGCTGAAGGAGGACGGCGGTACGGTTGTTTGCTTGGAAGTGTTGTTAATCCTGTGCTACCTGGAGCTCAGGAATTCAGACTTCGTCTGGAAAATCTTCACCAGAATCTTTTACTTTTCTATATACAAAAGGAAATCATAGAAAAACCCACACGGCGGCCGACTGGTGAAGAAGGTACCTCAAATCTGATCGGTTCCCTGGTGACCTTACCAATCTAGCAGTTAACTACTAGACTGCCGTAACGCCCAACTACTCCAGTATGATTCTTCAAAGACCTTTTTACACTAAATCTCTGAGCTTCTGTGGAAGTTGATGTTTTATTTTCGACTTTAAACAGTATTGCTTCTATCTTTCAGTATAGGGCTGCATTTCTCAGATCGCACGTTGTCTGTCTTGTAGCATTTCGGTCACGCAAGGCCACCTACCTGGGCAGGAGCATCTGGTACATTCACAACAGGCTCGCATCGCACCTGTCTGGAAGAGAGAAGTCAGCTCTGTTAAATCCGACCGTCCCAAATTAAAAGGTAAAACAATAACCCTAATGGATTACTGGTTTTCATAGCTTTTGAACACTTTCTGATAGATTCTGGTTTACCTGTGACAGTCCGACACTTACCTATTTGGTCATACCCTGGTTACTAGAAGAAAAAACCCACTGTAGCCTTACTTCTCGCCAGCGTATGAAGATGGATTCCAATTGTTTACACTACTCAGATAAGGAAGTATTGCCAGCAGCAAGCATTCTGGATGAGCTGATGTCCTTTCATCCATTTGCTTCTCTAGGCTTGAGTGAGATTACAAGAATAAAAGAGAAAAAAACTGAGTTTAAATTAAAGAGAAAAAAAAACATATTCTAACAAAGAATTATTGTGGGGAGATCGAAGATCTGATTTTTTAAAATTGAAAAATATATTGTTTATTTTCGTGCAAACTAGTAGAATCGAGGACCACAAGAGCGAAGCTGATGCTGGCTTAGAACTTGAACGTTTCTCCTAGTGGGCGGAAAACGTCGTGGACCTCACCATGAACAACGACGGGGTGAGAACCTCGTTTGTGATTTCGTTCGCGTGTCCAATTTCTAGGCAGAAATTAAGAAAGTAAACAGCTTCGACAGACCAGTAGATTGTAGGCGGCTGCAATAATATTAACATTGTAGCGTTGATTTTAGGGCGCCATTCCAACGCAAGTCGGTGCGGCTGCTTTCTGCCCACAGCCGCTCGATATTGGTCACCCTGACGACGAACCAAAATCTCGTGGATGCCGAATGTGAGATGAGTTCTGTGTCCGTGTTTCAAAGAGAACCTGAGATGCGGCACGGCTCATTATAAAATCCATTATACCAGAACATGAAGAATTGGTACAGAGGTTGTTGTCCGTGTTCTTATCAGTATAGGAAGAACGTACAATTACTTCCAAAATTATTAAATTATGTCTGTAGCTTAGAAACTTCGAGAACATTTGTTGTTTTGCACACCAATTGTGAAGAGTCGTCTGCATCTGTTGAATACACTGTACATAAATTGCACACTGAACAGAATAATATATTTTGTATGAGATTTTGTGAGAGTATGTACAGTCACCTTGGCCATTATACAAGATGTCGTATGATCTTTCCCCCGGTGGGGGGGAGTTGGCATCTTAAGGCTTGGGCCATGTGACGATTCTGCTATTTCAAGTGTTGCGTGTGGCTCTGTACCTACCCCTCCAGAGTCACACCGATGTCAGACATTCGAAATTTGCGTAACAGTGGTCAAATCAAGTATGAATCCTGTCAGAAGTGTTAACGTAAAGAAGACATTTAACACTGAGTGTATGAATTTGCCACAATTTATCCCTGAACAGCGATACATAGGCATAGGTAGATTATAAACTGGTGAACTGAAAGAAGACAGACAGATGCGCTGATAAACATGGTGTAACGTATTGTGTTACCACCTGACTTTGGCAGAAGTACTGACCGTCATGCATGACCTATCTGGGCTTGTTCCAGCCAGAATAAGTTTTGGAAAGTCCGTGGGACTCTATTTATGACCATTTGTATGAAATTAGCTACATCCTACTAATCTACGCAATAAATGGCCGCCAATGCTTTTAACACCCCCTAACATCAGCTAAACGTAGCATGATATTGGAATTAGCCTTTTCAGACTATCGTTTAATGTATTTGGCAGAAATCGGACCAACGTGATGATGGTTGGAAGATTTTAGACCGTTCAACGATACCTGGACAAGGAATTATATCTATTGTTATAACGTTTGTACAGAACCACGGTGATAAAATGACTTCCGTGGACGATATTAAAGGACCCGTCGTGCTAGAATAGTCGTAAAACCACATTCAAGAAGCAAATATTTAGCGTCTTTTCGTAAGCTTCTGGTTTCTCCATAAAACGTATCTGAGATATGCGCTGCAGGTACAATTAAACAGCGCTCAGGTGATTCTAGAACCATTTTGAGACCGTGTGATACTTAATAGAAGTGTAGAATGCATTGCCACAACTCAGAAGAAATCTGGCAAATAGTGTGAAACACAGATGTCGTGACGTATCACAAGCCAGAAGCAGCCATATACGCTACTAAATCTCATTGTACTTTGGAAAATGTCGACAGAAAGTTACTGTACGCATCAAGCAGTTTCTAAGTATCTTGAAAAATAAACTTTAAAATATCTGTCTATTTTGAATTGTGTGCTAATGTTTTATTCTTAGTAAATCTTTTCGATTTATATCTCAGTATTCCTAGTGTTTTAATGAATGTGTTATCGCACTAATATAATGACAAGTTTAAAGGAGAGTAGTTTTAAAAATGGTGCTATTTTTTGTTAGAAACAGCCGTTGTTATATGAAGAATGCAACCCCGGTTTTTTTTATTGTTATCAGGGTAGGTGAAAAAAGTACTATTTCGGTTTTCAGGGTCATCAAAAAGATTAGCCGTGAACTGTAGTGATGCAGACACTGATATCCTGCATCAACAAATGACCAACAACTAATTTTGTGTGATCGGAGTCTGTGACAGAGATCGGAAGATATCCAAGTTAGGATTTGCACTATAAAAAGAATTTTGATTTAGCCAAATTATTATCAAAACTGATTAATCTCCAACAGATGTTCATTATATCCTTTAATATTATCAAAAGATTCGAATTTGCAAGAAACATATATAATAGAAACTATTTATCAGCTAGAAGAATACTATTGTAGCAGTGATAATCATAAGAGATTAGTAATCACACCAGATAAGTCCGTGAAAAGGCCAATATTTTTACTATTTTCGGGCTTAGTATAAAGAGTAGAAGTTTCCGTTAAATAAGAAGGAAGAAGCTAAAAGGATTAAATAGGTGAAACAGTTATTAAAACCATTATATTAATGAAAAAATCTTGTTAAATCCCACGAGTCTTTATTTGAAGTGTTTGGATATAAACAGGTATGTTTTCTTGGTATGTATATTATTATCGTTGTCTCTTTTCTTAGCAATTTGGAAGAAGACAGAGCGAAAGGTTTGGTATTTGACGACGTCAAGGTAAACACTTCAAAGTTGCGATTAATAGCGAAGAAATTATGAGGTGATGTTTTCGGGAAAATTCCAATGAATATATATCGAAGGCAGGTGAATGAATATATAACGGCTGGGAGGGAAACAGGATTTCACTCTAGAACAAAACTCAAATCCAAAACGTTTACTTAAGTTGTAGGATTGATTGCAAATGAAAGATCACTCAGTTGTTCTAAAATATAACTGGCTGCTTAATGCAGTTTACAGATTTGTCTGCTACTGAACATCGGATAAAGTCTTGTGAGAATGCTGCAGGTTTCAAACGTAAGCCATCTCTAGCACCGTTAGCAGTCTATTGTTAAAGTAGAGCCACATCGGTAAACTAAAAAAAAAAAATTGAGAAGCAACCACTCTATGTGGTTTACCAGGTATTATTATATTGCGGGTATTTGAACACATTTCACAGAATAATAATAGTTTATAAAGGTGCAAGAAGGTGTATAAAATATGTCTGAAAATGAAATAAACTAAAAATAGCGTGGCATTTTCCCATAATTCTGTAGAAGATTTTGGAGTCGCATTTACTTAATAATAATGATATTACACGAATGTATTTTTAAGAAACGGTCAGTTCTTTATTTATTTTATCTATTTTTAAAAATATATATTTTAGTAAGCATCTGCTGTTGCCTTTTGCTGTGTGATGAAGCTAACCTAAATACTAAGATTCTGGTAAGGTATACAAAGATTTTTACTAGTTTTAGAAATATTGCAAAAAAAAAACAACAAAAACAACATCTACTGTAAAGGATAAAAGATAATGAGTTTGACATAAAAACCAGAATGAGGGTAGATAACTACTAGTGCGTCTGGCACATATCCATTATGTAATTCAGGAAAAGCATCTAAAACAATAAAACGTATGTGATATACAGTTTAACGGATTACAGTGGTAATACACATAGTAAAGGTAAATACTTTTCATGGCAGAAAATATGGAATTTTCATGAAAATAAATGGCAAATAGACCAGGGCAATATTTTAGAAATTTTGTTTTATAAGATTCATTATAGATTTTAATTTTTATCAATCCGAATATCTATTTTTACTTTTTCTTTAACGAATTCTAAGAATACATCAAAGGACCGTTTTCACATGGCACTATATATGACATACGTCTACGGATAGGTGTTATAAATAATTGTTAATTATCAATGTGATCGATGTTAATGGTAAAGGTGTCTTTTTTCAACATCCTTTTGCTGTAAAAATATTAAGTGATTTTACAAAATTGGTTTGGTTTATATCGAGTTCTATTGAATGGTAAGTTAAAAAGAATCTCCAATCACGTGTGAATTGGAATCCTCGGATTAGCAGTATATCAGTATCACTGTATCAATATCAGACAATGGAAGGTGAGGAAATCACGGACTACTGTTTATTATTGTATTTAGTCGTCAACCGTGTTGCTGAAGATGCCCTTCCGATTCGATGCCATGTCTCTGGTTGCTTAAGTGGTCTCTAGCCTGGAGTCCTTCAGTTCTGTTACGGTGTTCAGAGGTCAAGAGACAGTTTCTGGCATGAAGAGTAGTATGTTCATCTGCAAACCATATTCCATATCCGAATTTTTGCACTCATAATTCTACTAAAATTATGTATATAGGAAATTTGATGTAAAAAAGGCAAGTTATGCGTAAACGTTTGATAAATAATAGACAAGTTAGAGAGGAAATGTAAATAAACTTACTGTAATCAAAATAATCTAAATTATAGGTTCTTTCATGGAAAACATAAATATTTATGTTTGTTTATTTTCTTTTTTTTTGTAAAATATAAGCATTCAATCGTACGTGGATAAGAAAATAATAACTTCATCAAAACTAACATCAGCCTCATAAAGAATACAATGATGACTCGACACATTTTGCCCGAAATAGAAAACCGCAAAGAAGCAGAAGTTTCTAGTTTGTAATTGAACGCATGATTGATGTTATAAATGTATTACATGACATCATATTAGTTCAATTAAAACAAATATTATTCCAAGTCGTTTTAAATGTGGCTTGTAGCATTTTCTCTATGATGATGCAATTGCACACCAATTACATTGGAAAACACAACTTTAAGATAAAGATAAATTGTAACATTGATTTATTAAGGTTTATAATTTCAGATGAACGAGTTTCAAACTGTATGTGGATTCAGATGTTTCCGCGCGACCTTTTTTCTGAGAAAGAAGGGAATACAGCGGTACATTTTTATTGTTCGTTATAAGGTTATAAGCGTAGCCATCTAGTTCACTACTTTCAATATCGTCTTCATTGTTTGGATTTTAAATCAAACAGTCGTCTCTAAGGCGCAGCACAAAGATTTCCCGCGTATTCAGATCAAACAAAACTTGATCAAGAGATATGCCTGGAAATCCAGAAGACAAAGGATTCCGGCCAATAGCATTCTATGTTTAAAAGTATAAATCAAATGTTATCGAATAAAGAGAAGCATTTATTAAATCAAAGCCTTGGTGAATAACAGTTACGATTTACGAACGAAGACTGCTCTGTAAAGGCCATGGAGTTATTTGATTTGTACCGAATACTTGTTCTTAATCTTGTTAGTTTCAAAGGGGGAAATAATTAAGCCCGATTCATCTATTTAGATATCAGTAATTTTATTATTGGCCAGAGGTTAGCGGCAGGTTACAATAACTCGGGAAATTTAGTCCGTATGGGCACATATAATGACATATTTCACATAACCCGCAGGGCAAGATTATCTCTGGTAGCAAAAAAGAGCTTTTGTACCAAAATAAGGGGAATAATCCCCTCCTAAAAAATTTGAATCCCTACATTAAAACATTTTAGCAAGAAGCATGATCATTAAATATATTCCGTAACCGCAGCAGCTTGGTTTTACTAAAAGATCAATTCTTTTTCAAAGACATGAGAAAAATATTTGGCAACTAAAAGTGTATCAGTTTAGAAAATGATCCATTGGTGATTTATAGAAACTTACATTAAACTTAACATGAG
Source organism: Nautilus pompilius (assembly GCA_018389105.1). NCBI lineage: Eukaryota > Metazoa > Mollusca > Cephalopoda > Nautilida > Nautilidae > Nautilus > Nautilus pompilius. Next base: position 324,418 of record JACATO010000118.1, read on the forward strand.
ATATTTAACATTTTAACAAATAAATAAACAGAAGGGTGGCGGTAACTATATATATATATATATATGAATATATATATACCTTACAAAATTTGTTGATAATACTATCGATTTTCAATCCAAAAAAGACCTCAAATAACATAAAAATATGAATAAACGACATTAGGATTCTAGAGAACTAAATAAATAAAACTGAGTATGTATACGAATCATGGTAAGAGGAGAAAAATCATTATTTAATAAGTAAAGAAACAGAGAGAGAGAGAGAGAGAGAGAGAGAGAGAGAGAGAGAGAGAGAGAGAGAGAGAGAGAGAGAGAGAGAGAGAGAGAGAGACGATTTCTTAAGTTGAAATTTTGAATTAGCTAAAGAGCTGGCGAAAATTATGATGTAATCGGTTTTAGATCTGTGAACTGTTACTTCCATACGATTCAGGAAGTCAGGGTTCACATATGCAGATAAATAAGTGAAAAAACTTACTGTAAATGCAACTGATCTGACGTGGTACAAAAACGTTATTTTTCATTGGGAAGTAATTTTTTGATCTAGCGACGTGTTAAAAGCAGCAGCGGTGTGCATAAGTCTTGCATAAAAATTATTTTTCCTGTAAATTTGATCGCATTGTGTCGAAAGCAGTTGTTATCAAATCTTGTTCATTAAAGTATTTCTATTAAGCATATTGTTTCACTGTAAGAAATGTTATTTACATCAAATCAACGTGTGAAAAAGTGTTGCATAAAATCCAGACAGCCATCTAATCAATTCAGATTCAATTCCAATTATGCAGAAAGTGATCAGACCTATCAATAATGAGTAGAATATCCGAAATTCTTGATAACTTGTTCACAACGACGAGGCATGCTGGCTACCAAACGCTGACAATTGTCACTACTGAAATCCGAGAAAGGCTTCCTCGATTTTCCGTTTCAAATCGGTTTTTTGTCACTAACGCTGAGTTTGATCGAGTGCCAAATGTTTTCGATGGGATTGAGATCCGGGATTTGAGCCGGCCAGTCGAGGAGGGGGATTCGCAACTCTGCCATCAAGGCCTTGACACTCCTAGCTGTGTGGATGGGGCGTTTTCCTGCTGATAGATGGCCGTCAGGGGCATATCGTCACACATATACGGTTCGACAATGTCCGAGACGATTTTAGAATAGTCATGAGCATTTATTCGACCCTCCACGTGATGTAACGGACCGACACCGGACGATTGAAAACAGCCCCAAACCATGACCAAATCTCCCCCTGCTTGTAGAGTCGGTCAAGTGAAACTAGTATGGTATTTCTCGGACACCGATCGCCGAACGTTCAGTTCACCCGACCCGCCGAGTGGACCATCACGAATTTGCTTTCGTCGGAAAACAACACTCGGGACCACTGGGCCACGGTCCAGTGGAGATGGTCGCTAGCCCACTGCAGTCGCTTGCGACGATTGTCCAGACTGATGAACGGCTTCTTCTGTGCCGATCGCCCGAACAGTCCCATGTGGATCAAACGCCGTCTGATGGTGCACGAGGCCAACTGGATGGATCCCATGGTGCCTTGACAAGGCGTTCTGGATGTCGGTGGAAGTGCGGAATCGGACCTAGTTCGACATGTAGGCGAACAGACGATCCTATCAAGCCGTCGTTTTCCGCTGTCTGCCGGCTCTGCGTTTCGAAATTAAGCTCCCATCAGCTTTCCAACCTTTCAGGGTGCGAGATATCGTCGACTGATTGCAACCGATACGATTCGCAACGACCCACTCAGTTTTACCATCTTCTTTCATGCGAACGATTGTGTCCCGCTGTTCGGCGGTCAAACATCGGGCTCTCGGCATCACTACAGTGAACAAAAATGAATCAGAATAGTGTAAAATGACAGTTTTTTCATATTTATATTCTACTATCCTAAACTATTATAGCACAAAATATATATTTTGACATTTTGTATTTTATGCAACACTTTTGCACTCGTCGATTTCATGCAAATTATTTTATTAACATTTAAATTTTGACTATGCAATTACAAAATGGATCTTAGTGTTATAAATCGTTTAAAGACACCGATACCTTTCAATTAAAACCGAAAACACACAATAGTTAATAATTACTACTAAGTAAGAACCTATTTTCTAAGTCTAGTCATTTTTATGCAAGACTTTTTCACACCGCTGTGTGTGTGTGTGTATTATGTACATGCCACATGTCTTTAAAGATGTTAGTTTTTATATAATAAGAAAACACAATGAAAGAAAGAACGCGAGTTCAACAAACCATTCATAAAACGTCATTTCCTGAAAGGCCAATACCAATTATCTCGATTTAGTCCGGCCGTTTTCTAACTTTGTCCAAATTTTCCTTTCTGAAAACTGAGATCCGTAAAAGCTTTCTGTTAGTTTTTTAGTCTGTTAATTATGTTGATAATTGCAAAAGGAAACAAGACAAATGAACATTGAAATAGAAGAACCTTGGCTGCTTTTAGCTCCGAACCGTAAAAGGGACAGGCGCCAGCGATTAGAAAAAACAATCAAACCAAATTTAATGAGCCATCAAGTTTTATGTCTCCTAACTTGTATTTCGCCTGTATCTTTAATTCTTATTTTTTTATTTGTATTACTGTTTTCTTTTGTTTTGTTTTTCAGAGTCTCATAGTTGTTGTTCATGCTGTGTTTCGATCTTTCATTAAATTTTTTTTTTTAAGTCTAGCTAAGCATAAATTTCTCCAAGTAATATTTTAGAATTACTCTGATATTAATAAATGGTAAATACTCAGATGCTAGTGAAGACGAGAACTATCTAAAATTTCTACAAATAAACATTTTCGAGTTTAATAAATGTTCTTTTTTCTCACTTTTATCAAATCGACAAAAAAATTCAATAATCAGAAAATTGAAAAAGTTAACAGCGTTGTTATCTTTGTGGAAAAGAATAAAGAAATTAATGTCAAATTAAGTAACATCGTCAAAAAAACGAGTTAAAGCCTCTATAGAACAAAAAAAGTTCGATCATCTGAGTTGGCCTTGTAGGATATACGCATCTCACCGCGTTATGCGTAGATGCCAGCTTGACTAATCAGTCCGCGTATACATTTATCAGTTTGGATCTTAAATTTCTATCATTGTGGAGTACCGCGATATCATTGTGTATTATTGCTCTTTCATATCCTTCTTGGAAGCGTCTTCTGCACGAATATATATATTTTTTCCCAATAAGTCGATTTTCTCTCCAAAATAAGAAGTTGCTGTTCAACTGCATGTTAATTTTCATTGGTAATGGCATAAGTATTGCGATTGTCATCTTGTAAAGCAAATTGCATGAAAGTAAGAACACGTTATAAATACATCAAAATCTTCTTTTCTAAATTTCAGGTGATATTTTTGTTTTGGATTTTTGCTTATATTTTATAAAAATCACTATTTATTGTAGTATTCTATACATTTTCAAAACGGCAATATTAATGTCGTCATATACGAAAATACGTGTCTGTTTCTGTCAAGCAAAATTATAGAGAAATCCTCCCGTAGTTTTTATTTATAAAAGCGACATGGAAATTGTTCAGAGCTTAGAAACTTTGACGTTCCCTCAACGCGGTCCACGCCTCTCCCTCGTTCATCTCCTTCCAACCATGTCGATTATTACAGGCTGTCAACATTATTGTCATTCAGTTTGCAAATTGTTTTCCACATTTACTTTTAATTGAGATTTAGAAATCAAATTAATAAAATAAAAGCAGCCGTTAGAAATAGAGTAAGATCTGACCGTGGGTTTTCTCTGTCGATGGGCGTAAATCGCTGCGGCATTCCTTAGCCCTGCATCCAACGACCTGTTCAGTTCTCCGTCTTAATTATGGTTTGACAATTAAAACAGAATCTCGGAGTCTTAAATTGAGGATGGCGAAATCAAAAGGAATATTTGCAGCGTGGGTGTTGTTGGGGGAGTAAAATAGGTTTTCAAATACAGCTGTGAATGTGCTAGATTTGAGCCGAACCAAGAATAAACACATCCGCTCGTGTTGAGGATTTCATTACAGCTAACCCTCCTCAGAGCGAAATTTCGATAAAGCTGTAATTACGATACTGTTACTGTCGCTAAAACTGTCGGTGGACAGAAGGCTCGAGAGCTGCGAATGACGAGTATCTCAATACTGAACGAACAGTTGTGAGGAGGATGTTCTAAAGTTTCTTTTGTCAAGCTCGGTTAATCGGTCTGATAATAATAAATTAAGTAGAAGTCTTCCATCATCATTTAAAACACTGCCGTCAAGAGAGGGTGGCGATCCGTTAGTATCGACAAAAGTCTGTCTACGCATGCGCGCCGATAGATGAGTTACGGATTTCCGGCCTCAGCGAATGAGAGACCCAAGTTGAAAAGTCCCAGTGCAAGAAATAGTTATCAACAAGAGGAAAATGTTGGCCTGGTGACTTATCTACCCAGCAGCAGTTACGCATAACATTTGATAATCCTAAAATAATGATTCATAAAACAAAAAAAAATTAACTTTGATTAGTCTTTAATAACCATCACGACTCCAAAAGACCATCTTTAAGACATTTTTAGAAAATTGGACTCTGCGTTTATTGCCATGTGAATTCTGGTAAATATAGGTTTCGGTCAGTAGAGTTAACGCAAAGATTATGATTCGCCCCGTGAATCGACGCTGGAATAGTTAACATCTGTCTTGATGATCACAAGGAGTCGGAGATAGAGCCCTTTGTTTTACGGTGGCTGTCGACACGCTTTCATACTTCCATTTCGGTAAGCACGCTGAATACCCGGGTTGGAGCATGTTTATAGGCGTGATGTCACGATTGTGGAGACTCGAATACCGCCCGCCATCTTGATCGGCGACATAGTTTAGAGAAAACATCGGATTCTCGATCCAAGGCAAGAGCGGGCACATTTCGCATCCTTCACTTCCACGCTCTTTAATATAACGCAGCACCGAATTTTTACCATGAAAATATACTCGCAGAAGTTTCGAAACGGTAGAATTCTATTTTGTTTCCATTGTTCAGAAACCATGCACCTAAAATTGGCAATCTGCAGAGTAAAATGTCATGAATGCTCACATTCACCAGCGTTAACTCCAATTGCCCTGACATGAACTGAGGCTGTTCTACAGAGTCAATAAAAAATAGAAAACAAATTACTATCCTAATGAAACTTGAATATCAAAGCGCAGTAACTCCCCCAAGGAATTTTGTAGAGTCCCAGATGCAACTAGGTTTATATTTCTCAGTTTACATCTTATCTTCTTTTGTCTTTGATTAATTGAAAAGAAAAAGAACAGCACTGATTAGTTACAAAGATATCATTTCTGCATCAAAAAGGAAACGTTAACGATGAACTTTCAAAAAAGTGAATCAATTTACATTTTGAAAAAATAATAATAATACGCCTCACTGCAATTTTGAGACAACAACTAGCGCCATCTCTCGTGTTCCAGAATAATGAAACCAGGATATGCAAGAATAGGTTCGTGATCATATTTCTCAGTTAGCAACATCACTACAATAGACTGACTTACAAACTTTTCTCCCTCGCACAATTTCTTTCTGCTCTTTTTCTTTTCATCAGCCGGTCACGTGGGGTCTCCTCCATTACAGTTTATTCTCATATCTAAAAAATGAAGAGCTTCAGCAAGGCCCTTCGTCGCCCACTAGTTAAACTGTTTATTTTCTTGGTCTGTCCCTAAGTCTAGAGAACTGTCCGTAGAAAAACTCTGATGATGAAATATGAAAAACAGTAATGTAAGCTCTGAAAATACCCCGCCGGTCTTTATGTTCTTTATTTGTCAGCAAGCAAAACACAAAGTAAAAAAAAAAAAATCTTCTATCCACTAACTCGGTAAAGATTATCAAAGTCCCGTTCTTTACGACATTTAATGGCGTGAAGACGCGGTTTTTTTTTCCTTCGTAGGAGCAGAACTTCTGACTAAGGGGACGGATTCCAAGAGTTTATTATTTGGCAATGATATTGCGGTAAACAATTTCCCCGGACGGGAAGATGATACAAAAAATAGCAACAAAAACGAAATTATCGGAATGAAAGAAAGATGGCGTGAGAGGGCGGCTTGCGGCAGATCAGAAAAAAAAATTTTCCAGGATTTGTGAAAGAGTAATTACATTTGGATAGAACCGTCGATGGACAAATGCAGTTAGTGCCTGTTACGATGATTATCTGTTTGCACGTTGTGGAGACAAGGAACCACTGTCAACTCCGCCACAAGGATAATGCAAAAAACCAACTGATGTAAACTTCGTTATCTACCAGGCGCAACAGGGTTATTCTTGAAACTGCCATTTTCATTTCCTCTAATTAAAAAGATAATAATTAATAGCGTGGTTGTCTTTCAGGGTGGCCGGTCTTTATAATATCTATAATAAGTTCCGTGTTGCAAAGACTCTTCCGTAGAGAAATCAGTCTTTGGTATAAGATATTATTTTGTTGTTAAAATATATATTTATTTTACCCTGCTTTACGTACGTCTTAATATAAAAACACAAATGATAGAAATCAATGCATCAGAATAATTATCTTTTTTCCAAAATATCCGTCTCAGTGAATGTCAACAATTTTTAAAATTAACACAATAAATCTATTATATTTTGATAACTCTTTAATGGCCATTTTAAAGCTCGCCATTGCAATTTCATATAAATTAGACACAAATCAACGAGATTTTGTTTTGAGTTCGCCTTTATTAAAATAAGGGAGACAAAGCAAGACACCTTTAGGTTTTATAAAGGTCCCAAGGTTTAAAACTAAAAGGATTTCTTGAAATTCATTCATACAATACTGATTATTATGATAGATTCCTTTGCTGGCAATCCATACTTTAGTCCCTTAATCGATCAAAAAGGTTTTAAATGGCGTTGTAAAGTGAAGCTTATTATGGTTTTGATTAAATTTTTTTCGGAAAAAAAATTTTAATTAGATTCCAAAGTAACAAGGACACAATGTACTGACCAAGATTTAAGAACAGCAGCAATAGACGAATTAGCTCACCGTTAGAATGTTGCGAGAAGGAAATAAACCTATTGAAAATATTTTTTTAATGTTCGTTTAAATACCGAATTGCCATTAACCAGATATCTGATAAAAAAGGCAGTATCCTGTGTTGAGAGTTTATAGTAAAAATCAGTCTCTCCCAGTGAATTTCTTTGAAGGTAAAATTGAATTAGCCGCAACAGTAGCATTCTGACATTTAAAAAAATTGATAAGATTATGAAAATTTATTCTGCCTCTAAAATAGATAAACTAATAAATAATTAATTATAACAGGTTGTCATCTGAAACAGCACATATGTTTAGATTTGAAAAACATTATAATCATTAAAAACTGCTATCAGTTATGGTCAATTAAGAATTCTCTTATATGGCTTTATCATAATACGAATACGATGTAAATATTTGCTTAAGACAGGTACACACTTTTATAATGTGACGCGTGATCACTGAATAAAGTATATATTGAAATGCAATTATGGAAGTGTAAAACTATAAAACCAGGTCTTCTGATCTCGAAATTTCATTACTTTTAATACCAAATAGTTTTTAGCCATTTATTTTATTCATAGATCAACTTTGTTACTAGAAACGCTATAGAACTTTCGACAAAGTTCTTTGTCGTATAAACGAATTCTTCGTTTTCATAAGATTTGTTTTTAATACGAGTACCAAGTAATTTCATCACAATTGTGCATTGGAGTTGATTCGACCACACTAGTTTTCTGTTATAAAGGACCATTTTTGGAATTTTTCATATTAATCTTCGTCCAAGACCTGCGGCTGGATTAGTCAACGATTTGTCTTTAGTTGGGAATCAACGAAGTTAATGCACGACCCAATATTGTTTTTTCTGCGGATTAATCGGCCATCATTTGGCTTAAGACGGGTGTTGCGCTTTTTTGTCGCTTCGGAATTTTCTCTCTTTTTTCTTTTCTGAAAATGAGTGACTTGCTGAGCCACATATTTCCACATTAGTTTACTGTATTAACAGCGGTTGACAGGTATTCGTCACTCGTGATTTTGAAAGATAACAATGGAATCCGTTAATAATTAAAGAACCAATTAGATATTTAGACTGCATTTTAAGGCTACGTAAAAGCATTGTGATGTACTCGTTACAATTTTAGTTTTTCAAAGATTTTTCAAACTTTGATTATGATTGAAACAAATTTTATTTCAAATATAACAGTAATATCTTCAAAAGTTATTTAATGTTGACCAATTTTAAAACCGTTTTTTAAAAATTAAAATTTGTTTAAAAGAAATCAGTAAAGTGAATAGCTTTTTATTTCTAAGATGCAAGCGAGAGGATCCGGTTCTTTTCTTTTTTTTTTTGGTAGTGTAAAACTTTAGGTACGTTTTCTTATCCCAAATACCTCTCTTTACGTAGCAGTAAGTAGGTACCTGGCTGTTAACCGACTGAAAAATCGATTTCTTGCGCAATTATTTCGTCACTGCGGATGGTGACATGTCTGGCCTTCTCGGGTATTTCTTCACACAAGGTGGCGCTACGTAACAAAATGCTTAATGCTGGCAGCAGCCTTTACAGTATAAAAAAACTCACGGATTCAGGTGTTCTCAGTAACGTTCTCTTCGGTTACCAACGTTGTTGTTATTATTATTGTATTATTATTATTATTATTATTATTATTATTATTATATTATTATTATTTTATTATTATTATTATTAAGATAAATAGTGCAGGAATGCATAAAAATCATTGTTGCTACTGATTTGCTATGTATAAATTAGGTTATCAAATATCTTCACTGTTTTCCAATTATGTAATTTTTATCCTTGTTTCACAATCAGGATTTCTATTCACTTCAGATCCCGATTAAAATAATTCTTTCTTATTTAATTTTTAAATGCAGGCCATATATTACACAAAATTTATAAATGCATATCAAAGGAAAACATAACGAAAATCGCTTCCTCTTGTTTTCGAGGCCTAGTGATGACGCTACGAGATTAACATACTTGAAACACGGTTTATCGTACTACATACCATGGATTCTCGCTGTTTCTTGCCGACCGCGAGTTTCTTCCAAAAATCCCGATCTCTTCTCACATATAAAAACGAAATTATAAATTCATAAAGGCGAAAGTCCTGGGCCTCTGGTGACGCCAAATCGAAAACACGTAACGGATAACCACCGCACTACGGTACTCTCAACGGGTTGTACCTAATGTAGAGATATTATCTCCCTTGTTGAGACAGGTGTACAACACAACAGTTGGTATCCTTTATTATTAGGTCGTTAAAAGTGTTATGTCGGTGTTTATATTATGTTAATCTTGGGTTAATTTTTTGCATGCTTGTCAAGGTGTATGTATATAGATATATAATCGTTTTGTAGCGTATTCTTTGGTATACATTATGCAAAACCTACCTTTTTTAAAATAATAAAATGGACATTTGATTCAGGGTTCTGAGTGAAGCATGGATAGAGAGGTTTTTCGAGCCATTTTGCTTCACGAGTTCAAACCAGGCTACAAGCGAGCGACGCAACTCTTAACATTATGCAAGAATGGGGCGAGGCAGCAGCAAATGAGCGCACAGTACAACGATGGTTTGCAAAGTATCGATCAGGAGATTTGAGCCTCCAAAATAAGGAACGTAGTGGACGTCCTTCCGGCTATGATGACAACCGTCTGAAAGCCTCAGTTGAAGCCGATTCCAGAAACACAGCGCGAGAAATTTCTGGAGAGCTTGACCAAAGCACTGCAACTGTTTCCGAGCATCTTGACGCAATCAGCAAGGTGAAGAGGCTTGAGAAGTTGGTGTCTCACGAGTTGAATGAACAACAAAAAAATCATCGATTGGAGATCTGCTCTTCGCTTGTCATAAGAAACAAAAACCATCACAGCTGAAAGGTACCGTCGTGTCATCAGAAACTCTCCCAACGACAGCCGGCATTCGTGAATTTAAGAGATCCAATCCTGTTCCATAACAATGCTCGTCCTCATGTTGCAAAAGTGACTCTTACAACAAACTGAACGCGTGGGGTACGAAGTTCTCCCTCACCCAACCTATTCACCAGACTTTTCTCCCACAGACCACCACCTTTTCAACCACCTGGACAGCTTCCTCCGTATGAAATCCTTCTCTAACCGAGCAGCTATTGAAACTGCCTTCCAACAGTTTATCGACTCCAGAGATCCAGATATTTATCAAAATTGTATAAATTCGCTTGTAACTCGTTGGCAGAAGAGTATCGATTGTAATGGAACTTACTTTGATTAATAAACTTCACGTTCAGCAACAATATGACGTCTCATTGTTGCAGTAAAAAACCGACAAAACTTTAGTAACAACCTAATATCTTATGAGTAAACAAAATATTGCAAGCGAAGCATCTCTATGTAGAGATATCTTATTTTCTTTATTTGCCTCTTTATCAAGATTCATGGATCATATAATCTCTAATAAATCAGTATAATAGATTATATTTTTAATGGTGTCACGCACACGATGCTTAATTCTTTTACTGTTTCCTTGTAAATATGCTACGGGATTTCAACCGACATCCGCTCTTTTTTTTTAAATATTAATCCTTCATGCTATCTATTTTTTCCAAAGACTTGGTCAAAAGATACCTGATTCTTTGGCTTACAAAAAGTTACATTACGAGATGTTAAGTTTTAAAAAAAAACAACAGACAACCTTCATGGCTTAAGGATTTAAAGTTCCTGAAAAGATCGTGACAAACTCAAATACACTGTTTGTATGACGTGCAATGATTTTTGTTTCTCAAATGTGTACAGAAAATTTCGTTTGCTATAGAAAATAAATGTAATCGTCCTTTTATTTAGTAATTCATCATCACTAAATTTCTGTGACAGTTTTAACTTTATATTACCCGTTAATACGATTATATTTGACGAATTATATTCCACAAACACAAGCACTGTAAATGATGAGATTTTTGCTTAAAATGAGAGCTAATAATGAATTTGTGATATCATTTATTTTTTATGCTCGTAATTGTTTTTTCAAAATTATACTGCCCTTTAATTTCATAAATTGCACTTTAATACCTTTCTTTGGAGTTAGAATTTTGCACAAGAATATTTACGGATAAAGAAACAAATTTTTATTTTTCAACTTTCTGTCCTAAAACGACCTGAGCACCTTTTTTTTTTTTTTTTTACAGCCTATTAAACGAAATCACTTAGTCAGAATTTTCCTTCCATGCGAGGACCTCAAACATGGTATTATAAAATAGGTGTTCAAAATGTCTACCGCTGATATCTACGCAGGCATTGCGGCGTCTGAAAACAGAGCGACAAGTGTCGCCACAGAAATAGCTGATGAAGCATCGGTAACCCTTCGTCGGAGCTCGTGGGTGACGGCTGGTTTTGTGGCGAACATCCCTTCCTTTAGCACGCCTTGCTGTAGGATCTGGAGAATGTGGCTGATATTCAGCTGGTCCTTGTTGTCCCCATCTCCCTCTCGGTAAAATTGCCCGTACATTTTTGACACGAACCAAATCATCTGATATCGAAGGCCCGCTGTTGCGTTTTCGAGCTTCCGAATGAAATGGCTTTGGTAGACAAAACGGTTTCGCGTGTTAGCGTTTGAAATTGTGTACACATAATTTTTGGACACCCTGTATATTGGATTCAGCCCTAACATTTTAATATTTACTAAAACAATGAGAATGCAATATATTTTTATTAAATCTTTTGTAATTCAAAGTTTCTGTTTTAGAAAACATTATTCCTATTGGCGAGACAGCAAAATGCATCTTATATCAAATGAGAAGTTAATAAGATGCTATAGTGCTACATATTTGAAGCGTAGGTGCCTTATTGCGGATATATTAGTACGAATCGAGGCCGCGTGTCGCAGACATAATTATCTGAAGTTGTATGGTAGAAATAAATATCTTTTGTATCACCCTAATTTGTGTTACTTTTCAAAGAAATATATTTACTCATGGTTCGCTGCATAAAATGAAAAATGATGGTTTAATTCTTTATTGCTTCGGCACTGTATATGCACGTGTGCCTACTACCGTTATAGTAACTTTAAGAAACTCAGCATTTTTGTTTCCCTTTTATTGCCAGAGTAGAGAATAAATTCAAACCATAATAACATCTTGAAACAGCCAAAGATGTTCTTTTACCCATTTAAGCTTATTTATCTTTCGACTAGACTAATTTCTAAGCAAGGGCTTTGTTTATATCGACTGCTTGTCATCGGGTTTTGTTCTTACTACCGAGACTTGTCTTATAATAAAATCTTCCAACAAAAGAAAGATTTTTTTCCCCTCAAAACAAATAAGAAATAAAGTAGAAAAGTATTTAGAACAGCTTTTCTTGTCACTGGAACAAATATAAGATAAACAGCCGCCATCGAGCCTGTAAAGAACTAATAGAACTCGCTGAGGCTCGAAGAGGAACCTGAATGTCTTATTTACCACCGATGTAACAACTGTGTATCACGGTACAGCTCGCTGCCTTGCAGCAACGCTATTGTCTCCGCGCAAGAACCAGCAGATTTCCCTTACAGCGGAGCACCATGGTTTCGACAGGCAGCTCACTGACTCGCCGAATCCGGTCCGGGGCAGTGAGAAATAGCGATAGCTGGCTTCGGGCAAGCGCATTTCGCGATAACTGATATGCGGGAACATTTCATTCGCTATTCGATGCTGGAAGATTTATAGCGCCTGCCCCGGACACGTTTGGTGTTCATTCCGCAGGAATGGACGGCTTGAGAAGAAATTCGGTAAATTATCACCAAGTAAACATCTGTTACTGAATACCAATCTTCTCGTTTGTTTCAGTCAGTCTTCAGCACTCACAAATCTTGGCTTTTAGTACAGTTTGCGTTGATGATGATCATTACTGCGCTAGATTTTCGGTTAGTTCGGTCTTGGGTAGCATGGGACGATTACTGGTGACCGACATGCGAGCGGACTTTTTCCTCCTGCTTATCTTGAAGCATGGTCGTGATTGAAGACTATCGAAACCCCTGCTCGGAATTCGATAAAGACGCATGATGATGTTGAAGATGATTACTGTTTTAATTTAAAATGGGTAACCATGAAAATAAACTATTTAAAAAAATTGATACAATATGAAGAGGTTCTTTCTCAGTGAACGAGTAAATTAAGTAAAACCCGAACACTGCGAGATTTATTCTACATCAGTATTACACTATTAATCCTCGGGGTAGGTAAATGAATACTTGCATCATTAGATTGCAGTTCCGGGGAAATTATCCAACATTTACCACTCGTTTTCTGTAAATAGAAACAATTATAGAATAAGATGATAACAGCTGCCTGCTTTGACTATGAATGACATTGCTGCTTTGTGATTTAAAAATCATTCATAATACGCTGGTTGCCAATTTGGAATACTTTGAAATATTTAAATTCTTTGTTTTTACAACTGAATATTTGATATAGTAACTGTGAAAGTCTTATTTAACAAGTCAACGTTGATGATTACATGGTAAGTTCTGACTTCACAAAAAATAGTTTAGTAACTGGAGAAAATTCAGAAATATCTGCCAATATTTCAACAACAGATAGAAAATATACTCATAGTGGAATCATGATTAAAAGTCAGCCGAAAATAATAAATTTAAATAATTTAATCTCAAATATCTTCAAGTTTATTACTGTTGTTATATAGAAACTTTTCTTGGTAACATCTTGGAATGCCGGCGGTAACTCATTTCTTAGAATTCTGTTATTCCAAACTTCTTGAACTTAAAAAAAAATTTATATTTCGAGCAAAAGTTCGCGAACTAAAGCAAAAGCATTAATATTTAGGGAGGAAAATAAGGAATTTATTTCTTTTAAACTTGCAAAAATATAAAAAAAATGCTTAGCAAAAGTGGTTTAAAATATCGTGTCTGTGTTCTCGAAAATTTTACCTGTAAGTAAACAGTACGTAATACAGTTGTCCCCCGGTATTCGCGGGGGTTACGTTCCTAGAGCACCCGCGAATATTTGACATGGTCCATAAAAATGCCTATAAACGTCAAAATATAACGTAAAATATAATAAAAAATATATAAGTAAATATATAATAATAATTTAATAAAAAATACAGCACTCAGAGAAACACTCGAGATAGCTACACGCGGTAAACTAGGATGATGCGGGGCTGCTGGGCTAAATCTGCCTGAAACAGCGTCTCGTGGGCAGCAGCCAATCAGCAGCTAGGAGAAATGAATAACGCTCTCGGATTGGCTACTTTCAAACCTCCAGCCAATAGCGTTTATTTTATATTGATATTTTGCTGAATTTACGTTAGTATTTATGTTACAAAATTAGTAAATTATATTGTTATTAATAATTTAGCGTTAAAAAGCGTGAAAAATATATATTGCCACGAAAAAAGCCATAAAAAATCGCGGAAGATAGTTGCGATTCCGCGAATATGCGGGGGTTTCCACGAACAACTATTAGTTAGGTTCTAAGGAAAATTCCGCGAATAACCGGGGTCGCGAATGCCGAACCGCGATTAAGCGGGGGTCGACTGTATATGCAATTGTCGTGTATTGTTGCAGTTTTTATAATAGAAAATCTGGAAAACAGATACATACAGGTGCATCTCAAAAAATTAGAATATTGTGGAAGAGTCCATTTTTTCCGTAATTTAATTCAAACAGTGAAACTTTCATATATTCTAGATTCATTACACATAAAGTGAAATATTTCAAGCCTTTTTTTTGTTTTAATTTTAATGATTACGGCTGACAGCTAATGAAAATAAAAAAAATCCACTATCTCAGAATATTAGAATATTTCAACAGATCAATAAAAAAGGATTTATAATATAGAAATGTCGAACTTCTGAAAAGTATGTTCATCTATGCATTCAATACTTGGTCGGAGCTCCTTTTGCACGAATCACTGCATCAGTGCTGCATGGCATGGAGGCGATCAGCCTGTGGCACTGCTGAGGTGCTATAGAAGCCCAGGTTGCTTTGATAGCGGCCTTCAGCTCGTCTGTATTGTTGGGTCTGGTGTGTCTCAATCTTCCTCTTGACACTGCCCATAGATTCTCTATTGGGTTCAGGTCAGGCGAGTTGGCTGGCCAATCAAGCACAGTAATATCATGGTCAGCAAACCAGTTACTAGTAGTTTTGGTACTGTGGGCAGGTGCCAAGTCGTGCTGGAAAAGGAAATCAGCATTTCCATAAATCTTGTCAGCAGACGGAAGCATGAAGTGCTCTAAAATCTCCTGGTAGACGGCTGCGTTGACTTTGGACTTTATGAAACACAGTGGACCAACACCAGCAGATGACATGGCACCCCAAATCATCACTGATTGTGGAAAATTCGCACTAGACTTCAAACAATTTGGATTCTGTGTCTCTCTACTCTTCCTCCAGACTGTGGGACCTTGATTTCCAAATGAAATGCAAAATTTACTTTCATCTGAAAAGAGGACTTTGGACCAAGGAGCAACGGTCCAGTTCTTTTTCTCCTTAGCCCAGGTAAGACGCTTCTGACGTTGTCTCTGGTTCAGGAGTGGCTTGACACTAGGAATGCGACACTTGTAGTCCACTTCCTGGAGACTGACTCCAGCCAGTCCACTCCTTGTGAAGCTCCCCCAAGTTCTTGAATCGGCTTTGATTGACAATCCTATCAAGGCTGCGGTCATCCCTCTCAGTCAACTTTCTATGAATATGCTTTGATACAGCACTCTGCGAACAGTCAGCCCTTTCAGCAATGACCTTCTGTGGCTTACCCTCCCTGTGGAGGGTGTCAATGAGTGTCTTCTGGACAACTGTCAAGTCAGCAGTCTTCCCCATGATTGTGGTTGTGTGTACTGAACCAGATTGAGAGATTCATGGTATTTATACTGCATAAATAGTGATTTACTCAAACTCTATATGGAATATTTTAATATTTTGAGATACGTTTTTTTTTAAAATTTTTATCTGTAGGCCGTAATTATCAAAATTAAAATTAAAAAATGCTTGAAACGTTTTATTTTACATGTAATGAGTCTAGAATATATAAAATTTTCACTTTCTGAAATAACTGACAAAAATATTGAACTCTTCCACGATATTCTAATTTTTTTTAGATGCACCTGTATATATATAATCAAGAGTGAGACTTTCTGCTTGAAGTCGTGCCATGAGAACACCATCTTTATATCTTTGTCATACACAGTAAAATCTTTTGAATAAATTGTAATAACGATAATAAAATTCCTTACATGGATAAATAAATCAAATAAATTTGTTTTTGATACGTAGCAACGACAAGAAAAAAATTGTACTTAAAGAAGATTGTACAGAAAGCAATTCGAAAACAGATTGTGAATTTCTCGTTCCTAAAGAGAATAATAGAACAATTTTAGCTGAGTGGTGGGGAGAAATAATAGTGACTTTGTGTCCGCTCTACAGCGCAGTCTGATTGATCTAGAACTGTTGCTCTCCTTCTTTGTGTGCCTCACTTCGTCTTCGAGTTAGGAAGGAAGGAAGAACACGTTCACGCATCCTGTTTTTCTGCTTGAGCTTCTAAGACTAAACAAGTTATCGTTTTACTTTTGATGCGTGGATGTTTGGGCTGCGACACACCGTCTGCTACTTCTCCAAAAGAGATTAGCCAAGCTGTCAGTAACCATCGGAACATTAGACATAGTGAATATCACTAGAAAAGCTTACCTTACCGTCCAATATGTTGAGAAATATCCTTAATATAACAATAATGCATATTTTATTGTCTTATCTCGTATCTTTAGTGAAACTATTTTTGTTACATATTTTTGATTTTTGTTTTAATATTTTACCTAAAGTTTTATAGTAAAATATTAAAAGTTATGTAGTTTATCAAAAGTAGATATACAAATTCTTTTTCTACAGTACTGTACATTATGAACGGGTAAAATGCTCAGACATACAGTGTAGTGATTAAAAGTTTTTCATGTTCAAATTAACGATTTGAAATACATTTTTCAAGAAAATTTAATCTGACAAATAAAATTAAGCATACTTTTTTAACTTTTATCTCCTTCACCCGTTTTTATCTGTCATTTATCTATATTTAACGCTAAATTCGAGAATACTGAAAACGCCAACAGAGTGGTGACATTACTAGAATAAAATCATAATTTAAAATGTTATATACAAAAATTACTTCGTGATGCTTCTCTCACAGTTCTCTATTACATCTAAGAAGTTCTGTCATGAGTTATGAGCAGACTAACTTAGTCTGGGATTTTCTTTAGTATTCCATTAATATGGACAGATTTTCCAGTGAATTCGACTCTTTACAAGTTCTCAACGGGACTCGGCCCAGAAGAATTTCTATTAGATTTTATCAAAGCGATGTATTTTATCTCAAAAAAATCTGTCACTTTCTTTGAAGTGTGATCAGGCGCCATGTTAATTTTTTGGAAGATCCCATCATCTTCTCCATTTATGGGATGACACTTCTTTTTCAGATCTTCGTTGACATATCTCTCTAGTCTCATTCTCTCATATCGACGTTTCACCTTCGAGTTTATTTTTTTGGGGGATTATTATTTAAAAGCTTGTGTCCCTAGATTAAATACTGTCGTCCTATGTGTATGAGATATGAAAATAGATTAGTGGCTCCTTAAATATTCTAAAATGTATTATGGGATTTAAATAATTTACCTTTTTCCAATGTTGCTTAATTTAATATGAATAGAGCCTATCCCGTTTCAGTAAAGTTTTTGTTTTTCTTAAACTCTTTGTGGCTTAAAATCTCGTAATCCATTTTGATCTGAGATGTTTCGCTGGTATCTTTGATCTCTGCTAGGTGGTCAACTGGGGTCACTTGTAACTGCCTACTATATCTTACATTCTGAAGAGAAGTTCTTACCTGTGAGTGAACAGGATGTGGAAACCTTTAATTTTTCACAATTTTTCTACCTGGTTCGGAGATGGGGAGATAACTCGAGTTCTGTTGGTAGGTTTTGTTCTTCATTCTCAATAAAGATTTATTGGAATGCACTAACTTTCGCGGCAAATGTTAAAAGTTTGTCTCTAAGAAAAAAGTCTTAGTCCGCCTTATTTTGCATGCATTGCTGCTATTTCTCCAACATTAACAAATTTCCTAGTAATACTGATAAATAAAATTGCATGAGAATTACGTCTAAAATTGTAAAAATATGTCTTAAAATGTCAAAGTTGCGCCCAAGAAGTGCAAATATTATTCCATCATTGTTATTTAAATTAGCATTAAGAATGGTATAACAATCCAAAGGTTACGTCTGTCTGCCTGAAACATGCAAAGAGAATGCCTAAATTTGATGATAAACGATGCAAGGCTAGAAAATGATCTACCAAATAATGACTATAGTACAATAATTAAATTATGATGTTAGTTTAGTAATTCTCATTTCTACACTTTTCTTTTAAAATACATCATTATACTTCGATTCTTCTTAATTTTAAAAGCATTTTCATTTGGAGGTCAGCTTCGCTACAAAAATGCTAGTCAAAACATTCCTCCAATGACATGAAAAATTAGTAATTTAGCGGAATCAGAGTAAACTAAATGTGAAACAGTCAAGTAGTCTTCATCAACGTTCGTTCGATCGTAATTCCTCTAAGATGGCAGTGATTATTCTACAAAGAAAGTTTCTTACATCTTTCGAGAACTCTTTTTTTCAAATACTTTATCCTAGAAAGACGTAAATATATTTGAACCTAATGAAGGAAATTAAAGTTGCGCTTCCTCTGTATTTTTGCTTTTACTTAAAGTTAAATGTAATTTATTTCTACCAAAGTTTTGTCTCATAAAAATGAAAGAGATTCCGAAATAAAATTAGAGACGTTTTTTTTTTTTTTGTTTTTTCTAGAGTTTTCTCTCATTTGTACACAGAACACCAATAAGGGAAAAAAGGGAACGTAAGTGGGCAGAAAGACGGACAGTGAGAATTGCCGTCTTAGAATCTTGACATTTGAAATTATTACTGGATTATCAACAAACTTAAAAGCATACCGTAAAGCGCAGTTTCAACAGAAAAAATTCTTTTAAAAAAATAAATAAACAAGCAACAAAAAAGATCCTCCATTAAAATGTTTAGATTTTTAATTCTAATGTTTGTCATAAAATGTATTTTTCCACGAGCATTAGAAAAAATAATATTGATTTTATTTTTGGCCGACTTCAAAGATAAACCAAAAGCAGAACTACAAAGAATATTTTCGTAATATAAATTTACTCATTAGTTTTAATGTTATTTTAATTAGTTTGCGTTTATTTAAACGTGGGAATGTATCAAGTCTGAAGCATAAAATAAATATTTCTTTTCGTTAAATAACAGAAAGTTCCAAACTCAGCGCGCGTCTTAGCCGGTGAACGGCCAAAAAAATCCCACTTCGTTTCATGAAGCAGTTTCCAGAAACTACACCCGTGACGTAGTTAAAGGTGCTTTACACCCTTCTTGTATTCAGGGGGTCAAATTCCAAAACCCCGTACTGCGGGAACAAATTTTTGTTTTGATTACCAGCGGACAGAAGCTTGGTATGATACACGTATATTGCTATGAGATTTCAAAAGACAAAAATAAAATTTTTAAAAAAATCGCTAAAAATCAACTGCGGTATTTACATCTCCAAACTGAAAATGGTAAATAATCGACACACGACGACCTCGAAGATATTTTAAATTAGATTGTTTGTTAATTATGCGTGGTGCGTTCTTTCGCCACCGTATAATCATCCGAACGTAACCCCAAAAATGAAGGCTGCCTAGAAAGTACGGGGAACCCGTTAATCTGCGAAGAACTCGGCTCTGGGCAATTGACAGAACTTCGTTGTAAACCGTTCTTTAACATTGTGGGAAGTGACCAATTACGCCCGCGAGATGAATAGGCCGACGGAGTGAAGGGGTGAGCCACTGTTGAAACGCCAGGAGACTGGTTGTCACAGCAAGGCTCTCGGCCGGTGCGTTCCGTATAATTAACTCAAATGTTTAAGGTCGCAGGTTAGATTCGGCAAAAGGCTAATGACAGAGGAGGCGGCGGAAATGAGGCGATTTTGAAACACGGGTTGCATGCAGGTGTTTATTTTAAAAAAATACAAAAAGAATTTTAGAATCTTGTAAAAGTTTTTAAGTAGTCAAAAAATACGAAAAGACTTAATTAATGCGGATTTTCTTCTCTCTCTCTACTTTTCAGACTCGCTGGAGTTACGCGTGAAAGAATTTACGGAAATATACATGAATATTAATAGATTCAAAGGCGTATTGTTATTTACGGACTAAAAACGTTAACGATGGAGGTCAAATTCGCTAAATGTTACGGGAAAAAAAATATTAAGTCAGGGTGATCAAATTAAAAGCAATCGTCAAAAATTATATCTTTAAAAATGTTCCAGTGAGCGTGTGAGAGAAAGTTGCCTTATGAATGTTAAGCTTTAATGGACTCTCTGAATATAACTTGACCAAGACTTGGTTCCAAATAGTTTAGCATCGTATTAAATACGGGTTTAAGAATTTTCCGTTGTCGGAAATTTAACCTTTACAAGATATATCAATTTGCCGATACCCTAAACCATCAAATGGAAACTTAACCTAAATCCATATTTTGTCGAGTTTTCAAGTGATTTATACTTTCTTACCAACTGTATAACTTTATATGGCTGCAAAAATTTTAATTTCACACAATATCGTGGAATAGCTAAAATCAGGATCGAAGTTGAGTCGGGACGAACAAGGTGAAATATTAACGAAATGTCTGATTGAGTTGTACACAGGATGTTTGGATTTTACATTTTTCATCACCTGTTGAAAAAAAAAATCATATCAAACACAACTGTATGTTGATCATTTGTACAGATCAAATCCACGAAGACATCTAGCAAAATTCCCTTTCTAATCTATTAAATTTTTTGGGATCTACTAGACACTGGTGATAATAGAGGCCAGATGGTAACACGAGCGCTAGGTTGAGAAACAGTAGCTCAAACTAGGGATGCAGGCGCTCAATCCACTTTGGCGACTCATTAGCAAGCTGAGAGATACGCCATACGAGGGGAAATCGCTTCACCCAATTTATCAAACGATACGACGTCCTTTATAAGCGAACATACAGTATTAATAGCTGAAAATCGAAACAGAACAACGGAGAGGATCACCTAACTAAAGACTGTTTGATATCCGTTATCTTATTGATACTGACAGAACATATGCATTCAAAGCAAACAAACCAGGTTGACGAAAACATCCGGGTCAAATGGGTAAAATTGATTTCAGAAGTTGCAGAAGCATTTCGGAAACCAGATTCCTTTTCCTAGACTGTATGCTGTTCGCGTTCTCGGAATTTTCTTTCCATTGACTATTGGAGATTTTCCGGTAAAAATGGTAGCAACACAGGTACTTCGGGATGGGAATAATTTTTAAATTAATTATTTTTCTTTTCCCACTATTTTGGATTAGAGATTTATTCAGTGGCAACCCCTCCTCTCCTCTACAGTGTCTTTCAGTGACTCGGTGATAAGGTCAGAATGTGATCGGAATACCTCTGTCGATTTTATAGACCTTTCTTGGAGTGAAAAGAAACAGAATCGACTTTTCTAATAGAATAAAAGGAAGACGCAACAACAAAAAGCAGATGGATGGATGGTTGTCGTTTTTCGCGTAACAACGAGAAATGGAAAAGAAAGACTGCAGACAGTTAAATATACCTAAAAGGGAATCCTTCCCTGTTTATCTAAAGGGGGGAATCTGTTTGAAAATTAGTTTCAAAACTGGATCAGTGTATCAATAAGAGGAGATCTTTCTCGTCAAACATGCATCTTAAAGATAAATCTACTGATCCTAAAAGATATCTGTTTAATACAAACCGCTAAAAAATCTGACAATAATGCATTTCTTGCTGTTATTTAGACATATATGTCAATAAGCAATTAACATGCTTTCTTAGACTTTATTTACACGTTCTTCTTGGTTAACAGTGTTTTGACCGTCCGAGGATTTCACAGCCCTGAACTAGAAGTGGTAGAAGAGGTGTTTGGCAGCAGCGTCGGTGACGTTTTGCGGCCTCTGAAAAGGGGTCTCAGCATGGCCGAATTAAGCATCTGGTACTCTAGGCAAAGTGCCTTGGTATACCATCTATTCAATTAAATATTTTGTCTTCGCTAACAGAACCAAAGCAGAAAAAGCCTATTTAACTACAATGCGTCTTGTCCTACGAAGACCTTAATCAGACCCTGGTATTCGATGATGCGAAATTCGTCTAATTTTGGTAATTGAAAAACATCTAAGAAAGTTCGTACAGATAATTAGGATCATTGTTAGTATGCCGGCGAAGTCGCGGAGATCCACGACACGAGTTTCAGCTCTTCCCCTCTGAAGGAAGTATTATTTCAGCTGACGCATATAAAGAAATGTTTATTCGCAATTTAAAAGTAAATCGTCAGCAAACTCTAACGTGAAAAAATCTCTAAGGAAAAATTAACTCTTCCATATTTCGTACACCGCAGATAAATTTCAATAAAAGAGCCTTTTAAAAGGCCCTCATGCTGGCGTATAACAATGAGATTTGGAAAAAATATTTCTTCTTTACATTCACATTCCAATTGCGATTACAGAGATTATGACAAATACTCACTGAGAATTGCAGTAATAGCGGGGCTCAAAGAAAGTAAAATTAACTACATTATGTGTAATTGGCTCTGAATGTGACCACTGTTGCGAAGATTTAAGGACATTCTTTGAAACATTAAAGATACTAGATGGATATTTGTCTGATTCAAGTAACTTACGTTTATAGACTGGTGCCTTCTGTGAATCTGTTTTGGGGGTTGTATGTACAATTTTAATTCCTGACACCTATATTTCTTTGAAAAAAAGGGGGGAAATGAAACTAATAAAGATGCTTGGCATATTAGGGTATTTAGCAGGGCTATACCAACAGATATATACATCGTATTTATAATTCAAAGATTCCAGTCTTTGTATTATGGAACAAAAGGATCGATTTATTTAAAGAAAAGAATTTTCATTCTTAATGGACATACTTGAGACAAGAAAGCAGAGCAGCGAGATGATAAGTAAACTCAGTAGGATAAAGGACCCATCGAATCGGTAAAGGTTACATATACATTGACGGGATACAGATGTCTGTTAATAAAAACCTAATTTCCACTGTGAATCACCCTCATTCTTTTCTGATATTTTACCCGGTTTATTAATTTCAAGAAAGTTTGTGAATTTAAACTTTCGGATGCACACGGACGACTCCAAAGCTCTCTCCTGAAAAAAGACCAGGGACTGTCAGAGTCGAGCGATATCGTCTTCTGCGAGCGTTCGAATGGCACGAGACATTCCTTTACTCGACTCTTTAACTTTCAAAACGATAACTGGACAAAAGGTCATCTTCATTTTGAACGTCGGACTATAGAACTAAAGTTGGCCTAAATCAGTCATTAAAGATGAAGCAACGTCAACCTGTCGTTTAGCGAAGACCGAAGTATCGATCAGACATAATTCAGGTACTTATGATGGCTTATTCGTGATTAATGAATCTATGACTGAATTCCAAATTACGAAGCGTATCAATACTTTTAAATAAAAAGGTGGACTAGAGTACCCATAAATATATATATATATATTTTTTTTTTTCTTCCACTCATGCGTTTAATTTATATATAATTTAAAGACAGATTTCGCTGCTTTCCAAACTAAACAAGCTTTTTACGGAAATTTAAACAATAAAAATATTTTCGTAGTACAAATAATAATGTGGTTGATTTTTTTCATTTTGTTTACTTATTCTTCCACCCATGTAATGGAAGAGAGGATGGAAGTAATTGGGAAATTTCTTCCCATAAAATCAATACTATTCAAAACACTGATAAAAAAAAATGTCGCGTTATCTTTTACGTGATACAATTCTTAAATTCTTAGTATCTTTGGATTTACATTTTTTCTGTGCGAGAACAGTTATATTGAGTAAATTCTATGAAAAATGCACAAAAATATCTAAAATTCCATTATTTGTAAAGAGATTGCTTCAAAATTGATTTTGTTTTTAGTATTAAATTTATTAAGAATCAATAGTGAACCACATTTTTTGTAGCATGGAATCCCAGTAAGTCACTAGATTTTTTGATTAGATGTTGGAATAATTGGCATAACGACAATTTTTAAATAATAAAAACGAATTATTTGTAGAATTTCCGAAATCTGCGGAAGTTTACAGCATATTTTTAATAATAGTAGCTAATTAATTTTAACAAACAATTTTTAGTTTTGCATCTTTTATTAATATTAGCAGGAGCGATATTTATTAAAGCTGTAAGAATGGGAAGCTGCCTATAATGCTGTTTAGACCACAGGCTAATTGAAACCAGACGACCAATCAAACAAGGATGCAGAACTGAATCAATTTGCCAAATTGGGTTGCTTTTCCTATATATGTGGCTTCTCCTTTACTGTCTAGTTGTTTGCCAATATTCCAGTGTAATTATGATTCGTGATTTGTAAATGCCCCAAACAGATATGCGCTTCAATTATTACTATTTTTTTATTTGTATCAATAGTTAATTCATTTGTTTATATATTTCAAACAGGTGATCACAAGATGGTGGGCAGTAATGACTTTACCGACAAAACTTCTTAAGTCAAGACTACATTTTACAGATACAACCGTTTCGAGATGTAGATAATGCGATAACATTATCAAATTGCCCTAATCTTAAATAAAGAATCTCATATAAGTAAAGCAATTTTCATGTTCCGGAAGATGCATATTCAATTTATAATAGCTTCCTATCGTTTAGTTATTTCTAAAGAAAACTTGTCTGCTCAGCAAATTTGTACTATTTCAGCGGAGTCCAGTAGTTACACGGAAACAGGAAGTGATTATGGTTCATACGGGAAAACAAGGGAAGACAAATGACCATCAAGAGATTCCCCTGCAATGCCGCTAGCTGTATGCTGTATCTATTGTCAAAAAGCGTAGTTCACTCCTGTAGCAATTTACTTTTTACTTTTTATAAAAGCTATTATTATTATTATTATTATTATTATTATTATTATTATTATTATTATTATTATTATTATTATTATATATTATTATTATTATTATTATTATTATTATTATATAGTGAAGCTTTATTTGATTTTAATACATCTGTCTATTTGTAAATTTTCTGCAGTGATATTCTAAGATTGTATATATACTTTTCAAAAATTAAAATTAATTGTTTGTGGTTGTGGTTTGAACCTTTATCGTCCTAGGCTGTGTTTAGTGGTTATACAGCAGGCGTGGATTTTCTCACCTTTTCTGTTACCAGCCGGTTACGCTAAGAGTTCCAGTTAGAATCTATGATTACGACGACGGCCGAAATCGGAAAATATCGGGTACTTTCGCCTTCCGATATCACACGACCACTAAAAGTAGCGAGAGAATGAAACACAAAGAAGTAACCACAGAAGTCAAATATAAGCACAAGTAGTAAGTAAAACCCGAAATTTTCGGACCGACCTGGTAACTACCGTATAACAGAAGCCATCAGCCGTTGTTTAGAGACAGCCTCTCATTTATAAGCGAGTTTCCCGCAGTAATTGGAAAAAAAAACAGGATCCTTGATCTGACAAGGAATCAGGCTTCTAGTGTTTCCCTTTATAGAAAGTCCAATTTTGTATCGCTTCAAGTTCCTCTGAGACAACTTAATTTTACCAGACTGTAATAGATGCCTAAAAGTGTTTCCGGATCAAAAGATAAGCGAGAGTTATTCAATTGTTCTCAATTATAAGAAATATAGGTTTGCATCACTACCAAAGAGTGGATTACGACATTGCGTCCCTTACGAATATGACTAATGATCGAACCGTCAATTGGCATTGGGCAGTTTCTACGAACAGAATCTAAGGTTCTTTACAAGTGCTAGGCGCCTTGAGATGGATATATATATATATATATTATCACTGGTATCAAACTGGCAAAAAATCCACAATTCTGACAGACTGGCGGAGCTAAGGATTTATATTACAAGTTGAGAAATATGTAAGAAAACGGAAATTTTAGCTATAGTGTATAATATCAAGAATTATTTGACCATTGTACTCTTGTCTTTTGTCTACTACGGATACATCATATTATAATAATACATTCTTGATGAAAAAGTATTTGAAGACTACTTCTATATAATGTTTTAATTAAATGCAGTGTGCAGAGAAAAATTGAATATTTAGCGTTCAGAACATAATTATCATCTTTTTATTACAGATAATAATGATTTAACTGAAAAGGTAATGTTAAAATACATTATTTACAAGTTAGAGAAAGCGATATGGATTCTCAGTGAAGACATTGACCATCAAGTAAGGCTAAATTCAATAGAGGTTGAATCTCGTTGCGGAGATTAATCGAATACTGACTAGATGTTGCGGGGGTTTGTAGTTCAGTACACCTCAGCGAACACGTCTCTGGTTTGTGATGCACCAGGTAAGGGGTCTTGCTAGCTTGTTGCGACGTGTTTCCGTTCGTTCGAGTCTGAATTGTCTTCCCTTTGTAATTCTATCCTTTCAGAGCGAACGAGTACAATACTATTGTTGTGAATTATCTCTGCAAAAAAGGGCCGACGACGACACCGCATATTCGTCTACCTTTGGTCCAAAAGCCCAACTAAATATTCTTCACTCTTGATTCATTATTAAAAATCGGTCATTATCTTAACCAAATTCGTAACGTTCATCCCTCATCAGTAACGGATAATGAGATGATATTCAATTACAGTGATGATCAGCGTCGATGATATGATTAGAAACTTCTTCCTTTGCTGGGAAATTTGATTAAATGTCTTTTATGTATGTAGTTATCTTGAATTCTCGGATCAAATTCTGTAGTGTAGACATGGACTAACCAGGACTCTTCCTACCCCTAAATGTCACCCATAGCTTTTTCATAGCGAGTCAGCCTCCAGTCGTTTTCCTTTTTACACAAATATAATCCAACTGTGATGTAAAACTCCATCTTCCATAACTGTCGAGAACTATGTATTTTCATATAGCTTTTCATTACGGTTATCCCTAGTGAGTAACTCTTTAATTAGTAAGAAAATGAAAACCACACATGGAAAATTTATGACGTTACTCATATGAATTGGTTCTTGTAAGTGGAAACAAATTCTTTTAAATTAATTCTTAAGACGATAAAGGATCGCTATTTAAGTATTACAAAATTTTTAATGTTTTTTGTTTATTTATTTTTATATTTAAATCATAAATTTGAGTGAGGCGTAAAATTACATTTTCAGAAAATTATTTTTATTTAATAAATAAACACATTGACTATGTTTGAATTCGGCACTGAAAGTATTTAGAAAGTAATGTATATACATTAGAAATAAAATAAAGTAAAGCATAATATAAGCCGATAGTGATTTAAATGATTCTCGAGGTTTTCGCTGTAAAACTACTAAAGCGGAGAGATTCAGAGGTGACTTTCGTTGTTTCTAAATGCCTTAACAACGTTTTGAGATGAGTGCGCTAAGGATGGAACATCTTGTACGGACTGAAAGAGAAGACCTACTCGCCCTGTGTGCGTGCGTAGTGCGTGTGTGTGATTCTTTCTTTTTTTTAGATCGAACGGGGATTATCGATCCTTGGCGAAATGAGTCGACCGAGGCGTTAGAAAAGCTTATCTCGGATGATGCAGTCGGCGCGGAAACCTGAAAGGTAAGATAACTCCGCCTGTGGTCTAAGTGCTCACCGGAAACATCGAGATCATAGTAGCAAAAACGATGAAACTGTCTGAACTTTCGGGTCTCATCACAAACATCCAAAGGTGAATAATTTACTGCTGTTAGAATTCCTCACGGAACATCTTTTTCTTTCAACTTAAAAAAAAAATCTCGCTAGAGACTCCTCTCAAAATTATGATCACCGATGGTTATCGTGTTTGTAAAAATGAAAGGAATTTTTTTTCTTTTGTGGCCGACAGGTTTTATTTTCCTGGAAGTTGCCTACTTTTCAAACACACGATCAAACCGGAACTTCAAAGGTGTTTCCTTTGTAATCAAAACACTCTTCAGGAACTTTTGCTGTAGACAACACACATCTGTCACTGTACGATGAATATTAATATGATGCTTGGAACGTATTCTGCTCTGGCATCTCGTCAATCGCAAAATTTACTTCCATAAAATGGAATCTTCCATCTTTGAAGATAGCGTAAAATAATGATTTGTAAGATGTAAAGAGCAATTTTCCTTTTTTCTATTTGACTCTTTTCACTACTTTATGGACTCAGAATCTAGTAATATAATTAAATTTGAAGAAAATGTAAGGACAAACAGCTATTATTAAGGTCAAGAAACCAGAAAATCTAAGGGTTACCTTAACTCAAAGATGGCTGAATGACGCTGGCTTTTCTGCTAAAATATTTTGTATAAACTTATTTTAACACTAGTATTCATTTTGCAAACATATTTTTAGCAAATATAATAAAGACTTGAAATCTGGAAACTCTTTTAGCCAAACATGAAGTTGAGAAACAAATGGTACGTGAAATTAGACAAAAAAAGTATAATCCTACACATGACAATGGAATACTGTGATTACTCACAAAAGTGGAAAGTAAAAGATGTTAATAAGCCAAATATACAGCTCATTTGTATCGAAAGTTTCAATTTATAATAAATAAGTAAATAAATAGAAATCTCTGCCTACTTTAAATAATTAATCCATGCTAAACTATAAAATATTGTTAAAATAATTATATACTGAACCGATTTTAGAATTAACCACTTGAAGAATGTTAGAAACTGTGTAACGGGCAGGCAAGTCAGTAGGTCCAAGTAGCTAGACAGCTAAACCATTACCCTAGTTCTGTTGTTCAGTTGCGTGGCAGATGTTGAGGGAGGTTCGATTCCTGCCGGGCAGGCAAGGGTGAGAATTTCTACAGCAGGATCGCTACATCCGTATTACAGATCTAAGGAATGGGTTCCTACCTTCGACAGCTACAACGACAAAATGTTAAGGCACACACATGGGTTTATGTAAGATACTGTCGTCTAAAAAAGGTCCGCCCATTCTGTAGTCGGTGCAGTACCATATGCGATTTTTCCGGACGAACGTGGAGAAACGTCCTCTTCACAGACGAAGACGATTCAGGGCGTCACAAATCAACGAGAAAATGAAGTGCGGTGTCGCAGCAGTGACTGTCACGTAGACTGCTGTGGAGAGGAGAGGAATCGTTGGGATGGCGGAAGAACAGTGATATGGGCACGGACATGCTGAGATGACCGCAGTCCTCTACATGTCTTCTATTGAATGCGCGGTTACTTACAGGCATGACATTCTCCAAAATCAGGCTTACCATCACTTATTTTAACAAAAAAAGAAAAAAAACAATGTTGAACTTCCTGCAGCAACGAAGATCATAAAATTCCTTCAGGAACAGCGAATGGTGGTCACGCCGTGGCCAGGCGCCTACAGAGCACAATGTCGAAGAATTAGGGCGCCTTTATTATCAAGACTCTGTCTGTCGGTACTTGGAGGGTCAATCCACTACTATGGGTGCTGGTACTATAAGCCAAGATCTCTTTGACTTTATGAGACAGTGCTGTACGACCCTTTCAGGAAACTAGCGCCAAAATTATAAATGTACCAATGATATAGTCCATATTTCAAACATAAAACCTTTATCAATGAATATATTTTAATTGTAAGCATCGATTTTTAGAAAATTAACGGCCGTTAAAATGGATTTATTTGCGATACTTCATCACTCAAGACGTGTTTTTTTTTTACTTTTCCCTGAAAAATCCTGTTCTGTTCTTGATAATTTATTTTACAGGTCAGAACATAATTAAGGTCCGTAGTATATACCAGGAAATAATTTATTTGCTTTCGAGCTGCATGATTTAAATAATTAAAACAATAAAATAACAATTACTGGCCAGTCGCTAAAAACTGGAAATTTCCACTGAGGCAAAAAATATTTAATTTTTAGCTCCATTTGTACTTTATATTTGTCATTCTCGCACCTTCATTGTCGCCCTTCATTATTCATAGAACAGAACTTCACATTTTAGCTAAGATCAGTTAATTCGTACGTCGCGTGCGAAGAAAGTAATGGCGTCACCCAATGTGTGTGTGTGCGTGCGTGCGTGTGGCTAGAAATCTTCTGACTTCTCGGTGAAACGACGTCCTTTTATCACGACCTTGAACAAGAAAACTGAGTTTTTTTTTTTGTTATTTTACATTCTTTAAAAATCATCAATTCATACTGCGAAGAAAGGCTAAATACAAGGTTTTTTTGTCCCTGCTATTATCCTTTAAAGCAGCCATCCAGCAGTTTCTTAATGGATGTGTGAGTTATTTTCCGTGTCAAGCGATGACAGATTTTCTGAAGACGTCGATGGAATATCTGGCAAACCAACATTACTTTGGTGGGAGAAAAGATATCTCATAAGGAGTTCCAGAATACCGTTGGTAAATATAAGATTTCTGTTTAAGGAGACCCTTTTTTTGTGAGTGATAAAAAATTTTTTTTAAATGAAAGATACTGAACTCCGTAAAAACTACACGTAAATTAGTCAGTATTTCAGCTAAAAATCTAATATACAGAACATATAAATATTTGACATTTTATTCAAATGCTGCAAAATTAGGTAATATTTTTGTATATTAATGATTGAATGACCTCAACAAGAAAAGCATTCGTTGATCAAGATCCTTACGTTAATGGATTGTGTAAACTCTGGGAACATACTGGCATTTTTGATAATGCGATTTCAATAAATTTTTATCAATTATTTCAAAAATACAAACAAAAATAGGCAATGCGGAAATGGCCGGGGTATCGATTTATGCATCTTTAATGACTTATTTGATACTTCATATAAACTTCAAGATTGATGAGTGTCGGGTGGAATCAAAACTAGCAGTCGTGCTGGATTTCTTATCGTAGTCAATTTATCGTTCTAATTGTCCAGAGACTTAGCAGATCGGTTACAACTTAATCTCACGCTATGCCACACTGAGACAAGTAATCGTGTAGCTATAGGCGATTTTAATTATTCAGATTGTTGGTTGACTAAAACTGGGGAACATGATCCTGAGCTGTTGGTTATTTGATGTTGTTTGTGGTAAATGCCTTTATCAACTAGTAACAGCCAACTAGACTAAATGAAGTTCCAGATCATTTTAATCCTAATTCTTCAATTTGAACCTGAATTTAACATCCTCAGATCTCTCGAAAGTAGCGATCATGACTCCATACAATTCGTCTTTGGTCATAAAATATGTAATTCAGTAAAGTATAAAAAAAAATTAGATATTGATAAAGAGTTTGCATTTGACAATAAAATTAAGTGAAACACATTTATATATTCAGATTATTAAATATCATTCTTGAAAGATTTACAAGGTTAGAGAAAAGAAAGAA
The DNA here is from genome assembly GCA_018389105.1 of Nautilus pompilius. Classification (NCBI taxonomy): domain Eukaryota; kingdom Metazoa; phylum Mollusca; class Cephalopoda; order Nautilida; family Nautilidae; genus Nautilus; species Nautilus pompilius. The sequence goes on from JACATO010000118.1 coordinate 355,766, forward strand.
ATACGTGTTAATAGCTCGTTTGAAATCTGAGTATAATTTGCATACCAAGAAACCAGTTCTAAAGGCTACGATGCAGACCAGGACGCTATTGGGGGAGAGTGGGAATTAAAAATTTTCCAGGTGTGTACGAGTACAAATTTATGCTCCTAAGACAAGTTAAGAAAGTAATTAGAAATTAGATTGGCATGTAAGCCAGACTATTTTCTTACATATGATAGATAAAAGACAGACGAAAAGATTTCGCTACAAATACCTTTGAAAATAAATGCGTAAGTTTTGACCTACAAAATTTAAAAAAAAAACAGCTAGTATCTTCAATTATTTCGTTAGTATATTTTACTCAAGAAATTCAAGGATGTGTCTCTGAAGCATAAATCTTAAACGCGGATACCAACTTTCATGGTATGATCTTGCAACTCATATATTAAAAATTAACATCCAACCATGTATGTTACTGTAACATTAAACAAGAGGAGCTGGTGTAAACATGGCTGACTCTTCATGAAAACAGATAAATGCTAGTCCAATATTAAAAAGTAAACAAAAGTAATGGCAGATATACTTGTTTAATATTATCGATTGTGTAAACAATTCCTTAATGCTTTACTAAATAGATAATTTTCATGAAAAATTAAAATGGTGTAAAATTCTCAGCATGGTTTACGTCCTGAAAATTTTTGTCTATCGAATTCGCTCCAGTTTCCTGAAAATTTAACGGTAGTTTTGACATTTACATATTTTTTAATTGATTTTAATAATCTATTAGGTTTGTTCCACATACACGTTGGTAGAGAAATTTAAAATAAAAGCGATAACCTTGGATCTCTGTTTGTGTAGCAGAATTCCGAGATGTGTTTTAGATTCCATTGTATATACTCGAAGTTTCGAATGCCACCAGAGGATGCCTTAGGGTTCCGTTCTATTTATTATTTACTTTGATTATACTGATATCGGAATTTATACCAAGAATGAGAGATTTACAGATGACACTAAATTCTACGGGAGGTCTATCAATATATAAATGATACAAAGAACTTTCAGTACGAGGAAAATTATTTAATACATTGGTTTAACTTTTGTCAAATTGAGGTAAGTGTCTTAAGTGCACGTATATAGCCTTAGACACTGAGATAAACCATTTACATCAGGTAGACTATTAAAATGACGAAGATTAAGGGGAAATATGGTTGAAATAACAAGGAATTAGACGCAATGTGTGAAAATATACATTTCATAGCTAAGATAATGCTAGATGTGATAAATCATACTGTAAATGGTAAAACCTCCAGCTTTCTATTTCCTCTTGATAAATTATTTGTTATAACTCTCTGGTATATGCAGCGATCTGAAGGCATGAAACCATCATTATATTTATACATAGTTTGCTGGAATGATTAATGATATTTACGGTCAATATTATTAAGAAAAACTAAAGCTGCTCAAATTGTCTACTTTAGCCTAGACTACTATTGTTATATAATTGATTTAGTCAAACATTTCTCGACATGTAATGGTATCTAACATTAGGAGATGTCATAATAAGAAATTAATTAAAAACTATTAAGTACTAAAAACTTTTTTTAAACTTATTTTCAGCATTCGCTGTAAATTCTCTTAGAATGCTTTACCGAATTAGGTAAAGAACAGAGTATAAATAGTTTTAAAAAATAAACATTTTCAACTTTTTAACAAAAGGAGAATATATAAATTTCTAAAAAATCTTTCACTTTTTCTGATACATATATATATAGGTACGTATGCACAAAATATTCAGAAAGTATGCACAGGAAACTATTTTTGTACTAATAATTTACTTAAAATGTTATGCAAATCTCTTTAGAATGAAACTTGATAATTACTGAGCTTTAAATATTTTTCACAAAAGATGTACTTTTATTTTTGCACTGAAGTTTCCACTGTTCACTATCTAGATTTTTTCGTTCGTTTTATAATAACAATTAACAAAATTGCAATACTTTTTAAAGTATTCATTACAAATGATCATTTACATGTTTCTCTACGACATTTGTTAACTCATTAATAGTTTTTCTGCGCACATTTGTTAAAAGTTAAAGTAGACATTGAATCACGTAAGCAAAAAAAAAATAGATTTTGAAAATCTGTACTTTTTACTTTCGTTTTTTATTTTATTTTATTAAATGCCGTTCGATAATTCTTTTAGTTTGGTTTATCTTGAGCAATAAAAAACCCATAAAAAAGGTATAATAGATATGTTCCTGATAATTCTTATAAACGCTTTTCTTACAGCGTCCAATTTCAGAGGAAACAAAAAATCCAGAAGATTCAAAATTTTCTTTTTTTAAAAAAAAAAATTTTTTAAAAATGGCAATCTAATTATGAACATTGATTGATCGTAGTTGGTTGTACATAGTTATATTGCAGAGACAAACTGAATCATAAGTGCTTATTTTTAAAGAAAACAAAATACCTCTAATGTTTCCGGAAGTAATTTTTAATGCGTTCGACAGTTAATCATTTTTCTTTAGAAAATCCGTCGTGAAACAATATCAGTATTTCAGTCAGGAAAAAAAAAGATATATAACAAATCTACAAGCACGTTTTTGCAACTCAGCTAAGCATTTAAAGAGTTAATTCGTGTAGTCAGAAAAATTCCTAGGCATGTTTTGCAATATACTCCAACTGTGAGTAATTACTCTATGCATGTCCGAGAGTTCTACCTCTAGCTTGATTTAAGATCGAACGAAGTATGATCATTGTATCGTACTGACAATTGTTCTTTCACCCTAAAAATGCATTTATATTTTAAAAAACAATATATTTTAGTTATAGATTTCTAAATGAAAGAAATAATATATCGGTGCCATTTATCGATATTCATAGCGTAAGCCAGACTGAGAATTAAACGTGCCAAGTGTTTCTTTTGCCGCGCCAACCTTGTATATCCTACTACACTTTGCAACCGAAATTAAACTTAATTTTTAAGAAAAAGACAAAAGAAAAAAAAATTATTATTTTAAGAAGTCATTCAAAATTTTTTGTGTTTTGTTTTGCAAATGTTTTGACTGCGACATGAAGCTTACACTGCACGCTATGTAGTTCTCTTGTCTCCACCTGCAATCCTATCCTAAGACAATGGAACTGCCTTCGCGCGCTCGCAGAGTTCAACGGATTCAGTAAATAAATCCAAGATAACATGGAGACAAAAGTTATCATAAAGGATCAATAGCCACTTTATTTGCAGTTTCAACCTTTTGTTTTCCGCATACGTATAATTAGGTGTTTCTGGTTCATTTTTACACGATGATTTCAATGGTACCATCCTTTTTTCTCCAGCACATCTAGATCCTTTGTTATTGCAAGTTAAATAGTTCAAAGAATAAATACCTCAAAGATTTTCATAATGTGTCCCACCAAGTAAAAGTCAAGATTTTATACTACTTATCAGTGAGAAACATTTCGCACATTGTCATGAATGGTTCGATCACTTCCGGCATCAGCTTATTCAGAAACTTTCTTCTGCTTGAAATGTGTTGTACTACGAGAGTTTCTTGTAGCTTGCACTCGATTCTCTCTGAAAAAAACCAGCAAACATCTCCCATCATAGCTGAATTATATCTGCCTTGATATCGCTGCTCCATGTAGGAAATTTTCTGATGAAAACGTTCTCCGTGTTCATCACTAACGTTTCCCATATTCTTGGGAAAGAAGTCCAAGTGTGAATATAAAAAATGCATTTTAAGTGACATGCGACAACCCATCACATGTAATCTTCAATAAGTTTGGTGGCTAGCTCTATATAGTTTTCTCTCTTCTTATTGCCTAGGAAACCAGTGACAACTGCTTTGAATGATTGCCAAACATTAAGTTCCAATTCAGTCAACTGCTTCTCAAACTCTGGATCATTAAGAGTTTTTCTGATTTGAGGCCCAATGAGAATCCCTTCTTTCAGTTTGGCATCACTCAGTTTTGGAAATTTTGTTCTAAGAAATTTAAACCATCACCTTCCTTGTTCATAGCCTTCACAAAATTCTTCATTAGACCTAATTTGATGGTGGTAGAAGAATTTTTCAGAAACTGGCAATGGTTGGTGCATTACAATGCTTTCATCAGGTACATATCTCTCTCTTCTTGGCCATTCTTTCTTTTGGTAATGCTGCCAAAGGAAGCAGCAATACTCTGTAAAGCCACTTTGCATTCCAGTAAGTAAGCCAATCACTTTTAAATCCCCACATATGCTCAAATTGTGCTCACTGTATTTGACGGCATTGAGTAGAGTTTCCATGGCTTTGTATGACTCTTTCATTCCAGTTGCATGGGTCACTGGGACAGAAGGATTAATATTGCCATTGTGCAGCAAAACTGCCTCGAGACTGAGCTTTGAAGAATAAATAAACAGCCGCCACTCATCCGGGTTATGATAATAACCCAGTTCATTCATCAAACCATTGATATCTGTACAATAACAAAGATTTCCTTGGTTTCAAAAAAGCTGGCCATTTTTTCACCGCGATTCCTGTAAAATGAGATCAGTGTGCCAGGTGCCAACAAGTTCCTTTGCCGCAGCCTTGAACCAAGCAATTCTTAATTATCTTTGATTAGTTTTAGATCACGAATCAAGTCATTGAGTTCAGATTGTGTTATCAAATGTGGGTAATTCTCCTCCCGGTTCTGAATTACTGCCAATTTCAAGAAGATCTTCATAGTTAGGGGGTGGTATTGGAACGGGTAGCTCATCACTGTCAGGAACAGGCGTTATAGCAGAGTGGATGTCAGGGTATTCTATTTTGTGCTTGTTCTTTGTTGAATACCCAGATATCTTTGTCATACAAGTCTGTTGAGTGATCCTTAGGTTCTCTCCAAACCATTGAAATTGCAAAGGCAATTTTTTCAGTGCCTTCCATTCATTTTGTGAGACCAGAATAGCAAGTATTGCAATTTATATGAGGCGGCCAACTTTTGTCCTGGTCTCCAAGCTTGACTTTGAAGTAGGAATGGTATGCAACTTTGACCAGATCTGTAATTATTCTCTGCTGTGATTTTTTTGGTAAATTTGCCGCAAACATAACAAAAACTATTTGGATTATTCGCACAACTCGTCTGGATGCCATGGTAAGGGGCAAAGAATCTGTCATGTGGTAGGTACTGACTAGTTTATTGTCCTCAATTATTTTGTAAATACCACATTCATTTGACAAGCCCCTTACATCCGAGTTGATATCAACATATTTTGCCTTGATTGGACCTATAAAACTCGTCCCTTACATCTGAATCCCTGACATCCGATGTCCCAAGTCGACTAGTCCAGAATTGGGCCAGTTCATCCTGAAACAGATGAAGAACTCGACTTAGAATTCATCCTGCCATCTGTTCACCAAATTTCAGCTCCGTCGATTCACTCCTTGAATTTCTATAGCTGTTTGAACTCGGACGCCTATATACATATCACAATAACATATAAATATCTCAATAACAAAACATCTAGATGTGATACAATATTTTAATGTGCATTTTTGAACTCAGCGCCTATGATTTGACAAAAATCACCTATTTTTGTTTATGAGGAAAATTTTGTGTTGCACAGTATAATTAAGATACATATTTCGGTTGCGCAAACAACCTTCAGCAGATAAGGCCAGTAAAAACAAAAGAAGCTGCCTACTCACGCGATAGCATCGGCTTAACGAGTCTCGTCATCGGAATTTATATTTTTTTCTAATTGGCATAATATAAGTAGAAAAATGTATTTAAAACTGAATTTTGTTTTAGATTTACAAGCTGGCGGTTATAAATTTTTACCAGATACTACCTGATTACATATCGTTTATCTCGTATCTTACTGATGGTAGTAATACTTAAAAGACATGTATTAAACACTCCGCCAACAAAGCGTATTGAGAAACCATCTTTGCACTGATTACGATATCATGCAAATCTTACATTTTAAATATATTTATCGTTTTATTTATCATCGTGAAACCGCCTTTATGAAATGTAGCTCAGTGAAATGTCTTGATGATTTCACACATTTTTTTTTAGCAAAACTAAGAATATTTTTGGGTGTGTGGTAGGGTCTTAAATACGAGAATCCTTATGCCATCTCACAAAAGAGGGATAGTGGAAATTGACGATTAATTTCTTGGAGACAAAAGCTCTCTCTCCAAAAAAAAAAATGTGAGCGTCTCATTTATTATAAAACCTACGAAACATAGCTCAAGAAGAGAGTCGATACATTGATCAGTAGAAAGATGCTGTTTCTTACAGAGTTAAAGATTAAATATGGCCCATTATAAGCATAGAAAAAAGTATCAGACAGCTGAGTATGAAGTAGACATCGTCCAAATCCCTAAAGATCAGATATGTGAAATGCTGCAGAGTCTCTGCTGCGTCGAGAAACCACGTTGATCAACAGACTTAGTATTCATCAGATATTCAGTATATACGTGTTGGCTGTCAGACCATTTCTTATACCTTATACAGTGTTTTTTGTTTGTAGTCTGTAACTTTCTCCTGATTGCACACTTCTCGGATTTCGTAAGTTCTGCAATCTGGACTAAATTGGTTACCACTGATTAAATCTATACTAAATTTATATAAAGCAATCTACAGTATGAAATGAATATCTGTTTTTTAGAAATTAAAATTATAATTACGTATTTTATAAATATTGGCCTGGTTGAGGTGAGCAGAAGTAATCTTGTATCCTTTAGATGTGATTTCATAGTGCTACTCACACTACCATTCAAAAGTTTGGAAGTAACGGCGTACTTGCGGAAAAAAGCACACATATACAAACTTATCTACAGCAGTGATCAACAGGTCTTCATCATCTTAGAATTGTATAACTTTTCTGAATGAACTTGATAAATATTTACAAAATAATGTTACGTTATCATATTGAGATGCTATACCACCTAGTAGTTTACGTACTTAATGGGGGAAAGGGCGGATATTGAAAACTGCGACAATCCGAATTATAACATACAAATACAGTACATGATTTCCAAAAGGACCTTGTCAATTATGACAAGTATGACTCGATTAGACGACCTTAAAAACAAACATTTAAAAGTGGTCAAGTTTTAAGTTCTGAGCATGAACTGTAGATAGATTTTGTCATTTTTATTTATTCAGTGATGCCAAACTTTTGGCCAAAGCTATAGTCTAATGGTTATTATAATCTGCTTAACCAGACTATACCCGTGAAGATTAAAAGCAAATATAGTACATTTTAATTTAAATTATTGATTTATTTCGATAACCATTGTTGGTATTTATAACGGATTTAAAGATTTGTGGGCATTCTGATAATTAATTTATTATAATAACTAGGTGTTAGCACGTGCTTTTGCATCAAGCAGCATCAATAATTTTATTTTTTATTTCACAAAAATTTATTTACTAAATAAGTCTGATCATTATGGTATTCACAATTTTCAGGATAGCTTTCAGATTCTCTCTCTCTCTCTCTCCCCCCCCGATATTACAGTGGGTTGCAGACCCATATATATATATATATAAGTTAGATATTCCTAAAACTGTATTGTTCAACGTTTCGATGGAACAAATTGATACGTCAGATAAGTTACATGCCAGAGAATACAGCATATCTTTTACACAAAACACTGTGATATTAATCCTTTGGGTTCTTTTATTGTGCAAATATCTCGAAGTTTGCGGGCACAAGTCATAAACAGAAGAACTCAAACCTCTATTGTAAGAATGATATACTAATTTAGCTAACACTAGACCACCTGTCTATGCACAGACGTACTATGTTTTAAACAAAAGACTTTAAGTTTTCATTCATCCGACTATTTATTCACTATTCGCCAAGTTTACATGATTTGTAAGCCTACTGAAGCTTCTTAACTTTATTTAAGTCGATAATAGTATTTTCTTTGCCGGGCAGCTATATCCGGTAGATCTCAGTCGCCTCGTTATTGCAAAAGTAGGCCCAAGGTTTATGTTGCCATTTCTCTGTGCTGTGATTTCCGGGATTTAAAGATGTTCATTCCACTTTCTTATGACCGATTGATCATCTGTCCTTGAACTCTGCCTAGCTTTCTGTGACAAGTTATCCCAATGAATATTCCTCTTTACATTGAGTAATGGACACCTTTGTTGAATATACCAAGTCGTTTAGCAATTTTAACCAGTAATTATTTTATTATGCAGTGTACATATTGAAACCTGCGTTTCAAGACGAAATTGCTGTCACAGCCTAATTCAGCACCACTTAGAGCAAACACTATCTCGAGGAATAAAATTTGTGGGTTACACTCATTTGAAGTTTTTGATAGACTAGTTCTTATATTTATAAGGCAGAGCCAAGAGACTAACAGCATAATTTAGTTTATCATTGTTCATGTGTACAATCTGTTTATTCTCGCTAACATCATCATCATCAGTTGATGCCTGGCTTAGAGCCATAACAGAGAAATGAACAATCAAGGTGATTTACAGCGGCTATCATCGAGCAATGCGCATGTGCGACGAAATGCCATTTTGAGATTCTTGCTATAATAACTACTAAATGAAATAAAAAGTCTGGAAATTTTCTTTTCTCTGCATATATGTATTTATTTCCAAACTTTGGAGTCGCTATATATTAAACATAGGAGCTTCTTGAAAATGCATTTTAGCTGTCATATTTCTTTTAAACAGACGATTTCCTACCCAACTTTCTAAACTCTCATGTCTCTAAATTCTCTGTCAGCGCCATCTGAAAATTGTTGCTGTGTTCTGGTAAGAGTATAGATATATCCAGTTTTAAAGAAAGACAGGTCTAATTTTTGAAAAAAATTAATTTTAAGTCCTTACATCCGAACATATAACAAGTTTTATTAATGTGTGACAACATTAAAATATTCTGGAATTATTTTACATTCATTTTAATACATCTGCCGTTAATAAAGTTGTCTCTAAATGTCTGGAACTTCGCAAACTTTAAAAGAAATCCAGTGAAAGTAAAAATAAAACTGGACGATTAGTACAAGTAGATGGCTGGATTGTCTATAAAAACGTTTTACGCGTTACCGTTCATAAAGTATCGGATATTAATTTAAAAGACAAACACAAATTTATCGAACGGTTTCTCCGTGTGCGCAAAACTACGTCAGCATCCGGACATGATGTCACACGTCTCTACAGTTTGACTGCTTGATGGGTATAAAATTCTTATCAGAAATGGGTGATGCTTTAACTGCATTGCAAAGTGCCAATTTGCAACAGAATCATAAAGTGGAATATAAACGGCAAGTATGTGTATTAGTATTTCTATCGTTGCAATGCGACGAATCAACGAAACCGAAGATAGAAAGCTATTTGGAATGCTACAGGGAGGATGGAGTAGCAACGTCAATTATTAACCGTTTATGGAAACGTTGTCAACAAACTCGGTTCGGGAGGATTTTGTTCTCTAGGGGCCGTCAAAGATCAACATCTAGCCGTCAAGACCGACAACTTACTCTTGTGGAGCTATGTTATTGTTGGCTGAACACGTCAGAGCAGCAACGAGTTTGAGACAGGCAGTTACAAACCAGATCACTACGCTAACAATCACCAATCACTTCCATGCTTCCAGTCTTGGAGCCTGGAGATTTTGCATTGTTCTACCACTGACAGTCAGACAGACACAGGAATGATGTCAATATGGACGCGGTACATCTTTAATAGTTCGCCATTTACAAAATAGGTGACCAAAATCTCGCAAACGTTTCCTCTTTGGAAAAATTATTTTGGCAAGAATCGTTTTATTTATTATATGGTTTTAAATAAGATTCTCCAGTTTTTACAGTGGTATATTTATTTCCTGTTTTAAAGTAGTATTATACTTGTTCAATTTTGTAGATATTTATGCGCATTCTTTCGTGAAGTCCTGTGTTTTTCAGACACTTTAGTCTAGTATTTTTATTTTAATATATAAAATATTTTCGTAGACATTTGTTCTTAAAAGTCTGAAACTACTAAAAATTGTTAAATTCGTATGTATACGAGACATGAATAAATAATTTAAGAGCTACATCATTCTAGAATGTATTGTATTGATTAATAAAGAAGCTATTTTATATTAAATGGGGATCTAATTAATTTACACCTGTTTGGCAGAATATTCATACATACTAAGAAGAAAGAACTCTAAGATTTTCTTTTTCGGTCACCAACCTCCATGTCTTTATATTCCTTCCAGATGCAGTTTTTACTTACATGTCTAGAATTATTTAAAGAAGTCGCTCGTCATTCTTATTTCTTTATTTGAATCTTTTGTCAGACGTCATATAAAGAAAGCTGTTCAAGAAATTGTGAAAATTCAGCAGGAATATTTACAAAATGAAAGATTAAGTTAAAGATTTGGGTCTCTCAAGTCATAAAATAAATTTACATAAGAATCATAAGAAACTACGCATTCTTAAGCTTCCTTGTGCTGTTCCGTTTAGAGGGATAGAATGGAGAATGAGTAAAACAGTCTGATCATTTCATGTTTCTATATAATTCAGTCAAGAAACTTTAAATACGCGAGGAAGATTATTTGAAAAGTCGTTGACTTTATCTAAATTGAAGGGCTACCTGCACCTCTATAGTTAATTTCACCTATAATTATTCCACAGCATCATACAAAAAAGAGAAAGTTTCCAGTGTTTTATATTGGGTTTTCAAACAGTACAATGTCGTATATTTATTCTGTTGCGAACTTTCTTTGGCAAAACAGTTTGTTTTCTACGCCCACTAAACCCTGATACATAAATTACATTTACTTAATAGCTATGTTGACCTTTTCAGTGTGCATAAATAAAACAAAAGTAATATTATCTGTACGCAAGAAACAACAATAAAGAAAAGTAAAATTAAGAAGGGCAATATTAATTAATCAATTTCTTTCAATATCTATCACCTGTGATTGTTAGGACGTTCTCATTACCTGAAAGCAGGAATTTGGATAAAATCGATGACAAGCTAAACAGAATAAAAGAATTCGGATTTGAAATATTTTCAACAAGTAAATTTTACACGATTTAACTTGAAATTTATTCGAATGATAAACATGAAGTGAACCTCTTTTGATAATTTAAGTTATCTGCAGATTTAATTATAACTGGAAATGAATATTGCACGAAATCTGACGTTGCAAAATTTATGCTCTAATCTGGTTTTAGACAGATTAAAACAGAAGTGCATTCAATTAAGAAGTACTCAACTGCTTTAGTGTAATGAGCATTTTGATTGAGCAGGTTGTTAATACAAATAATTGTTCATTGGAGATTTACTGCTTTTTGACTGAACGTAGTTGTACATCAATATAATTAAAAGTGTCATCAGTAAGTATTAATACTTACATACATATAAATATTAAATCTATTCTTTCTTTCTATACCCAGCTGAACAGGTTCATGGTTTTGGACATGTGGATTTCGATAATCAAATTTTTTTCTCTCATATAACGGGAAATGCTGCAATGACGGAACATCTCTCGAAAAAGTAGTTCTAATAATTGAATGAGCAAGATGTTTGCCAAACTTGTCTTAAGGAAGAAAATAATAGAGGATTTTACGCAACTCCATTATGCTGAAGACGACTCGATTTCTTTAGACAAATATAGTAGGCTTTATATGAGTCAAAATAGGAGAGAAAACCTAAATAGTAAAAAAATAAAAGCCAAAAATCTAAAATATGATGCTGCTTAAGCTATAATCAATGACTTTTTATTAATTAGTGTACCTACACTAGTTAGTGTTGACCACAATAAGTGTAATACGATTCTATAGCGCTGTACTGATAACTCTTTGGAAGGTATTTATACTGTACTATCGAACTTCATTACACCTACTGTTGACTTGAATTTCATACTTTTCTAGATTTTTTTGTAATTTTTATTTTTTCAGATGCCTAAACTGAGAATGGTTTCAATCAGAGATTTCTTTAAGATCGAATGGTAAATATTCCGAACCACAAAAAAGAAGGCATAGGCAGCATCCCAATCAGTGGATTCGAACTGCTGATCAATCGGCAGATGTTACAGTATTCTCTACACTTGAAAGCTGCCCTTCAGTGGTGCGTTGGAGAAATATGACACCGTTTCGCCTACAAAGCAGCTGACACAGCGATACCCGACTAGAAGATAACTCGCATTAAAATGATGACTGGAAAAGATACTATACCACATTTTATGGCCCTCTATGCGAAATATCGAAATCATGTGAAAAATGAAAAAATAAGTATAAAAATGGTGTAAACAGCTTGATAGGCGATATAAATATTGTTAAGAAAGTATCAATACAGCCAGATAGAATCGTAGTTCACTAATTGAGATTCACTTCAACTATTTGGAATACACTAATTGATTAAAAAAAAACAACCTTCTTATCATTCGTAATCCTAAAAACTATCCCATTTTAGTATTTTTTCACTTTTCAAAATTGCTTTAGTGCCCCGCTCTTTTGACTCACATCAGCATACTGGAGTTGCATAAAATCATCTACCATTCTCCTTCTTAAGATTAGCCTGACCAACTTCCTGCTCCTTTTAATAACCAGAACTATTATTTAAAGTGATGTTCCGACGCTTAAGTCTGAAACTAATGAGACGGAATTTCCAATCATCTGAGAAAAATATTATTTTGATTTTCAAAATTATCTTGTCCAAAAGCAAGGGAAACCATTCAGCAGAACATGTAAAAAGAAGTTGAATTCTAAACAGGCCTAATATACATATAAACCATGAGTAGTATACAAACATGAATTGTAGTTTATATGGATAATACCAATTAAATTTGTTTTCTTTTAAGCGAATGTATACGAAATATGTACAATGTACAGTTTCAGTAGACTTACTAATTGATTGAAATTAGGTGTTCGTGTTTATTGGAAAATTAATTTGGAGGTCAGGCCATTTTTAATACTTAATTATTTTCCTAATCCTCTCTGATCACTATATATGTGTGTGTTTGTGTGTGTGTGTTAGACCATAATTCTTGCACTAAACCAAAGAATCTATATATGAAAAGTAGACTGAAGTTATTTTATCCAAGATATTCTACTGCCCAATTATTTAGTAATATGTAGAATGGTAAAAGCTTTTTTGATAAGGTGTTAACGCTTATCAAAGAATTAGGGAAGATGGATAGACTTCCCTCCCTCTTCCGCTTACATATTTATTCGTCTGTTTTCTTCTAAAGGATTTAATTTAAAACTTTATGTGTAAATCTCTAAAAGAACCCCGAGGGAAATTCCTGAAAATGCAAACGACCTTATGTGGAACCTTCAAAGATGTTTTCCTCTAACCTTCTTCCGTCAGGTACTTTAAAAATCGATCAAACAAACCCGCCAAGAGGCAAACAATAATGTGGTCGTAACACGAAGTGGAGCTATTAAACTCGCTTTTAAAGATTTGTAATTCCTGACATCCAATTCAACTTTACATTTCAAACTAATCTCGGTTTTTAAACATTTTGCATTTTCTTATAATTTAGCTCATTACGTAAAGTATAGTATTCTAGATGAGGGCAATTAAAAAAAATAATAATAATTTAATACATAATTTATTTTAGATTGCTTTTAAATCTTGAACGTTATTTTTTATATAAAGTATTTCTGCGGCTAACATTTAAAATAGTGTACTTCATATATAAAACCACACAATACAGAGCTCGATGTAAAAAATAACAGGTCTAGCTGTAATAATAATTGCAACAATGCAGGTCTGTAGATTTTATTCTGTAACGTTTGTGCAACAATAATTGTTTAGAAAGCCGATTTTAGTATTTGGCAGAAGTTTTTTTTCTATCAACGTTGTAGAGCATTTATACGTCATAAACTCATCTTTCCGGGAGTTGTCATCATAGATTTGTAGAGATCTGTATTAAATATTTTCATGCGCTCTGTCAGTAATAAAACGTTTGTGAACACTGTAAGGATGGTGTCAACTATATGAAAGTAAAATTTGGAATTATGGTTAACTAAATTTTCATAAGTTTACAAACAAAAATCGAAACAGAATTTTGTGGTGTGAATCTAGACAAAGAAATGGGACTGAGTTCGGAAATACCTTTGCCGAAATCAGTTATTCAACTAATGAAACAGATTCTATTCGCGGCTTTGCGAATAAATAATTAGTCATATAAAGCAAGCTAGTACTTATATTAAGCAATTCGCTGCTGTTTTTGTTGTTATAATAAGATAAAAAAATTATTTTGCTGTTTGGATTGATGAAGGCCTGATCGTAATCAAAGACTGTTTTCGTAGACGCATTTGATTGGTCAATGCATCTAAGACGGTTGAACAAAGCAACTGTCTATCACGTCTCTTGGTGAAGTCAGTGAACAGTTTCTAGCGTTTCACGGAATTTTCTGGAAAGTTGCATCCGTTTATATTACTGAAAAGTTCTATTTGTTCTGAATTTTGTGGCCCGACAGTCAACACACTGTATCATGTAGATGAAAGAAGAAAATGTCCACAATGTAACCAGCATGGTATAAATATCCCAGATTTTAAAATTAACCCTGGAGTACATCCTATTAAAATAAATATACATAAAATAAACTTTCTTGAATCTGTAATCTTTACCATGTTTGTTTCATTCTACCACAATCTAGGGTTATTTCAGAATGAAGAACTGTTCTCTAAAGAATGTGCGTAACTTTTAGCCTCAGATAATTTTTTTGCATTGCCAGCTCTACTCTACACAGATACTCATAAAATCGCTACTAAATAAATATTTAAATACTTCTTTAAAATTTTAATACAACTGGTGGCATAAATTTCTTAAAGCATTCATTAAAATAATGTTAAACCTTAGAAACACGCGCCAAATAAAATCACATCAACAGATACGCTGAAATCTCTTAAAAGTCAAATTTCGGCATGATAAGCTCCAATTAGAGTTAATAAGCCGATTAATTTTGACAAGATTTATTTGAGAAGTCTACGATGTAATTCAGCGTTTTTCGCTTTCCTTGAAGTGATAAATACATGGTAAAAGTTCACAGTAGGCGTTAGAGATTATCGATTGTGATAACCGATTCATTTCATACGTCCCTTTAGCAAAGACAGGGTGATAAATGATAATGCATAGCTCTTTGTGGCGCTATGGGTAACTGAATCCAGTGAGCCAACAGGCTACAATGTAACTCTTGGTACGATACGTTTACCAATTGCCGAGAGAGAGAGAGAGAGAGAGAGAGAGAGAGAGAGAGAGAGAGAGAGAGAGAGAGAGAGAGAGAGAGAGAGAGAGAGAGAGAGAGAGAGAGAGAATCGTCCCATTAACGAAGTTTATAAAGTGTAACACCGGCTCTTTTCTGGAGTATTTACTTTAGTGTTAATCGTTTCACTGATTCATTTTGTTCAACATGATCCATCCGTTACTCGTTACTGCAGCATACGTACATCTGCGGTCAGGACTGGGAATAGTAAATTTGTGTGCTAGTTTGGAAGCCATCTTGGCAGATACGCCATTCAGTGCCAGCGCTAGACTGGGACACGAGCCTTCGGTGACTATCATCCACTATCACACGAGACAGAAAAGTAAAAACTAGACAGGAATAGCAGCTCTTAATTTCTGCGGAATAGTTTACTGACTCTCATGCAAGTTTATTTCATCTTAAACGACCCTTGGCCGTATAAAACTCAGTTTCCTAATGACACATTTTCAAACTTTAGAATTCAGATTATGACGCACGGAAATCTTCGTTTCTCTTGTTTTCAAGTACCAACGTTCTCGTGTAAATTTTCATTTCATAATATGAACGTTTCCGTTTGTCTCTGTTGTTTATTTACACTGATTTGTGCAATTTTTAAAAAAAAAAAAGTATTGTTACTGCTATGAAGGACTAGGAATAACTTAGAAAGTGAAACTTCGGAGATAAATTTTTTTAAATTAATTTAAGTAAAATGTCTGAAATTAAATATTCCATGTATAGATCTTCTATAGTTACACGATTCGTTCAGACTGCTTCAAAAAAATTGTTAACAAATTTGGTCTGAATGCAACGAATAATGGTACCAGACAATTATTTGAGCTTTTTATATCTGATTAAATTTTATGGGTTGTAGAGTTAATTTATTGAGAGGATGAGCGAATACTTTCTAAAGTGTTGATTTTGTACTGTAGTTTTTAATATCAAAATAATAAAAACGAAAACTACCACTTCATACGGAAAATTATCTTCGTCCGGGTCCCTGTGATGAACGGCCCAGCTAACTTTGTAAAATCGGTCGCAGAAATCCGGCAGGTGACTGCGTAAAGGCCAATTGTCAATCAATAAGGAACATATAGTATTCGTCCTGTGAATCGATAAATAGGCATGCTGTAATCAACCTTTTCACAACATGTTTTAATATCAGCCAGACGCTATTCCAAAAGAGATAACGCTCGTGCAAGAAGTTTTTGCTACATATCACCCGGTTCGGAAGCATCACGCCTCCCAAAGCGACGAATATGCATAATTTAAAAATATGAACAGCTGGAAAAGATAGAGCCTCTACATTTTCTTAAAGTGACTGCTGATCGTGTGTTCGCCTCTTCGTCAGCTAATGATGATGAGTCTAAAGCACTGCAAACTTCTGTTGCCGCAGCCTCACAGGTATACGATGAAAGCTCGAGGTGTTGTTCTTCGATGGTATGTACGTTCCTCCGTTGAATCCGGAAATTCATGTCTGGATGTCACATCTTAATATGGAGAACAACTAACAAAGACTTTAAATTCTAATGTCGTCAACCCACGATCGTGGAAAGATAGAAATGGTGTTTTCTAATGGAAATTTTAATTTTACTATACTGTACATTGATATTCTACAAACACATTGTAGCAACAAGGTGTACTGAGATCAGATGCCCATATTCTTCCGGAAGATGGCGCTACACGGTACACCTCTCATGTAATCACAGTCTTCAAAATGGATTTAAGGCGTTCAGCTTTTTCCCTTGGTGCCCTGCGCCCTGATATCTAAACAATCAATGTTGTTCTTACAATATGATGGAATTAGAAGAAACTCTTAGAAGGATATATATATAGGAAGTTTCAGTGATGCAAAACTAAGTGTTAACAGAAAAATTAAAGTCAGTGTGTTTTTATTTCCCATTTTCCACAACAAAATAGCATAGCCATAAAAACAAGTTTCCAGATCATTATGGCAGGGAGGTGTGACTCCTTGTTTGATGCTATAGGAGTGATGCTTTTTAACCAGAGAATTCCCAATTTTCCGTATCTTTATTACAAAGCTACCAACACCAGAACGGCGAAAGAGACTGCAAGAGTAGACTTTATGCTAATAGTTTTCTACGTTGCGCCGCTTCAGGTAAAACATTATAGCATTTGACTTGTTTATAAAATTTACAATTTTGGGAGGATTATTGTTTTAGGGGGGACAAAAAAAATATTTAAAGTTTGAGCTTTCAGACTTTTATTTAATATTTTATCGATATACCGTATTAATGGTCACGACATCCAGTATTCGGAAATTATCTATCATTCTCAATCAGTTGGGTCACGACCAGTTCAGATAAACGATCTTCTACAACAATACTGTACCCGAAAAGGATGCTCAAATCTAAGGAATTTGTCTTTTTTTAAGAAGAAGGTAGCTGGAAACCTTGGGCATTTCCCCCCCATTTTTATTTCGGGAAGCGTAAATCGTGGATCATTTGTATAGTCGTTAATTAATTTTAAGATATCTTTAACCTCTTTAAAATATAAAAGAGAAGTACTTAACCTGTCAAACATCTTCTAGCTCGTCCAGCTTAGCAAAGCTATGGTTTTATCAGCTGATCATTGTTTTTCAACGTGTAATTTCTATCTACCTGTCGGACGAGAAATGATGGCGAAATTTAAAAAAAAAAAAAAAACGGTGGAGGCACGGATAGAGTGTAGCCACGTTTATGCTTGACCCTAGGAAAGTATTTCGACCTGACAGCGGCCGATAGATGTCATTTCTAGTCATCTTAACTTGTGCTATCTTTTGTGATAATTGCCCCTCGCTGTTATAATTTGTCAGCCATGCTGTAATTGACTTACCTTGCAGGAGAGGAAAAATCGTCCTCACTTCGTTAATGCATAGCATCTAAATAAAAGACTTGCATGACATTTACTTATTTGTCACAATTTGTGTCGCGTTAATACCAAATAAAGAAAATCTTAAGTGACATAAATGGGGTTTCGCATTAGCCGAGGCCACTTGTGGCAAAGACACCACGTCATTACTCGCTTTATAATATAAATTAGTTTGTAAATTTTTTCATAAGCAATATTAACAAAAACTAATTAAACAAAAATGTTCTAAAAATCTCAACTCGGCATTAAAATGTACACTAAGATATTCGATTTATGGAATATGTATAGTGAAATTAGCCAATTTTTTAAAAATTTATATTTACATCATTCGAAAAGTGTTGATAAAATATCCTTCATAGGGAAATCTTGGGTCTTTTATTCGTAAACCTACCTTATGCGAAGTTTTTGTTAGCAATGTTTCTTATACAGGAAAAAGTTTCACGCCAACGCAATTATCTCGTAATTTGTCAAAGCTAGATACTGTCACTGCTGCATATATTTAATTATTTAAAAATTCGTCCCTTACATTTATCCTGCATGACAGACCAACATAACCATGTCTCCTGTGAAGTCATTTGCTTTCATTACCACTGGTGTTCCGAAATAATTAAGGGATAAGACAGCCCTTCCGGCGCCCACGGGAAACTTTTGAATAAAGAAAGAAACTGATGCACCATTTTGTTGATAACTTTAAGCAGAATTGTCAAATCATTCGGAAGCAAATTTACCGTCAGACGCTGATATCAGTTGATCGATCCAGGATGACGGGAAATGAATCCATTCCAACAAACAGTCGGGTATCACTGGCAACCAGTGAGACTTCGACAAATAAAAGTTCTCTATTTTTAACTTCTATAAGCTTTTCTGAACAAAGATAAATGAGACTGGTTTAACAACAGACATTTGTAAGCATGGTACTTGGTTTGTTCAAACTTCCTTTTTAAATGAAAGAAAACATCCTTAGTATTCTTGTCTATCGAACCTAAAGAAACAAACTATAGCCCGAGGAATGTACATTTCTGGATTGATATTGTTAAATGTAATTTCTACTTAAATATACAGTTGGTGTACGCTGAACAAATTTCATAATTACCAGTCCGTTAAAAATAGATCAAATCCATTATAGTATTTACTGAGATTTACTGATAAGAATAGACTGTACATCATACTTAAGAGAATTATTAATGCAAATAGACTTTACCTAATATTTAGTGTGATTAATTGATAAATATTTAATGATAAGGATGTATTTAGTTCAACAAAATCAATGCAGACTTCACATGATATTTTGGCATATGATGGACACGTTTTTCTTAAATGTTAAACCTTACCGGTTTAAATAACTCATTGTTTCTTCTGTTGAGAATAATAAATAATATGTACTATGCACAGAAGTAGTCACTGTAACTTCGCTATCCTGGCAGAATTTCTTTAGCATCGTTATTTAATTATGAAAACAGTATAATATGTTAAATATAAATCGTATTAAATTAGACATCTTTAAAGTTGTTATTCTGTGTGAAGTTTTAGATAAACAGATGTTTTGCAGGTTAAACAATCTAACTATGTCTCGCTTTTATTTAAGCACTGTGTTCAAAGTACATCACCATATCATTAAAATAATAGCTTGCTATTATTCTCCTTTGCATTTTTCTCTGCAATTCTACTTAAGAAGAATTAACTTTGCATATTTTCATTTATTTTTTTTAGATTGTCCGGTTTTTGATTGATGCCTTACATAACCTTTATTTCGGTAGTCGCATAGATTACTATGGAAGTGCTAGAAGGTACTTTATGTTTAACTGTATTTTTTATATATATGAATTATTCACGTATGTAAACTTGTGGTATGAAAAATTAAGCATGATTTTTAGATTACTGTGTGACTAACAACGAAATATAAAAGACAAGCACATATGAAAGCAAAATACCCATTAATTTGGTTTATCTTCTTTTGACTCTGTTTTTTAAACGTTCTAACGTATAAATCTGTATTATCTAAGCAAATAAAAAAGAAATTATTGAAGATTGTGAGGAAGCATATTAAATTTATTTATCAGGTGACAATGAAATTACTTCCTGTAGTTGGTTTCCTATAAACTCTTAGAGTTTAACACACATGCTAGTGGAAATAAATGTATATACACAAAATTTCATGAAGAATGTAATCCTAAAGTTTGCAGATTTTACCACTGGGGAGGTTCTGACGTTCCGACATTTTTCTCTGTGGATATGCTTACCGAACCGTAAGATGTGTCATTTTACCTGCAGAGATGTCTACGAACAGGGTTTTTCTCTCCGAGACTGCACATCATTTATGAAGATTTTCCATAACGATGAATGTATTACAGGGGGTAGATATACTTGGCTTTGACCAACGCAGATGCGTTCGTCCTGACCCATTTAGCCGAAGATCCTTTTGCGTGATCTGATTCGTAAATTTCAGAAGACCACGATTAGGACGCCCACTTTGAAATTGTTTTTAAAAAATCTGAAAAGGGCACATCACTGTTTAAAACAAGGCACCAATCAGATTTCCGGATCTACAGAACGGCCCCAGCAGACAGCGAGGAAAAATGGCGCTCAAAACTCTAAAGCCTGCTTTTATACATTCCCCCTGACCTGATCTGTATTCACACACACACACACACACACACACACACACACCACACACACACACACGCGCGCGTAAATATGATGTATTCGTCTCTATCTGACATTCATTAAAATAAACGGTGACATTCCGTAAATGGCTTTGTTTCCTTAAATATAACAATAACAAAAGCAAGAAGAAATTTTTTACCTACACGTTTAACTGGTTTTATACTTTGAATAGCATCCATTCTTACCTGAAAGTCGTATAGGCATCTTTCGAAAACGGTCACCGGTTACAGCGACGAACTTCGGGTGAATGTTTTGGGTTTGTTTCTGTCACACTACAGTTTATTCCCTACCGGGTCAGATCAAATTAAATCTGTTTGTATCAAGCCATGAAGCAACAGCTGGCGGAGTTTCAAACTGATGATTCAAGCTTTCTTTAATTTTCAGCATTCTACATTTACTGAGGAGTCTCCAGCTATGATGAACCACGTATCCCATATTGTACCTTCTGGCTGGCTCTTATTGTCGGCTTAGCTCTCTCTCGCGCGCGCGCGTGTGTGTGTGTGTGTGTGTGTGTGTGTGTGTGTTGTTCTGAATGCATTGCTGGAAGAAAACCATTCTTACCACCGTTTAATAATCGATTTGAGTATCTTTTAAAAAATATTCTTTTGTGATATTTATAAAATGTTACGTATGAAAGATAATAAATGCTATGCAAATTCCACTTGAAGATGGTCTTTTGACTTTTCATAATAGCCGCTAAGGATGAGGTAACCACATTGATGAAAACTCACGCGGGCGGATTCTGTTGAAGACAGCAGAAGAAACAGCAATTTTCCAACAAGTTTCTTAAACTTTATACTAGGTGGAATTAACGAGTGACTTAATCTACGTCGAACCAATGTATTACTTTTGAGTCTAGACTGGAGTTTGAAAAGTACACACAGATTTAATCCACAGAATGCTGTGAGAGATCAACATAAAAATTATCAGTAACCAAATTCCAAATTAAATGTACTTTTATTTAAAATTTATAAAGTGTTCAGTTTAACAGCTGATATCGCGTAATATTAGCCTAGCTAACTATCCGCCTCTCTTGCTTCCTGTACTGATGTTTTCATTAAGGGCCATAGTTCTTTGTCAAAACTATTAATAAGAAAAAAAATTTGAAACGACAAAGTGAGTTCGCTAACAGGATGTTGCTCTAAATTCAATAAGCTTAGTGCAACAGATACAAAATATTTTGCAAACGAGGTGATTTTAAATGGTCTCTTCTAAGTTGAATCAGATGGATCCAGCAAATAAGGTGACCAACTGAATTTGGGAATAGTGCAGTGACAGCCGGGCAAACCCCATTTTGTTTTTAGCCGGCGTCCCTTTCCACCAGACAGAGCGCCATCATATACCGTGTAAATAAGCTCCTTATTCCAGCTGGGTTCGTTTCTGAAATTCAATAAAAAAATGTTTTGTTAACAGACAAATAAAAACGCAGCATATTTAATTCGTTTTGAATCATTTCGAGTTTGACAAATATGGTTTACACTAAAATGAAATGCATTTTGCAAAATTAAAAGTTAGGCAGAGTTAATTGTTAAGTACCAGATTTTGCTTCATAATATTCATTTTGCTACTTGAACTTTACAGCTCCACAACATTGACATAGATGTTAACATCTTTAGAATAAATTTAAAGTTGAAACTTTACTAATATAAATGCAAGTTTATTGGATTTTATGCCAAGCAAACTGCATTGTGTATGTATTTGGTGCTATAAGCATTTTTAAAGATTTATTCAGAATTCGGGTTTTGCTAATTGGTCATTCATTCATCCCTACCAACCCGCATTAACGCTTACTCAAAAATACCGACTCACGTTTTGCGTATGTAACATCCATTCCGCGACATCATCGATCGCACGATGTATCACCTGAATTGCAACAGCGTACTCACTTTTCGTAGTTGTTTTCAGCCCGGAATTTAAAAATATAATAGTAAAGATTGACAATTTAGAGCTGTTTGAAAGGACTGGCTGTCTGTCTACCCGAGTGCTACAAAGGTTAAAACTGCGACGTCAAGAATTTTTCTCGAATTAACTGACGTCACACCAACGACGCATAACTGCCGTAATTCCAAAAGATGCCATACATCTCTTCATTAAATAATATAAAAGCGCAGAGTATTTTTAAATTGTAATTAAATAGAGAAGTGATATTTTCTCCTCACATCAGTATTCTAAATCCGCTATAATTTTTTAAAACTCTTTTAATGTAAGATTGTTTACCCCACGGATGAAATTTATTTCCGAGCATTGCTGACATACCAAACATTGTACTCAAAATTCGCACTATTTCCAATAACCGCCATGCACCCTATACATCGTTTCTTATGATATCGTTTTATTGCAGACAAGTGAACCACTTTTTGCTGAATTCCAGACATGTTAATGATTTTCACAGATAAGCCACAGACAGATTTGTTTATTAATTACTTTTCCTTAAAATACATTAATTATTAATATTCTTATTAGAAATACAAAGCAAAATTAGGTTATTTAACATTGGCAGATACAGGCAGTAAGTATAAAATTTAAGCTGACAGTAGTTTCTTACTTTATAAGTTTTTTCGCTTACCATTAATTTTAAGTAATATTTTATTTATAATAATAATAAATAGACTAATGCGCACAAACAAACAAAATAATTTCAGTAAAACATATGTAGTATTTTTTAGCGTTAAATAGATGTTATTTTATTCTCGCTCTCGCTACATTTTCTATGAACTCGAATACTTTCATAATTCTTCTCAAACTTCTCGTGTTCCATTATTTGGCTATCTTAAGTTAAAATTATTGTAGCTAGATCATTATCCTAAATATTAATTAAGTTTGTGTATAAATAACAGTAAATCAAATAAAATATTTTTATAAATCTTAAACCGTATATAATATTTTATACTGACTTCTTCATATGACCTTTTCAGGTAAAAGAAAGGAAATAAGAAAAAAAGAGAGTTTGATTATAAATCTGGCATGCGCTCCCTATGTGCGTCTAAAACAATTAATTATTTGTGTAGGTAACAGTAGAATTACATTTAAAAGCGACATTACGAGAAGTTCACATTCATCACACCCCTAAATTACTAAACGATTTATACTTTTTGCAATATTAACCAATTATCTTAGCTATGTGTTACAATCAGATGATTTATGTTCTTTGAAACAGCGTTTTCAAGGTAAGAAGTTTTCTGAACAAGCATAAAAGTCTAATAAATAACAATGCTTAAATTAAATAACAACATACAGTCCAAAGATGGATGAAGTTGTACAATATGGTTATTTCGCTTTGTGATAGTTAATCAGATTTTGTTCTGTTATATGTTTAACGCGAATTTATACTATTAGCAAAAAATTGTGTAATGTTGCGTCGATTATGACTGTTTAATTAGCATAATTTTTAAATTTTAAGATTAATAATTTAAGTAATAATTCCGTGTATACTTTAAATTTCGAGGTTGAACTAAAATTACTTGACTCTGCGGTATAGATTTCAGATTCTGTTAATTTCTACGCTCTCTTTTTGAAACCATCGATATCAGTCCTACTCGAAACTTTAAAAGTATTCAAGTGATTAACAAATCGTATCAAGTACTATAGAAAGCATGGTTAGGGACTTAACAGAAGGAAGACAAATCAGAAAGCTAAAATATTTTGTCTTAGATGCTACATTAAAATTACAAAATAATAATGGTAATTTTCACGCTCTGGTAGTTATTGCGAGAAACATAGTGGACAACATTTATAGAAGTTTATTCGAAAGATGCTAATTTTTCTTAGCAAAAAATTTTGTATATTTTTTATTGCAAAGAGGAAACGGTCAGAAAATATCTATCTGTGGTTTCTTAAGCATGATTTTATGATTTCTTTTCTTGAAAATAATATTATCCGGCGAAAGCAACATTGCATGCCGTGCATTTATTCAATTTTACTGGTTTATTATTGCTGAAATGACATGAGAAATTATTACTTTTAAAATTGCTTTTATTTAGTACCAAAAGTGCGGTAAATATTAAGCCAACGCTGAATTGGCTTGATTACGTTTAAAATTCATTTTATTTTGTAACTCAATTATAAATGCCCAATATGAGATTATGAACTACTTTTGATCACTAGTAAAACAACATTAGAAGCCGCAGCTTAAAGTGTCGTTTTAGATGGAAACAATATAAAGCAAAAACAAAAATGCATAATTTTCTTTTTCTAATGAGCATTCCGATGACATAAAAAGAAATTACAGTGCCATCATTTTTAATTCTTTATAAATCTGTCGCTATTTCGTGAAAATCTAGGTTTTCCAAAAACAAAAAAGTGTTAATTTTGTCTGCAATATTTCACTTCTCTGCTTTAAGATTTTATTAAAGATTTGGAATAAAATTCTTCAAAGCCATCTGGGTTTCTGAATCCTAACGCTACTGGGTCATATTTTCGCTTCGCAATAACTTTGATGAAGACTCTATTTAATATGAATATTTGTAAGTCTTCGGAACCTCTGAATGTAATAAATGTTTTTAAAATATTGATTAACTCAAACAGCTAAACATATTGAAGCAGTAGTGGTGCTTGATTCTCTTTCTTTGGTGTTATGCTCCTTACTGGTATTTTCAAACACACTTATAGCACTCACTCCATAACTTTCAGAATTAAAAACTAATTTAAAACTAACAATAGACTGGATAGAAAACATCCTGATAGAAATATTCTTGCTCACCTAAGTTCAGACTTAAGCATGTATATATATATTTTTTTTTCTTTAAAATCTATGCTAATACATATGTAAATATTTTCGATAATAAATTGGTTAAATATAACATATTCGATATTCCATCAGCGAGTCTAAACTTAAGGTTGACAGTGTGTATACACACACACACACACGCGCGCGCGCACGCACGCACGCACACATACGTTCGGACGGCGCGGTAGTCTGGCGGTCACTCTGCCGGATTGCAAAGACTACCAGGAACTTCCTCGGCTTGGCGCATATTTTGCATTTCTGGTACAATTTATTTTCCTTCCTCTTCGCTAGTCTGCCGCATGGGTTTCCTGTTGGCATTCCGGATTCTTTCCATGTTAAAATTACAATTTATAATGCGGATTCTGTATTTATTTTGACAGCCGTGGAGAACAGTGAATATCCTCTAGTCCACCCTTGATCGTGGACATGACTCAAGACTCCGACTGGGGGATAACGTATGATGATGGTGATGTTCCTGTATAAGCCCACGCATCCTTAATGGTGTTCAATTTTAGATTTTCCTTAACCATTAGTGATATTAACCCTGTGTCAGCTTCTAATTCTTCTATGTATCATTTGGCTATATTTGTTATCTAAATCCGATCACTGTTTTCCGTTAAACGAATCCATTTTCAGTTAACTAAGTTCCTGACGGAATTGTAAGCCAGCAGTTGCAAAGCCATCGATCATGCAGATTTCTCTGTACCCGTTTGCAAACAAACACACAGCTCCCATACTCGAATCGATCAGCCTCCGTGCTTCACAGAAGATATTGTGCTTTGACGTTTTACGTCCATCCTTTGCTTTGTTTAACAAATTTGCATTTATCGTTCATTAAAAGTAGTTCGAACACTGATTTATCTGTACACATGACTTGTTTCAAGTGTTCATTGTTCATTTGGAGGGCCATTTCACCTTTTCATCTTTTCACTCTCCTTTTCTTCTCAGAGGTCATCTTTAAGATGTAACACATTCCATTCAGAGTCCACGTTGCGTTAATGTACCGCCCATTGTTTTTTGGCTTAACAATTACAAGTCTCTTCTCTTGTCTTTCCCATTGAAAACAGCTCCAGTGTTCGGGTTACATCTTCATATTTTAACCTGCAGTATTTTACAGCAATTTTTGTGCTTTAAGAAATTTGATTTCTGGAACTTGATTCCTCATTGAAGCGGATCATCCAGCTCTACGCGTTTATCATGTGGTATTTTTCTTCTGGAAGCCATGTTTGCATTGAACGCGCTACCAATAGAAAAACAACTACTAATAGTTTAATTCTACTATTGATAATCGAGGAACTAATCAGAGTATTGCGCATGATCAAACAATGCTTGATTATGTTTATTATCAAATAACGTTTAGAATGAAACTTCCTTCTCTTCTCTTTTATTTTAAATCTTAACTAAAGCATCAATTCCTGGAGTTACAGATCGATGTTATAGTCACTGGACACATAGCGGATGATTTCTTATCAGTGTCAATTTTTCAAATGTAGAAAATAAAAATATTTCAGATGTAGATTATTAAAATGGTCATATCCCAAAATTATTATTATTCTGACAGATAGAGGCTGCAGTTCAGAATTATTGTCAGGAGTAGACACTTAATTATTACATCCGTTGTTTACTATCTTCTGCCATATTAGGAGAAAACCACCATCGTCGAATTTTGAAGAACATCACATTTATCACAAATAATGAAATTAGCTGTCAATGAAAACAAGTGCATATAATAATCAGTATCAGATGTTTATGATAGTTTTACATTACAGTTTTATTTAACGGAGTTTTATTTATATTTCTTGTAATTTACTGTGACTAAGAATGATGAACAGCTCTAATTTTTAGGGTTAGGTTGAAAAACATCTCGTAGTAAAATGGCACTTTCCACATTTTATAAGATACTGTCTAAACATCTATAAAAGAAGTGGAGAAAATCCACCATTAAAGAGTGAAACATTTATTTTTTTCTAGTGTACTTAACTTTAATTTGAATAATTCGCGCAGAAAAAGATGTTTATTAGGCTTGGTAAAAGTAAAATCTATCATCCGGAAAAGTTTTTGCACAACTGTCAGGTGGAATAGATTTTGGTTACTCCCACTTTAGTAACAATTCTCTTAAGGGTCCAAAATGTGGGGAGAAATTCCCAAAAATAGGTCATACATCTTCCAACATAATTCGGATCTAAGCAACAGAATGAGTTTGTTGAACTGGCTTAAACTTATTGGTTTACTTGGAAGAAAACAACTTAAAGAAGATAACAAAACAAGGATAAATAGACACGTAAGATATACAACAAAAAAAAACATTGCAGCCTGAACAGTACACTGGTAAAAGCAAATAATATCCGCTTCTTTCGATTGACACATACATCAATATGATCGGAAGTAAATATTTTGCATACGCTTGCTTTCCTTAAATTATGAAGGAATTTCGTAGCTAAATAAAGTTTAAGAACACCATAGCCAACTGCATGTAGTTTTGGTTTTCTTCAAACAACCAATATAATACAGTAAACTAATGAATAACTGTTTGGCATTCTACATTGATTTTTAAAAGGGGGCCCATTTAAATCCAACGAGCGCGTTCGAATCTTGAAGACACACGAGGAGAAACTCTCACAGTTCAGATGGCTAAGTGGATCGAGCAGATTTCAACGGCCTTTTATCCAGTCTAGAAAGATCCAAAAACTGATGCGGTTCGATCAGAAAACTAAGCGTCTGTTCGAAACGGAACAAGCACAAGGCGTCCGTTGACATTTAAAAGAATTTGGAGAACCCATCATTCTCTACCAGAACTTTGCAAACACGGCTTCGATTTCAAATCGATAGGCTGTGTTGCTATGAAGAAATCATCTTGAAAAATGGAATGGTTCGACTTCAGTTCCCCAAAGACCATGTCCAGTGAATGTCAGAATATTAGGCCCAGGATATTCAAGTCTGAGGAATCACGGTTCCACGGGTTTGGATCCTATGGCCGGACTTATGCGCAGCGAAGATTCGATGAAGCATTTTATCTGCAATGTAACGGATTGATGATCAAAGAATGGGGCGGGTCCATTATGGTACTGAGGTTGTCATAATCAGTGGATAATTGACTATATGTTCATCTGAGTCTTTTGATCGATATACTGTAACCAAATTCTGAGTACTGCCTCCCAATTAACACGATTTTCAAACATGTTCAGGATTCAAAAATTTGACCGCGAACATAAGCAGTCACAGAAGTCACAGATCAGAAAATTCCGGTTCTAAAGTGGCCGGCTCAAAGCCCTGATTTGAGCCCAATAGAGAATCTATGGAACGATATAAATAAGTTATTAAGATAAAAAGCTCAAAAATCTGGATCAACTTTTCTAAGTTATTCCAAAATTGATGTTTACAAATATGCGACAAATACTAATACTCCTTTGATCTCTTTATTTCATGTCATCTTTAAAAATTGATTTTTTTTGTGACAAAATTTCGAATGTTTTTGATATAAAAGTGTTGCCGCTATGAAATTCCGTCATAAAGAAAAAGAAACGAGCGTATATAAAATATCTATTACCTATCACGTTGATGTGCATGGCATTCAAAAGAACAAAAATTGATTTTCTATTAGGGTGACACCCTTGGTGAAATGTTTATTTTTACAAATTTTTAAAGTCAATTTGCGTATTTTTCTGCCACACGCTTAAACTTTTGTCAGCCATTGTATATCTGTACTATTGTTTTACAGTTAATTAACTGGACAACTGATAGTAGTCTAATTGGCATCAGCCGTCCTTTCGAAGGAGTTGTTCTTGTTTCTTTTCGGTTAAACCTTCAAAATAAAAAAGGTCAGTTCACTTCTACAGAAAAACAAGAGAATGAGATTCCGTTAACTCAGCTAAATCGTAAACCATCCAACTTCGCCTTTTACCATTTAGTACACTACAGGACGAAATGTCTCTGGCATAAAGATGTATCTTCCCGCAGTGCATAGACAGTGAAAAAAATGTAAAACAGTAAATATTATTACATTTTGATGCAGATATTAGAAAATTACTTTGAGGTGGGTTTTTTTATATGAAAGGCTAATTGCATTAATTTCTCAGCGCTGTGCGCAATATACATACAACCTTGTAAATAATTATTCAGGGACACGCATAAGATATGCGTAAATAATGACTGACTGGAATTGAGAGATGAATATATTACGTGCACGATGCATTATTATAGAAAATATACAAAAACAAAATGAATACGTTGTGTAGTGCATTAGTATTTGATATGTGAATCCTTTGCTTTACATAGAGCATGACACCTCTTTGCTTGTCTCATACAGCTTATCATCTATGTATGACTGTGGAATGTTTTTTTCCAAATATCCACTAGCACTTTCCGAAATTTAAGCAAGGTGTTTTGGCTACCATTTAACTTTCTCAGTGGCATAATCATACCAGGACTTTGACAATGTTCCTTTAGCTATTTTACGGAAAAAATAGTTTGTTTTTTTTGCATTGGCAGTACTTGGGTCATTGTCGTGTTGGAAAATGCTCCGCCCAATAATATGCCTTCCTGAGAGAATTGAATAATGGGTGGAAACTTGTCTACCTGTGGCAGTCAGTATACCTCTGATTTAATGGTATTCTCCGATATACCGCCTCGTACTTGTATTAATCTATTTGTATGTTTCAGTGTAGCTGCGGTACACCAACTGCTATACCGATCTTGGATTCACCTTTGAACAAACTGTAGGTGCAAACAATTTGTACTGGGCTCATCTGTGAAGAGCATCTTCTTTCGTTCCAGGTTTGGACTGCATCATTTCTTCTGCCTATTTAAGCCTTACCGCATGATCGCCTCTACTCAAAGATGGTTTTCAGGCAGCTATTCACCCAGTGAGACAACTTCACGCTAATGTGTGTCTTACTATTCTTGAATTCTTGAAAAAGAAGCGTTAACACCTGCACATACGTAGATAAAGTACTCTGAATATTTCACATCACTTTTGAAGAGTCTGGGCTTTCTTCCTTGATCGTATAACCTGTCAGCAGCACCAGTTTCGCTTATTCTCCCGAAAGTCTTGCATTCAGTTTCTTTATAAACACAAAATCAGGCTGCAATATGCCGTACGTAGTAGCCCTCAATAGCTGATACAGTGATTTCTATACTCGTGTCATTTGAATAGTCTTCTGTATGTGTGGCACTTTCTGATTGCTTGAATGACAACTAATCAAGGTACTATATCAACGCATGACTGTTCTATGGAACATTTCAGTTTTACACATGAGATGCGAGCGATTATATCCCGTGTTATTTGGATTTTGTTTTTCTTTTGTGTCTATGATTATTTCCACACACACACTATAAGTGGTTTATGCCAACCTCGATCCTTCTTTACGATTTCTGATTCTTTACTTTTATTACAGATCGTTTTGTTGCTAAGGCATCATCGGCCTTTTGAAAAGACTCGAAATATATTCAAATGATGAAATAAATCTGTCCCCTGCTGTAACTAATGTAATACACATGCATGTTTAATCAGTGCTGAGATCAGGGAGTTCTCATGTTATCCCCATTTTCCTACCGTTTATTTCCTTTGGTTTCCTCCCAGTTTAAACCAAATAAAAGGGGTGTGCACAGTTCCACAGCTAGGGGGAACATCAACAATAAATGCTAAGCCAGGCCTTCTTCTGAATCAGACCTGCCCTGGAAAGTTCCCGCCTACAATAAACCGACAGGAGTTACATTATTTTACTTGTTTTATTATCATTATGTTTCGGGAACATCGTTCAGCCATATACATTTAAATATTCACTACACTTATCTTCCTTGGTTAATATTTCCGTCTACACGATGTCACTACAAAAAAGAGATTTATTTCAGTTGGAAACTGCAAGGTAAAAACAGATTTATCAGAAAATGGTTCTTTATAATGCCATTTAAATCAGTGCTTAATATGTTCAGATGGATTAAACTGTTATTAATTTTGTCAGCTGCAAGCAGCTTGCTGGGGCAGAATAAATCATATATTCCATTCAATACCAAAACAGGAAAGCTTATGGTTTCGTCCTCAGACAACTTCTCAGACCAGTAAATCAAAGAAAAAAACAATATTAAAATTCTGATTCTTCTAGGTGGCACAATTACAGCTTACAATTTTTAAGAGTTCAAAAATGTAAATTTATTTACAATGTTTTCAAATCAATACGTTTTTATTTTCGTATTTTTAAAAGTTTTGTTTCGTATTTCGGCCCCTTTCAAGGCCAACACCAAACACGTTAGCCAGAGAATATTGTTTTCTATTAAAACAGTCAGATACTACTGAACAAAGAAGGAGAACGAGACAAAGTTAAACTCTTAGTTTCCATAGATACGGAAATCACTGACAAGAATTCTTGAACTTGTCACTGATACTATTTGTTTTCTGATGTTTATATGGAAGTTAGGTGATTGCGCTCAGATTATTATAACAATTTTAATCAAAATCTTCGATGAAGGGTAAGCAGGAAACTTTTGGGAAACGTTGGATATTTAAAATTCGGATCTGGGATTATTGTTCCTGGTAATCAAGCCGTGTTTTCTGTCACATTAGTATTTGATTTGTTACTTTAGAAGTCAACCGTCTCTAGCTGCTATGGTTAAACGCAATATCCCTTACGATATACTTCTATGTTGATAGGTACTCAATTGTCCTTAACGAATCTGTTTAACTTCAGGTATGAATGTATTAAGCGAAACAGTCACATTAGAGGTTGAACTTTATCTTTACAAGCAAGTAAACAGTATCTCTCCGTTACAGAGAGAATCCATCTTTATAAAACAATTATTGCCATTTATTGATAAAAATGGGCTTTAAGTAATATTTAATGACATTAAATAAACTTTTTCACAGAACACACTATTGTATATTCTAATACATAATATAAGATTTGTCCTGTGTGAGTAACTGTCTGTGCATTATAAAGAATCAAAAGGTAATTACACAATCGATCGACAGTTAGTGCCCTTTAGCGCAGTAAATCGGTGGTTATTCCGCTGCATTGCAACATACGAGTCGGTTTGACTTCATTTGTTGGAATAGATTCTTCGCGATCTTCGTCCACAGAGAACTGCGCAATTTTTCTTCAGTCTCTGCAATTGGTTCTCAGATTTAAAAATTAAGGATTAAAGTAGAGACCTATTAGTAGTTCAGGGGTCTTGTCACATCTAATAAGTCTCTGGCCCCGGATAATCATGGCAAAATGGCTGATTGCGTTCGTATCGAAGACTTCATCTAAGAAGAAAGTTATTTGTATATAATTAGATAATAGGAAATGTATCTATTGAACTGAGAATCATCTTTCCTCTCATGGGAAGACAACATTTCTTAGACTGAAGTACTTGAGAAAACAGAGTTTCCAAATCAAATTTCTATTCTTGAACACAGACATTGGAACAATCGATTTCAGCGGATGGCAACAGACGCATTCCAAAGGATCTCTTTACGAAGAAATCGGTGAAGCTCAAAAGCAGCTAGGCCGGTTTGGGCTAAGTTTGGAGGAAAACAAAAAAATAAGTTTGGAGGACGTTTGCAAGTACTTGCAAATCTTCAAAGGTAACAGCGGAAACCTGCGAAGATTCAGCTAGCAGCAGCCAACATCGGAAGATTTTGTTGCACCAGGGAGTCAAAAAGACTGTGACTGACTGGAAAAACAGGGCAGAACGCTATCGTTTGGATGGCTTCATTCCTTTGATCCTTCCCGTAACAGCTACACTGTTTGTGATGAGGAACGTAACCACTCCCGACAACGCAAGGCGGCCCTGTACTTCTTTGGCGCTCCTTCATCTTTCAAGACTGGAAGATGCCTACAAAAACTAAGTAACCATGCAACTAGCGACATTATCTGTTTTTCATTGTAACCATAATATTTATTATAATTATGTATTCTCCTTTTTCAGTTAACAAAGCAAATATGTTTTTTAAATCTTAATTTTGTAGAATTTACAAAAATCGTAATAAAAATCTAAGACTGTTTGGGGTTTTAAATTTCAAGAAAACGAAACGCTATTCACAGATTCTACTATTTTCCGTTGGACAAAACCAGACTCTGTAGATTTACCTATGGTTTCGGTTAGCAAACCGTTTTCTTTCAGCTTTTGACTTTAATTACTAAATCCCTTATATTAACCAGTTATTTCCTTTTTTTTAGTCAGTTATAAATCAGGTTCGTTAATTTTTTGAAAAGTAACAAATGATTTAATTATCAGAAAGGCATTTATTTTCAGGATGTCTCTTTGTTTTGAAATTCTAAACAAATCTACCAACATTCAGGACAAGATTAGACCCTCGTTTTGCTAAATAAACCGTTTTGATTGAATTATTTAAGATTTAATCCCGAATGCACCTTTAAAAAAGGGGAAAACCATCTAAGTGAGTCTATTATAATAATAGGAAAAGTTTTTATTTATTTCTGATTTTAATTCTTTAAGGTGTTTTGAAAAAAATTTCTAAAAAACTATTTTTCTATTTTTATTTAAGCTGTTACTTTTAATTACAGAATACGAATGTTAATTTAAGGAATTGTTCTTTTCTCTATGGAGATTCAAATTAGTTTTTAATTTAAAAAAAAGCAAAAACGAATTTGTAGTATGAAACGCTATCTGTATCGTATTAGAATCATCAAAATTCAAACTTGAGCCGCGAGGAAGGAAACGCTGTCAAGTTGTTGTCGAAACTCTTCAGTGTTGGCAAATTGATTTAGAAGATCTCGTTAATGTTGATATGAATTTCTTTTCTGGTTGCTTCCGGCGGCAAATGACAACCAAATTAGGAGCGATGGAAATCAGAGAAATTGTCAGCAGGGCGAAGCGTCAACTAAGGTTCTTCCGAAAACGCATTAGATTTAGAGCCCGCTGTAGAAAAGGTGAATGCCTCGTGTAAAACCACCGAAGTGGAAAAAGCTCTTTAGTTAAGTGAGTCCGAGAAAGTCGCCCTGATCTCTCTTCTGCTGCGCGATAGCCGTTAAACTTGGAAATAAGTAATGAAATCTTTTTGCTGGCTTCGCAACAGAAATACCTATGAGTCTGTCTCAAGTAAGATCTGCATATTTAACGACGACGTTATAGTTGAAATATTTTAATTTGCAACATAGTTTCTGAGAAGAAATCGACCAACAACAGAAAACTTGCACCAGAGCTGTTTTCCATCTCCCCCTCCCGGTTTAATTAACATTCGCATGTTTATCCGTTTGGAGAACTAAGCCACTGACAGCAAAAAATTATTCTGACCACGCAAAATAGCAATGAATACCGGAATTAAAAATTATATATATATATATGGTTCTTTGTGTAAGAAACGAAAATCGCCATATTTATTTGTTGTTTGACGCTAATTACAAAACGTAGTAAATTTCAGGTAAAAAAATTTTTTGGGGTGATATTTGGTGCAGCTATTAAAGAACGATGGGATGAGCAATATCTTTTGTCCAGGAGGTAGTTCTTTGACGAAATTAAAATTACAATGTATCGTCAATAATTATTCACGTTTTAAAAAATAAAAAGTCGCTCATTGTAACAGTTAGTATTTTTTGTTGTTTTTTTGTCTTTTTGGACCCGAAATACTGCTTTATGGAACCCATAAGTTGCATAATAATAAATAATAATAATAATAATAATAATAATAATAATAATAATAATAATAATAATAATAATAATAATAATAATAATAATAATAATAATAATAATAATAATAATAATAATAATAATAATAAGAATAATAATAATAATAATAATTAATAATAATAATTAATAATAGAGGGAAAATTATAGCTTAATTTGTCACATGGTCTGTCTTGTTTTTTGTTAGATTTCTAACTTCGATCTATGTGATGGACCAACTGTACAGCACATGTTAACTTTCCGTCATATCCATCGTGGTGATGCCGATTATTGTGTGATATTCTTATAGATTCTTTTCTTTACAATCAGCAGCCGCTCTTATTTTCATATTATTTCTTAACTCGCACTATTCTTTTCAATTTACTTTTTAAAACTTTATTGCCTTCATTTCACCTTCAATACTTTATTCATGATGTTTTCCTTTTTCTGGAGGCCACTTTTGCTGCTAACTGTTAAACAATTTATTTATTTTAATTCAATTCTGTTTGAAGCAACTTCACAGAAATGCATAAAATACAAGATTACATCTTTCCCCCTCTTCGTTGACGTCATTTTAGATGTGGCTGATCTCCTTAAACTCAATTTTTAGTTTGGAATTTATTTTAAAAGTCTTTGTTTTGACTGTCAGTTCTTTCGTTTATATGCCAATTTTCCCCCTAACCATAGGCATGTTAACGCACTACCAAACACGTTTCCATTTGGGAGATCTATAAAATTATTGTCAAAAAAAACGAACTTTCAATAGCATTTTATAGAAACTCTTTTTTTTTTCCTTTCCTTCATCTTACACGAAACAACTTTAGCAGTTTTTCCTAATATATTGGCCGCAATATACCTATCAGGGCAACGGAATTACATTGGTGCTACAAATTGTCATTTGCTTCCTTGGGAAAAAAACTAAATAGGTGCTATATAACTGTTTAATGTTAGAGATGGTTTAAAGGTGAAAGTAATTGGTCTCTCGTGATTCTGTTATGAGTTCAAGTAAACTTTCAACAAAAAAAAAATGTTTCCGACAATCTGGCTTCTAAACCATAAATAGTCAAACCGCTGCAGTAGAAAGCTTCGACTTATTGCCTCGAAACGGTCTGTGGTGTCAGACCATGAAGGCAGCAAGACTAATTCAGTGTCACATCTGCTCATTCACGTTAAGTGCTATACTAAAAACGTCAGCTATAACATTGTCTTGTTTTACTGATTTTTTTTTTCCAGAAGACAGAATGCATAACAATGACCATGCACAAACTCAGAGACTTCAAACAACTGACTAGACATCAAGAACACTTTATGTAAAACCCATGACGGATGCCAGAGCGTTCACTTGTCATCC
Source organism: Nautilus pompilius (assembly GCA_018389105.1). Lineage (NCBI taxonomy): Eukaryota > Metazoa > Mollusca > Cephalopoda > Nautilida > Nautilidae > Nautilus > Nautilus pompilius. The sequence goes on from JACATO010000118.1 coordinate 392,132, forward strand.
ATCTTCTGGTTATTTATAATAATACTGAATGAACCCTGTAGCTGCTGAGCAGGTACACCCAGAAGTAATTATTTATACCCAGCGGAAAATTCTGTTAAGTTGCAAAACTTGCGAAATCGAAAATATTTTATTAATTATTGGGTGCAACCGGTTTAAAAGTTTAAGATTTTTTTCATTTTGCTCTTAGCCATGTTTTCAATTCATCTTTGAAAGGAAGTCATATTTCTTTAATTACCTAAAAGTAACCCCATTTTCTTTGAAATATATAGGAAACATTAGAAGCTAGTTAGCAAAGTATACTTGCTCGCCATATTTTCTAAGATGGATTCGAGATGTGCTTGGTGTGTAGCCATGATTTCCTTTTTTCTATACCCACCCTATTTCTTGCAAGTTTCCTCTTGTTATCGGTTTTCTCGAATTTTCTACTAGGTATTTTCCAAGGTGAGGTTAGCAGGCCCGGGGCGCATCATACGGAATGTCATACCCCTTTATATACATAGATAAACCTCTACTTTCAGTTGTTGTTCGCAAAGAACAGTTACACAACCGTCATTTAACGAAATGGCCAGATAAAAAAAAATATAAAATCGCTTTTTGTATCTTTAAACAAAATAACTATACAAATGAATAAATATTCTAGTGGCTGATAGAAATGGAGTGCCGTTATAATGGCCACTAAAGATTTCATAGTTTCAAAGTTAGAAAATATATAACATATTATATTGCGATTCCATTATTCTAAGAAGTGCCTGTGGTTTGGAGACATATGAAAATATTGAGAGACCCTTGCCAAAACGGCAGACTTAGATCTCTCTCTCTCAATCTCTCCTCCCTCTAGAAGTGGTTCTAATTAACGGACGTTGCGATATTAGTGACATGGGGAAGAAAAAGAAAAAAAGATGCAAATTACCTTGAGGCTTTTCCGTGCAGTTTTCCTTCGAGCGACAATGTGCGCTAGCTTTGAGACGAATTAGCGTTGAGTCTTGGAGTCGAGCTGTCAGCGGAGAACCTTAATGACGTCGCCGATAATCGTCGGTAGCGTCAACTTGCTAAATTGTTTGTTACCCGATGAAAGTATTTACTGACCATCGAATAAAATGACAGCACTGGTAAAAAGATATCAGCTTCAGTAATAGCTAATATTTCACAGATGTGGACCATTTGGTGAATAATTGATTGCTTTAAAATTAGTGTATGCAGATTAAAAAAGCTAAAATGTTTCTCCAATTTAACTAAAGGTGTGGTAATATCCAATTAAGAAAAAAAATTCAGCTTTAATAAATAATGGGTCTTATTTGGAATTTTTCAGTCCTTTTACAATAAATTTTAAAAGTTTCATGTAAGTGACAAGCTAGAGCCTTTAGGCAAATTTAATATACATATCATTTTGGATTTTTATTGGAAAGTAAACCAAATGTTTTAGAAATTTAGCTTGCAAGCTGCGTGTTGCGCCACCTAGTGTCAAAAAACCGCAAAATTTGTGCTTGAAAAGAGTTAGCTGAGCCTACTTGTGAGAGAAGTTATTTTTTAAAGTTATTTTGAAATATAAAAAAAAGACAAGTGAAAAGAAGACGAGCTTTTAGACAAGTGAAGGGTAGGTTTGGTGTTTTGCTGGATGTAACCTCTGGTTTTTGTTCACGGAGCAGAGTTCTGCGTAGTTCTGCTACAGCTAACTTATCGTGCTACTCAGTTTAGCATTTTTTCAAAGCTAAAAAAGAACAATGGTGAACCATCCTCCATCAAACGCGCGGATACATGCCACGCCCAACTTACTTAAAGCAGTCTCTTCTCTGCATTTCAACTTCCAAATAACTTTTCTTTTCCTGTGCTAAACAATCAGCTGGGGGTCGCACTTTTAAATTTTAAGAGTACTTCCCGTTATGTTTTGTTATGTGACATTTTACCATGAAAAATATTTTAGAGGAAAGCTATCATAATTAATAAAAGTGAGTAATGTTTTCAGATATTAAAGACTTAAAATACACTGGGCGATTAAAGAATGAGATGTATTAATTTTTAATTTCTAAACACGTAACAGAAGACCTGATAAAAGTTTTTGTTTTGATTTGCTAACAGAAGGCTTTTTGTGTGTTGCCGGAAAATATTTAGTTCTTCCACAATCACCATTACTCGAGATCACAATGAATATGAAGAATTCATCGCAGCTAAATAGTTGCTAAATACGTTTAAAAAGATTAGAACACTCTAACCGCAAACATCTGTTGCAATTAACCTCGCAGCTTTTCTTTCGATTACGCTCTCATGAGGGCGACGACATGGAATGATATATGCCCGCCCGGGGGGGGGGGATTTCTCTAATTAATTTTACTGACAAGGTAGCAGGGGAAATGCGCGAGCTGACCCGTTTTGTTCCCATCATTAACTCGCTATTTTCCTCTTTCATCCAAATGTTCATAGTTATCAGTTAAAAATCGCGATAAGTCTCTATCTGTAATCAGTGAGCGAAGTGTGCATTAGATTTTCTGATTCCTGAAATGCATAAAATTTCAACACACAAAAAAAATGACATTCAAATTTTTGCAACAAGAATTAGGTAAATTTGGGTATGAACTAAAATGTAAACCTTCCTAGAAACAGCTCTCGGTAGAGAGGTGTGGTATTAATGCGAGAATACTTTAAATATGAAAATGTAGTCGTATACCATTGCGCAGTTATGAGTATACACATGTTCTGATATTTTGAAAAAATAAAAAAAAATAAAGCTGTAAATAAACTAAATGAAAGGCGAGTAGTAATTTTACTGTTTTAGGGCGCAACGTAGACGTATGTCTCATCTATACTTTTAATTAGGTTACAGTACTATTAAAATTTGGCTAACCCACGCTACTTATCTCCCTCTGTCTATTGTCGTGAAATTCCTGTTCGCGGATGAAGTTATATATTTACTAGTCGCCCATTTATGCAAATAAAGAAATTAGTTAATTGTGTTCTCATATCGATACTTAGAAAACCAACTGAGTCTTGTGATTGTTCACTTCTTTTTAGCAGAGAGTAGAAAAGTAATGACGTCAGAATTGTGCAGCCATTTGGCTTCAGTTGACGCGATGTAAGGACTCTTTCAGAGACGCTTGAAAAGTATGAAAAATGTAATTTCGATAAAATTCCTTTCTAATTAATGAGACGAGCGCGTTATTTAGTAAAAAAATGTTTAGTTATTAGCGGTCTGTCGGATTTTTTTTCAAGTTGTGTATTTCAATAAATGCCCCCCCCCAACTAACCCTGACTTTTCCCGGACACACAAAAAAAGACAGAAGACAGCAACATCCCACATTTAGGCGATTAATACCGTAATGCCTAGGAAAGTAATCAAGTTCCTATTAAAGTGGAAAAGAAGCCAGGTAGAGTTTCAAAGTAATCTTTTGAAAACATTAACCGATTTTGTTTATCCGACGAGCCTGAATCTTTCGCAGTAATAATACTTTCACTTTTAACTGATTATACCAAAGACTATGGAGAAACCAAGCAGTGGGGCGTGTGATTACAGCCACTGAACAATTTCCAGCTGTCAAATGCAATTACCAGATAAGGCAGTTTGGTGTGAACAGTCTTCCCAAGTCTTTGTGGTGCAATTGGATTTGTATTGATATGCGCGTAAAAATGAGAAATAAATTCCAAGATCCTTCTGTCGGTTTTAGCAACCGAAAAGATTTTGATATTGATTGATGTATCTCCCCTCTCCCTTTAATTTCAGAAGTGTTGTCAATGCTTAGCATTATCTTTGTTTAATTTTTTTTAAATAAATAAAAAAAAAACGCTGTATTAAACTTGTAACCTGCGTGAGAATTTTACTTTTGATTTTTTGGATATAACTTATTAACGTTAATGTAATTTTCATGAGTGTATAAGAAGAAAGTGAAATTCATTGAGCGAGCATTATTTAAACGTATTACCCACCACACGCTAATTAATAATGAGGGAAAACGGATTGTACTGTTGATACAAAATTGCGATGCAATATAAAAGTCATTTCATTTCAAAATAGTTTAGCACCCATACACTCTTCTGAACTTTCTTCAGCAGCTTGTGAAATCTGGAGAGGTTAAATAAAGAACACAGAAATTGTCTGTACCTAAATAGACCCGACTATTGAAAAAATTGTAAACAATGAACGCAATTTTAACGCTAAAATATTATTATTCATTAATAAAACTTATTTATGTTATATCTATTAACAATTTTTCTAAGTAAAATTATTATTATTATACCGTATTATATTACCTTTCACATGTATGTATATTTGTAAGTGTCATCTTTACTAAAAACAATGTTATAATTGAAAGTAAATAAGTGAGGTTCAGATATTTTGGTTCTTTAGATGAGCCACTAAAAGTGAATTAATGACTGATTTTACTCCAACGGTAGCTCCAGAAAAAGCAGAAGTTAAACGTATATTCTTTTTCTCGAAATATCCAGGTCTTCGATTTTACGTGCCGGCTGGTTTCCGTGGTGTTTTCGGGGTACTCGGCTTTCTCTTTCTTCTCTGGAATCTTCTACAGTGGGAGTTGTAACTAGAGTACAGTATTCTTTAGACGAATTAAAATCTCCAGGTTGATTTCGCGAAGACGCAAAAAGAGAAATTGGAAATAAAATGATCCAAACCGACATTACCACGGTAAATTATCCTTGCCAGACAAATAAGAGCACCAAACCACCACCCGCACGCGATTGATTTTTAAATTGAATGTTCCTTCGACCTACGAATTCAATTTTCTCTATAAAATGTCACTTTCCGTTACAGGAAAGAAGAGATCAGGTTAAGAAAATAATTATAACAGTACAGCACACCAGCGAAATGAACCGATAGAAATATTAGAACATAAGTTTTGTTTAGAATGTATTTATGGTAAACAATTATGTTTGTATTTTTTCCCAAGTACGGCGTGCAGTCTCCATATGTGGCTGCTGAAGACACCGAGATAATATGCAGTGCATCCTTTCTCTTTTTTACTTTTTAAAAAAAATGTACATTTTCGTAAGTCAGTCAACGTTATTGAAGTCTTTCTTTGCAAGGCATTATTTATAAAGATACTTGATATATAATGATACACTGGAATGTGTTTGCTTGTTTTTTTCAGGGTTAATGAAGAGGACTGGCAGCACGAAATTATGCGGTCTTACCATTTCTTGCTGACGAGAGCTACTCCGTACACCAGATATCCTACAGAGATTTGTCGGAGATGTGATAATTTGACCAAAACCTTAGGTCAGGACAGGCACTGCACAAAGTACTATTCTGGATACGTTCAGCGTAGTGGAAGAAACTAAAATTTACCTAGTATTCAGTTAGTTTCCATAAACTGAAACCTTTCAGCCGATTCTTATAAACTTTTCATCTTTTTTCAATGTCGTAATATTTTTCCATAATCGCATGCTTTCATTAACATAACATTGAGTAAAGACCATCGCCAATATAATTGAGCGCGTCCCTCAAAAATCTGCTATTTTCTATATACAGTACGTCTCTTAATGAACCTACACAATGATATTAAAGAAGATGAACATGCAGTCCACAGCTGAACGCTATGTGGTGCAACTACGCAATAGCCATCTAAGCCCCAAGGGTAAAATTTGAGGCAGGCTTATTGTTTAGTTATCAACATATTTTGAAATTGTCTTTGATAAAAAGCAAAAATCTTGTTACTTTTTTTTAAAATTTGCTAAGCTTCAAGCTAAATTTTAAATTTTATTCTGTCTTTTAGGTTTTTCCTAACAAGTTTTGTAGATAAATCAGAGTTATTTTTAGGTTGTCAGCCTCCATAATGAACACTTTCAACAAACCTTTTCAATTCCAGATGACATTGTATAAAGGAAGTGTCTTACATTTACCGCACACTGAAGACTCCCTAAATCTTTCTCTGTTATCCTTAGTATTGAGGCATCATTTACGAATGTAGTCTTAATATCGGCACGGTAAAAAAGCCATTTAAATCTACCAAGGTATGTGGTTACAAACACTCTGCATAATCAAACACGATGATTCCCTTTTTCTAAACTTTCATATTGACCAAGTTATCACTATATAATATATATTATGTAAATGTTATGCTTTAAGTTACTCGTGCAAGATTTATTATCTACACAGCATTTTTTACAACAAAATTAGCTAGTCCGGACGCCGTCACCTCGAACCGTCGCTAATTGGTAGCCGCGCGCTGAACAATGTACCTCTCTTAAGAGAGGGCAGAAGACGTATCCGTTTCGCACCAGCATCTCACATATTCTACAGCTACCCTGCGATGACTGCCAGGGAATTCTCCAAGCCGTTGTAGCAACATCTGCATCAATAAGTCTACTTACCTGACAACGGTTTCTGAATAGGTTTGGGCACAAAGGGGCAAGCTTCCCAGAGGAAGATGCTGGTGACCGATGTGAATAAGGATAATCGCCTCGCCTGGCGCAGAGCTCACGTCGGCGATCTGCAGCATTGTCTGAGCTCTTGATCCCATATGATTACAAAAAAAACATGAGCACCTGCTTGACGGGCATTTGATGTGGGAGTAAAATAAATCTTGCATCCATTAGACTCTGGTAAACATACTCATCCTCTGGAATTTTCGACTGCCTGCATCTGACTAAGAGATCTTCAGTCTTATTCGTCTTATCCTGCTGGAACACGGAACAACATCGGGTACCCTTGCCTAAAATTGTAACATGGGGAAGAGCTGTAATACTATAGGATGTGAATGAAGCGGCGCGAACATGTAAACTGGTAATTGGGTCCCTTAAAAGTTTTTTTTAAAAAAAAACAGCGTTGATAAATTAATTCCCTGTCACAAATTGCATATATTATACCCCAAATTACAATGATTTTTTTTTTGCATTTTAAATACGCATGTTTTCTTTTTCTCCTTTCCAACTTTGTAATAATTTGGCGTATACTTATATTACGGGGGAAAAGAATAAAAAGATAATTTTCCAGGTTCGTGTTTCTGACGAAATTGCGATGTTGAATTATGGTTAAAAGAATTTAAGTAACATATCAAAATTAAAGCACATTAATGATGGATTACACTTTAAATTATTTTAATAACACTATAAATACAATGTATCATACACTAAAGTAAAAATAAAAATTAGTGGAAACAATTTTGAAAGACTTCGGAACTCAAAATAGACGATAAAAATATTTCATTAGTAGCGAATACGAAGGGAAGCTGAGTTTCTATATCTTGGTCAAGATTTTAACAAGAGTAAAATTGTCTGGGAGCCCTTGGATCAGGAACCGGATTTCCATCAATAGAATACACGTGCAAAACTTATAGGTGTTCAAATTCTTACGGAAGGGATCTGAATTTTTATTTTAAAGTGTTCTCTTTAAAGGCTGTAATAATAAAACCAACGGATTTAATGAATTCTACTTATTTACAATATATTATTTACTTTTACTGTCTTCTGTTTAAAAGTAAAACGAACTATCGACGGCACTCAAGAATTGAACTATTGAGTAATAAAGGAAGGAACGTCGGGAAAATGCGGGCTTTGCACTGCTCTTTAGACTACAAGCATTGTTTTAAAAAAGAGAACAAACGATCAGTCACGATTTATTGTTTTTTCGGGTGATGTAGTAATTTTCGCCAGCCCTGTAGATTAACGCGCTGCGGCGATCGAATAAAGATAACTTTATAAAAACTCAGGCAGACGAGTGGATAACAACAAATGGATACAGCTACCAAATCCCGATAACTCTTTCGTTCTCCGGACTCCCGAGGTCGAACGACACTGGCTTTAGTTCGAAGCGGTGGAATACGGCTTTACTGTCCCACATTCCTCCGCGATGTTTTAAACACGTGCTGTACCAAAAACACGTTCGGGCTTGCTTCCCACAGCTGCACCACGCAGAATTTCACGTGCGCTTCTGAAAATCGGATCAGAGCGGTGACAAGTCAAATTTGTGATGGGTGGGGAGAGAAGGAAAGCATTTCACTTTGACGCCAGAAGATTAGATAAAATATGAAATCCTGGTTGCTTGCGCGACAATGTCGTCAAACTGACAGAACTTTTTAAAAAAAGACAATGTTTTCCTCCTCTCTGGCTCGAAGGTTACCGATTAAGGGCGCATGCACGCCAGAAGCTGTGAGTTCAAACTTTCTCTTCAGCAGTGAAGTCTCTGCTTCTCGTGTAGCAGTTCCTCTTGATATTTACCACTGATGCACAGACTTATCCAAAGTCTACTTATGTGTTCCCTTTCTTTTGCTTTAGAGAAAATCAGTTAAACCTGATTATTTTAGTAACGATCGACACAAACATTCACTTTCAAGCACATGCAGTAAAAGTTGTTAGAATGCCATCATTATAAGAACAGGTAAAGAGTATAATTAAATTTATGTTACGAAATTATTTACATAATGAAAATAGTAATTTCTATTTTTTTAAAAAAAATAAAAAAACTATCACAATTGCACGTGGTATAACAACGTTAGTGATGTGTTACATCAACAATCAACAGTTGCGATCTCAGAGAATAAATGTTTCTAAATTCGCCTATAATAGTTTTGCTCCACTTTTTGAAAGCCACATATGGCAGAGCTTCCAAAAGTGATCTACTTCCGGTCATCTTCAGTTTACCAATTTTGCATTCTACTTCAATTAGCTGAGTCATTTGAGAACCATTCTTAGAGTAATTTCTAAAAAATGATTTTAAGGTCGCTTACTGCAGGAACATTAGGTATGACTAACAGTCAATACATGGCTGGGCAGCGCAGTGATTCGCAAAATTCCATGTTTGTACACGTGCTTTATTATTCCAGTCACCAATAGGAAATGTGAGCGACATCCATTACGATTTCAGGAAACCCTGAATCTCTTTTTCTCTAATAACTGCTGCTTTCGATGAACGTGCTGGCCCTGGTCAGATCTAAAATAAAATTATTTTGCTTTTATCTGACTCCAAAATTCATCCAAGCCATTTTAATATTTGAGATTATTTTTTTGCATATTCTTCCTCTTAGTACAATATTTGTTGCTTATTCTGTTTAATTTCTGTTTCATTCAGTTACATATAATATACTCTGTTCGATTTTTAAAATAATTATTAAAGTTTATGTTCACTTAAGTTTGGTTTGTGTCGGACCTGAAAACATAAAGCCGTCACTCCCTCTGGCAAGAAGACATTTCTATTAATGTGACTTTTAATTTGATTTACTCAATGAAAATTAACCGTAATACGGTTAATTCATTTTATATATTTACATTTATACTACTAAAAGTTATACTTAATATCAGCCAACCCGTGCTGACAATTCTGACATTTTATAATTATGGCTCTTAAAATTGGTGACTGTAGTTAACCAAAGGAATGAATCTGTCAATCCTCACGCGTTTCTTTGTAAATACATAACCCCCTAACAGATCTTTATTTAAATGGATTAACTCCAAACTGCCCAAATCCAGTATTCTAAATCATTTTTGTTTAGTTTAAACATAAAACTATATTAATTCTAAAGAATCTACGCTTTCAAATTGAGCAGCTCTTACGTATGGACGGTATAACCAAGCTATGCGAAAAGTAATGTATTTAAAAATATATTTATTTATTTTCGGCAAAATTTAATTAACAATAAAAGAAACTTGAACATAGAAAGATGGCTAAAACAGTTCGCCCGCTAAAACCGCAACGTGCCTTATCAAACTCTATTACCATTACGATTTCGATAAGCGTATTGATTTAACACGCCCTTGTATTTGCACACCTCGTTTTGCTAATAACTGAAAACTAAAAAGCGAACTGCTAAACAATAAAAAGCAGAAAAAAACTTCTTTGGTGCACTAAATCATTCTTTTTAAAAGGTTTTATAGCAATTTTTTTAAAAAAGAAACATTAGTTCAATCATCTTTGCCGAAATTTAACGAAGCGGAAGTGATTAATTTATAATCGGTTTTCGCCTGACATTAGAAATATATCTCGTGCTTTGTGGAAATTATATATTGCCTGAGACGAAACATTATATTCTTCTGTGAGAATTTTTAAGAATGAGTCAAGAACGTTTTTGTGTTCGTTCGTCGGTAATATCATATGTATTCGTTTTATTTAGGGAAACAGACAGAGGAGAAACAAGCAGGACATTAAAAAGGGAGCTGTCATTTTGAAGAATAGATTGGACCTTTTCTGGGACTTCACGTTCGATGGCAGACGTGCAAGTTTTTACATTCAAAGGAAAAGAGGAGAAGAGAACTGGTAAACGTCTTTCTAGCTGCTGCACGCGTACATAATACTTGTAAAAAGTGGCATACGGAACATAATGGCGAAGAGGGGGGGCAACGCAATCGTTAATCAGAATATACATCAAACTAAAACAAGCTGCGGGCATTATGGATGATTTCTAAACAGAATGCTTACAATAAAAAGTAGATAAATTCTTTATATCTTTTTTAAAAATGAGTATTTTTTGAATCTCCAAATTAAGAAAAATAAAAAAAACTTAAATAAAAACTTTTCGAAGTTTGCAGAAGTTGATTATTAAATTTTCTTACGTATCGGTTTTTGCCCTAAAAACCTCTGTTATTGGATCTGTACTTCACGTGATATTATTCAACAGACGTTGCCACGACTAAGCCCACGCGGCCACAACAGCTGAATCCTAAGAAAACCGTTGTGTAGAGATAGAAACCCCCTCAAATAATTAAACAATTAACAGTTCCTTATCCATTTCTGAAGACAGAAGTCGCCGCCATGTGGTAAAAGGAATCATCGCAGTTTCGGCTTTGAGAGCTCCGGTCTGCTGCTGAGAACGTTCGTTTAAATGGGAACCGGCTGAATCAGCCCTAGTGCAACGATGCACTGCTAGATCGATGGCTTGGGTTCGAATCCCGATCAAAAGCTTCTCTGGGCATGATTTATTCTCACTCATTTTCACCAGCCTGCTGCTGCTGTTGATGTCATATTTTTTCTCTTATGCAAATAAATTATTGTTAGTGAGATCTTCTAACCAGTTCCTTTAATTTGTCGGTACTCTATAAATGCGAGGAGTGTACTGAAGTAATGAGCCATAATTGATTACAGATAAACACTTATAGCATTAACAATAACAGTTTATATATATATATATATATATATATATATATTATATATATATATATGTTTACTTAAGTACAGTGAAACTTCGATTTAACGGACACCTTTTCCCCCTATTAGTCCGTTAAATCGAGTTTTTACTGTATATAAAACACGCATAGAAAAGCCAACGATAACTCTCATTGATGCAATGTTTTACTTTCCTAATGATTCTCATTTTTTGCTGAGACTTTTCCAACCTGCGATGCCAGTTGGCCAAGTCCCCTCTCCCATTACAAACAATGGCTCGACACTCGTTCATACACAAACATCTCACTGCAGCCTAAACTATGCTAGACTCGCCATAGGAACCAGACACTTTTATTCTTTTTTCTTTAAAAACTTACGATAAATTATTATATACACCAAATTTTAAAAGTTCAAATAAGTAATAATTTTAAATACAGTCGCATTATTTGATCGGATTTTTTAGTACAGTACTTGGATGCGCAGATTCCTTATTTATTACTCGAAGATAGAAATCGATGCTGTGTTTACTCAGAGAGACATTTGAAGTGTATATATATATAATGTAAACACAAAGTAAAGACTATTTTAGATTGTATATGCAGTCATTAAAGATGAAAAATAGATGACATTTCGTCTAGCGCAAATTATCTTTACTTTTTTAATTGTCATGATGCTACTGAAGGACGAGCTTTTCATATTGTACACTACCTACCAAATGCGTTGAACGAAAAGTATGTATGCGTGAAAAAAGAAATTTAGATACTATTATTAAATTTTAGTGTTTATCATAACATTAAAGGGGAAATTAAAAAAAAAACAAGTATATAAAAATTTCAAATTAAAATATATGTATACTTTATGTTTAATTTTAAATATTTGATACATCCAATTAAGGTCAATAATCTTCAGAAACAACTTTGCAGATTTGAGATATTTCATCAGTTAATTTAGTAAACAAGCACTTGTGAGCGGTAGTATAAAGTTCTAAAATATGTTTTATATCTACAAAAAAAGAAATCATTCATAAAAGTTAAAATTCTAAAAGTTTTCCAGGCGCATAAAAATATTCTTTTTAAATAATTTTGTTGTTGTAAGGGGTCTTTAGAAAAAATGATTCTAAACATGAATTAACTTTAGAAATCTATTGATATAATTTAACTTAGACGTTACATTAAATAAAATGCATCTGCTTTGTTTTTAGGATTTTTGCGCCGAATTGGTTTATATGCGAAAATCTGGTGTCAAGTTACACTAGAATTGCCAGCAATAGTAATTCCTAAACGGTCAAAGACTTACTTGCAACATCTGCAAGTAATTTTTTTTTTAAAATTCTCTGACTGTAAGTGATGGGAGGCATCGAGACATGCGAATTTACAAAGAGGTGTATTACAGATTGAGAGTTTATCCTACAAATTACCCGCTTCATTTGTCAGGTATGATCACCGCCCTCCCGATCAACGGCTTGCATTGGTTTTCACGGTTCCCCAACCAAAGTGCCAACTCGTTGTTTTTCCTTAAAATGATATTGGCTATTTCCAGTAAACAACACGTAAGAGGCGGAGGAAAAACTTGAGAAACTTGAAATTGATTATGAGTTGTTTATAACAGAAGATTACGTTGAACTTTCTAGGGAAAGCTATCCTGCGTTTGTATATCTATACAAGCTCCTGGAAAAGATCTGCTATAAAATATGCGATTTCGCTAAGAGTCCAACGGTTTACAGGTGAAAAATTCATTTGTCTTCAAGTAAAGAAGGTTAACAGCATTTCCATGGTGTTATATGTTAGAAAATCTGCATATGCAAATATTTCAGGTTTTCCACGGTTAGAAATAATATGGGTAGTAATTATAAATCGGTATAAAATATAGAAGCGTAAATATCAGGAGACTTGTAGTGATAAATATGTAAGAACATGAAATAACATTCCAATAGTTGATGTCGCTAAATTAATTTTAAATATCGTTTCAGTAGACAGTTTCCTTTCAGGGGCAGCTGTTATAAGTCACGATAGCTCCCTCACTTCTGCTTTTCTTTTTTTGGTAAAGGTAAGAGAAGACAAAAATTAGAGTACTGTTTTCGAAGTCAAAATTCGAAATGTTTTCTCGGAGTAAGAGGCGGTTCGTTTGAAAAAGAGTTGGCAGACGGCAAGTAGATGGGCGTTGGACCAACACAGCAAGCGTATTGGCGTTTGTACTGTATATCCATGAGCGGAGTTGGCTTATTTTAAAATTGAGGCAGAAGTGGCAACAGAGAAATGCGCGCAGATTTTTATCCATCGCCTCACACTCAATGAATGCATTCTAAATTGTCAGATTTTTGCTTTCGGTGACCGGGAGCACACCGGGAAACTTGCTGCTGTTTACTTGGAGTTCAAACCCCAGATTCCACATTCGCATTGTTCACGATCGGTGTACAGAAAAATAAAATCTTTTTCAATATAGCTATTCTAAATTTACATAAATTAATATATAAGCCATTAGTTAGTAACTGTTTCGTCGCTTTCAGGTGGGTCTGTAAGATTGTTTCGAGATAAAATTGATCGCTAGCCGATATTTGGTCAGAACTCAGGCAGGACGCTCATCTTCCTGTTACGAGCTGTCTTTTTTGGAGAGCTCTGCAAATGTTTTTCGTAGAATCTCGATTCGGCTTTCGATCAGTATTTTCTTTCTTCACTATTTCCGTTCAGCTTTGGCGTCGGACGCCTGCAAAAAATCCGTCATCGTAATATCTTTGAAGTCGACGATTTCCGCCCCTCCATTTTTCATGCAGTCTAATGTTTGACCTTTGTTTTTAAGAACGAACTACGTTAAGCTTCTCGTTATATGGCATCGTTACAATCTATTTCAAGCTTCAGTTTTACCTCACACCTTACATTATGGGCATTTAGCAATGAAAATTATCATGTTAACAGTACTTTGCACGCCGACCTAATAAATTAACGTATCTGCCCTCAAAATTTACATTTTTCAGATGCATCCATGTACATAATGAATGTATAAAAAAGCAAATAATCAATTTGCATTATCAGCGTGCAGAAAAGAGGCGAATCTCGCGGGAGTTCTCCGTTTGCATAAGGTCGCGTTATAGGCCGTTCAGAGCGAGGTTAGAATGACGGATTGTCAAAGATCTCGGCATTTCTCGTGATCTGTAGTCGGCGCTATCGCGATGTTCAGCGGGGATAAATACCCTCTGCCATTTTAGCAACAAAGTATATAGAGATTCAGTACAGAAAAACAATGTTACTCGCTGCACTTCCTGTGTAAATACTCGTACAGCCTGAAGATGAATCAAAGTATTCAACTTCTTCTCTTGACACCCACCCCTACGCTTTACAGATATTAATTTGGCTGAACAGCTGTGGCAGCATCCGGTCACCACTATCTTAGTGCAAACCGCCCAGGTCTCGTAAACATAATGGAATAGAGGAAAGTTCTCGTAAGGATTTGAGGAAAACTGGACTAGACCATGATACCGAATGTCTTTGACTCATTACCAAGCAGAATAGAAGCTCTTAGTACCGCAAATTATGATTCTGCCAAGTACTAAATTAAAGAATTTAACTGTAATAATGCTTGACACCTTATTTACCGTGTTCTACATCAATTTAATCTAAAGTAATAAGAGCAGTACTCCATATTTTATTTCGACAGGACAGTGTAGTTTCAGCTTTGCCCGTCAAAGCGCAAACAATTTAAATTCATAAATCTGGCAGGAGAGTATTTCTCGATATTTATGTTACTTTATTCTAAAAGAATATTTATGGATCAGAAATTAAAAGCATACTTATTTTGTGTTGTTTTCTGTTAGAATATTAAACCAAAAAACTTTGCAAAAAAAAAAAATAATAATAAATTTAAATAATTTCAAAACAAGATTTAATTCGTCTTTATAATTAGTTTAAAGTTGTTTTTCTAAAATACATAAATTTTTAAAAATTATTGAAAACAAAGTTTTTATTAAACTTTAGTTTTTCAATTTTTCATTTTGCCAACGGCATTAATAGAAAAATAATACAAATCCAAACGTTTGCTTTTGTTAAAGCGATTTTTCAAGGAATAAAATCTCAAAAAAGGCGAGGAGAGCAAAAAATAAATAAAGTTTGAATAGTTCTTAACAAAAATAATAATTGCAGGAAATAATTTAAAATCATTTTTAAAACGTTTCGAAAATTTCAGTGCTACAAGGGAATCAGAAGTTGCCATAAATGACAAGCCTCGAAGTGCCAACGGCCTCTAAGTCTGTTAACTAAAGAAAGCCAACAGATGTCAGAGGCACTTTAATATTTTAGAATGAATACCGAGGCTTCCTTCCACTCTCAAAACAGTGGATGCAGCGGTGGCCGGAAGAGCGCTAAACTATTTTCAGTTTTCGCTCTGGCATTGAAAAGATAATGGTGTACAGCGGGATTTGGATTAGATTATGAGGCGGATAAACCTGCATGTTCATCAGCAACTGGCACACCAGGTTCGTGTAGAAAACGCTACAAAGCCAGAGCTCACAGCGTGAGGCTGTCACAACGGCTTCACTACAATAGAGTTGATCTTTCCTGGTTTCCTTGGTAGACGTATACATTATCACCTGGGCTTTGAGTTTTAAAAGCAAGCAATATTACATGGGAGTAGTCACTTCTCTTCTTTTAAGTATGTGCTGTTGACATGGATCTTTAAGGTGACCTTACACAAGGCTTATATGGCAACCATGATTTTCTACACAGTTCTCTAAATGGCTACCCATTAGAAAGCTGGCTAAAACCGTGGATAACCAAAATCTAACATATTTAGGGACATAATTATTAATTATCCAAACATACAACAAGATTTTGTATATAGAAGAATTTCTGCAACAAATTCTAAACGGCTGGGATAAACTGACAATAGCAATGATGAATGATATTAGCACGAGCCACTTCAGCAGGCCTGCCTAATTTTTTTGGCATCAATGTAATAACCACGCTAACTTGTATGCTTTATGTAAAAACCCTTTCTTTAAGAAAATGACGGCATTTTTCGGATAAAAACTGTGACAGATTATAAAGAAGAATTACTATATGGATGATTCAAGACACCGTGACGGAATTTGTAAGCCATAGATAGCAGAGTGGCCACGGTTTGTTATTATACTTATGAAAAATCCCACAGTCTGAAAGACGCCATGACGGAATTTATAAAGAGCCAGAAAGCTTCAAGACCTTGTAATGGCACTGTATATACCTCAAAGGAAAGAGTTGCATGGCGGTTTACGTAAGACCTCGCATTAGAAGGCTGCAAGAAAGCATGATGGTGTGTTACATTACCCAGACAGCAAGGCTGCAAATTCCTTCATAGTCTACACAATATTCCAGGTTGGACAACTCAATTACTGGAATCGGACAAACAAAACAATGAAATAGGTGTAAATAACTTCTTGTTGCCTCGAGAACATTACCAACATTGGAACGTTTCTGTTTTGTCAAAGAGAAGGTAAAAGTTAATCAAACTCGATAATAGAGCCAAAATAAAACAAGTAAAACTGTGCGCCATTGCGTTCGCGCTATTAATTTGATTTTAATAAAAACAAAGATTATCTTACACGTAAGCAGTAAACTCAGAAAATGAAATTCTATGGTAAATTGTTTACAGGAGTCGTCAAGAAGCTCAATATTCACCTGATCGGTACACGTCATGATGGAAACATAAAAAGTAAGGTGGGAGGAATAACCTAATCCAGGTCAGGAGAGTGGGTGGGTTCTGAAAATGTATCTATTATAAACTAATTTAATTTTGTTTGTGTACATTTTCTGCATCCTAAAATAAGACTAGCAGATGTTCGGTTGTTGCCGAAACTCGATATATATAATTTGCCAACGACACATTATTGGGTGTCCGGATAACGCTACCGATAGATTATATTGGCAGTAATGTGGTCGAGCGATATATATATATATGAAAACGATTTTCAAGGCGGTCAAAATTAACCGGTATAACTATAAACAAATAAAAATAACTTATTCGATTAAGATTCCCTGTCTCTGCTGTTAGAGAACTGATAACAATAATAAAAAAAAAATGATACAGGTTTTTCCTCAGTGAAGCTGACTGTATAAAATATATATTTAAAAACCATGTATCTGCGACGTGAAGATATAATTTTATTTCGTACTCCCGAGACATGGAAAAAGGAGCTGCGACAGATAAGTCGAAGAAGTCCAGGTGTACTGCGAGGATTAGAATCCCAGGGACCGGGTAATTTACGATCAAGATAAGCTTTATCGGCTCGGTGGAGAGATCGGAGAGATAGGCTGTCATGATTGTATCGCTGGAGAATTGTAGCTAAGCAACTTTTTTTTCTATTGTTATAACGTCTACTGGAGCAATATATATATATATACTTTTAAATCTCGAATATTTATCACCACGTTATGCGAAGAAGAATACGAATTTGACAGAACCTGAAAGAAGTCATTGTTTTATTAGCTTTAGCGTCGTGGATTAGATGAGCTTCTTATGTCTCAAACTTTCTTAGTCTTTTAGGAAGTGTAATGAACGATTTATCAAAAAATCTCTGAGCTATGAGACCATTCCCATAGAACAGATTGTCGTCGTTTGTTAAAGAATCAGGTCTCTCTTCTCATCTTCAGTTCTTTAGTCGGCGTGACTGGAGAGAGACACCTGCACTGTCAAAATTTTGACGAAATTTTTTTTAAACCTATGCTTGGAATTTACAGGATGTTCACCATCTTTCATATCTGATGGGGGAAATCGCCTTCTGGTTTCGTATGACAATCATTTAAGAGTCAGTGAACAGGACACCTAAGTCCCCCTCTATCGGCAGCCAGATTTAATTTATTCGGTAACAGGAAATGATATTTTTCTGGGAATTATTCGTAATTCAACTTGCCTGTATCAGTCATTAAAAAAAACTTTAACAAATTTAAATGTTTCAAGCTTTTTAAAGCGTATCTGGTCAACTCGGCACTTTCATAGAGCGTCATAGCTGTGAATAGTGAGTATGGATTTTACGAGTTGTGTAGGTTGGGGGCATGAGTCACTGCCATGGACTTGTGCTAAGATGTACGTCTTAATTATAGATGATGGCGGAGTTTATGGCAACGCATTAATGATGTCTACTAGCAGTACGAAAAGTTATGGAATCCCATACGAAAATATCTAAGTGATTATTTTTTACATGTATATACCATTTTTTTATTTAGAATTCTCGTAGGGTTTTCCGGCTACGTGTGGTAGAAATTCCGTAAAGAACTCTTATCCCGTGGACCAGCTCGAATGTCAGGAGATGGGTTTGCCAATAAGTAAAACCAAAAAACTCAATCATAATTAATTGTAATTACATTTACTTAGTAACATTAATTTCTCTTTAATTGCGTATTTCATATAGAAATGCATTTAAATATTGAAAAGTAAAATTAAAATAAGCATTCGCTCTAAATTTATTATTAGGAGTTTCTTATAAGAGATTGATTTGCGATTACTACGGATATCTAGTTCCAGCTAATCCGGCACAAAAACTATAGGGAAATAGATGTGCCGCTGCGATTAATTTAAAAGCCGGGGTTGCTTATACTTGATTTGATCAATATTCTACACAAGGTGCTCGCAGGTATTTTGACTTTCATTACGTTTTAAAGTTTATGTGCAACGATAACTGGCCAAAATTTGTATACCTCGGCGAAGTCTAAATAAATGTACCTGCGGATTAGAACCAACCAATGATGCAGAACGAACATTTTGCAAAATTAGAACTGATGGTGAAGAACGTAAGTGGAATCACTCCAAATTCTCCACTATTAATTATAAATCACGATAAGTGCAAGGAAAAGGGCTCTCGTTAATCTTTGTACGAGGTTTCAGAATTATTGTTTATGTAGTAATCATTATAATACAGACTATATAATTGCATCATCACGTGGCTACTCGTTACGAGGAAATGTTTTTCACCTAATCCGTCGACTTTGCCTTCTTCTTGTTGTCGAACCAGGTTTCTGACTGTCGAGGTCTAAGAACAGCTCGCAGGAGGGGGCGAGAAGGGGGCAGGTGTCAGATGTCAGCCTTGTGACTTAGCGCGTTACCTGGGTACGACTTCGGCTCGGGGAGGGGGTCTCTGGGTGGTGGTCGAAGTGCGAGTTATCTGCAGAACCTCTGCCACATTTACCTGGAAAGCCCCACTGGAGCTCTTCGTTTTTAGATATGGGAGATAATCGGAAAGCTTAGGGAAAACCCACGCGAGCCTGCCGATGAAGAACAGTAAGAAACTATGATAGAGAGGTACGCCAAACCAACCCAAGCCGGTCCCTACCGAGATTCTAACTGGATCCCTCAACTCGGGAAATCCACCACAGATCTTGCCTTCTGTAATAATAAATGTGATCCAGGGTTAAAGTGCAGAAACAAATGACGTCACAAGATAACAGTTGCCGCCTCCTTCGGTACTTATTCTCATGGGAGAAAAGATGTCTGGTATTGCCGGTGTATTGGAAACAAGAAGAGAAATCAGACAGTAAGTCACCTGAACAAGCGAACGTGTGGAGACAAACAGTTTAAAAAATGAATATCAAACGAACTACTTGTTGACGGCCCTGATACTGTAAAAGCGAGAAAAGATCTTAACATTCGTGAAATCTCTCTTCTAAGCCCATTTTTCGAAGCAAAAATCTCTCCTCCTCCTCCTCCCCCAGTTACTGAAACGTGCTCTAATTTCCTGCCGTTAGCTTTTTCTTTCCCAGAATTTATTTGCAACGGAAAGTTTGTAATAACCGGAAAAATCCGCCTTTGTGCACGAAATAAATAAATAAATTGATTACTAATTGTTTTCGGAATTTCCCTCCGTTATTTCTGAATTAATTTCGTTTTAGAAAATCATAATCGCTGGAAATTGTATATTTAAAATCTGTATGGAACGAAGGCAAACTCGCAAGGTTCATCCTCGCCATTATTTGGCTTCGACGCGGTTAATCATTTTTCATGATATAAGTTTTACCGAAAAAGTATTTCTATCTCTATTAAGTTATATAATTAATTTAAGTTAATTTGTATACATATTTGAATCAAAACAAACCCCCAAAAATGTTTCATTCTTTTAGCTGGCAATCCGCTTTGAACGGTCTTCTCGACAGATTACGGACTAAAGGAACGATGACATTATCGATTATCGCCGGGTGAAATTGAGAGAAAAAGAAAAGAAAATGGTTTTAGATTTCAAGACACGGAATGGCGTTATTTCAGATCAAACTTTTGCCTTCTAGACAAACAAACAATGTATCGGTGCGGGAGATGGTTTGTTAGCAGGGAACAATTAATAGAAATCGTTGCATGTCTGTTTAAGGTCTATTGGCTGATGAGTGTTTCAAATGCTGTGAACGGTTTTGTATGCACTGTGTTAAGCGGCAAGACAAAGTCGGCGAGAGAGTGAGGCAGCCCTCACCTGAATTGCAATTATGTCAAGCGAACGGACAACGTGAGCAGCATCAAATTCTAATCTACTGTTTCTGTAGGTTAATTTGTAGATAATTGGTAAAATCTTCATTATGAAGTCTCGGATTCCCGCGAATGAGTTTCCGTAGGTAAAGATTTTTTTTCACGAATGATTAGCAGGCCGAATTTTATCCTTGTATTTTCCCCCTATCCCCCTCCAACAGCGCTCTCACTTTTTCTCTTATTTTTTTCACTCACCTTTAGGAAAAACAGAAGTATTAGAGTTTTGGTTTTCTGTCCTACTGCTGGAAGTACGCATACATTGAATATAAACGATGTTTTCTTACTTTTTTTAGTATTGTGCCCTATCTTTCAAGTGAACTCTTCCAACTGGTAGCTCGAGTCTCATTCAGTTACTTATGCTGCCGGCGTACAAATAACCTACGTTTACTTCCCACAGCCGCGGATTCGTATTATTGTCTTAGCAACAAAAAAGCGATATTTTAATTAGTAATGGTATTAAAAGCCATTACTGATGTTAAATTAGTGTCGAAGAAACAAATCTAATATTTTCTGGAAATTTTGCATTTTTAAATGAAATTTTACGGTGTTTTTTTTTATATGTAAACGAGACCACACGACTCCTTCACTAGACAAAAATTCCACATATTCTGTAATGGATGCCATGAATAAACACCATTTTTCTGTGGATACTTTGCTTTCCGTTAAACAAGAAAATAAATCTTTAATTTTATCTGAATGAGGTGATTTTTTTTTTTTTTTGTCCGGCGAATTGCATTCTTTTTTATTCGTAAAATCCAAAACATAAAATAACGACGAATTTTACTTTGGAACATCTTTTCAGTAACATAGACAATGCTGGAATTTTAGCTGAGTCAGGGCCTGAAAACCCATCATTTTTTCTGAAAATTCTCTGAAATATAGTTAACAAAAAAGTTGTCTTAGTTTTGAGAGTAGTAAACAATTAATTTCAAGTATTTTACCCATTTTTTTATATATAATGAGAAAAATCTGACTTCCTGTTTTGATTGCTGCATATTATTAGACAGCAGCCTGTAAAATCATCTTTTTCTAAAACTGAAGCAGTTAATTAGGTTTCTGTCAGCTATCACGTTCAGCTTAGCAGCTACGTGACGCTGAACTGTATTATGAAATACACTGGGCTCCCATCTTGAATAAGGGAGAAAAAACAAAAGATATCCACGAATTTGATAACCGTACAGCATTTTTTTTAAGTTTCCCTACAGTTTTTTTTGTGAGCCGCAAGCAAAACGACCAATAAAAATATTCATTTTTTAACATTCGATTTTTTTACGATGGTTTTGATTAGCGATACATTTAAATACCATTAAGATGCTGACAAAACTATTAATAATGGGCATTTAATTTTCCGCTGATTAATTTATTTCAGAATATCCTACTGAATCTTTTCTGCCTTGATCGAACAGCCTCATAAAAAAGAGTAATTTTTTAATGTTTCTATTGATAATATCAGATGAAAATTTTAAGTTTTATTGTTTCTATTGGCATTATTATAGGGCATTGGTAATCATGCAGGCTAGCAGGTTTCTTCAGAGTAGATTAAGTGGTAGAAACAAATCTTTCCATATTTCCTGTTGACGTATCTTCAACATAAGGCAAATCTATCCTCCTTTTATAGAGAGTATCGCGCCACCTATTTGAATAAAATGGATTTTCTTTCTGTTTTATGGATGCAGTAGAAAGTTTAAAATAATTAATTTTACTATTGAAGCTTAACTTTAAAGACTTAGTTCCACATAATATGATGTAAATTATTGTGAAGTAAATTTAACTTTTAAAACCATGTTACGTGTTATTCAAAATTAATTACATTATTATGCAGATTATCGTAAAATTCTATAAAACGACGCAATATATTGTATAAAATTAGGTAAATCATGTAACATTAAGTAAAATACAACGGCAAACAACGTAAATGTTTTTGTAAAATTTGATATCTTTTGTCAGAGCACTTTACTTTGAACTTTTTTATTTCTAGTTATAATCCCAAGGCATACACGATGATTAGGATTTCATTAATCGAAATCTTGGCCTGTCATCTTAACACTTTTGTAAAGATAAAGTAAAAATTTCTTGTAAAATGAAGCTTTTCCCCTAAATTGTTAACAATTATTTTGGGTGGGATGTGTTAGAAATGTTTGGTGTTTGCGTTTGATTTTTATTGCTTTTTGTTTCTCTCTCTTTGATTAATCATGTTGGTAATATGTTTTGACTTTTTAAATATATATAACGTGACGAAGGTAATCCAGAAGAGGATGAATAAATAATAATTAGTTTCCGTTTCATGGTATTGTCTAAACTAAACTAAACTAACTAAAACTGAAATTTACTTGACATATCTTCTCAGTGTTAGAAGCAGGTTAGATTTATCAGAATTATTTGCATTTTCTGCTGCA
This sequence comes from Nautilus pompilius, assembly GCA_018389105.1. NCBI lineage: Eukaryota > Metazoa > Mollusca > Cephalopoda > Nautilida > Nautilidae > Nautilus > Nautilus pompilius. The sequence goes on from JACATO010000118.1 coordinate 415,040, forward strand.
TTTATTTGTACGTGCCATCATGTTGCTTTTATTCCTCTCTATCCTAAAAGTCTTTTTTCTGTTATATTTTTGTGTGATTTGTACTGATGCACTGTATCAAAATGTCTATTGACTGTATATCAATTGCGTCCATTGTCAATATAGTTAATTTTGACATTTGCTAAAGTTATAAGCAACCTGGCTTCTTTGTGTAAATATCTATTAAAAATATCTATAAGCGATCACAAAATCTACTGTATGCATTTGCAAAATTACATTCTTCTTTTGGAACAAGTTTTGCGTTAAAATAAAAAAATTTTTAAATGACACTGTCAGCTTGCAAATAATGAATAAAGAAGTATTTGCGGGTCAGATACAAACTCGGTCTGCCTTGAAAAACGAGGGCCGGAAGTGTTAAGACGTAGGCATTTGCACAACGACTTAATTTAAAAGCTTTTACCGGAAGCAGGCTTGTTTACTTCCGGTTTCACTCGGACAATCACGTCGTCAGATGTGCTTTGCTCATTGTACAGTACACGCCAATCGATACGTCACTGATGTAACTTTTAAAAACAGATACCGGTTTTCATTTCTATTTTTCTGTCCTCCTGCTAAAATAATCAAACCGAAATAAAGGAGAAACAACAACATTTAAGAAAAAAAAAAACTTGATGCACTGTAACAAATGTGGATAAAAAATACACATGTCATTCTGCAATATTGTTTTTTTTTGTAGCAGCGGAATTTATTCTCGAGATTAACTGAACTTGACACTAAAACTGTTGACATTCTCAGGAAAAGACGAGTTGCTTAAAGTGTTATTAGCAAAAAAAATTCATTACAAGGTATGAGTGCACTAAAAACTAATTAACCTCCTTAGTCTTTGCAGAATACAGTTTGTTCAAGACGGAAACATTGGCCCTTCCATGCCTTTCTTTTCAGTAAAAGATACAGAATTTGCATAGTCTTACTTATTTAGACTGAAACAGTTATAAATTTACATGGATGTGTAAGGTCTCGTTACCACAACAACTGGATTTTTTGTGTGTGCAATTAAATCTGCTCTGTTTCGCCATAATCTAAACTTTAATACTTATTTATTGAAATTGTGGCTATGCAAATTTGGAAATTTTAAAACGTCAAAATTTGTGTCGAATCTCTACCCATAAACTGTATAGATGAGCATTTAAAAATGACTTTGTGAAGGCAAAATAATCATCCTTACTAACTGCTGAGTTGTCGTCTGCTGGCTATCAATAATTGCTGAATAACATTAAGATATGAAATTCTGGCATTAACAAGGTAATGGTTAAAATGTAGCTAAAACTCTCGACGCTGTCTTCAGCTATTTCAAAATTATAAAAATACTAACACAATTTTTAAAAATAACGTATTCGAATAATTAAGATCACTGGTATATACATTCTCATTAGTTTACAAATATGCAGATAAATTATAAATATGCCTGCAACGATTTTTTTCCACATAGAATTTTTTAAAGTTTACTTATATAATGAGTTTCCAATGATCATTTACTTTTGTCAATGAATCGACTCACTGTGGACGTTCTTCATTTTGAAATTTTTACTCTCTTTTAAATTTTCGTTAGGAAGAAGAAATTGTCAATCAACTAAGCGTTGGTAATATCTATTAACCCTAAAGAAAATATCTAGTAAAGAAGCAGAATTTTTTTTATAGTTTCACTAAAACAATCATTTGAATCTTTGGAAAAACTTTCCTTCTTTACACTTATTATTTAGAATTTGTTATTTTATAGTTTATTTTATCATTAACTTTTAAAACCTTTTATTAATTGTTTTTTCAGTTGTAACAATTTTTTGAGTTAACTATCTTGTTAATACTTAAGAGATGCAAACTATATCAAACAACATTTGGAACTCTGCTTGCGTTTTCTGCAGCTTGAGATCTACAAGGTGCTATCAAAAGTAAATATACACCCAAACGAGTAACTTAACCCACCGACATTTGGACGAGTTCAGAGCAGAGAAAAAAGAGCATATTAAATTATGGGCTAGTGTTTTAGGTGCATTAAGAATGTATGTAAAAATAAACTGTTTCTTTACAAAATGATTATTTACCTTTTAAAAAGTTCAAAGATATCTTTAATTTTTTAAATTCAAAATTCTAGGATATTTTTAGGCCTAAATAATAAACACATAAGGTCAACAACAAAAGTTACATGAAATCAATATACAAGAAATAGGCTGACCTTTGATTCGTTTTATGTCCAAATTCAATACAGATCTAAGCACTAGATTAAAAACGATAGAAACGGTACTCTGTTGATTAGCGTCATTAAAAGCAGCCTAACAAAGGATGGATCTAAAAGTTTCTGAAGACGAAAGAAATTTTAAACTATTTTTGTATCTATAAAGACTGCTGTACCACTCTAAATTGTTTTTATTTTTCGGATAGGCTTCGATACGTTTTTATTTTCATTAGTCGTCTTGTAATTTGAAGACATCTGTATAATATAAATTTTCTTTAAAAACAAAGGTAAAGTCAAAGTGACTTCGGAAAAATCCAAACGTAATATATTTAACAAAGTATTAAAGTCAGAAAAAATTAAATGGCATCAATATTTTCTTTTTGTTTCTGAATAAAGAAGGATCTATACTTGTAGAAAGATTTTCCTGGTAATTGTTCAAGGTCGCCTGTTTGCTCAGAGGTACCTGGATGTGGTTGTGAAACTGACAATGCTGGATCAGCAGCTTCGACCAGTGCAGAAACGTTGAGCTCGGGAATCCTTCTCCAGAGAACCCTCACAAAATGGACGTGGCATCGAGACAGGAGTGGCAGGCGTTACCAGATGATGTAACGTGTCTCATTTAAAGCACGCCTACACCATTTGGGGGTTCCTGTAGAAATTGTGGTGTCGTTTTATTTTAACATGTTGTGACTCAATTTTGGCTAACAAACACACATTGCTTTCTACAACTTCTGATTACTCCTTGTTTCTTACTTCCAATATATCTAGATTTCAAAATCTACATTATTTAAATGTAAGTACAAAAATAAACGTGCATCAATCTTTCCATAAAGTACACACTGCACAAAGATCCATCGTTACTTTCACTTGAATGAATCACATTAGAATAAAAAATCCTTCTTTTGGTGGCATTTGCATGCCGTTAATATACAAATAAATAAATTCCGTAAAACTCTCATTTAATTCTATCGTCGAAGAAAAATTTAAGATTGCATATGTTCCGTAATACTTAGAATTATTTCTATTTAAACCCTCCCACATGCAAAACGATGTTAACAAGGGAGATAACTCTGGTGAAGTATCGTAATTCTTCCCCATTGTCGATCTTGCGTTAGATAGTGCTTTCTTTTTGTATTGTTTGGTGGTTAAATCCTTATTAGAAATCTTCATTTTTGTTGTAAGAAGAAACCTAAAAGCTTGTAGAAATCTCAGAGAAAACGATGGCAGAAAGATACTGCATACGAAGCCGGTCCTAATGGAACTCGAAACCTCTTCTTCAGCAGTCCAGTATCTTACCACCAGGTCACCATACCGACCTAATAATCTATGATGCAAATGTTCTGAGTTAGGAGATACTTTGAAAAATATTAAGAACATAAATTTTCTTATGTAATCTTAATAAACTGTTAATTATCTAAAACTAAAATTATAACTTGAATATTTAGATTACCTACTAAATGATCTACTGTATGCTAGTAAACGAAATTTATATGTCCGCCTTTAGATCGCTTACATTGACCTGGATTACGGGTGACGATTCTTGCCCTTTGGAAGCGATCTTACATGAATGCTTACGTCTACCCAGAGTTCTGCGTACCACATGGAGAGATCCTCGAATGGCGGAAGACGTGCCTTTGTTAGATATGGACAGCAGCAGAAAATTCAGAAAGAGCTGCTAGTTCTCACTTTCATTTTTACGCTTCACTAAACAAAATCGGCAGCCAGATTGTAAGACAAGTTTTGCGGGGTAGTCGCAAGTGTATGTATATATATATTTAATATCTTAATTTTCATTATCAACCTGCTAATCGAATTCTTAAACCGTTGAGATAGCTTCAGACTGCAGTCGAATGCATGTAATTTTGTTTTACTATTAAGAAACATGAATGTGAATCTCAGTTGCTTTAAAATACTGCTTAAAACGAAAAAGAAATATATATTCTTAAACATCGGAGAAATATTTTATCTTGAATACTGTAAAACAAGTAATTCAGGGTTTAGTTTTAAATAAAACAAAATAATTCTAAGTTAAATGTAATTTTAGAAAGAAGAAATGAGAGACTGTTGGTCGCTTACTGTTATTATAAATAAGGTGACGGTTAGCGTATCTATCAGGTTAGCTGCATTTGATGATAGCATCTACTGGCCTGCAAAATTTGAAGGAAAAAAATACAAAACCAACGACGACTGGTCTAATGAAAGCTTATAAACTTTATTAAATTATTCCAAAGTGATTATTTTGATGCGGAGTGAAGTGAAACTATCTTATTGTTGAGCTTCTTACCAGCCAAACCGGCTAAGCGCGTGGGAGGTATCTTTGTAACTGCGGAGATCGAGGAATTTTTTTTTACTTTTCTGCGCATTTTCAGGCAAAGTATTCGCCGCCAATTTGCAATCCGATGTATTCAGCTCGTGATACCCTCGAATTTTGTGGAAATGTGAAAAACACCAACTAAATTTCGTCCTTTTTCTTATCTTCTACCGCTGCACTTGAGAGCCTTCTCCGGAGGCGATAGCAAGACGGCATTAAGGCTATCCGCATATGTATGTGGAAACTCTATCCGAAAACGTTAAGCTTCTTTTCTGTTATTAGCGTGCACCCTTTAACTTTAGAGTAGCTGCAGCTGTGACTCAGGGTGTTTGGATCGCCTCGATCTCTATTCGCTCCTACGGTGTAACATTAATGAAAATGATAAATCAAAACTCAGGTGATAATTCACGTCATCCCGTTGAGCACAGTTTGCTTCATTCTCCAAAGTAACTCACCGAATGGAGATTTGTATGAGTGACCTAACAAACTATTCTCCGACTACCTGGTATAATGAAGCATCATCAGCGGGGAAGGTACAAGTTCTGGCACCTGAATGAGAGGTTTATTTATTACTAATTATATTTGGTACCTAGGGGATAAAATGTTCACGCTGATTCGCTTCACCCATTGATTCCGTTTCTCTCGATTTAATCACCCTTCTGATAACTGACGGTGATCCAGTATTATTTTCCTAACACAAACAAAATGCATTGGTCGCCTTTAGGTTTCAGCATGGAATATTGATTATTATCAAAGAATTAAGATGTAATTGATTTTCTTATTTTTTCTAAATTTTCGTGCCAATTTTTAAATTATGTATTGTTTTGTATTTACTAAACTTTAATTACCCTGCATATTTGTTTCTGCTCGGTAATTATTACTAACTAGATTTTTTATGGTATCAGTTGGAGAAAATAAACCAAGCAAACGTATATATCCCAAATATTTTTTTAAAAATGATTGCATCTCTTGCACCTACGCGGTTCAGATAGGCCAGAGTTCACTGCCAGCAGGATCCCACCCGCTAACGTTCGGAAAGAATCCAGATTTAATCTTTTTCGTAGCAGTTGAGTAAGAAAAGTCGATAACTTTTGCCATTTTTTACAAGGCGTCTGAAAGATTCCACACAGTCGAACTAAACGACTTCACTCTCAACAGTGAGCCTCCATTCTGTTAACATGGCGAAGGTTTTAATTGTATTTACATCGTTTTACAATAATTATTTTTAAAGTAGTTATCTGTTTTCAAGGGTTTATTTAATAAAAGAAACAGTGCTTCCGTACAGACAGTTATCAGCATGGCGCTTAAACTGAGGTTTTCTCTTATTGAATGGCAATGATATTTGTTGGGAATTTGTGGTTAAGCAAAGTAGGTAATTCTTCTCCGATCCGTTACCTTACGATTTCAGAAAGCGACGTTTCGAATGTTTCCAGCACTTGACATTTTCTTCAGAAGAAAGAAGAAAAGAAAGGCACTTTTTAAGCATTTCTTAAGGAAGTAAACTTTGTTTCCAGAGCAAACATCTCGGAAAACGACTCTTCCCATGCCCGTTAAAGAAGGCGTGAGACGATTAGCTACTTCATAACCACATCCAAGTAAATAGGTTTTTACATGATTAAAACTTCAGTCATAAACAGCTACGATAGCCCAATTTGGAACCATGTAAGCTACACCGCACGCGAGAGTTGTAGCTAAATATTGACGCTATATTGTTTACCGAAATGACATGGTTACCACTAATGAGAGCTCTCAAACCTGTATAATGTGGGATATAGTACTTCCGTCTTCTGACAGACTGGCATAAAAAACCGAAATGAAAACATGCTACAGGTTTGACGATCCATATTTAGTTCTCCAGAGAGAGTCGAAATCTGCCACATCACATCAGTATTCGCCCATTCGCCGCTCCTCCACCGATATGTAATAAGTATATCTGCGTGATCGGCATTGCTAAATTCTGCCTTCTTTTCACTGGTTTGTAAGCCATTACTACCAGTTCTCTTAAATTTCTGAAAATGAACCCGAATGGCCTCGTTTGTCAAGCTTTCTTGTTTGCACTGTTGCTCTTGTTGTTAGGTGCGCTACAATTATCTGAGAGCTCTTTGTAAAGACCACGGGCTGAAGGAAGATTCTGGAAAAGGAATGAAGGTAAGACCAGCTTCAAACGTCCACCAAACCGTACAATTTGGTTTTGAGAATTAAAACCAATCATGGAAAGTTTAAAATATAAATCGTATTGGCTACTATAGTCCAAAGGAAAGAAAACGAAGGTTAACAGTTTTTTTTTTTAAAAAAGCTAACCGAAGTGTTTTACTACTTTTGTTAGAAAAAGAATCCATAAATATGTCTGTTATTTTCTCCTAACTCTATTTTCAATTCTTAAAACAGAACCAATCGTACCTCACCAGCCACAGTTTGGAGATTTTTAATTACTTTAGTGTAACAGCCACTGAAGCTTACTTTATGCGCATTTAAAATAATTTTTAAAGTGCAAAAGGTTTGCGTTGGTTTGCTCTTTAGTGATTATTTATTAACGTGGCATTTACTCTCTCTCATATTATAAGTAATCTAAATTCCACATGGAAATTAACTTTTAGTTCTTCATAGCATCCGATAGATTGTGCTTTCCAAGTGCAGTTAATGTCTTTGGGGTAAGATGTTTTGTCAGTTTAAGACAAGTCACTACTTTGATCAAGTTCCATAATACATTGCATCCGTGTGGCTCGACTTGTGTTGTGTGCGTTGATTGTCAAAACAAACATGCAGGTTCGATCTGTCATTTGCGTGTCCCACTCTACTCGGATATTGCAACCGCCGCCTTTGAGGAGCATCTATCCTCTGTCTTGACAAATGCTTTACTCAGAAAACATTCAGACACAGACTAGCTGCCTGGCAATATTTTTACGCATCTGAACAAGGTCGTCGAAAGCCTCGATGTGGCTGCTGCTAGTATTTAAAGGTAGTCCCTGCCTACGGTAGATGCCTTAAGTCTGCCAGTTGTAGATCACGAAACTATACAGGAGACGTTCACATAGATCCCTTTCGATAAAAGCAATCGGAAAATATTAGAATTATTCAGTAAACCTGCTGCCGTTTCCTAGTGAGTTTTGAGGACGAAAAGTAACTTCAAATCAAGAGAGTGCCGCTACTAAATGGTAACAATTCCACACAATAATACTTGAACTATTACTCTATTTTAAGGGGGAATTTTTTTTAAAAATTTTATCTTCTTCTTGTGTAAACATTTCAACTTTCCGCGGGGTACGTACATAAAATAAGTATAATATCCAGATTTTTCAATATCCTGACTTTGACAGAATATTAACGTTCGGTTGGTCTCACAATTTCATTTTGCATTTTGAAAACAAATAGTGGAGACAACGCACCCTTCAGAGTGCTTCCTTTGAGAGACTTACTTTCTTTCGTCACTATTTGATTACGCTCTTTAATTTTTCAGTCTGCCAATTATGACTCTGAAGTCCGACCCTGCGTAGTTTCTTCCCAATTCATGCGTCTGGCGTTTTATTAAACCAGCTGAAAGTGCTGTCACTTTCAAAAGACCACGTGACTAAATAATTGATTCTAGGTAATTTGTCTTTGGTTGGTATCCGACTAGCGCAATGGTTATTGAAAGTTCTGGCGGGTACTTCTGTCCTTCGCCTAGTCAAGTGTCTCGGCACGAGTGGCTGCCGACAAGCGAAAATCCGTGTTCTAACTTTGAATGCAAAATTCAAACACGGCGAGACGGTTAACCCGCTTAAAACCAAACTGACTACTAGCTACACTGGTGCAAGACTCTCTCACCTGCACAAGTCGATCTTGTACTAGTTAAATGTTTTGCCAAGAATTATTACGCATGAGTTCTGACGATTGTTAGACATAATTTAAAGGTACGTAGTTTTTCACGCTTCAATAAAAAATTCAAATGTAAGAAGATTATTTTTATTTTTACTTTATCTGGTTCTGACATTAGCTTTTATGGCTTGAGCTTAATGGAATCTTTAAAAAAAATATATTATACAATTTATTTAAGGAAATCCCTAGATAAAACTCGTTTTTATTTTGCTATTAAAATGCAAAGTTCATCCTCACATAGCACTTAGTAACTTTCACAAATAAAGGCTGGCCTTATATATAGTATTTACACAGTTTAGAGAAGAGGTTTTTCCCAGGGAATGGCGGAATATGACTTGTGAAACAATGCCTATCGGCTAACGGTATTAATGAATCATTGATGAAGCATAAATAACGATAAATGTAATATTAATAAAGAGTTTTGCATAATTTACGTTCTCTTTTCTGTACTGTATATACTCATCAAAACTACCAAAATTCAAATTAATGTAAAAACGTATGTCAGTTTAAGCGAAGTACTTGTTGTCAAAGTCTTTTTGTATTGTATTCTTCGTTTGAAGAGAGAATGCCGACTCTTATGTAAAATAAATCACAAAGAAATTATCCAAAGTCGTATAGACGGCATCATGTTTATTGATATTTTAACTGTGTAGCATTAGAATTTTGTGTTATTTGAGAACACTGCTTCACTTCTCATCTTTAATTAACCAGTGATACATCCTACCTGTTTATAATACAACACTGGTAAGAAGTTTAGCCTCATCCTAGATTTGCAATAACAAAATCTATTTTCAAATCTAAGCTTATACGTCTTGACACTTTACCTATGAATTCTTATAAATGTCTGTTCTTGAATATTTAGTCCTGAATGAGTCGTATTTGACGTCAGATCTTTAAGATCTTTTCGTTTTACTTTATATAACTTGTTTCCATGCTCCAATACAGGTTCAGTGTATGACTGTTTAATGTTATTCCAAATTTCCTAAAATGACATCCACAATTCATAGCTATAATGACACGTATAACCTCGATGTTGTTTATATATAGATTTTGTGCAAACCAAGACATCTCTGTGAATGTTCTGTCAGCCTCTTTATTTTCCAGATAGTCTTTCACCAGTTTGCCGGTATGCTGGGATCGTATCATTATTATGTTAGAAAACCTGCAAATGAAATGCCTTCCAAACAGAATGGCATGATGGATGAGAACCTTCCTGTCACGTGTCGGCAGTCAGTATTTCTTTCCATTTTATGGAAATCTCCGACAACCCTAACTGATGTGCAGCGCTATACTTATATTCATCTATTTCCCTGCAACAATGTAGTCGTTGTATACTGAATGTTATACTGGTCCCAAAATCCACCTTTGAACAAACTGTAATTTATTACTGCCAAACTGTTCAGACGTAGAATCTTCTGTAAAGAGCGTCTTCTTCCAAGTTTGGTCATCCCACTGTTTCACTTCTGCTAGCCATTTCAGCTCTGCCGTTTTGTTGCCTCTTCTCAGCGAAGGTTTTAGAGCAGCTACACATCCACGGGAACCACTTCGCGCTGAGGAAACGTTAACAGCCGTCCCAGAATCTAGGTTATCCACAAGTGTCTACTGGCTCGTCGTGTATCATACAGATAACATACCTTAAGATATTTAACATCACTTTCGGAGAATTTTAACTGTCTTCCTTGACCGCGTCTATTGTCAACAATACCAGTTTCGCATAACCTTCTCAGAGTCTTTCATGCAACTTCTTTGAAAACATGAAGCCTGGCTGCAATCTACCTCTCGGTGTGCCTCCACTACATAAAACTTTGATTTCTGTTAGCTTTACATGAGATTTTCCTTTCCCAGAAATCATAATATCCACAACACTACAAATATATCACTGCCTATAGTTTTATGGTATTGCGGGTGTGGCATTTTCTGATTGCTTGCATGATGAAAAATCGCAGTATACTATATAAATACATGAGTATGTATGTAGCAGTTTGTCTTTAGATATGAGATCCGATTATATCACGTGTTATTCGCATTTTTATATCTTTTTTGGTTTTCATAATTATTTCCTATCCTGTATATATACAGACAGTTTCTACTCATTTTTTCTATAGTTTAGTAAACAAAAACGTATTGTTAAATATATTCTTTCTTTATACATCAAACATCTTAAACTTGATACATTATAACAGATTTTCGAAATCCCCCCGATCGGTGTAGTCGGAGGCACGTGTCTCCTCGGGAATAGCTGTTGAAGCATCAACGATTCTTTATTAAATTTCGTGGATGGTGGGTAGCTCATTTTGTATTGTACACCTTGTTCTTCAATACAGCTTACAGAAACAAACTTGGTGATGAGATCTATAAAAATTGGCGGTTATTCAAATGGTTCACGTGGTTCCTTTCACCTCCCAGTAAAGTGTTCATCGAAAGATTCTCCATTTTTTCTCACAGTTTAGAAACGTAATATCAGGGGTCTGCTGTTGCTTTACATGGCACCATCATCTGTGAGCTTCTGAATGAAACACATCTTATCGTTGAAACAGAAAATGCCATTTTATAGCAGTGTACAAAACTGTTTGTACTTAATTTTGTAAGTGTATTTTAATTATAAATTAAATGACAAATTTTCAAAAATGTATTGTGAAAACATTGCATCAACAAAATCAAAGAGAATATTTTCTGCTTAAAATTTTATTTAATTCTTAATTTATTAGAAATGTAGACAATTTAATAGATTTAATTCTTAAATTCCTTATTAAAAACTGTATAGCATTTTCAAAAAAATAATTAATTATCTATTGCCTTGATTCTGGGCATGACGGTTTTCTTCCACAAGTATAAATAAAGTATTTATTTAGAGATATTCTATAGGTTAGTCTTTGAGTCGCATAAAAAAATTATGGGAGCCCATCAAGGAAATATCATTTCTCCCTTTTCTATCTTGAATCATGTAGGTGAACCAGGACTTTCTGTACCTCTGCTAAGTATTGACACATGATAATGATGATGATAATGAAGATAACTCTGATTGATTGAATAAATACGTTCTTGTTCCATCAAAACTGTAGCAATTAAAGTTAATTAAATTCAAAGTTTATTGTAATTTACAGATTCTTAAATTGCATAATGATTAAATGAGTAAATTTCATTAGAAATTAATATAGGTCTACTGGATTAAATAATTTAATATAACTGGCAATCTCCATGTCATTCTAATTTTATGAAATTAACTCCCATGTATTTACACTGATAGAAAATTCGTTTAATTTAGCGAATCCTAACGACATTTGGTCCAAATTTGAATGCAGGGAATGACAAATAGCATAATGTAAGTTGCACTGCGGAATGTTTGTATAGTGAAAAATAATTATATTATTAAATTACATCATTTACTTTAAAATCAATTTAGGAAAAAGACCATTAAAATTCTAATTAACGCTTACTTAACTTCGAACAATTAACAATATATGAGAAACTATAAAATAACTAAAAGTGAATTATCTGAATTCTAACAATCTTTCTTGACAAGATAAAGTAACCTTTTTACACCCTAATTAAAGAAAATTTCTGAAAATATTCAGATTTTATTTTAATCACTTTAACAAATTTGCTGACAAGATTTTTGATTTCGGAGAAGATGGGTGGAAAGGAGGGATGAAAAGTAAAATTTCTTATCTGAATTATTGTTTTGCTACTGTCAGAACACGTAATAATTTATAAATCATTTCAAAGTTAAATAGCTTTAATTTTTATTGACGCTAAATTTCTTACAATCACAACTTATAAAAGTTTTCGAGCTAGTTATGTCTGAGTCTACCGTTGCCATTGTTTAGAGCATTTAGCAGAATTCCATGTCATCTCTGTCAAAGGCATTACGCAGCAAGACTCTATCTAGTTTGACGAAGTGCGTTCTTTATCATCTTAATTGGATTCCCTTCTCCTAGCTTCAGACTAATTAGTTCTGACCAGTTGATGTTCTATGTCTAATTTCCTCAGAGAATTTTTTTAATCTGGTTTGTCGAAATCCTTTTGTTTACCTCTTTTTTTTCGATCTGTTGTTACTTTTGCTGTCTCTTTATCAAGATTCTTTTTACCAGTACCTGTTATTTTGTTGCCTTTTCTCTTCTTTTCTTGTATTCTCAGATTTTTATCAATGTAGTTTTTAATCTCCTTATTTTGATTCGCTTTTATCCCAGCTTGTGTTCAATCCTTTAGTTTCTTTCCATCTATTTATTTAAAAGAATTTGTTATTTTCCTTTCTTCTATTTTGTTATTTCTCCCTTTTTATTTTATTTATTCTTTTGACGCAAAATAACGTAAGTTTTCTTGTTACAGTGTTGATCGAAATTCTTTGACCACTTTTAAAAAATTACTTTAATGTCGATAATATTTAAAAAATAATAATCTTAGTAAATATCGATTCTTGTGAATTTTTCTTTTACTGAGAACTCCTTTCCTGACTACTAGATACATAGGGCATCTCACTGGAGCCTTGGTTACTAAAAGAGTTACCTGGTTAAGGTAGGAGTAATCAACGTACGAATCCGTCAAGTGTTACTTGAGGAATCCTTACCACGTGTGCCTTGGTAAATCTGTTCTACCAGAATTCCTTTATTTGGCCTTCGAGAGGATATCTAAGTGTGCCATAATAAACTCACGCGGACGCAGTGGTAGAAAAATAAACAGTGGGTGCATTGACTAAGCTGATTCTTAGAAGAGCGTTCAAACTGTTCTTGATGAACTAAGCCAGGAAACTTTAGTTACATACTATGAAAAGTAAGAAAGATTCTACAGTTAACCAAAACCAAGAAAACCAACAGAAGGCAATACACGCCTGTTTCTATCGCAACTAAGTGTCCAGCCAATTCATTTAACGTTTTATATTAATATTACGTAAATGTTGCTTAAATTTAAACATCTTTTCATTCTCAAACAGGCATTGGCAACGTAAAGGTTAGAAATGGCTGTGCACACGTCATAGTTGTGGTCAGTGCTGTGTGGCGATCGAGTTAGTCTTACGCTTTACACTCTTACTTTATAAATACTTACAATTACCCTCAAGATTGCTGTCTTAGGGAATCAAAATAAGATATTTATATCATTATATGTTTACAATAATATGTGACTAATTTTTATGCTGAAAACAAAATCATGAATAGTAGTGGAATATGTTTGAACGGAGTGGATTTTAATGTTTGATAAACAGTAGTTTGATTTATATTATGAGTTAGTATATCCAACCCATGTTTTTGGTTATTTATAGTGTTGACCAAGCTAGAGTTTTGAAATAGATCGTAAAACGTGCTGCTTAGGTAATCTGTTATTACCAACTTTTCTGCTATAAGCATTGCCTGGCCTACCAGCTGATTTTTAAATTCTACCTTATAATTATCATGCTACAATGGTTACTATGGTGCATTATAACCGTAAAGAAACATAGAAACGGGTTTTCTTAGATAAAAAATCTTCTGCGGTTGAGGGTTTACTATAAAACGGAGTATTATTTACCTTGGACATAATAATTATATCGAGAAGACAACAATCGCTTTTTGTGGCTGATTTGAAAGTTTCAACTCATTTCAGTCGACGACTTTTGTTTCATGGTAAAGTTAAGATCATAATGAAATGTCTGTTGAATGTTCTTAAAAGAAATACATTTTATCTTTACGTCAATCCAAATTGCACATCATATCATGACAATTCTGCCACCATACATGACTAAATATCGGTTCTCGTTAGGTCTGATCCAAACATAGGTGATAAACTTTACCTTGGAATTAACTGACACTTGGACACATATAAGAAACGAATACATGGCGCAAATACTCGATGGCCTTTCCACTGACCAGATTCATAGAAGCATTTTATTCAAATTTGACATTAAGAGTTTCCTTACAAGCTTCGCAAATATGCCTTTAAAAAGTTGTTGTTTTGTTGTTGTTTTGGGAGGGGGGCTGATATCTGTTAAATGTAGGATTAAGTATGAAAATCCTGACGAGTGATGACGCGTTCTTGTCAAGGCATCGTCGCTGCTGACAACATTTCGGATCTCCTAACCGCAGTTCTGACCATTTGGATCGGTGAACTTTTCGATGGCATTGGCCAGATCTGTCGACGACTATGGCCTCGTTACTAACGACCTCTGATAAAATTGCGGCTTCAGCCTCTTTTCAGTATTGGTAATTTTTTTCCTTTAAAACCTCTCGTATGTATCATGCGATATGTAAATTTTGGTCAAGTATATTTATTTGTAGGGTGTTACCAAATTAATACATCTGTTTACAATTACTAGAGATAGAAGTGGAGCGCAAAAGCAAATTGTGTATTATTCGAGGAGACATTTTTAAAATTTATTTTGAAACAGTTCAAATAAATAAATTTCCTAGAACTTTATTTTATTTCAAATAATTTTTGCCGTTAATGCGGAGACATCCGTGTTCTTTTGATCCTGAGACATTTAGAATAATCAACACCGTTCTAATACCTGGTCAGTTTTGTAATGAAATTCCCGCCCGGTAACTTCGCCGAGCAGATTCGCGCATACTTTGGATAGCGGTGCTGTTAATTTTGTCGTCGACTGCTATTAAGAGCGATTCGCAGGTTGGATCAAATTAAACTTTAGACCAGAAAATAAATAAATAAACAGACGTTTCCTAAACAGTGATGGTAAAGAAAATTGTCAAAAAAAAGAAAGATGCGATTTGATTCGAGTAAGGGATTATTTCACGTGGATGTCAGATCAATGACGCCATGTTGAGGCTGTGCAGAAGTAGCTCCCTGCGCACAAGACGTCTAATAGTCAACGTGAGGCAAAAAATTGGCAATAACTCAGTATAGATGCTAACAGTCAATTGGCGAAAATTTAAAGCGATGATTAAAAGAGAAATTTCTTCAAAATTAAAATTAGGATTAATGTTTACATTAGATTTATCTAATGAGGCAAAATAAACGTAAGATTTTGAAAGCACTCACAATGGTGGAACGATAGCTATCGGTGCAGTTTCCAAGGAGATTTAAACTGCTGCCATAGTAACTTATTCTTTTATTTTGTGCCTAAATTTCTTTCTTTTAGAAATAGTTTGAAGATCTACGTTTATATAAAGGGAACAATTATGTGCTTTGCGTTTTTCGGAATCGGAAAGTGTTATTTATTTTAAAAAAACATATTGTTAACTGTTTGCACGTTAAGAATATCTGTCTTTTGTTGTATTCCTGCCCTGTCCTGATGTTCAAGTTCTGAGGACATCTAAGAGCAGTGAGTATACGGTTACTAGCTTTGGTGACCTCGCAATTTACCTGGGCATGATTAGGGGAGTCATGAGCGGTAGTTAGGGTGGGATGCAGTCAACAGTAACTATGAAATTTTCACCACGCAACCGCCTGATGAAGTAAAAAACCCAACCACGGAGGTACCTGAGCAAAACTGAGCCGGCATCGATCGGGATTCGAATTTGGGGCGCTCCTCAATCATAAAAAAATCCAACAGACTACCACTGAATCATCGCGCCGCTTGTTAGAATTATTAGCCACACAAAGCAGCGCTGTCAGGATTTCTCCGTGTTTACAGTTGAGCCATTGGTAAGTTCTTCCACTTTTTCTCCAATGTCCCTGCATCTTTCTCTACACGTTAGTCCAGTCGATTTCGAATCTTTTTTTTTTTGTCCACATTTTTGGGTGTTCGAAATGTTCTCTCCTACTCAGTGGTACCAGTATTTTTATGTTTCTTTTTCATCTGTTCCACTGGTAATCGGTAACAGCCCGTCCATATTAGCGCATCAGAAACAGAAATGCAAACCCTAGTCAAAATATTATTTTTCTTAATTCAAGTGTGAATGCTCGAGCGAAATCTTTCAGTAACTGGTATTTCTTTAGGTTTTAATATGGCATTTGAAGAGTGTTAAATACTGTTCATTTCAGATATTTGTGCAAAACATTTAATAATTATTATATTATATACAGGGCTGTTGCTTCATAAGTTAGTTGCCCTATTTTTCTTGTTATTTTTAATTCTGAAGAACTTATCAGGAATAGAGTGCACTCCATAAAGCTTCGAGCAGCGGAGGATATCGTTATGGGAAAGGTTACAACTCTGCGTGAATGCAAAACATCCGTTTGAACATCTGTCATTTCTTGCTTCAGCGTTCATATATTTCCTCTTCTTTACCTTAAAATCGAAACTTTATTTATAGTTTTAAATAATAAAAATAACGAGATCGAGGGAGAATTTTCGCCTCCTCTTGACTAACGAAACTGCAAACCAGCGTCCAGCGGCTAGAATTATTCGAGTGCAGAAATGAATTCTCATCGCAGAAATTTCTCAGATGCAGCAGAAAACTGACCATATTCATTTCCAGCTGATTTGAACAGTAACTGATTCTTTCGGGTATCTTCAGTCGTCACTACAGGCGGAAAAACAATTGTTCAGAAACTAAGTTTTAACTAAATGCAATAAATTCTCGGCGGTTACCGTGAATATTAATGATGTAAATCAGCTGAAAAGATGGCGCTAATAAATGGTTGTTTCCAGGAGGTCTGACCTTTTATAATAACACACCGTGGCGTTCTGCTGCTCTGAAATAACTGAACCTAATCTAAACTATATCTTAAAAATAAGTTTCTAAATTACAGACCGTCTTAAAAATTATACGATCCTTGTGAAAAGCATAACTAATATGAGCTTTAGATTATGTTTAACGTCGGGTTGCTTTAATTTAATTTAGACTGTGATAAAAAGAATAAAGTTTATATCAGGAATTGTGAAGTTCTGAAATATTAATTTGAAATTTGATTAGTTCAAATTTTCTATTACGCATTTTCTTTGATATTTAAGGATCGTAACCACAGTTTTATGTGTTCACTAATGCTATAGACTAAATGCTATACCATGAACTGCAGAAGAATAAATGTCTTGACCAGGGATAAAGAAGAAAGAGTTTACATAGAAGACGGGCTGGCGATTATTCACTGGCAGATGGACGGCTATGGGAAAAATGAAATCTGAAGAGGATGTAGGCAAGACACCATTAAGGCGAGTCAGTACGTAAGAAGTTTGCAATCAGTAACTATAGACTGATTTCACGAGCTTTGTACACCCGTGAATAGAAAAAAATTTGAATAAAGATTTTATAAAAGGGAGCGTCATCGAGTTTAAGAGAGGGGCTTTCTGTCCTTTGAAACGGCCGGAATAATCCTTCTGACTGATTAGAAAAGCTTTAATTGTTAAACAGTACGATTTCAAGAAACGCATCTTTAATCAAATGTTGAAAAAGACTAATTTAAACATTATAATTAATTTTACTTAGACGCTTTGATCACTAATCCACTATTTATATACTCTTGTCTATGCTGTGTTCCTCTAAGAGAGAGACAGTCGTAGCACGTGTTTGCGCATAGAATTGAGCTTCGTTGATGCGCATCACGAACTCGACAGTTCACGTTCTTTTAAAAACTGTAATTCTTTCTAAAAAATTTTAAAGCACAGAAAATTAGTTTTCTTCATTGTTCTTGTTAACATGCACTGGCAATTCATAAGGACCATTATCGTGTTTCTACAAATGAACGCATTCCAAACCAAAATGGTGATTGATAAACCAGTCCCGCTACAAATGGCCCGGGTGCGACATCAATCAGTTTATTGATCAGTTCAACAGCTAAATGCTTTTGAAAGAAACGCTCGCGCAAATAAAGAATACAAAGATGTTTCGCTTTTTTCTCGGCTAAAAAATTTAAACAGTAGATCTGATGTTTAGTATTCTGATTTTCTTCTCTACTAAAAATAATTCAATTAAACACAACTTTAGTATTCTGATGGAGTAGTTACCCACTGGACATATTTGTTTCATTCGTTAATGCGCAAATTTCTGTCACGAATTAACGTGGGCTTGGGGTGGGGGGAAACCGCGCTTGTTGTACGTTGGATATCTTCATCACATTGATTTTTTTAAAGGTTTACTTATCATCGGCATTCTCTATAAGAAAATAATTAGTTTTCAAAATTGTATTTTAAAATATTTAAAGAAACAAACATTGCCTCAAACGAAAAATATCTGTAGTCTCTCTCTCTCTCTCTCTCTCTCTCCGCCCTCTCCTCTCTCTCTCTCTCTCTCTCGTACTTAATGTAATGCCAGTCCTCAATGCTTTGTTTCATTTATAACTAAACTAGCAATGCACGAAGCAAAGGTTGATTTTTATATTTGTTTATCCATAAAACATTTACCGTTAATCACCTACTTTATTTAAGTATCCAGCGAAAATTATAAGATTAAATAGTAATAAAATCATCAAACGTTACTTTGTATGTTTCCTTTTATCTTTAACAGCAAATCTGCATCTGTTAATGACGGATTTAAAATAACGAGATTCGGCTGTCCAATTAAATAACCATTTAACAACTGGATATATATTTTTTTAAAAAAAACACATTATTAAAATTGTTCGTTGTCAAAATATACTCATTTGTGGTTAATCAGGAAAATGTTACCTCTGGCGGTAATTTTTGGTTACTATAATCAATCTAAAATATAAGACACCTGCTTTAAATTAGATATCAATGATTTCATTTAAATTCAACCTCTAAATAACTTTCTTTTTCAATTTTTAGGGAAATTAACATATTTTACGATCTAATTCCACGGGATATTGTTATTGCAAGGTAGTGTTTTTGGCAAAGGGAATAAATAGAAAGTTAAGAATACAAAAATGAGCTTATCAACGTGGTTGAAGTGCTTGAAATTCTAACTGAAATAGCAGTTTCTCTCTATCCATCAATTAGTTGGCAAGCGGGTAGATATTTTGGTTCCTCTCGCCTTTTCATTGGCTTGTTAATCTGAGCAGATTATGTCCTGATGCTCCAATGTACTTTGACCAACGGGCACAAATTATACTAATCCCTCTTTTCATTAACTCCTCTGCTGAGATTCTCTCCTGAAATACCAAAAGTCGTTGAAGTACGCCTATAACAAAATTATTATGATAAACCGAACTGGAGTTTAAAACCCGCTGACGCCAGATGAGAAACAGCTATTACTTCCCATCTTATTGTTTCTCTTAAAAGAAAAATGCCATTAATAATCACTGAGCAATCCTATGTTATCTATATATGTATGTGCGCAACAAAACTCTCGTCAACGCTAAATAGTGTCTCTGAATTACGCAGTGAGTCCGTGAATAAGTTCATTTCATCCTACGTGATAATATTCACAGCAATACAGAGAAAATCCTTCTGTGTGTTCATATAATAATAATAATAATATATATAATAATAATAATAATAATAATAATAATAATAATAATAATAATAATAAATAATAATAATAATAATAATAATAATAATAATAATAATAATAATAATAATAATAATAATAATAATAATAATAATATCTATGTATTCTGAGAGACAGCTTATTAAATTCTGAAATGTTTTCCAATAAACCAAAAGCAAAGAAATGTCCACATATTTTTCTTAAAAACGTTTCTAATGAAATCAGAAACAAGATTCTGCTGGTCGATGATATTCCCAGAGCGACACTAAATCCGATTTTTCCAATATTAACTCAGTATTCTCCGTTTTCTTCGGAGATTTTCTGGAGCCGAGGAGCCGTGTGTCAGCATCAGTGGGGGATAGAGAGAGTTTTGAGTGCAGGGTTAGTCCCTCGCATGTGTGAAAGTATTGGAATTTTTAATCTTTTTAGAACAAATAAAGGGGAAAACGCACTTGTCTCTTTTGAGACGTTTACCGAAAGCCATCGCCGCCCGCTCGTGCTGCGACAAACCAAACAACGTTTTAATTTATTTAGAGTTTGGAGAAATGGATAAGTATATCCTCCTTGTTTATTTCTTTCATGTATATGTATATCTGACGGGTTATCGATAGCCTAGGATGAAATAGCTTCATCACTGATATGGCGTCTACGACTTATAAGTTGGTGCATTGCATAAGATGAAATAACTATAAATTATACCCTTTTTTCTTTTACTTTTACACTTAGTTGTAAATTAACCGACTGTGATTTTTTGTTCTTACGTCGAGACTTCTGCGCGCATATTCCAAGCTTATTTCTTCTTCCTGGTGTGGTGTACTATAATGTCTTGAAATGAAGAGTCAGGTGCTAATTCTGGATAGGAAATAAAGTATTTATAACAAGTGAACATCGAAAGTAAAACAAAAAAAAAAACAAAAACATTTTAAGTTTGTCAGTAGTGAAATAGTCGCAGGGTGTGTTATTGTCACTTTGGTCTAGCATAAGAAATCCCTCGAACAGATGACATGAATTATTATTTTTTTAAATTAATTATGCTATCAACAATTTTTTAACTTAAATAATCGGGAAAAAATGATAAAGTCACGATATTATCGCACATTGTTTCCGTTTTTGTTTTCCTAAAAAATCAATTGTTGGTTCCGATTTTTATTCTACAAAAGTTATCTCTCCTAAGTTCGGTTATGATATACAGCAGTGTGCAAATGTCTTGGATAAAAATGACTAGACTTAGAAAATGGGTTCTTATTTTGTAGAAATTAGTAACTGTTGTATGTTTTCTGTTTTAATCGAAAGGTATCGGTGTCTTTAAAAGATTTATAACATTAAGATCCATTTTGTAATTGCACAGTCAAAATTTAAATGTTAATAAAATAATTTGCATGAAATCGACGTGTGCAAAAGTGTTGCATAAACTACAAAATATCAAAATATATATTTTGTGCTATAATAGTTTAGAATAGTAGAATATAAATATTAAAAAACTGTCATTTTCCACTATTCTAATTCATTTTTGTTCAATATAGTGATGCCGAGAGCTCGATATTTGACCCCCGAACAGCCCGCCACAATCGTTCGCATCAAAGAAGATGGGGAAACTGAGTGGGTCATTGCGGATCGTATCGATAGCAATCAGTCGACGATATCTCGCACCCTGAAAGGTTGGAAAGCCGATGGGAGCCTAATTTCGAAACGCAGAGCCGACAGACAGCGGAAAACGACGGCTCGACAGGATCGTCTGTTCTCCTACATGTTGAACTCGGACCGATTGCGCACTTCCACCGACATCCAGACCGCCTTATCAAGGCACCATTGGATCCAGTTGGCCTCGTGCACCATCAGACGGCGTTTGATCCACATCGGACTGTTCGGGCGATCGGCACAGAAGAAGCCGTTCATCAGTCTGGACAATCGTCGCAAGCGACTGCAGTGGGCTAGCGACCATCTCCACTGGACCGTGGCCCAGTGGTCCCGAGTGTTGTTTTCCGACGAAAGCAAATTCGTGATGGTCCACTCGGCGGGTCGGGTGAACTGAACGTTCGGCGATCGGTGTCCGAGAAATACCATACTAGTTTCACTTGACCGACTCTACAAGCAGGGGGAGATTTGGTCATGGTTTGGGGCTGTTTTCAATCGTCCGGTGTCGGTCCGTTACATAACGTGGAGGGTCGAATGAATGCTCATGACTATGCTAAAATTGTCTCGGACATTGTCGAACCATATATGTGTGACGATATGCTCCTGACGGCCATCTATCAGCAGGACAACGCCCCCATCCACAGCTAGTAGTGTCAAGGCCTTGATGGCAGAGTTGCGAATCCCCCTCCTCGACTGGCCGGCTCAAAGCCCGGATCTCAATCCCTATAGAAAACATTTGGCACTCGATTAAACTCAGCGTTAGTGACAAAAAACCGAAAAGTAAAACCGATTTGAAACGGAAAATCGAGGAAGCCTGGTCGGAGTTCAGTAGTGACAATTGTCAGCGTTTGGTAGCCAGCATGCCTCGTCGTTGTGAACAAATTATCAAGAATTTCGGATATTCTACTCATTATTGATAGATCTGTTCACTTTCTGCATAATTGGAATTGAATCTGAATTGATCAGATAGCTCTCTAGATTTTATGCAACACGTTTGCACAAGTTGATTTGATGCAAATGATTTTCTAAAAATTATAACTTTTCTTACAGTGAAACAATATGCTTGATATTATTGGAATAGATGCACAACAGTAATATAGAAATACATAATTTTGTTCACATGGTGTAGCAATCAGATGCTGGCTAAAACTACCATCTGAGTGTAAAAATAAGTTTGCCGGTATGTAAATCAGATTTTTATCGTTGTCATTCAGCCAAGGATATCGCGCCGTACTTCCTGCTGCACTTCATGTGTTAGTACACCTCACGTTCTTTCACCTATCGACGCAAACTGTGCTGCGACCGTTCGGTATACGGTGTTTCTGGTATGGCGCCGTGGAACGGTTTGGAAAGATCCGGGTCTGTAGCCTCGAAACGCGATGTGAGCAAACGGAAGGATTGGCGTGCGATTAACTATGACCAGTGTTTGGAAACGTTTCTCCATCAAATATGCCGAAGGCGCCGTCTCTTTACTCGTGGAAACTACTCGGCGAGCTTCGAAACAAAATCGATTATATAGGAAATCATTCAAACTTTCGTCATGCAAAAAATTGCTGTTTTCCTCCTCAAAAAAAAAAAAAAACGGCTGTTCAAAACATTAAAGAATGTCAAGATCTTAATGTAGTATATTATGTGCTTATAAACTTTGCGGGGTATTTCAATGTCTAACAACTGCCTAGAACTAAAAAAATATTGCTTTACAATGCTCAAAGCCACGAATTCATCAACTTCCACGTAGCATCCATTTTTCAGTGAAACAACGTTCAATCTCATATACTGCTGCCATCAACACATTCTCCAGCTGCTGAGGTGCGATGGGAAGGAAAACTGTCTCTATTCAGGCCTTGTTATTGCAGTCATCACAATTTCAAAAATATCAGGATCTGTCGAAATGGGAAAGTTCAATTCCTGAGAACAAGGGAGTTATATGGGCTTCTTGAGAATGTTTCTTCGACAGCCAAAGTTGTCTCTTCACTTGTGCCACGGTCTACAAGGGAGTTTTCTGTCATTAACTGCATCTTTTTTCATTAATTCTCGGATGGAGAATTCTCGTTGTTATGGAGTATAAACGTTTTTTTTTTTTTAATGAACTGACTGACTCGAATTAAACAAGTCAGAAGATACAGTTAACCTCCGCATTCGTTGCCACTTTGGTTTCAAAACAGTCGGAACAGCGAAACTGCGTTTATCGGTGATGCACATTTTAAAAATATTTGCGATGCAGAAGAAAAGTTTCTGACATCAGAATTTAAAGGAATAATTTTTGTTTATCGTAAAAGTAAATGCAAAAATTATATTATTATTAAACAAAAATATACACAAATTACGTTACAAGTTCGTGATTTTTATTTATGTATATATTTTGGAATTAAACTACGAAACGGAAAAGTAAATCTAACAAAATTTCTTTATGAAATCAGCATTGTGTAACGATTTCATGTTAGGAGACAAACTGAGGTCAGTACTTCATCTGTGGTACAAAACTTGGGTTTGTATTTATAAAATTTGCCAAGAAATAACATTTCAAACATAAATGTTACATGTGGCATAAAGAGATATATCATTTCATTCGAATTTCTAGAGGTCACAAGTGTTTTTTGGTAAACGACTGACGTATAATGTGTTGTGTCTTTCCATAATCTGACACCGCGACTAAATTCATCACCATAAATAAGAAGAATAGAAGAAAAAATTTCGGAATTTATTTATTCTGGGAATTTCTTAGCGATAAACAGCAGACTCGACCGGGAAAATCCTAACTTTCGGAAGCGTGCTCGCCAACTTTAAATGACTTAACAAACTAGAAGCCTTTTGATTCTTTGTAAGTAAAGGAGAACCAAAGGCGGGATTGGCCGACTAAAACCACACGAACCAAGCTTCTACAGAAAAGGTAAATAAACTGTTACCGGCTGGACAGAAAACACAGCATCCAAGCAGCTAAACGCTCTAAATTAATCCATCGTCCCATTTAATATAAGTAGTGGTGTTTTTAGTACAAAACACTGCTGCTACTATTTTTCAGAAATTACCTCCATCGGATGCATATATGGTGTATCACTGGTTAATCACGGTTAAACCCTTCCTATGTCTCAAAGATAGGTAAAGAGAGTTTGTAAGTACAGGTAAAGTAAGCAGCTTACTCAGTAAAACGAGAAATATTATTCTTTTTTGTTTTCCTACAATAAACTAAAAACAACAACAACAAAATTTTCAGACTAAAATATTTCAGAAAGACGAAAAGAAGATCGTCGTTATTTTGCTATCTCCCTATGCAGTACAACTGTGATGAATAATTTTTGTATAATAACGTGGATGCAGGGAATCTGAGTTTGATCTATTGAAGTCTGCTCCGCAGTTAAGGTTGGTGTACGTACCTAAAGCGTTATTTCCTCAACTGTGAACTTGATCGCATGTTAACTCCCAGGTGATGATGCATTAAAACAAGGGCAGAGAACAGAACTATTAAGGAAATGAAAAATATTTCTTGCTTGCATAGTTTATCGAGAAGTCAATTGCCTAATCCTGTGTACGGAAGATTGCGTAGGGATCTAATCGAAATATCTGAGTTCCTTGGGGAGATCGGGAAAGTAATAATGTCTCCACTTTTCTTAATTTTAAATTGTCTCTGTATACACAGCATGTTGGAGAATAATTTAACGAGGTCTTAACGTGGCAATAGACTACGTATCAATATAATTCTCTTTTTCTTTTTCTACTTTAAAAGAGATAATGGGTAAAACTACTCATCCGAGGACAGTCCTCACTGTAACATGCAAGTAGAAGAATAATCTAAAATTAACAAAACTGGGTAACGAATTTTGTTTTTCGAGTCTCTATAGCAAAAAAATAAGAAATTATCTTCATGACAATAGTTCCTAGTTAAATAAGAACTAGCTTGTGCTTTGTACACATGCATTCTTGCTGTGGTCAAAGAATAAACATGAAATATCAAACCAAACACATTAATGAAACAATTTTTAACAGCGGTTTCTATTTAAAAGTATTATAGACACCAGCCTCCGGACGAATACTGTAATGTACATGTGTTTCGACATAAGTTAAGCACATACATTGGTTCTTTCACTTTATAGAATAGTAAATATTAAAACTGAAATAGATCCTTTTATGGTTTAATTTGGTGCGGTAGTTACAAAAAAACAAGGCTTATACAAGGATTTAAGGTAAGAGAAATAGTAATTAGTACGATTATATAGCCAGTTTATGTTTTTCATATTATGGTCCATTTATTAACCAGATGGAGATAACGCTGGCAGCCGCTGGTTCAGTGGTGGCTTTCTCACTTTTCTTTATCGGTTAGCCATGTGGGTTTTCTCCGGAGACTCTGGTTTCCTTCAACATCTAAAAAAAAACGAAGAATTGTAATGGGGTTTTCAGGTACATGCGGTGAATTGCCGCTGAATAGCTCCCAACTGTCCCAGATAGCTTTTTTGGTCAGCCGCACTAGAGCCAAACGTCGCCTTCCAGCTCACTACTATGGAACATTCTTGGACCGCAGAAGCGCAGTACTGGGAGCTTGATTTTTTCATAAATGAAAACTGGTTAAGGATATGTCTCTATATCATATCTGTCAAGTGATAATCACGAAAAATAGTAAATAAAGACAGAAAAGGCAGAGTATTAATCTTGAAATAAGGGTAATTTATTTTAACTAGTCATGCACAAAAGCCCGATAGCCTACACGTGAAAGAAGCCACTTATAAAGCTGATGACCTGGACTTTACTGTTACAGTGTAAAAGTACCATTAAGCCACGTCCGACTTCATGTAGATAAAGCAAGGTTAATACATTGGGTTTATTGAATAACGACATATTGGTGAAGTGTATTTTGTGCAGGCAATGAGCTCAGGAATCAAGGTTAGCATCTTCTATACATGAGTAGAGTTATTTTATTGTCTTGTTACTTATATAATTAAACAATTTTTATGGCGATCGCTGTTTAAGAAACAGATTTACCAGCAGCAGAACTGCAGAGATATTCTTGGCATCGCTGTTGTAGCAGCGGGGACCTTTAATGCTAGGGCCGATCAACGAGTAGGAGGATCTGTATTGATCTGCAACAGACTACTAGGCAATTTACACTCGTGCACACAAAAGTTACGTCGAACTTATGTGAAAAAATACGGGGTTATGAATCATTTTAAACAGCATTCCTAGTGAAACGGGTTTCCTGGACGGGAGTAAAGCTCAGACTCCTTCAGTCTCAGAGGTACAGCTGAAATGGTCAGTGTTCCTTTCCGATTGTTTGAGGTCTGGGTGAAGGCGAACGAACGTTGGGGCCCGGACTGGAATTAGTTGGCTCGCTCCAACTGTTCGCACTAAATGTCGTGTTAAGATGTTCAATAGCCGTTCAAAACAGGGCGGTCTTCTTATCTTCGGGTCGGACAGATGAAGCATTTCCGGGGTCGTTAGTTTTGTCTAAAGCCCTTTGGTGAACACGCTGTCAGCACGATTGACTTCCGCTTAAATATAGTTTAACTGGTCAAGAGATGAACGTCACGCGGATCGGGTCATCGAACCGCGAAAGATACGTGAGACGCCGACCAACCACCTGTAGATTGTCTTCTACAGCGGGAAGGAAAAACGCATAAAGATATCAGCAATTTTTCTTTAATGTAAACCTCGCCATTTTGTGATGATTGGTTTCAACGAGTAGATATTGCCGTCAGCAGAATCGATTTTGTACGTAATGCATAGGTGGTAACACGTCGGTGATTCTAATTTGCATTGTTACCGCTTTACCAAGCACTTACTAAAGGTACTTTTATATTCTGACCAGATAATAGCAGCATCTACGACTTCGCTTTCAAGTTACCAAATTAGCCGATTTGTTAGAGTATAAATGTTTTATATGATTTTATTCTTTTATTGACGAGACATTTTGCTACACGAGTTATTTCCTTTTAGTACACTTTAGTTCCAGGGTATCCGAGAACAATCAGAAAAGAGTAGAATATAGTAAGAAAATATTAAAATTCCTTTTTAATGACACGATACCGTTGAAAGAACATGAACTCAGGGTAGGAAAGTGCATGGTAATCCTTTCTTGAATGTGTCTGTAAGCCGAAATAACATTTAGCAATTTATGCAATACATTTTACACTACCAGCAAAAATTATATTCATAGTTAAAAACAAATACATATACTATATATCTGTATTAGTTACACAAGAAAGAATCCCCAACGTATTTGTGTTGAGTCTAAATTCACTTTATACCTTAATAAATAATTATTCGATTAACTTGTTTTCATAAATATATATTATAAATATTTCATTTGCATATAAAAGAGATTTTTTTTAAATATTGAATATGGAAAATCTTTTGCTAGACAGAAATAAAAGTCCATCTTTACTCGTTCTTTAATGTTTGTCATAAAAAGGAGAAAATTAAGTTTTTGTAAGGTTTGCATGTCATTAATTAAAGTAAATATCCGATAAAGGCCTTGTCAGGATAATCTTTTTGTTTAAGATGTCTTCTTGCTCGCCTCTACTTTTTCTTCGATGAGCTTCACTAGAATTTGCTGGTGGTATGACGTCTAATACAAATATAGAGAAAATAAACCCTTTTTTAACTTTAGTGGACAATAACTACGCTAGTGAACCATTTTAAAACCGTAACGATACATATTTCTTGATGCTGGAAGCCTTCAATAAACCGTAATCTTCCTCGTTGAATTGAGAAAACTACACCATTCATTTTGGTAACCTGGGAATACTGTCAATGACTCAAAGACTTCGAGGATGTTTTTCAATTCCAAAAGAAAGGTTACAACAACAGGTTACTAAATGTGAACTTTCCTCTAACAATCTGCTTTTGAAAGATTTCGAAAATTTTGCCAGAAGATGTAGCGTGCATGGAAATTCAGTGTTTGTTTATTTATTCGGAAAATTCTAGAAAAAACGTACCTCTTCTATGATTATTTCCGTTGCGGCAACAGTTTGGCAATTGAGCTGCGAGTGAATTGCTATAAAATTTCTTGTTTTCTATGCATCCTCTGTGAACTTTTCAGTTCTAAACTTGAAAAGGATTACCAAACAGGAAGAATGTTCTAAAAATAAAAGAAGTGTTTTTTCATGACGATACTTGCGAAGCAAAAAAACCCCAGAAAACATTATTTTTTGTGGCATAAATATTACAAAGAAATTGATGCAAATCTTTTTTTTATTTTTAGAGAGAGAGAGAGAGAGAGAGAGAGAGAGGAGAGAGAGAGAGAGAGAGAGAGAGAGAGAGAGAGAGAGAGAGAGAGAGAGAGAGAGAGACTATGTATAATAGCAGCCCACATGTTTACACCATGTTTAAAATAACCTCCCAGAAGAAAAAGAATGACTATTTCTTCTTGCCGTCTTAGCGAAATTCTTAAATATTACTTATTGTTTTGCATTTTTACTTTTTTTTTATAAAACTTTAACAGATGCGTTTCCCCCCCCCATCTCTACAATGAGGCCGGACATCGGCTAGGTATCGTTTTTTTTTCTGCAACGCAAGTGCTTGGCGCTTCCAATGTCTAAGAGGGAAATCCTTGGTGGTGGTAAACCAAGGGAGTCCGGAGAAAACTGACAGAGCCGGCTGTTGTAGAATAACTAGAAGAAACCATTGAATCAAACTCAGACTGCTCAGTAGCCCAACTACTTGGGCACCGACCGCTCAAGTAAATACATGAGTTATCTAACATACGAAAACGTTGTCATTCCCTCTTCTTTTTCTATGAGAAACATTAACGTAAACAGTAAAAAATAATTATATATACTTTAAACCATTGAAATGCATTAATAAATAAGCTTGATTTTATAATAAATAAAACACTTTTTTAAAATTAAAATATTGAATATGTAAATATTTAATTCGCTACCAAAACATCCGGAATGAACCAAGAAAGACTTAAGCCCTTTGATTAGTTACCTGTATATTCTTTCAACTAAGATATTTCGCTAAACAGTAATGTCCATCTTTACTAGTTCTTTAATGTTTTTCATAAAAGTCGAAAACTAAGTTTGCATATCATCGATTAAAGAAGGGAGTAAGTGTCCGGTAAGGCCTCGTAAGGATAATCTTGTGATTTAAGATGTCTTTTTTGCTTGCAGTTACTTTTTCTTGGATAAACTTCACTTTCTTTTTTCACCAATTTTAAGAATATGTCAGTCAGTTTATCGTTTTCGATAAGGTATCAACATGTCTGGTATAGCTGTATCCAAGCCCACCACAAAACAAACCTCGTTTCCGCGCATAGCGCCACCTTGGGCCAAAGCTGTGCGAGCTGGTATCCTGTATTGGCGCATGCGTCCTAAAATCGGTGGGTTTTTCGCTCTCAATTCAGAAGAGCGCCAAAATCGAATTGTAACAGTCTCTAGCGTCTGAGAATGAAAATATTTAATAATTTTATACGCACTTAATAAGCTGTGATTAATAATATTAACATTTAAAACCTTGCATGATGGTAAAGCAAGTTGGAGCTGAGTAAGCCTAGCTACCGTTTCGTAACCTACATAGCTAATTATATCAATAGTCTGTTAATATATTATTCCCATTAACTTACTTTAGGGTTACATATCCAACTATTCTTTTAACCTGCAAAAACAAATACAGGTAATCTAGTAAACTTTAATTAAAACATTAAATACACCATTTATAATTCACTTTTACGATTGAAACCAAGCTTAATATTACTTATCATTAACTCTCCGTATATAACTTTTTTAACGACAAATCCTTATATCCAATTAACCACTCGTGTTTTTCATCACGAAAGTTTTGAACGTTTCAAAGAAGACATTGGCTCGGGTCATGCTTCAGCAACATCAACGCCAATGAGACCACAGGTGTGATTTGCCAAATCTTGAAAATAAAGACAATGTATTCGTAGAAATTAAACGAAACTGGACACTATTAAATGTACCCGCCATATTGACAATGTTTTGTAATCCCCCCCTCTCTACAACGAACAACTAACGTTTTCTTTCTGGAAAATTTTTTAATTTAATTCTGCTATAATCCAGGTCGTTCAGCTCAATCTTCGAATTGAAAGAAAAGCGATCAGATATCTCGAATCTTTGTCTAGAAGTACATACTGTACAACAAAATATAGTCTGTTCTTTGCATGAACTGCCTGTTGTTACACCAGCTGATCAACCTGACGCTGCCAATATTACTTTTTCACTTTCAGCAGAACACAAAGAAAAATTTATTCTGTGTTTGGTGACAAAAAAATGTGCTTGAAGACGAATTTCTTCATGTTAAGCAGGCTGTGAATTTTATCTATACGTTCTCTCAGGAATAGAACCGTATCGTGCCAACAGTCTTAGAATCCAAAGAAGGTTTCTGTTATAGACATTGCCAAAACGGTAAAATCTTGCCTAAGCTGGTCCTCTTTCTCCAAGAAAACGTTTTACATACACGATTTGTTTCAAACTTTCTTTTCATATTTTCTATCCGCTTCTCAATTTTATTTTCAATCAGTTTATCAAAATACAATAGCAACCCATTTTTCATCTAAGATAACAATTTGTTTGCACATTTCTTCGACAGTGCTGCGGTACACGATTGTAGAGCCTGTGCTATTTTTCCCAAATCATCTTCATTAGATAATACAGCCAATGATGAAGGGTTTGATTTGGCGAACAAAAGGCAAAACGAACAATAGAATGAGTCTTTAAATAACCTTCATGTGAGGGTAGTCTCTTTTAATTGATTCGTTTTATTTTTGACAGCATTGACGTTAAAATAATCTAAGGAAATGGAGAGGGCTTCGTTAGTTCCCTTGGGATATTTCTTTTGGTTGGCGAGGTCTCATATCACTTCTTAAATATGTTAAAAATGTAATTTTAAAAAATGAATGTCTTATTGCCTTTAAATTGTCTATACCATTGTAACCGAACTCGATAGATTTCTTTCTTCGTCTCTATCAGCAGAGGTACTTTCGCCTGACATAAATTCAAAGACAACTTCGAATTTAGCACTGGCTGCTGTTCCATTGTCTTTATGAAGAGTTCGGCAGCTGCCGCACTTTCATCATTTGGAGACGGCGAGGTTAACATCACGACGGAATATGCGGCACTGGAAGGTGTCATTTTTGGAGATTTGTGCTGGCTGATGTAACTTCCTCTCACTTCCAGATCGCTCTTTGCTTTATCCAGATTCGTATACTCCCTTCATTTAATTCAGAATATTTTTTGGAAATATGTTTTTTTTATTTCGCACCTTGAAGGAAGGTACAAATTGTTTTGAACAAAAGATTCCAAACTTGACATCCATTAGGGGCTCGAGGAAACCGCTCCCCGCCGTCATTTTCTCCCACCCCCGATAAGATCTCGACAAGTTCGTCTAAGAAATACAACTAAGAGAACAGCAGAACAAGCATAAAATGTAAAGAGCGGTATAAGGAAGGATTAATGCAGAAGATATCAATTATTATTAATTAATAGTCTCCAAAACATATAAGAAACACCGCATATTAGCGAATGCGGTCCAGATGCGTATCCAAAAATAACTCATTCATTAGTAAAAAGGGTAGACCAAAAGGACCACATTCTACCAAAATAAAGCGTTAAAACGTTACCAAGAATTTTGACATATTTTAGTATAAATATGAAAATAAAATTAATTTTTCTATTCATCGGAGGAAATAACTTGAGTGGAAAGGCAGCCGAGCGAATAATGTGAAAAGCAATTAAAAGGCTCTGTTCTGGTTTTGTAAACATAAAAAAAAAAATTGGTCATTTGAGTTGGATAGAATTCAATGCTAGATGTTTATATACAGAGATAAAAGGTTACCATCAAAAAGAAAATTGTTAATACGAAATTATGCTTCAGCAGGACAATGCTGCCAAATGCACCGCAAATTATATATAAAGACGTTTTTGACAAACAAAATGGCGGATGTGTTATTATTGTGACCTTTGTGGTCTCCATGTGAATGGCAGCTAATGAATACGAGTGAGTTACAAAAACCACTTACATCGGTAAATCAGTTCAAGCCTATTATTGTTAAAGGATGGAAGTCAGTCTTTGCAGAATATTGTAAGAGTTTAATTTTCTTCATAACGATGATTATGCAATCACGCTCTAAGGTCTTAAATCTTTTCCAAAAATTCCAATTCCAAACTAAGTCTAATAGTTCTGTTGTTAAGCTCATTTTAAATTACTAAAAATAGAAATATTCTAGTACATCTTTCTAATAATTTCTTATTCTTTTTTAGATATGGATTCTACGTGCACGATATATTCAATTTTTGGATTAACAAGAACCTATATAACGGACTAAAATGGTAAATTATATTTGTAAAGTTCGATTGGCTTTATTAACAGCTAAAACTACATTGTACTTTATAGTTATCATATTTTTTTTTATAAAAAGTAGACACAGAAGGTTCCTTTATCAATTTCGTAATTTCCCGATAGTATAAGGACTATTATTTTACCCATTTCTCGTTTGAATTATTTTACACTTTTAGCATGGAAGTCCGTTTTACACTTAACCGAGCATTCTAAAAAATTATTCAGGCTTATTTTAAAATTATGTCTGTCTTTGGTATCGTCACCAGCAGCATAAGTGTTATATCATCTGCCGACACCTTCGTATCAATATCAACAGTACCACCGATATCATTTAGGTAAATGCAGAATGGAAAAATAACTCAGCCTCTAGTGCAGAAATGTCAGCGACGTCGGTTACAAGCACGGATAAATGGGAAATGGTGACAGAAAAGGCACCAGACCGTAAAATCCTACGCCGTCTTTAAGAAAAATAGTCCAATAAAGAGACACGTGGATAGGAGAATGTGGTGAGCAAGAGTGATGGACCTTTGTGGCGACACCAAATAGGGAGAATCTGTGGAAGAAGAAATGAGGAATGGAAAATTCAGTATCCATCACTGGTGATTTTTTACTGCTGATAAACAAAATTGTATTTGCTAAGAATGTAAATCACGCATCTTCTCGTTATAAGAAAGAAGAAAATAAAGCAAGTTTCATTTTGGTCAAGACCAGTTAATGTATTGTTTTATTATAAGCATGAATGAATTATGAGTAGAATCATACGAGTAAGCATTTAAAATAATATTCGAAAGTAATCTCATTATCCATGTTGTTTGTCCATCATAAATTATTTTTACGTCACTCGCAATAACTATTCGTGAAGTCAACACAAAAGATACAAAGGTATTTCAATAAGAAATAATGTTTAGTTAAAATAACATTTGGTTTAACTACTAGTTTCAAAATGGTTAATTATAAACAACTATCCAACATTCCAACATCAAAAATCTCAATCACAATTGCTAGCAAGAATTTTAAATCGCTGCAGAATACTAATTTTTTTAACAAAAATGAATGAAAATCTTGGGATTTTTAATTCATTTTGTGACAGCGCCAACTCGACCATGAGCAGAGAGAGAGAGTGTGAGAGAGAGTGAGAGAAGAGTGGAGAGAGAGAGAGAGAGAGAGAGAGAGAGAGAGAGAGAGAGAGAGAGATGGAGAGAGAGAGAAAAATAAAAAAACTTTTCGTATCGATTGTACAAACATCGCTCCGAATACTTTTTTTCCCCTTTTAATTCTTTTTAGTATCTGACAATAATGACCGGTGTTTTTGTTTTCTTTTCTCATTCCAGTATTTACCATTCGATAAGACGACGCGAGCTGACTCGTCTCTGACACGTGCTGATGCCGGTCTGGTCGGTGACGATCCACAGGAACGCAAATATTCAAGAAAATAGGAAAAGACTTCAATAATAAAAAAAGAAGATTAATGGATGGTGGCTAGGATGATGTAACAGAAAGACAGCATACCTAACAAACTATAGCATTAAGAACTGCACGCCACTCGAAAGGTGTTTTTGTGGATTTTATCGAATTTTCAGCCCCTTTGTCGGTAAAATAATTAATAATACTTTGATGTCTGCGTACAGAATTTTAGAAATTACGAAAGACTGAAAAGCGTGGAATTCAGGAGGAATTTTATTGTATTACTGCTTCTGTCTACTTAATCTATATATTTATTTAATCATTATATTTTCAGAATTTTTTCTTAAAAACATTACAATCATCTATTTTACTTACAACTGAGCTGCTATAATCCTCTAGCGTGAAATAGAATTATATAAATAAAGGAAAATTACGCATCCCTTAATTGCGTGTGTAATTCTGAAACGGCTACATAATATATTGAATATGTATATATTAATTTATAATTTGTCGGCTTCGAAAACACAGTGAAGTCGATAAACTCGTTACATTAACTTGACGATTATAGCTGTCTAAACATAATACGAAAATTGATGGTTAATACTTTCGTTAAATTTAATTATAAGAACCACCAAATATTATTCTTCTGTTAGCGTTATTTTAAAAGTTAATATCCGAGACAAGTTTCTATTCAATGTTACTGGGCAAAACGTTCCAGAAAAATGCCATATCGAATATATATGTCCGTCAGGGAACTCCCGGCGACTAAAAAAGACAAAGAAAGTGGATTGTGGCTCTGTGTAGTGGAGGAGTTGACTTTGGTTGTGCCGTAAAGTGGGAATATCAATCGTTGAAATCACCTTTTAAATTCGTGCACTGCAGTTCAAATACCACGCGGAAACTGATCTGCTGTTTAACAATGCTTTCTTTGGTATCTACTGTGAGACCTGATGATTCGATGACCCGTGTGAGAGTCGGGTGTAACACAACACTTCAGCACCGTTGATGGAAAAATAAAGGGTCTTAATAATTTCCAATCGGGAGCCCGTAAAGCCGAATCACTTTTACCTACTAGTAGTGGGCGGTCAATTAATGTGTATCGAGACAGTCCCCGAGTGTTTTTCTGAGTTACAAGCAGCCGTTCCAAAAAAACTTGTCCGATTGCAAGCGGGTCCGAACGAATCGAACTCGCAAACTTGAGGAAAACAAAAGCTGAGATGCCCACGGATGTGCTGCAGTGATTCAAACCAGAAACATTTTCGCCACAGTTCAGGGGCGAGTTTCTCTTATTTCTACAACGGAAAAAAAAGGAAATCCTGGAATTCCATAACAACCACGTGCATACAAATCATTTTTTTTTACTTCTTATTTTTAGCTTGTTTTAATACAGCAAAATATTTTTTAGATACTACAAGAATGCGGGCGAGCACCAGTGTCTTCAAAACAGTTTAAAGAGAAGCTGCTGGTTCCGTTTCGGTGTAATCCAACCGTACCGCCGGACTTGGTCGACTTGTTTGCTCCGCTTCCACTGCTCTGACCTGTATGGACGTCTCCCTTTATATAGGTTCACGTCCGCTACATAGCTGATGGCGTATCGTAGGAAAAAAATACTTTCACATCAGCTGTTTAAGCTGCAAATTTGGCAAGTTAGCTTAAGCACTGCAACTTTCACGCCGGATGTAGACTGTTTTACATAAAACGAATTTGCAGTAAAAAGATCCATTTAACGAACCCCTAAGCAACGGAGGCTGGCTGGTTCTCCAGACAAGAGTCCGCCTTGGGCTGTGCGTAAAATGTTTTGTTTAGGCGCCTTTTGGGCATGCGTACGTTAACGTCCAGATTAAACGGACCCCCCCTGTTAGTCCAATAAATTGGAGTTTTAATATACCTTGATTTTCAGCACAACTTTCCTCCTACTTCTTTAGATAAGTGTTTGGTTTGTCTTTTTTTTTACTTTGACCGCATCTCACGTATTTCAGCATCAGGTTGACTGAAAAGGTAAGAATCCATAAACATGCAAGCTTTACGATTGCATATTGACTCCACAGCTATCGATAATCGATCAGAATTGAGGAACCCACAGAATTCATAACTCCAGGGCTTTCTGGTTAGGATTTTGGCAACAGAATGCCTTAGACTAAGAATACTCAGAAGGGATACACCGCAAAAAAATGGCGGTTTTCCAAAAGTGAAGGGTAAGTTAAGTTGGAAGAATTTGTAGTTAAGCTTCTGCTGTCTGACAATAACAGACATTTTCGAAATGCAAAAATACAATCTCTCTCTGTATACTCATGTCATCTCTGTGTCTCTCTGTATTGTGTGAGAGAGAGAGAGAGAGAGAGAGAGAGAGAGAGAGGAGAGAGAGAGAGAGAGAGAGAGAGAGAGAGAGAGAGAGATTCACACACACTGTTTACGTGATCAAACTAAATTTTATTTTAATTTTATAATGTGCACTGTACGCGATTAATACGGTATCTGTAATTCATTATCTGATTACGCGCTATCACCAACACAGAATGGAGCCTCATTAATCTGTCAATAACTATAAAATCTATATCATTAAATTCCAGCAAATTGCTTGTAAGAATGGAGGGTTTTCATGTTTACTGACATAAAATTTTGCTGAGAGAATATATTAATATTCACAGGATGAAACTTAGAATGGTACCTGTGTTTACCGATAAAATTATTATTATTGTTGTTTTGTTAAGTTTTATCGTAATTATTAATTCCATCACCTCTTGTATACTTTTCATATATTCAAAAAAATGACAGACAAGATATCAAGAATAATGAAAATTTCAAACTAGCACACAGAATGTTTTTTTTTTTTTAAATTCAATTAAAAAACTAAAAGTACTTTATTTTTATTTATGGGCTTAAGTTCTGCTCTGTTTTAAAAACGTCATAAAAATGTATTAATTTCAAAACTAATGGAACAAAGTAAACAAAATTTAAATTAATAATCTTTTTTGAAAATCAATAACTATAAGAATTAAAGTTACTTCGAAAAAAAACAATTTCACAAAATAAATTAGAAGTTTCATTAAAAATACAATAAATTATTTTGAAGTGATTTAATATTTTGCTTCCATTTTAAAACACAAAATGCATGTTTCTTCTATTATTATTGAATTAAAATTATAGTGCTAAAATATGTAGATTTTAAATTTATAATTTCTTTAGTTGACTGTTTGTTTTTCTTCAATTATTTCAATTTATTACCCTAAAATCTCTTATGGTGGTATCATTTTCCGTTTAAAAAGAAAACTACTTTTAATCGTTCACTTAGTAAAAAAAAAACCCTCTGCATCAATTTTTTCCGATGCTTTCCAGATCATTCATAAAAGATTAATTTTGATTTGTCTACAAATTACAGTTTATTCATTTAACCTTTAATGTACAAATGCATATTCACACTGTTATATTTCAATGGCGTAATCCATTATCCAGCAAGGAAACTGCAGAAAACAGAAACCAATAAAAGAAAAGGAAAATCATTATTTGCTATATCTTTATTCAAATTAAATCCTCAAATGATAAAATCGTTTATATTCTATAACAAATAGACTAAATGCAACAATTTTATTCTATATGAAACTACATATATAATTTTTAAAACGTTGTATTTAATGTTTGTATATTTTAAAATGACGATGAATGAGGAAACAGTGGTCGTGTGGTAGTTATTTTGTTAAAGGCAAAACTAAAATCAAAAAAACTTTATTTAAATGTTCGCATGTATTCCCCCTTAAAGCTAATTGTATTCATCGTTTTGTTTTTCTCAAGTTATTTATGGTATAGATAACTTTATTTAAGCTGTCTTGACAAGTTTCCTTATCACTGTATCGCACCGATAATTTTAAAAAAAAGTGCTTATCTTTAGATTTGTGCTCTTTTGATTTTAGTGGCTCACGAATCAGTCTGTTGCGTGCCGTTACCAAGGATGCAGTCCTTCTTAGCCTTCTGCCAATAGGAAGGAGTGTCAGAGAGATGAATAATTAAGACAGCTTACTACAGACATGTTACTTCACGAAATATGGTCGACAGAACGTCTTACATAAATATCACCTACGGCTGAATGGTTTTTAGATCTTTGTCTGTCAGCTATTTATACCTTTCGCTAAGAATCGTTTGATTTCCTACCAAATGAAGTCGGAGCTACCCAGGAGCATACGGGTTCACATCTCGTTCTCCGGATCAATAAACTAAAATCAATTGTGTGACCAAAACTTCACACAGGCTCTGAATACTGACTTGAAACTCATAAACACTTTTGCTAAAATTATATCATTCTAAATGATGAAAAAAATATTTAGGTAAACGTCTTAAGTAACCAGAAGTATAATAATACATAGAGATGAGGAGACTAACTGTAAAAAAGACTTATGTTCTGTTGTACTGTATAGTTACCTTTCCTGCTGGCACTTTTATCAAGCATTTTAGTTGATGTATAACTTTGGCCAGTCAGTTCGGCCGACTCGGTAATTTTCAATGCTATATGCATTTATTTAAACATGAAGGCTCAAAGCCAGGTAAAATTTACGTTGACTTTATCAAGTATTTATTAACAAGCATGTTAACGAAAATTAACCAAAAGAAATCCAAAATTAGTTAAAACCGCAGTCCTGTTTTTTGTCAATATTTTCACCATTAACATTTGTTTTAATCTGGAATTGTTTCAACTGCTTTTTATGTCGACATAATTTTCCTAGCCTCCTAATAGCTTCTGGCAATTTTTCTTTTCTCAGATGATTTTTTTAGAACATTGCCCCATCACTTCCCATGTTCTCAATTGTATTTAATTCAGAAGAATTTTTAGACCAGTCTTTAAAGCAATGGATTTTATTGTTCTTGAACCAAGAGGGGACTTTCCTTGTTGTGTGACATTACGTTTTATCTTTTATAAAACAAATCTAAATATCAAGATAGAGTTTCTGCGCAGATTTCACACAAAGCTTTCTTTAAAAGATTCAAATAGTTTGTATTCATTGCTCATCCTCTCTTAAGTTCTAGAATATTCTTGTAAAACATAGTTTGATTTAAAATTTTATTTTTCTGACTTTGAAAGTACCACATCTAATAAAAGGATTAAATGATTAAGGTGCAAAGTTCACTTTGCCACCGTTTTACAAAGTTGAAATATCTTTTGCCTTTGTATGGAATAAAGTTTTTTTTTTCAGCTGAGATACTTGATTCATTGCTTTTAAATATCCTCTAACAGATTCATCCAAAACCTCTTGGTAATACTTCCATCCATTTCTTTAGCTAATATATCAATTGAAGCACAATTATCCATCTCTTGAAGCCTTGTAAAACCCCGATATTTTTGGTGATTCACCTCTTTTTAGAAAGCTGTCCATCTTTTTAAATGATTCCAATAAGTACACCAACAGTTCTCAGAGTAACAGCAATTTCTGAAGATATCAGGCCCAGTTGGACAAATATATCAGTTTGCTGTCTATCACGGTCACTTACACTTTCCACGCATCTTTCAGAATTAAGAATTAATACTTTTTCCTGGAAAATTACTTTAACAATGAGCGAAGATACTGATGCATGGATGGCTATTTCTAAACATGGAAAAATTATTCAGAAACTCCAAGAAATCTCCAGAATTTTCTAAATTGAAAGTAAAATTTTGACTGTTTTCAGATCATAAGAGAAAGATCAGAAATGACCCAAGAATATAATTGAACATTCCAGATTAATATGGTTGATGAAATTTTTTTTAATTGCTTCAAGTAACATATCGATATTTAAAACCGACGTTTTGTGCATTTAGAATGAAAGCTTTGAAACATACTGAAAAACATTGAGTTGGCTAAGTATTTCTTCCATTTGGAAATTTGAAAAATAAACAGTGACCCAAACTTTCCCTCTCAGTTCAAGGACATACAGAGAGAAAACTCTGTTCTAGAGAGTCCAGCCAGGAGAAACCTACCCCTCCTGCGTGCAATACGAAGGAGTTGGATAGCCCGCTGCTCTCGCTAGGTTGAGGAACAATCACACAATACACAGGTCGAAATAAGGCCTCACTTGTAAAGATCTGTGGCGGCCGGTCGTGGAACCGACCCAGCTCGCAATCTAACACATGCAACCTAACACACATATCCCTAAATACCGCACAACACACACACACAAAAAAAGTATTTCTTAAGGAAAGTGCGTTATTAATTTGATCGGATTATTTCAGGCCATGTAAGATGTGGAGTTACTCACGGAACGTCCAACACATGTACCAGAGAAATCCATAATAAAACTCATTTTTCGATGAGGAAAGAAACCAGAGTGACGTCCAAATTCACACAATATTATAAGTACGTCAAACATCCGGCTCCGAACTCGCGGCCCAACCCGGTAGTCCAATTGGCAACCACTAGGCCACCGAGCGCTCAGAATTTCTTAAAATTGGTGAACTTATAACAGAATATCATATTATCTCAAACTATTGATCAACATTAAATTTAATTTTCCTTTAATTCCCCCACTATGTTTTCCCACTGCTCGCGTGGGATATTTGCAGTCATGGGAGCAAACGTTTTGCATAAGCTTCGAATTCTTTAATTTTGCTTTGTAAATACGAATTAAAACTGCTTAATTTGAATGATTATGTTACGGTAACGTTCTGAAGTACATACCACATTGTAGCCTTCCACAGACATCATGGGAAAATAACCAAAATTGAAAATTCTGACAACTTGGAACCTAACACAAATACATGATTTCCGAAAAATCACAAAAATTCATGACAAGTGAGGCTGAAATAGAAGTGTTCAAAATCAGATATTTCGAAAAGGTCATGGATACAATATCAAGCTATGCGAGCCTTAAAGACAGATTTTCTCATTTTTATTTCTAGAGTGACGCACGATGCTTACCAATAGCCGTACATTAAATTTAAAACTATATATTTTACTAAAATAACTGTAAGAATATTTTTGAAAAATTATTAATTCAAATAAACCTAACAAAAAGTTATGGCAGTGATTACCAATTGATAACTATGCGAATCCGTTAACTTTACCTTCTTTGATTATTTAAGATGGAGGTACAACTTTTCCTTTTCACCAATGCTCTTGTTCATACCCAAAATATTTCTTTCAGGCTACCCCATCTCAGTTAAATTCCGCTACATGAGGCGTCTATTCTTCATTTCCGTAATGTTTTCTTTCTTTCTTCCCTTTTAACTTATTAATTTTCTTACTACATCTCAAACGCATAATTTTTTCCCGTACGAACAATTGGATTTGGAAGTTGAATATTTTTAGTTATGGAAATCGGAAATGAAAATAATTTATTTCATTAATACTTAAATGGTTGGAGTTTATCCATATTTGTTCCAAAAATTTTATATCATGCGCAGAAACCTTCGTAATTTAATTTTAAAACCAATTATTATTTATGTAAAAAACTAAATGGTATATCAATTTTTTTCACAATTATGCTCCACTTCATAAAATGCGATATGTTAATTATTAGATTTACTATACTGAATATTCATTAGAGTTTTCGAGTCTCCAGGAAACATTTTCGATATTAGATTATCTGTTGCCAGTGTGGAAGGTTTCACAGATGACCTTTAAAAAAGAACGAAATGATGCTATACGATGGAAACGGGTAAACGTGTGCAATGCTCAGGTCAATTCTAGAGAGACTCGCATGAACCTGCTTTTATTGGTTCATATACAGAGATTTAACATAAGTAAATAGTCACCCAAGATTTCAATGAACTCCTGTTTACTCTGAAACAATACATGGCATTGGAAACAAATGAGTTTGGTAAGCATTTTGCGCTGAAGCTTTTTATCATACGCAAGGGAGCAACGCGAAGACACAGCGTATAGAAGAGATCTGCAATGCTGGTCTACTGTATTGCAGTCCGCTCCATAGAATCTGCATCACGGAATTCCGGAAATGGATTTTCTCGTGATACTTTTACATGGATTAATTGGTCAGAGTTGACGTATTTAAAGTTTTTTTCCAGGTGATTGGCCAGACCAGGACACAGTTGTGATGGTCCGACTCCCTTACGGGAAGACTTACTTAGCCGATAATAATTTAAAATACTGCCACTTTGGACAAACGACACTTGGCAGAGACAAAATGACAGTCATCAGTTAAAATTTATAGTACCATAGTACCTAGGTAGAACACCGTCTTCGACTGTCCAGACAAAAAGATCACACGAAAGCACCGCGATTAACACACCGCCACATATTGTTGTGGCTTGCAGGTGGTTTAAAGATAATTCACGTGCTGGAGACGCCACGAGCACACAAAAACAGTATTTTAAAGCTCCGAAAATCTGGACTCATCAACGAAGACTACAGCCCCCTAAAAATAGGAGGAAGAGTGATAGCATCTTCGTTTTTCTATCAAAGTGGACAAATAACATTTCGTGGACTAATGAGCGGTTGGCATCCCACCGCTCTTCCTTTGTAAGCACGCTATGGAAATAACATCTCGTTGTTCTCGTGGAGATCGGTAAATGGCTCTGCTGTATTTTCTGACAGTTGTCGGGGCGAAAAGTTAAACCGATTATAGTAAACAAAAAAAAAACGAGATACAAAACTTTCAGAAAAGACGTTAGACTGATACTCGGAAGTATTCTGCTACCGCGGCAGAAACCATAAAGAAGTAAAACGTCTACGTAAAGCTTCATCGACGACCGATAGAATAATGCCAAAAAATGTTACGTAAACCTACAAATGGTTCGCCAAAACTTAGGCTCAAATTCAATTTTCTCGTTAAACCGCAATGGCACTCCCCGAGAAAATTTTCGTTGGCCAAGTGGTTCTAACAAAAATGCCGCTCTTACCTATTGAGAATAGGTATGCTGAAGGCCTTGTAAGATATCATGCCCCAAACTCTGAAGTGATGGAATAAGGGGTTTGTTTTTTTTCTCTTCGTTCCTTCGGGAAAAATTTGGTCGAGCTGCTAATACGAAGCCTAAACGCTTCTAAGAAAA
Source organism: Nautilus pompilius (assembly GCA_018389105.1). Taxonomy (NCBI): domain Eukaryota; kingdom Metazoa; phylum Mollusca; class Cephalopoda; order Nautilida; family Nautilidae; genus Nautilus; species Nautilus pompilius. The sequence goes on from JACATO010000118.1 coordinate 457,972, forward strand.
GAGCTGTCAAAAATTCTCGGTGCCTTGCTAAACGGCGCTTTCCTTATCTTCCCGAACAACACCGGATCATCGCTCTCGACCACGGATTACTTCACCATTATCCGGTGTCGACTTTCGCTGCCACATGAATTTGCTGTTTACCAGTTTTATCAACCACAAAACCAACAAGGTAAACGATTTATTCGTGATTAAAGCTGAGGACTCGCTTGCTCATCTTGCTAGGTGTAGAAAAATCTTTAGAATCTGTGTACAACCTAATCGCACTCCATCACTGTCGAGCTAAGAACAGTGTGGTCTGATTGACTTCTCGCACATATCGATATGCGCTTTTGTTTTCTTACATTAACACAGAACGAAAGTAATATTCTCGCTGTATCCTGGTTGTAGAATATAACTTTAAAAACAAATATCACCTTTATTCTCTTTGCTCTCTCCATCGCTGATCTTTTTAAAAGATTAAATTTGAATTTTACTATAAAAATAATAATAATTCAACTCAAAAGTCAGGTCGTTTTGCTTGTTGTATTCCTCTCTTTTAGGTCCTGCTGTATTATTTTAGACAGGGACTCCGCCGGGATCGAAGTACCGGAAACGACGGTGGGTCCAGGAGTGCCAAACACACTCCGATTTCTCATTAAGAACGGAAAGAAGCTGAGATACACCGGAGAAACCCGCCACAAAGCAGGCTTGTGCACTCCACACACACACACGCACACGCACAGAGGCCAAAGAGAAAATATCTTTTCGCTAATTGCATAAATTAATTCACGGTTTGTTGAAAAGTGCACACGTCGGTCGGATGCGGAACTGGCTGCCGTCGCGAAATACAAACTTAGTTGGCAACTTAAATATCGTGTTGTTCCTTTACACTACACAAAGCAAATTTGTTGCGATTCTTGGCCGGTTGCATACTTATCGTAGGAGTTTTAAAATCAAGCTTTCCGAGATACTATCTTCAGCCTCCTAAATCCTTCCCGCGTGATAACGGTGCTTTATTAAATATAATAAACAAATATCGTTCCAGAAGTTGTTATTACTCGCTTTAAGCAAGGGAAGTCAGGGTTATTAAACTGGAAATATCAAAAACATAAAAATAATTCCGGAAAGTATCTCTTGACGTCGGCCTCATATTGCAATCAGCTTTATTTATTTATTTATTTTTCGTCTCTCTTTACGCAAAGCTGGGGAAATTGGACGTGGAAAGCCCGCGGATTTGTTAACAAAAATTCAGGAAAAGAAAAAAAAAGTCCGCGTTAGTTACATACCAACCAGCCAAACAGTTATTCTAAAAAGCGATTATAACAGCTGTGAGGCAGATTGCGATCGTGTTTTCATCGAATTTCAATTACTAAACAAATTTTAAATCTGATAATATCTACACTAACAAAATAATTCGCGGAAGTCCATGGTCTTAATTGCGGCAGGAGGAAGTAACAAGCGTCGGAAGTGAGGCGAACATTTTTCGATAAGTGATTCATAACTTTTTTTTAAGTTTGTGCAATTTATAATAACTATGCCGGTTTTTTTTTATTTAATCAATGTTTTATTTATTATGCTAAGCGTTTTAAATTTATCTTAATCCATCATAAACGTCAAAAAAAATTTTTTATTTATTTGGTCGCAAGCAAGTTTCGGTTGGTGTTTGAACAATCTACAAGGTGCTACACTGTGCATACGTGCCAAGCTATATACTCACGGTGTCACAATAGACACGGTGCGAGTGTCATTCCGTACCTTATATCGAAGTAACATCGTTGCTTTTAGCAATTATTGTTTATTTCTTATTAAATATATTTAATTTTTTTAATTTTAATGATAGAAAAAAATTTTTATAAGATCTCAAACGCTGGAAACTAGAAAAGTAGATGAAAACTGACAGTTTGAAACTCTGCTGTCTTTTAGTAATCCTATTGTACAATCTGTCCAATATTCAGAAGCTTTTCACGTGAACAGCGTAGTGCAGGTGTAGGCGAACTTAAGCCTAGATCCTGGAAATATCTACCGCTTTGCCATTTAAATAAAGGAAATGGCAACGTTATTGAAGGGTGGTTGATTTTTTTAACGCTAGCAGCGATCGACTGAGTGTTCAGTCTGCTTTGTGATCGGTGAACTCTTGAGATAGTAGCCCCGTCTTCGCTGCTTGGAAATGAGCACATCATTAACTGCACAATTCACAGGTTTTAAGACACTGGAGAGCTCCAGTCTGACAAGGCCATCACGAGTTGACAGGTACAGAACTCTCTCGCGGAACCGCAAGAATACAAAACATGCCTAAGGACTGCCCCACGTCGACAGATTACCGACGTCATTGTAGATCGTGGATGATGACTTCCCTTGCGGATAGGGAAATGCACTTTAAAAAACAGACGGGCGCTTGACAGCGCGCATTGTATATGAGTGACAGGACGGAGGCCCGAGATCGCGCCCGCGAGAAGCAGTCATCGGCCCTAACACTTTCCATTGTCCGGCTAAGCAAAGGGAGCGATGTTTTAATAAACAATTGAATCAGAGTAGAAGTTGGTAATCATCAGCATTGTTAAACAGTGAGGATATTATTGACTGAGAGTTTGTCCGCTTCAGTCATCGGTCAATTGATGTTAATCGCTAGTGAAGGAAACAAATAAGCCAGGCGAACTAAAAATGGGTTGAAGGGAAGAGTCTTTGGAGCAAGTCTTCGACGCCTATAGCGGTAACACATCTAAATATCTGCAAAACTGCCTTTTCTCTATCGTAATTCTTACCTGACTTCTGAAAGCGCTTAATCAGAAAAGTAGCCGAACTTAACACATGACATTAATATCAAAGTAAGATGCTATATCCAGTTTAAAGCTAAGAATTTTCAAAAATTTAATATATATATATATATATTTTTTTTGCACAGAAGATGTGTTAAAACTAAAATTTAAAATTTCAGAGTTAATATTTATTTATTTATCTTCAAACTTCTCTGCAAAACATGTTAAAATCTCTGCATGAACATATTATGTCATAAATTTTATGCATGTTAGGCATTGCCACGTGCGTTACATTGGTTCAGCAGACTTTTGTGATGTCGTCAGATACGCGCGAAGCACCGCGTGCAAACCTTTCATAGTTCACTCGTCTTGTTTAGCACCGGTTTTTGTTGCCGGGAACAGCTACAGGTTTTCGCACGAAAAAGAAAGCGTTTTAATTATTGTTTATAAAATGAATTTAGTCTCAAAGCTTCACTACAAAATGTCAAGCGGTACAAATGGTGCATTGACAAGACCGAGCTTTACGTTGCATCATTTGTTGACCGGCTCCGTAAGAGCGACTCGGAGTCTGTTTCGGGTCGGTCGTCGTCGTCATTCAGAAGGCTAAGATCTGCCAACGTAAAGGCTGGAAATCCTTACAGCCAGACATTTTTTCTGAAAAATGGCAACGCCGCGGCATTGGTCGTTAATTTGCCCAAGCTCTCGGTCTCGTGTGAGAACCACGTCGGTGTGGCTCGGTGGCCATCCAGGTCTCAGGGAGGTTAAGCTGGGCCGTCGTAACGTACGACCAAAGACACGTGGAACGGCTTGTCGCCGCCGTGCTGTAAACAGAGCGGAACAACTTTCCTGTTGATAGGATATGCTACTCCATAAACAGTAAGGCTCTGTCGATGTTCCACACCATCAGGTACAGACTCACTGAAACTCCGGCGCCACTGTATGTTACGCCTTCAAAGACGGTGATGTGGAAATGCCGTGTCATAGATTCTCGGTGATGTTTAAATCTCCATTTCTGCCAGATTTCCCATGTGAATAAATCATAGCCAACATATTTAGGTATTACGTTTTAAACGCATCTGAGTATCATTCACTTAACATATCGCTGTATATAATACATATTTTCGTCCTCAGAGAGAAAGAAAAATAGGATAAATTTAAACCACAATTTTTTTTATATATATACAAATTGTGTTACTAAAATTCAAGATGCTGAACAGAAAACCAGTAATGGTGGATGCCAACACGAAAGTGAGGATAAGCTTAAACAATTTCTGGAAATTAATCTAGACAAATGCGCATGCGTGACACAAGTGAATTTGCAACTTAACAAGTATACCATTTATTAATACAAATTTATACATACGATGTCTGTCGAAAAATTTTCCGAACATAGGCTGGGAAAAAAAATTACGTAATTGGTGGGGTTCAAATGCTAATCCCATTCTAAGTAGGCTCCTTGTGCCTTCCTCCACACACTTAGTCCAGCGATTCTTCCACTGTTCAAAGCACGTCAGGAATGCTTCTTCCGGAATGGCTCTCAGCTCCGCCGTCGCATTCCGCATAATTTCCTCTCGGGTCTCAAAGCGGGAGCCTTTCAGTGGTATCTACACTTTGGGGAACAACCAGAAGTCAGAAGGAGCCATGTCTGGAGAGTAGGGAGCCTGGCGAATGAGCGAAATGCCTTTCTTTGCCAAGAAACCTTGGATCAGCTGCGACGAATGAGCCGGGGCATTGTCATGATGCAGCTGCAAGTTTTGCGAGGTCCACAGATCCGGTCTCTTGCGCAGAACTGCATCTTGAAGACGTCGGAGGACTTCCTGATAGTACTCCTTTGTAACTGTTTGTCCTTCTGGTGCGTATTCGTGATGCACAACGACTCGGTAGTCGAAGAAAACAGTTAGCATCACCTTGATTTTGTTCCGGACCTGATGTGCTTTTTTTGGCCTTGACGACGTTGGGTGCTTCCACTGTGATGACTGAGCTTGGGTTTCCGGATCGTACCCATACACCCACGTCTCATCTCCGGTTACCAGGGTATTCTGGAACTCAGGATCCCTGTTGGCAGTATCCAGCAGGTCCTGCGCAACCTCAAGACGATGTCTTTGTTGTTGTTCCTAAGAAAGCAGCTTGGGGACAGCGCAAGCCCAAATTCTCCTTTAAAATTGCATGTGCAGAATCTTTACTGATCTCAACCTCGTCACAAATTTTCCCCACCGTCAGACGACCATCCTCCATTATCAGGGTCCGCACTTTCTCGATAACAACTGCATTGCGACTTGTTGACGGCCTCCCGGAACGCTGGTCATTCTCCACCGATGTGCGGCTATCTTTGAAACTGTTGTACCATTCTTTTATTTGGGTAACACCCATGGCATCGCCACCAAAAGCCTGTTGAATTTTGCGAATTGTGTCCACTATTGTATCTCCAAGCTTTTGGGAAAACTTGATGCATGATCGTTGTTCCACTCGTTCCGTCATCACAGGCGAAATGAAAATGCGACGAGTAAGTAGTACAGCACCTCACACGCTGGCTGCCTGACAGCGATTGACGTATCCAACAAGCCCGCCAAAAATGACGCATGCGCATGAAGGCATGCGGCTCCACTATGCACGATTTTGCCTCCCTAACGTCATTACTCCACATGGGGAAAAAAATAAAGTCGGATACTTTTTCGACAGACCTTGTATTTATATGTTGAATCTATTCTTTCTAAAATGGGCACAAACAACGTTCCAATTTATTTTGAAACTTTAAAAAAAAATTTAATACCTAATACTATTTTGTGAAAAGAAATTTCTTCTGTTATTTTTTTTCACTAGTCTAAAATAATGATTTATTTTATTTCGCAGTCTCTTAAGATTGTTCCAAAGCCGCTTGCCACCTTTTTCTTTTTTCATCTCGTCTAATCCCACTGCCCACTTACAGCCACATCGAAAAATAGGCGGACAAGTGTCGTGCGTGCGACTGCTGGTGCAGCATATTTAGAAGGATAAGATTGTTCAGTTGTTTTCCGGCAGCCTCGTTTAATTCCCACCAACCATCCCCGTCGGAAATTAGTTTTATAGCAAGAGTCTCCAGCGCAAACTTGTCACTAGAGGAGCGAGTGAGGGGGGGATTATTTTTAAGTTAAAGCCTCAGAACTAAGCAGCCGTATTAACAGAGTTGGGGGGGGGCTTGTGAAGGGGTTGGGATCGTGAATAAATAAGATGCTCCAAATTATGTACTAACGAGGAAAGCTTTTTATATGGTTGTAAATGGAAAAACAACAGTTGAAGAAACGGGAAAAGTGGGAGAGAAAAATAATTTTAAAAAAGTTTCAAAGCCGAGGAAAAAAAATGAATAAATAATTATGGTTAGTTCATCTCTTCCGAGAAGACCAGACAACTCCACGAGTATCTGGAAAATCTCAACAGAACTCTTCGGTTAGTGAGAGTAAATAGGAGAGCCCTGAAACGCGCGCGTGGATACGTGCAGAGAATGACCATAATGGTAAATAATCGGCGTGTAATATTTTATCAGCGTTTTGACAAACTAACAGAGGAAACTCGAGTTAATAAGGCATTAGCAAGAAGGAATGCAAGTCCTGAAAGGAGCGTTTATGTAGAATTGTTAAAGAGACGTTCTCAAAGAATATACACATATTTTATTTGTTCTTTTAAACGCATCCATTATTGAATTTCTAATAAGCAATTATTCTTGCATCTACGATTCTACTGGGCAATTTTTCATTCGCAGCGGTCTGTTCTAAAAATCACACACGCAACCGCATAACACGAGTTAACTTCCACAACATGCGAAGAAAATCTTTCTTGGACGGCAAATAACCACCCATAGTAGGAACCATCGCTCTCGTGACGTGAGATTGGCTCAGTAACCAGTGGAATTTTTTTTAAAGTGATACTTCTGCGCTAGTCTCCGTAAACGTTTCACGAAAGATACTAAGGTATGCGTCAGTTAAATAGTTAGCCCGAGAACGGGTTATACTGTCTGGTCAGGGTAAATGAAATAAGCAAATGGTAATCACAGATTTGTCTTGCATGTATCTGGCCGGTAAACTTTTTTGTTTTCGGGATCTTTGATGTCGATGCAGCCTAGTTATCTAGTTAGATCTGGTGACATTAAAGTGATGTCGCATCTTCCAGCTGTTCGCTAAAGTTTCCTCCTCATCTGATTTTATTCCGCGTAAAAATGAACTACATAGATTCGGTGAGATCAATTCTCTTTCTGCAATTTTACTTTCATTTTTCGCCGACTTTCCTTTTAACAGAAAAAAAAATTATGGAACTGGTAGCAAATGGCCTACTTTGCATACAAGCTTTAGGTTGAACTTTCAGGACTTCCGGTCACCGGATTGACTTCCTGGAACAATCTGGAAACGATGTTCAAGCTCAGGTATGAACTACTAATCACCTAATAATGCTTTAGTAGACTGCGAAAATTTTAGCCTAGACTAATAACACAAAATCGGATTTTCTGTTTGACTTTTTAAGAATTTGTATATTTTTGTCTTGTCAGTAACATTTAAAATATTGATATATATTTGAAAAAAGCGCCATCTTATATTAAAATGTGCCGCCGCGTTAATAAAGACAACAACAACAATATACTTCTTCTTCGATCACTCATTTCATAAGACTGGGATGCGTTACACCGTCGTTATGCGCACTCTGGCCCAGTGCATCCGTCTTCAGCAGTGGCTTATTCTTCTGACTCTTCCTTGCCACAGGAGACTTTCCTCTGTCGTGGCTATAGAGCGTCTCCCGCCCTTGGTTCCTCTGGCGGAGTGCCTACACAAGCCACTCCCAACAGCAACTGGAGCAATACCAGTAAAGTACCTCGCTCAAGGGTCACAACAATGTGCCAGCAGCTGGAATTGAACCCAGGACCCTTAGGTCCTGAAGCCAACACACTCACCACTGAGCCACATCGCCTGGCACAACAACATACAGAAAAGACCTCTCAGCCACACCTAAGCTTGCAACATTAGAATGTTGAACGAATATAGTGTATTCGTGTTTTGATAGCTTTACATGTTGTGAACATTAGACAAGACTCTGGTCAATCCCTTTTTGTTGTTGAGAAACCGTTTTCATGCCAGACTGACTTTCTTCAGGTGCCACCCAGTTTTATTTATGCCAGATACCACATTACCACATCGTGTTTTTTTTTTCCTAGCAAACGGGACTTTATGGGGGGAGCTATTAGCGGGAGGGTGTCCGTGCTTCAGTAATCAAACTTCTGGCGGGCGGTGTTTACTGTCGAGCTTTGCTCTCAGTCCTAGCTACCATTCTACATGGCATGAAATATCTATATTCCAAAAACAAAATAACACTACTAGTATTTACAGAAACCACTTAACTACGATTTTTGCTACTTTTGTTTGTTGAAGATTTCGAGCCAATGTCTTGACCAATTTCAGGATTTTAATTAAAACCCATCTGGTCAATTTCCTGCTCTTTCTGGTTACCGGCGAAAAATGGTAATATTCGAAAGGTGTAACAAAAGGCTTCAAAACCCATGACACATTGCGATACTTCTCTTAAAATTAAAACTGGTCACGTGATCTGTATTTGGCACAGAGTCCCAGACAGTTATTAACGCATAGCCAAAGACCGTCTACTTTCTGTTGCGTTGTGCAGTGAAGTCTAGAATTGAGGCATTTCTGATCAAGGTCGTATTTCTTTTTATTTTCCGATAGGAGGCATTGCCAATTCTGCACCATTAGAGATCCTGCACTTCCGAAAATCCTTACTAAAAGTATTTAGTGGGACAAAGTCGGAGAGTTCAGAGGAAACCCACGTGAGCAGCTGGTGGTATTTCAAACCGAAACCAGTCCGGACCTAGCAGCGAACCACTCCGCCACCCAACCTGCTTCAAGACAGGCGAAAGGTCTGCAATCCCGGGTGGGGCGTCTTACTAGTTTTATAATTAATATTTAAATTAGTAAGCTACTATTTTCACAATAGCTATCACAACAAATACTGCTATCATGCATATCAAACTATTTCAATTACTACTTCAATAAATAATACTACAGATATTACTATAGCTATCACAACAACTCCACAGTACTCCATTTACTGCTACCTGTACTATGGTTGCTTATTTAACGACCATAACCTTTCTAATGCTGCTACATCTACTACTAAAACTACTATCACTACTATGGATAATATTGCAACAACTGTTAGTACATTACCACTGCTGTGTTATTAGAGCAAATGTTATTTTTTACAACTCCAGCGCTGTTAGTGTGTTTACGAAAACTATAGCAACTACGAATACCAATGCCACCATCACCAATAATTTGGTAATTACTAGAAGCATACTACAGTTGATATTCTACATAATTTAATTGTGAACAAAATTTTGTTAACATTCATCCAATTTTCGGCAAAAAAATGGCTTTCACTATAGCACGCGATGCTGGTCAACTTCAAATCCGAATAAACTGCTGTTCTTCTCGTTTGTTTTATCACACCAGGAAACCAGTTTATGACGGAAGTTGGCTAGGTTGCTTCCCCTTTCGGCGTGACTGCGCTCTACGGCCTGAAGAACCATCCAGACTGGCCTGAAAATTACAGAAAATTATTTTCAAGTGCTGATAAAGATGCTAAAAGGTATGCCCAACAACCATGAAAAGAAGTAAAATACGATCAGGCTCGTTTCAAAATTACTTTTGCGAATTCACGAATGAATAATGATTCACTTACACAAATTTTTTTTTTTTTTACCGAATGTACTCTTTCATTTTAAAGCTTTTTTTCTGTAGCATAATCTATATATTTGCTTCAGTTTTCAGTAAAACAAAATACCTAGGATTTTTTTAAATACTGACATTTGCAAAGGCCGTGTGGCTTGACGACTCAATACTCTGTCTCCCAGAATATTGAACGGTATACAGAGATATTCAAAACTCTAATGACTCAAGCAGTGATATACTTCCGCCTTTTGTCTTCATACGACGGCTGGACGTCAAAGTCAAATAACTACACCACACTCAAAATCTCAGACACTCTTCCACAGTTAAGGGCATTCCATAGAATTAGAATCTCTGCACACATTAAAGCACCGAGATTCAGGCTGGACGAAGAATAATGGTTCTCTCCTTTGTCCATCCAAAATACTTCTGCGGGTCACATCTCCTGGTTCACTCTAATAAGAAGTAGACTACTTTGTCGTTATGGGTTAAGAAAACTCTAATGGGGCCAGTCGACCGCGAACGTTTTATTTTTTGTTTTGCTTCTGTTTACTTACACCGCATGTTCTAGTCAAAACCCTTTCCTATACGTAGACATCAGACACTTCTTGTTGCATGCAAACAAGAAGAAAAGCTAGGAAATGACTATGGCGAGGCGTCTCCAAGTTAGAAACGTTGTGGTATGTAAGATGACGCTATTTGCGTGGTCGGTGTCTAAGCCGAATGGTTAGTAATTACGTACTTATGCTGGGACATCTGAAAACATGACTACCCATCAGTTGCAGAAGAGAGTTGCGAGCGCAAACCAGGGAATGCAATGGAAAGCGGTGATATCACTTTTTTATTGAATATGCAGATAAAGACATTAAAGGCTGGCCCACCACAATAAAAGAAACGAAAGAAACGAATCATTCACTTGCTTACGATGACTACCACCAGAGAGGAATGTTTCCTTCGATCGAGTTTTTTTTTTTAAAACTATCCAATTACAAAGACCTATGGATATCAATAACCACAATAAGACAAATGAAAACCTTCATCAGGTGCGTTAGAACTCGCGAACAATAGCACGATTAAGAACGACAATAATATCTCAGAGGGTTCGTTAACGGAACTGGTCCAGAAGGCCTTGCACAGCTGGAAACATCCCACTTTATAAGAAAATGTTTTCTCCATCCAATAAAACCGAAAGATCTCCTGTAAACATCTAGGGCCATGGTATGGAACCGCTGGACGGGACAAAGCGCAGCAATTACAGTAAACAGGGGGTATAATGCATCTAATGCTTTGAAGATGTTAGATCGTAAGAAATTAATCTATTTAAAGTAAATGATTTCTCATATATCGCAATCAGACTCTTTCTGATAAAGCTTCATGGTTTTCCTTTTGACTGAAATGGAACTTCCCGGTAATTCCCGACGCATGTAAACTAGATATAATTTAAACAACAGCAAAGAAGAAAGAAAATAAAACCACTGCTATTCGTTTAAGTATATTTTTTCTTTATATGCCAGTTTTCTTCGTTTTTTCGATTAACTACTCTGCTATGTCCTTCTGAAGACTTTCACAGGACCTGCTAAAAAAATTTACAAGAAAAGCTGCTATACGCAATTTCTAAGCATTATAAAATAATGTAATAATCATTACCAAAGAAATGCAGATATATATATATATACTAAAACAGGAATCCAAAGGGAGGAAAGATACACTTGAGAAAATATTAACCATCATAAGGAAGACCAGGGGTTAGTTGTTACAGGTGTACTCTTACAACGCAAGTAATTCTTAACTGAACGTATGCTTTGCTCTTCAAGATCTCGGAAGGTCCAGGTATATCACGTCAATTATAGACTCATTTATACGTTTCTTCACGAATTACTGAAATTACAATAAATTAACCCTGTAACAACTAACCCTGAACTCTTCCATGATATTAGGTCGTTAAAAACGTTTGGTGGATTTTTATATTACGTTAATTTGAGGTCCATTTTTTTGCATGCTTATGAAAGTGTATGTAGATAAGTTATATATCGTCTTGTAGCGTGTGTTTTGGCAAATATTATGCAAAACTTACTTTTTTAAAAATCATAAAATGGATATTTGTTTCAGGTTCTGAGTGAAGCATGGATAGAGCAGTTTGTTCCCTTTGCTTCACAAGTTCAAACTGGGACACAAAGCGAGCGAGGCAACTCGTAACATTAAGCAAGCATGAGGTGAGGACACAGCAAATGAGCGCACAGTACAACAATGGTTTGCAAAGTTTCGATCAGGAGATTTTAGCCTCGAAGATAAGGAACGTAGCAGACGTCCTTCCAGCTGTGATGACCGTTTCAGAGCCTCAGTTGAAGCCGATCCAACGAAACAGTGCGAGGAACTGCTGGAGAGCTTGTCGTAAGCACTGCAACTGTTTCCCGGCATCCTGACGCAATCGGCAAAGGGAATAGGTTTGACAAGTGGGTGCCTCGCGGGTTGAATGAACAACAACCAAATCGTCGATTGGAGATCTGCTCTTCGCTTGTCATAATAAAAAAAAACGGTCCATTTCTTGACCGAATCAGCCTATTCACCAGACCTTTCTACCACAGACTACTCCCTCGACAGCTTCTCCAACCAAACAGCAATTGAAACTGCCTTCCAGCAGTTTATCTACTCCAGAAATTTAGATTTTTTCAAAATGGTATAAATGGGCTGGTAACTCGTTGGCAGAAGTGTATCGATTGTAATGGAACTTACAGTGATTAATAAACTTCACGTTCAGCAACGATACGAAGTCTCATTGTTGAGGTGAAGAAACTGACAAAACTTATGTAACAACCTAATACATACCGAATAAAAAAATGTTATAAACCTTGAATAGCTGGTGACTAATCAAAACAATTTTTTTTAAATGAGTGCTAAACTTAATAAATAGAATAAAATCATTATTAATATTTTTCTTGTTCCACTATCTCGCCTGTTGCCATGGACTGTTGTGTCTGTAAGAATCGGGTAATTAGGGTTGCTCCCCTTTTTGAGACTTGCTTTTGGTACGTGGTTTATCACTGGTCTCAACATTATAGCATTTTATAGCTCGTATACAGGTGAAAATGTTTACTGAGTATGCTGTGTCGTTTATGCATATACCTTCTTTTTTCCAAGGCATTGCTTCCCATAGAAGTTGACCCACGTTTTCTAGGTCGTTATGGCAAATTCTGCAGTTGAAGTTTTTGCTCGTCTTTCCAAATATGATTAACGCAGTGGCGAGCAGGGAATGTCTGATCTTGTACAGCTAAAATCATCGCTTCCTTCTCGGACGTTATAATAATAATAATAAATAATAATAATATAATAATAAAATATAATAATAAGAATAATAATAATAATAATAATAATAATAATAAGAATAATAATAATAATAATAAATAATAATAATAATAATAATAATAATATAATAATAATAATAATAATAATAATAATAATATAATAATAATAATCATAATAATAATAATAATCATAATAATAATAATAATACTATATAATTACTCATAACGTAGCTTAGGTAATAAAATATATAACAAGACGGAGGACAACCTCGACCATGTTTCTAACAGGTGAGCATTCCTGATGTCCACCACAGTCGCTTCTGAACTAGACGCTGGCCATCACATGTATAGCGCCCTGATTTTACTATTTTCAGATTTCTGCTATTATTGTGTTTGCACTCAAATGTCTTTCCTTACAAATTCCAGCCGCATCCTCTGAGTAATTTACGATCAGCTTCTTCTTTCATAGCCTTCCTATGATAAACTAACTCTCTACGCCGATAAACATCGGTGTGTGTTGATAAACTCTTTTATTTGCAGGAAAACATATTTATTTACTTAGATTATTTTTTTCACTTATTATTTTGATGTCAAATTAAAAAAAAAAACACATATATTTAAGAAAATAAAATTACGTAACTTGTTTTTTCATCCGGACCTCGGGCATAGCTGACTCCCCACCGGATATCCGGTCGTAGGTGGCGAAATGTTGTACCCTCTACCTCCGTGACGAATTCACGGTGTTCACAGATGGTTTCTGAAGTAACACCAGAGAAATGGCCAACAAAATGTGAGCCGGATTTCATCTCTAGAAGGAAAGGGACGTTTGTGAAAACTGACGAAATACTCTAAGGACAAACACACAGCCCGACATTTTTCCTCGATCAAAATTACAAACGTATATAAAGAACGGCCGGTAAATCAGACACAGTATGAAGCAGTTGCAGACGTGTAACTAACTCTCGCTTGGAAAAAATAAACGAAGAAATATGTCTTTTGATACTTTTTTTTTTCAAAATACAGCATTAATCTATTGACCGTATTTTCTGATTGTTTTCGACTTTTTTGACATTATTTCAATTAAAATGCAGCAAACATCTGCATTTTTCATGTTTATTGATGCTGTGTGTGTGTGTGCGTGATTGTGGTAAAACTTTTTAACAGCTTCTAACCCTTCAAGCAATTTTCATACCTTCTGATTTAAATTTTTCTAGCCGTTGAAACATATGCGTTGGGCATTAATTCATTGATTAGCTCAGCCAGTGCACATAATTGTTTGCACAATTATATCTCTAAGGGAACGTGATTCTACTAAAAAGGCCAACGTGCCTTCGGCAAGAACAAATTGAAACTTAAACATTTTCAATTCCTTTTTCTTCACAGAATTTAGTTTTTAAGCTTCACTGATTATGATGCTTCGTAGCCAGAAGGTAAACAAAAAAAGAGGAATTGATTAATTTCAAATAGAAAAAAAAAACAGTAGAACATTTGTATGAAATTTTAAAGATGTTTTTATTTCTAAAAATTTTCCATGTATAAATATTTATAAAAGACGGCAGTTTATAGAATTATATGTCATAACTACGACATCCATGCATTGTGCCATTCCTGAAGAATTTTTATTACGTCCAACCCGGTCTGACTATCAACATCGTTTTGGCTTTTTTGGTTAAATTTTTTATTGGTTTAGTTAATACAAGGAGACATGAAGCTATTATGCTTTATACCAGCCCTTCTACCCTTTCTCCTCCAGGCTTATTCGTCTATGTAATAGCTGATCTACTAGCGTCCACACTTAAAAAGCATAAATAGCATTTGATTTAATTACTTCATATATTAATGCTTAGGGAACTATTTTTACAAAATTATTGCTAAATCAAAAGAAAAACGCAAACAAACCCGTTTTCCACGCCGTATTTTAATCTAAAAACCTACCGAAAATGAGACAGACAGCATGACCGAGATACCTGCTGGTTGTTGTTTGTCTCGCATCTGACTCAAGTTAGCGTTAAAAAGAAAATCGGATCCCCTTTCTGTTGTTTGAGTTTTAATTCTATTTTACTCTTTTGCTTTTTGCTGTTAAAATCGAGGTTTTGTTGAATTTCTGCTTTGTTTTCAGGTTGTTTGGAGGTTTTAGACCATACCAAAAACAAAAACCGTAAATTTATTAAAACCAGATCAACTCAGATAGGAATTTGAAAACTTTATTGTTTTCATTCCATTTAATTCATGAATCTCTACTTCCGTGTAAGCAATCCGCGCCCATTTATCCGCACTGAATGAACTCTACCGTGTGACAGAAAGAACTTGGAGACTGACGCATCTGCAAAAGCCGACCATAGCAGAGTTCTTGATATATATTTCCAACTATTCGTTTCGATGAAGCACCAGGTAACAGAAAAAAAAAAAGACTAAATGTCTGGAAACATGTAGTTTCCTTCAGATAAAAAAAAAATAATTCGGACCGACAGAAACAGATTTCAAACGAGAGTCAGCAAAACAGAAAAAAAGCGAATTTCTGGCCGCTGAAATTTGTTTAATCGCAGTAAAATTTTTGGCACAAATCTACGCCGTTGTCGAAAAACTTAACTATTTCCATTTGCCGCCACTTTTATTTCTAAAAGCGACAGACAAAAGTGACGTCGCTTTCTGCTTTGTACTTCATCACATTAGTGTTTGGCAGATGTATAATAATTTTCTTTTTTTAAGTTGATTTAGTTAAACGGAAGCGATGTGACGCTCGACCTTTTTCATCTGGAAATGCGATAAAACGGATTTTTGTAGATGTGTCTTCATTATTCCGTCGAAAGTTCCATAGCTAATTTACTCTACTTGTTTCTAAATGTGCCCCATTGAAATTTTTCCTCTCCGTGATCCTTCTTGCATTAGGCAGAATGAATATGAATAAAGTTACGCTATTAATACTTATTTCATAAAAAATAATATTGTGACCAGGCCATAAAATCTCTAAAGTCGTGGTCGCTCAATAGTGATACAGTTTCCACCAGCTTCAGCACTCCTCCTGTATCATCAAACGGATTTAACCCTTTGTTAACTCGTTAAGTCTGATAAATACTCTATGGAATTTGTTCCAATGATACCGGAGTTGATTCAACGATTGATAGATTTTTTTTTAATGCGAGCTAAGTAAGATATTTAAAGAGAAGCGGTGATTCTTTCTGCTTTCTTCGATAAACAATACGATGTTGGCCCTTTTCATTGTGTGTTTTCTTTCCAGGTATATAGCGCAGAGTTTGAATCTGTTATCTTTTTTTTTTCAATTTTTGTTGTTTTGAAAGCAAGCGAAGTCTGTCATCACAAATTAGTATGTATAAGCACAATTGTAAATTTTCAATGAAAGCAAACAAATAAACTGATTGCCGGGAATTTTCCTAAGGGCGAAACTATCTATCCATAGTTTGGAAACGTTTTTTTTTATGTATTCCTGTTGTTTTCCTTTAAGATAAATGCATTGTTATTGGGACTGATTTTTTATTGAATTAGACTTTTCTGACGTAAAAAGTTGTTTTAAAGTAATCTTAGTTTACCCTTTTTTTTTATAAATAACTGTTTGTAGAATCAGTAGACGGGATATTCGCTAACATACTTTTGTAAACTTTACGAAGGCAAACTTAATGGTAGAATGTACGCTTACAGAAGTTTGTAATAAGGGTACTGAAATACTAACAGTCGTGGCTGAAAGGTATCAATTTAAATTAAAGAGAAAAAGTTCATATTAAAGAATAAGTGATAAAGTTAGTGCTTGTGCATGCAAATGTAATTTGATTACATGTTCAATTAATTGTAACTTAAGTAAAAAGCAAATATTGCAGATATAAAATTATGATAAAGCCTTTACTTTTGTTAAAACAAAAAAAAAATAAAGTTTATGCGTTTAACCATTTTACTGACCTATTTTTGACAAATTGTTCCAGATGAACAATTTACGACTCCGTAACAATTATTTTCTGATAATACAAAATACAGCTCACAGCCATTTAACAACACTGGTCAACAAGTATTTTTCATCAAGCATATGTCAAGGTGTACTTAGTGTAGTTTTTAATGCTGATTTCAAATATACAATTAGTTTTTTGGTATCACGTACAGTTTTCAAGATGACAAAGTTTTTTTTGGTTTTAGCTCATGCATTATATAGAAATTCAAATTAATGACGTGTATGCATGTATTTCATTTACATCATGGAAACATACCTTTAAAATAAACTACATTATTCATTGCTGCATAGTTCAGATGCAATATTTCATCATCTTAAATTAACCAATCAAGTTTTGTCTGATGAAATAGGTATTTCAACATCTCAAATTGTCCAGTCATAATTGGTCTGATGAAATATTTCATCATCTCAAATTCAATATAAGTATAACCGTTTGTATCTATTTCCTTACTTGTTTTACAGTGTTAACAATGTCAAGACTGTAGAAATCCTCCTGATGTGTTTTTATGTCTGTGGACAATTTATTGTGAAAGCTCAAAAACGTACAATAACACCAGAGATGTCCTCTTAGAGATCAGGACAAGTTATGGGCGCCACATTTTATCTGCTCAGCTTGCTCAAATGGCTTACGTGACTGGTTCAATAAGAGGAAGAAGTCCATGCCTTTTGCCATTCCAATGATATGGAGGGAGCCGAAAGACCATGAGAATATGGAACTTTTACTTCATGCCATTGCCTATGAAAGATACTCATGGAAAATATGTGGAGATTTAAAAGGCATTGGAATGTTAATGGGAATGCAGTCAGGTTTCACAAAATACTGTTGTTTCTTGTGTCTATGGGATAGTCTGGCAACTGACAGACATTATTCGGAATCAAACTGGCAGACAAGAACATCATACCAGCCAGGACTTCCAGCGTCAAGAATACACCTCTTGTAGATCAATGTAATGTCCTATTGCCTCCTTTGCACATAAAGCTTGGACTGATGAAACAGTTTGTAAAGACACTACGGAAGAGAAATGCCAGAGGATTTGAGTATATTGTAGAAAAGTTTCCCAAAATCACACAGGCGAATTTGAAAGAGGGTATCTTTGTCGGACCCCAAATTAGAGAAGTACTCAAAGATGTCAACTTCAAGACAACACTGGATGAAGTGGAACTGCCTGCCTAGAATGCTTTCAATTGGATCTGTGAGAATTTCTTGAGCAACAAAAAAGCAATGGACTACAAGGATGGCATCAAGAATCTTCTGAAATGTTACTCAGCAATGGGTTGTCGCATGTCACTGAAAGTTCACTTCTTGGACTCCCATCTGGATTTCTTCGCAGATAACCTTGGAGCAGTGTCTGATGAACATGGTGAAAGCTTTCACCAGGACATTAGTGCTATGGAGAAACGGTACCAAGGCTTCTGGAATGACAGTATGCTGGCTGACTACTGCTGGACACTTTACCGTGATCAACCAGATCAGGAACACCGCAGGAAATCCAAATCACAATGTTTCTAACTCTGTTGTTCTAACTTTGTCTGTTTTGTCTGACCCATTTTTTCTGTATTCACTCTTTGTAGAATGATAGTGATGATTTTTAACTCAATAAACTCATTTACTTTCTAAAAATAATATGTCCTTATTTATTACGTTAATGATTTCATATATACAAATATGTAAATATTTGCATGTATCTACTGAAAACTGATACGTGCTGCATACAAATGGAGTGAAATTTTGAAATCAGCATGAAAAATTAGTCTAAAAAAGTTGGTTTGCATTCATAATGAGTATAATACATTTAATTTTGTTGACCAGTGTAATTAATGTGTGCTTCGTCACAATTCATATCAAACTCTGACGCGCTTTAACTGACCATGCTGAACACAGTGATGTACTACAAAAAGTTTTATAACCTTTAATTATTCAGTTATACCATAAAACTATTTTTGCCTACTTTTCATTTATAATGATCTATTATGTTATCTGTAACTTCTGACTTTAAGCAATATTTCTACTTTATTAATGTTAAAAAAATTTAATTAGTCTCAGAAACGAATTATGACTCATCTAGTCAAAAGGTCATATGAAATTTACTTTCCCTGTAAAATTAGAGATTAAGACAAAACTTGGGCATTACACATTTGATTTGCAGCTTGTGCAATGAATCTGAGTGAATTGACTCAAGGATACTCGCAAGTCAATGCTCTCTACAGTTCCAGTGATCTGGAGGGGGCCGAAGAACCATGTCACAGATTGCTACTTTTGCTTGACTAATGTTTCTAGTCTCTCTGATAAAAGTAAAGTGCATTTATATCTAACTATTTCATCAGCAATGAGCCCAGTAGCTCATAATAAGAAACTTCAGGTTCAAAAGCCTCCTGAAACATGGCACTTGAATGGTAAATCTTAAGAAAACATGCTCATATTAATAGCAAGAGAAGATAAACAGCATTATCCACTGAGATATATATATATATTATTAATCAAGTTGAACTCAGTGACCTAGTTGAAAATTTGAATCTTTCAAAAAGTCAGGAGGAATTACTGAGCCCAATATTGCCAAAAACACAGAGACTAACATCAGTTTCATAAATTGCCAACGAAGCATTGATTTTTCAAAATTAACCCTAAAAGAAGTTCTTATGCACATTGAAAATAATTATCTGTCTGTTTCTATTAGACGAGTCGCTCACAAAATTTTATAAGAAAATAGGGACTTTTTTCATCAAATACAGCAGAACCAGAACAACTATCGAGTCTGTAGTGACTTGAAAATTATCGGTCTTCTTTGCCAGCAATTTGGACTCAGCAAATACTAATGCTTTCTTTTCGAATGGGATAAACATGCTAGAAATTCCCACTATGTAGTCAAAGCATTGGATACTTTGTCAGAGGTCAGTCCCTGGTCAAAAGAACGCTCATCATAATTTATCAGTTGACCCAAAGAACCTTTACTTACTACTTTTACACATCAAACTGGGCTGAGGAAGAATTTTGGGAAAGCATGAACAAGAATGGCGCAGCGGGATTACAATATTTGAAACAAAGTTTTCTAAGAATATCTGATGCTAAATTTAGAAGAAGGTATTGGCTCATAAATAAAAGAAGTTGTTAATGATGATGACTCTGACAGAATTTTGAATGAAGCTGACTGGGATACAGGGATGCCCTCAAAGTTGTAACTAGCAAATTCTTTAAAACCTACAGAGCTCCAGATCAAAAAAATTTGTCGACGAACTATTTCAAGCCTATAAAACAGTGAGATGCAGTATTTCATTGAATTATCTGTTTCCTACGTTCCCAGTCATAATTTTTCTCAGCCATTTCACTTTTATGGAAAAAACATTAAAAAGCTAACATCATTTTTTGTCTAATGTAAGTAATCAAGGTAAATGCCCATGGAATTAACAGTACGAAGAAGCTAGGTAAAAGCTTATATTAATGTGAATTTATAATTGATAAATATAACGTGGAAAGTCGTTACCAACTTGGAAAATGTACCGTCGTTTGTATAATAAAAAAACTACTTAACTTGTTTTTAAGCACTTGTGAAAATCTCATACTTACTAACTCGGTAAAAGAAGTAAAAATCTCTCTACGCGTATTTTTTGGTATTTACAGATAAAGATGAACTTCCCTTAACGGTTAATTGATACATTAAAGAAAAGCTTTTGTCTATCGCAGTAATTACTGGATTAAACCAAACGTTTACTGGCTCTATAACATTAACATTGCTGGCGGGTACCTATATATAGTGTCTAATGAATACAACCAACGTAGCAGAAAATGGAGCTAAACAAAATTTAAAAGTATATTTTCTCTTAGATTGGTGACAGCCTTTAACTATCCCCAGAGATACTTTTCTCAAATATTCGCAGTCATGCCTCGGACCGATCACTGGCTATATAGGAACGTCTCCAAAGACTGAAACTGCATTATTAACTATAAACATCACTTATAATCAAATAGGAACTTAAATGTACAGGGAATTTCGACCAAAATTGAAAGTTACTTCAAACCCCGATTTATTTTAACTGACTAACAGAAACCTGTGACTATTGAACCTGAACAAACCTTCCCCAGATGATGAAATAGGCCTTTGGTCAAAGCGTTTTTATTACCATTAGAATTCTGTTGACATAAGGCAATATGCTTTCGTATGGTCTTAGTAGATGTCAATATTTTTACTCATCTGTAATAAAAGAGTATTTCAGCGAGAAATTATCTGAAATAATTAAGTGCAGTATGGGAAATAGATTGGACTGAAAGCGGAATCACAGATCTGGAATACCACATAATTTTGTCTCATATCAGGTATATTATAGCTCTGATTTTCTTGCATTTCTCATGCTTTTTTTCTCACAATATACATAGAAAATTACTTAATTCATTTAAACCACATCAGAGGGTTTTCCAACGTCTCAGGATTTTCCTTTTTGGTTGTTATACTGTACTTAGTCGTTAAATGTATTTCTAAACTTTTCTCAGCGTTTTCTCTTTGTTTGTTTCATAAATGTTTTCTCCAAAGATTTCATTGTTGCAATCGAACGTCGAATTTATCGCCAGAAAATTGAGTTGGCCTATTTTCTCCTTCCAATAGTTGCAAACTTGCATAATCATTAAAGTGTATTTTTCTGTAAAAAAATTAATATGTGAATCAAGTCACTAAACCCTTCATTTCAAAAGTTTATATTCCATCATCTAGGAACTAGACTGGCAGTGTGTTGTCACGTTGAATTTGAGAAAAGCTGAATTCCGCTGAACAGATATCTTCAACTATTCTTTATGAAATTATTCAAAGAAAAAAATGTAACCACTCATATTTATTAAATGCCATTTACGGATGGTCATCTGGTTATTGTATGTCTCTGAAGAAAAATATGAAAGGATGGTTTTTGTCTTATGCTACTTGTGTATGTACTGGTGCATGGCGGGTAAATACGACTTTTGTTGCGTGACCAAGTTTATATATTGCCTATCTGTACCTTTTTTCCGGATTACAATTCAGTCAGTATTATTACATAAAGCAAATAAATCCAAACTTGCCACATTTGCGTGATTTATCAAACTGGGTGGTGTAGGAACAATAAATGCGTGATGTTCACAGAGCTAACCAAACAAGGTTTCACATTTATATTACAGTAATTACAGGACTCGATGGTATGCAGGGCAATGAAAAAGGTAGCAAAATTGTCAAAGCTTCCACTGAATTACTTCAGTCTTAACTGGGAATTAACTTCTCCAGCAGAGAACCACATATCAATAAAAAAATTTGGGAGCTATATTCAGAGTAGAATCCGTAAAGGGGGAATCGTATCTAGATTTGAAGAAATTAAATAAACTGGTAATGTGAAAAGAGACTGTCACAAGTTACCTGGAAACTTACAGGTAGATTACCTCTCCTAAAATGCCCAAGCCCATACGATAGGAGTAGCCACTTCATAAATATTCTCAATGCTATTTTAGAGAATGTACAAAATATACACAGGACGGACAAATCTTTTGGGAGATTATGGCAACACTATTCCCAGAACTGCTAAGATGCTTTAAAAAACAACATTAAACATAAATACAGTTTCTTTTGAAATACCATAAAAGTAATACTCTTAAAGGTTAGAATGACCTCCAAGCACGCAAGCAAAACGTTTTATGCGTAGTATTTAACATATATACATTTAAATGACTTGTTATTTTCTTTCTACTACAAAATAATTTCCTAGTTTAGCAGGTGTCCTTACTACTTTCAGGTTTTACAGTATAATTATGTTTAGGGCGCTTTAAGGAGTCTGTAACCCACTCATGCAATGTATTCGAGCTGAGATCAAAACTATCTCAGATTTCTAAGAAATAGAATCTAAACTCATCTAGTTAAACAAGGAAGTACTTAACGGAAGGTTTATCTTGACGCTGATCGTAACCTTGTTACTGATAACTATTACCCCCGTCCGCTTTTGAAGTATTTTGTTGCTACGTTTCGGAAAGTTTGTTCTCATGCCATCTTCGAGCGTATTTTTTAGTATCAATTGATTTGGTTCTAATCCAAACAGTGATGTGCGAATAGCATCATCAGTGGACTTTTAAAATATGCCTTAAGACGGCTAGAAAATCTGGAAACGTGGCAATAAAAACTTGCAATGAGTAAGGTAATAACCTATCATTAACTAAGTAAATATGTATTTGCAATGTTCCATGATGGTTAGTTATTTAAAACGTTTTGATGGAAAGAATAAAACTCTAGATAAGCCGGTGGAAATTAATTAATTATGAATAAGCGAATATACTTTTTAAAATATTGTCAAGAAAATGCTTGGTCAAAAAGGTTCTAACAACACACTATCAGTGAATTTCACGATATATTATGAACTGAAAAATCAGAGTTTTATAATTGTCTTGTTTCTAAAGAATGGTGAGTCATATTTAAATGTCCTACGCCCTTTCTTGGATGCTCGAATAAATGTTTATTGGTGGTGATGGTTTCACATATTTATTAGAAAATTACAAAAATTAGAAGGATGAAAATTTGAAATCTAACAACCAAATAATCTTCAAAAGGACCTCGTATTTTGTGACACCTGTGAATTAATTCAAAGTATTCAAATTTATAAGTGGCCATGGGTACAGCGCAAAGATACGAAAGTTCCAGATAAAATGTTATTATTTTACACATTCATTACTAACGAAATATTAATGACACAAACATAATAATAGTATGGAAAACAATACAAGTAAAAGTTTAAAGTTGTTTCGTGTAAGAATGTGTTCAATATGAGCGCCGTTCCCAATAAGCATAGCTTGAATCCGTGTGCACATGATAACCATAACGTTTCTCAAAATGTCTCTGTTAATGTACAGTCCCGGGTCGCCGTTTACAGATAGCTGACAGTTGTTCTTGGGTCTATCTTGCCCTCTAAAAGACTTCAAGCTGTGAAAACCCGACGTTCTATCCGTTTGCATCAACACGAGCGACCTTTTCTCAATCAATCACCCAGCAAGTTTATTTTTCAGTGGCACATCCGGTTCGTTATTGGCCATGTTTTGCTTATAAATACGCCGCCTCAGGACAGCAAATGGAATATAGCTTCTTGAATTCTTTGTTTGTGCCAGAAGGCCCTCTCTGTGGGGGGGGAGGAGTATATGCTCGAATGTCGGAATCCGTAAAGTTTCGAAAGGTAGATATTTTTGAAAAACCTCGTGTGAGTTAGTCCCCAAGGTTTGGGGTTGGAAACCTATGCCTATCACACACCCCTCATAAAGGAGTCCCAAAGAATGCGCCAAAAGGGCTCGAAATACGGTCCCTCGAGGTCTTGGCTTCCAGCTACACATTTTCCAAGAGAAGGACCGACCGCCACCTAGACCAGGAAGAGAAGAGGTCTTCGCCGTGTGACAGCTCTTTTTGACTTGTTCACAATCAAGTCACCCTTCTGGCGTTTTTCCTTATCTGTATCTTTTTTATAGAGAATTTTTGCACAACTACAACTACACTCTGGAAAAACAGTTTAAATTTATACGATTCTAACTATTCGAAACTTTAAAAAATAAGATAGCAGTTTTTTGCGAGCATCAATGTGTATAACTTTTTACATAGGTGATAATGGTGCTTAATATCATGGCTGCCTTTAACCGGGTGTTATTTACTAAATATCAGTGTTTAGCTCTAAATATATTAGCTCTAAATATAGCAGTTTAGATTATCAAATATCGCCTTGTTCAGCATCCAGATATCTGTATTTAAAACCTATGGATAATCCCAAAGGTGAAGGTTGTGCTTGATTTATATGTAACGTAAATATTCCTAATTTTTTTTAACGAAAAACGAAAGTTTTATCTCTGAAGAATATCACTAAAATAAGAAACAGCATCGCCGCTAATTACATCCAGACGGAAGCTGCGGAGAGTAGGTGGAAAGACAAACAAAAAACTTTTAAATCACCTGACGCGTTGACACAATTCAAACTGATAAACTTTGACAAAATTAACAAGAATCACTGTTATTAATTGTCTTTTGGAGGCGTCTCGAAGACATTTAAAAATCAGGGATGAGCACGGACTATAGTGGAGAGCAGCTGGGTAATTTCAGTCCTGAAACAGTGACGTCATGTCTCAGAGGCAGTCTGCATTAGCGCTGTATAACATCAGACTTCGGATAAAACGACAATGAGAACTGATGTGTCTATCACGTGGTCTATATCGACCATTCTTTTTGAATAAAAGTTTGATGGTCAGCCACTACATTTATTCCTCTGGCATGATGCACGCATTGTAGTTGATGTTTTTTTATCTAGAATATAACTTTGTGAGATAATAGCAGACTATACATGAATAATTCTAATGTCTCTCCAGCTAGTTCAGCCATTCTGTTAATAAATAATAGCGAAAACTGTTAATAGAATCGTAACACCAATTAATCTCTGTTTTGATATTCATGGTGCCTCTGTATTATCCATGGTGTAGTGATTTCTTGCTACGACTAAATAAAAAATAAACCACTTCAATTTAAACCTACTATAGTTCTTGGTTTATGACTTCCCATTTAAACCAATGTAAGCAACATATCATTTTATCGACAGAGAAAGAGAAAGATAATAAATAATTATATATTTAAAACGTTTCCCGATTATCTCCCCTTCTTTCCGATTAACTCTCCTTCTTAAGGATTCTATTAAAAATTTTATAAACTTGGTTGGTTGTTTTTTTGAGTGGAATCTTTTCTTTTTATATGCTCTTAAAATTTACTTTCATCTTTATTATTTAGATTGCCAAATAAAATCACAAACAAGAAAATACTTGCTGAAATCTGGACTATTTGCATGAGAAAAAAACCATTCACCTTGAAAGTGAATTTTTTATATTCCACTTTAATGCAAGAGTGAAAGAGAGGCTCGAAAATGTAATCTCTGCGGGGTTTTCTTGTTTGTGAGCACTGATTAAAGTAGGAAGTAATTTGCATAAATTATTTTGATTGTATTTGCTTATTTTCATTGCAACTTTACACTAAAATCTTTAATGTCACAAACTTTGAAAAAAAAAAAGTTTATTTTGATCTTTGCCTTTTAACATTTATAATCCTAAACTACTGGTGCAACTTTTATATAGATGGAATGAAAATAATTTGAGAATGTTTAATTTATTAAATTCATAGTGTGTAAATCTGGTCACGTGGTGCGAAATATGAGGCGCCATATTTGATCCACGGCGCAGAACAAATACTATCCTTCTGTAAATATAAAGATAATACTTAAATAGGAATCCTGCTTTTTTTTTTTTGCATAATATATAAAAAAATCACAATCGATGTGCAATCAGACATTGTCAAATTGATGGGGTAACTAGAAATATTACCAAATCGATCAGGTATTCAAAATTAATTTCAATTTAATAATATAGATAGTTGATGACGTATTTAGACACACGGCCAAATTGATAACATGGACAAATGGTATAGTAAAATAGCTGATGTTGTTGCTTATGGACTGCGTAATAACCATCGATGGTACCAATCTTTTAATTTTTTACATTTCTTTTATATAGATGAAAATTTATAAGAGGAATCAATATAGCGAAAAGGGGCACACTTTGGGAGAATACGGGAGAAGAGGAAAAGAGTGGTGGTAAGGGAAGTAAAAGAGTTAGAGCGAGAGACAGCGTCAAAGATGGCAGCCAATCGATGCGGTTTGAGGTGAAGGTTATTAAAGTAGAATTCAAAGTAGTGTATGTTATAAATGATCTCCTGAAATACTGTATCACCTTAATAAAATCGGTATCTTCGTGACGTTAATGTTCTTGTGGCCAAGACAAAATTTGGTCTAACCGAACCTGTCAGATCAACACCTATATGAAATCAGGCGATGGCCTGTAAATAATTCTCATGAATGTCATATGAAAATAAATGGACAGCGAGTTTCATCTACACGCTTTAAGTAAACTTCTTCTAAAAGAGGAAGAAGGAAGATATATCAAGTTTCTTGTTACCGTTTTGATTGAGCAACTTAAATTAAATGAGGCAATACGCTGTTTGTGCGATTTAGAAAATTGCGAACTACTGCCACGATTTCACAGGTTTGTTACTTCACAAACGAAAATAATTTGAAATGAAATTTTGCTCATAAATGAAAAAAAATAATTCTGTGAAATAGTATTTATATAGAAGTAAAAAAACAGCAAAAAGTATTACAGTTTAGTGAAAAAGCAAATATTATCGACTAAAATTGAGTAATCTCTTTATTAACAGTTTGGAATACGATGTTTAATCTCTGGACGATGATTCGATATAAAAATATATCTGACTTCTCTTCTCAAGGTCAGTGAGTTTACAGGGATTTTCAGAAAAGTTGAAAGATTTTCATGCAATATAAGAAAACGCTGGGATTCTATTTATCCTTGGGAAAAGCAACATTTCAGACGCAGGATAAAGTGTATGAAGAAAGGAAGTCATCACTGGTGTTTTTTTTTTATTTTCCTTTCCGAAAGCTACTTAAACTTTCGTCATGTGACTCTTCGCTGGGTTTGTTTTGATATTCCACAAGCAGTGCGTAAAGAAAGACGTAAGAACGAAACAGTAAAGCTTAGATGTAATCCCATCATTTCTAGCTCCTAAACCGATACAAGAACATTGGGATTTTTCCATAGATAACTTAAATCACACTTGTGTTGTCTCGTCATCTGTCTCTCTGCCTGTCTGTCTGTCTTTCCCTGCAAACATCTTGCGAATGGATTATTAGAGTGAAACAACGCCAGGTTTTTTTTCTGTTAAAGCTGATTGTTGCTTCCGTGTGTATCTCTGACAATGAAATACGTTCATTTTTAAAGTACACTCTTTCCGCTTACAAACAAATACCTTACTGCACATCTGAAGTCTCTGCAGAGGTAGCCGTAGGAAAAGAACTTCTTAAAATGCAATATACTTCATATTTATCAGTGTTAATTAATAGGAGGCGCAGTTTGGATTGTATTATGACGCACCATAAGTAGTTCAGTATGGTTACATGATTGTGTGCAATATCGGTTATTAAGTGACGATTGTGCAACATTCCGCCGTCGTAGAAATACACCTTGCGTTGTAAACTGCTTGCAGGTTGTCGTCGGATTTCGATAAGGAATAGCGCAAAGGTTTCGGTTCATTTAAAATAACAAGCTGTTCGTTATAAGTAATTTAATAAAACCAGCAATGCGCAGTTTGAGTGCATCTTTTCAGCTCATCCATGAGCCAGTCCTTAAGGTATATTCATTCCATCAAGGAAAAGTTAGAACGCTCTTATACTTTAAGTTATCGGATTGGATTCCGCTTCGTGTCTGTGCCAGTCGGAGAAATGTTCCCACATCCCCAGACGCTGAATCCATCTTCCTCTTCAGAATTTGCAGCATAAAAGCAGCGAAAATTTTGAGAGCTTTTGATCGTATACGTCAACTCACCGAGATTTGTATAGAACGTCGTGGCCGCAACTACTGATTTCCGAATTCCACCAGAAAAAGCGCTACTGGAAACTCGAATTAATTCCTCGAAAGTTGGAATGCCGCTTATGGTACACAGAAAAATTTCAGAAGAAACTCGATAAAGTTAAGTTATATATATATATTATATATATATATATATTTTATTTTTTTAATACTGATGGAGCAGCTGCCAACAGACTTTTCCTGCTCTTTATTCCGATACAGACATCATGGCGCTAGTACCCAGATTTATCCGCATAGGAAGTTTTCTTTAAAGGATTAATTCATCCATCTTATAGTATAGATAGAAAAATTTCTTAATAAAACTGCAACTTTGCAACATTTGAATATTTTCTTTGTTCTAATGTTTGTGCTATCTCCGGTAACAATACCAGCACGTCGGATGTGCCAAACTTAATAAAACAACTTATTTCTCTCTCCCGGAAAACTGCGCGGTTTGGATGCATTTTCAAGGTCTCCAATTACGGAAGGATCTTGTAGATGGCAATTTAGAATGACAAGCATCTGAGTGTTGCTTCCTCCCAACGTGGTTGTCCAAGCTAAAAGAAAATGAAATCGGTATTGTTACAAATTAATCACCGTTCTTTGAAATTACCTAACACGGGCTTTTAGTAAATTTAACTTCCTGAAACTAATCCATATATAAAGTAATATATTCTGATGAATTTGTTACCGATTTAAAGCCTGGGAAACAACTACAGAATTTACGAGCTTGAATTTATTTAAAATTTTTTCTACCCCTGTTCTTTAAATATCAAATTTTCAAATATTCATATTCAAATGAAATAACACGGTTGTAATAGAATCAGTTGTGGGGCATGAGCAGTACGAGTCTGATCGTAGGAGCTTAGCCATGTCTGCATTCCAGTATGAATGAGGGGAGAGTATTTTGCCTAATTTTTACGTCATGAGCGCCAGCACAGCCACCTTATTCTGAGTCATCTCGGTCACACTTCTATCTATTCCTGTCATTATAGCATATAAAGCCACATTATTATAACCATCAAGGAACTATGTACCCGCCTTATTCTGTTAGACACTATTTCAGGGAAAATTAAATCTAACTAAAATATATTTTTCTCCATGAGACGTAGACACCGATAACCTAGATAGATGTCGATTGAAAACCTAATCAATAAAATTAACAAGAAAATCCTGCGGAATTTCAATGTCCGGGAGCTTTCCTTCACCAAGTTAGTCGTTCTAAACCAATTAATATAGCTACGTTTCGATGAACTTATGCTGTCGCCATCAACAGAGTTTCTTCTCAAGAACTACTTTAGTGCGCAATGATGTTAGTTTTCAGTAGGTGTTCTTTCACCTTCCTTCCATAGTTTTCGGACTGTCCAAATTTTGTTGGCTGCTATGTTTGGTATTTACTTTAATCAACTCTAGAGCCTACTTTGTCCTTTTTCCTCAGCCCAAACTGTTTACTTTAGCTTTTGTAATGACTGCCAAGCAAGGTGCCTATTAAGGCCCAAGTAGGGAAAATTTTCTGCGACCATGCGAGACCGATTCAAAATCTTAGATATCTAAGAACCAACAGTTTTTCCTGTAACAAGCGCTGTAGGAAGTCTTGTATAAATCACGAAGATAACTAATGTCAGCTTAAAAAAATAAGTTATTTAACTAACTCACTTTGGTACATCTTTGATTTCAATGTGACTGATGTCTTTTACCATAACTTAACGTTTTAATGTACAGTGGTTTAACGACGGACTGAAAAACCATTTGGTAAGAAACAAGTCCCTGTGTTTTTTTTGCGACTTTTTTTTTTCTTGTGCTACAAGACGTCGTTCATTTATGACAAGTCTGTAATAGTAGCCAGTTTTCAATGTGTGGAGTTTTATTTAAAGAATAAATTTAACATTCTTGAGGAAATCTGAATTAAATTTTTTTAATGCTACAAACAGTAATTATCAATAGTCGGACCTGCTTCTCTCTGTCTCTCTTAATCTCTCTCGTTATTTTTTTCGAAACTTGAAAATAAATCTTAATCAAAAATAAAATTGATTAAAACTACGCGTTAATTTGAACAGTTCAAAGTAAAGAGCAACTGGAAGTCTTCCATCAAAAAAGGACTGTCGACTTTAAACGTCGGTAGACTCATTTGAAAGCATCGCATCTGACAACTATGGAGTCATCAGACAAGCATTCATCTTCGAGTGCCATAGAATTCTAAGTGGTAAAAATCATGAGCTAATATAAATGTAAATATGGTCGATGGTGACTTGGAAGTTCAAACTGGTCTCTTCAATCTTTTTGAGGCGTTTAGAGTCGGAACAGAAATGTCAGTGCTCTGTTGATTTGTAGACTAGATAATGGTTTGTAATGACACGCTTGCGAATTGCATCGTCAAAAAATTAGAAAGAGTATCAAGATAATGAAGTGCAAATGAAAGAGAAAGTCTGTCTTATTTTTGCAATGGAAGTGAAATATAAGAATTAAAATATCAGTCTATAGGAATCAGTGTTGTTTCAGTTATAGATTTATTGAAGAAAAACGTTTAATGAAAACATCCGGAAATAGCTCTGAGAAAATAAATGGTTTTGTTGTCTAGATAATATCACATGAAGACAGACAGCCTACCTGTGAGTCAAACAAAATTATTTTAAAATTTGTAAATCATAGACATTTAAAAATCTGAATACAGTAGTCGCCTTTAAAATATATTTTCGGAGTTTTGATGCGGAATCTTGAAGAAAAGGATGGCAAAATGAAATCTTTAATGTACAATATATCTACATTTTAAAAAGTAACTAAATTATCGCTATTTTTCAAAGAATCGAACGGATCATGTAACAAGGTAACTTAATGTTAAATGCTTGCTTGCTTGCTTATTGGTTCACTAACATTTTAAAAGTATTTTTCTCTTGTTCTTTCCGAGACGATGATTTAGCTTTGGAAATTGCATTGTTGGCTTCTTTTTTTTAAAGGTATTACAACGGTGCTGGGAACAATTCCGCCAGGCCTGTATAATTTACCCATTTCTCTGTGTTGAATATTTTTCAATTGCGGCATGCGTCTTCAGATTCACTACTCCTATAACATAAGTATGGTTACTTATGTAGAAATTGGCTCATTTATTTTGATAATATGTCCCTAAGATCTCTTGAAAATTCTTTTTGTACATTTAGTGATTCTGTTTTCAAATTAGTGTTTCACTTTCAGATTACACTTCACATAGACTCATTTTTCGATTGACATACGTTTGAATATTTGAGAAATCAGTTCTTGCCTGACTCTGTAATAATTTACCTGCCGCTTGGAAAATTTTGTCAACTTTTCTATCTCCTCGTAGACCAAATTCTCCATTACCTATAAATGTAAACCCAATTTTAGGTTGCTCTCTGTGAGTACTTTATTAATTCGCTGCTACTGTAACTCCATGCCATTTTATCCACTTTTTTTTTGGTTGAGATTGTTGGAGAAATTTTCTTTCGGTTAAGATATCTTTATGGCAAAGTACCTCAAGAGAAAGACGATATTTTAAACTGTTATGAAATGCATCTATTTCTGCTTGCTATTTCTACAAATAACTCCGGATGGTACCTATTTTCTTATCTTGGTTTTCATCCGGAATTATTACAAAATTCTTGCGCCCCACCAGACGAGATAATACAATTGAAAATGGTAAGCATTGCACTTAGACTAAAGATTTAAATAACACAAATACACTCAGATCAGCACTTGTTCCAGTGATCTTAAATGGTACCTGACTGTCTTTTCTAACATGATGAAAGCAATTTCTGTGCAGCAAATATTAAACAGGAAAACATTAATATTTCCAGGGTGAACGGAAAGATTTTTTTTCGTAATCAGTAATCATTTTTAATACAGATTAAGTCTATCTCACATTTATACGTAGATTCTACTGAAGCAACTTATTAATATGTTTGATATTATTTATTGTATTCATCCTTGCTGGTTACCGTTCTTATTGCTCCAATCCACTGCTTACAATTGCCTTTCCAATTGTATTCTCTTTGATAAAATGAG
Organism: Nautilus pompilius; assembly: GCA_018389105.1. Taxonomy (NCBI): domain Eukaryota; kingdom Metazoa; phylum Mollusca; class Cephalopoda; order Nautilida; family Nautilidae; genus Nautilus; species Nautilus pompilius. The sequence goes on from JACATO010000118.1 coordinate 490,113, forward strand.
CTTTTAACAGTTTCAAAAGGTTAACCTTAACATTGCTCTATTTTCTATAATTTAGGCGGCTCGGCAGTCCGACGGCAAGTCTACCGGTCTGCTGAGGTGAACGAGCTGAGTTCGAGTCCGAGTTTGGAGAACCGTCCTACAATGGTTCATTCCTGTTCTTCATTCCCATCCCGACGCGTGGGATTTCTGCGGACATTCTGGTTTCTTCTGACCAAAGACTTTCTGCTTGTACATCTGCTGCTTCGCCCAGTTACCGAGAAAAACTTTAAGCGATAGGCTAACCACCTGATCTCGTAAAGTAGCCATTAATTACGGAAACGGACCTAAATTGGGTTTCTGCCTTATGGCACCGGAAACGGCAGAGAATAATTTTTTATAGTTAATCTCTTGTTATTTATAATTTCTCTTTGATACTATACACTATTAGTTAATGCCGTTCGTTACTGTCTACTAGTTTACTCTTTGGTTATAGCTAAATAACTATATATATACTTTGGTTACTATGTGTATTTCCTATTTTGCATTGGTAACGTTTTTGTTGCTATTTCCTCTGTGTTTTTTTGTCCTTTTCCTTGTTTCTTCAATTCTTATTGTTTTCCCTTTTCGTTTGTCTTCTTTAGCACGAACAAACTTCACAGTGGTGTTCTCGCATCAATACGGCGTATTTTAAACTTTATAAGACTCTTTTGTTTCTGTGTGTGTGAAACTAAGTAAAGTTTCGAAATTGCTAATGTATCTGCTGCCATTGACTTTTTGGCGTCAGCTGACCAGATTCATAAGTTCCAAAATGACTGCTAGTTTCCAGGAAATCGCCAAGCGTTCATCCTTAAAAATCGTCATTATCAAAGCCGGCCCCTTAATAGAAAAGTTATTCGCGACTGTTTCTGCCACACCTGAATAATGCGACACTGAAATTCACTTCTAAGGAAAAACAAGCGCCCTTGCATCTAAAAAAATCTTTCCATAAAATAAATCCGACTTTAAATTTCTCATCAAATTTTCACCACGAATTCTTTTCATGTGCTTTTCTAGCAAATTATTCTGAACATTAAACAGTAGTTAATTTTTCACTTGAGCGTGAAAACAATTTTCAATGATCACGCTATTATTTTATTTTTAATAAACGAAAGCTGTTGTAATATTGAAGTAAATTATAATGAACAACCAGTTTCTGATTAGTTACCGTTCAAAATTTTACAAGACAAGTTCAATGCACAGCTTGGAAGGAAAGCTGGGACCGGAGATAATTCTCACAGAAAATTATCAATTAAGATAACTTTCAGACATTATTATGTTTTTATCCGAGGCTCTTCCTGTAGGGGATTGAGTTGGCGTATGAATCTGTCTCGGATCCAGTTGCGTGTTGCTTTTCGGACACTCCGGGGACACTTCGCTAAAGTAGTTCCGCACGACCTCGGCTTCAGCCGTCAAGTCAACGTCAACAGGAAATGTGTCCTCCCACGATCCGATAGTGGCGAGTTTGATATTTTGCCGATATCTTCGGCGGTGCCACAGGGCATATCTATTTTCTCATAAGGTACAGAACAGATGCTAGAAACGAATCCCGCGACACGACTGTTGTCAGGAAGTGAAAATCACCACCAAACCACAACAAAGCAGAACAGCGACAAAAGATCGAATACATGTGCGTGGATAAGTGAGAGAAAAATAACTGTTTCATAAAGTTGTAATATAAAGTTTTCAAAGATTACGTCGCTCTCTCCAAAAAAAAAACCCATTAAAGAACAGAAGGTCGCCGTAGGATACAGAACCAACGTCAATCCACAGATCTCACCTCAACTTCACACAGACATTCTCCGACCTTAAAAAGATGCAAGCCATCTTTGTTCCCTTTCTCAAGTTACTATGGGCGTGGCATTTGCTATCTTTGTCGACATTATCTGTATTTCGTCCGACAGACACACTGTCGGTCTATCAAAAACTCTATTTTTCCTTTAATACTTTTAATTAACTTAATTTCAAGTGCATATAGCCGGTAAATCTTAATCCCTTTTGCTTAAGAATGTGTTATTGTTTCAAGCATAATTAACTTCGAACCTATTTCAAGATTCGGGAACATGACAATCAGAAAATCAAGAAAATTATTAATCAGTTTTAATTTTTAAAATGTATATGCAAGTATCATTCTCCTTACCACAAGTTCTTCTTGAAATAGATAAAACATTACAGAATTACTTCAATTACTACATTTTATCTTGAAAACTGTTACCTATTCAAAGGCTTTTATTTCCCCACAATTCGAATGGCCCTGTTAATGAGATAAAGATGTGAGAAGCAATATTTAGGCGGGGGTCTTCGTACCGCGCTAGATTAGCGCTTTCTATGAAACTTAGCGATGTTCCAATATGTGAGGAAGTTACGATGAGCATATCCTTTTGAACCGGACGGTTAATGAAAATTGTTGGAGTGTTTTCAACAGCCAGGATTCGCCCGTGTAAAGACTCCAACACAAATCCGATTTACTCCGGCAGAAGTTCCAGGACCTCGGCGTATCTGAGCGGATAGTCTCGTGTTTCTTCGACAGCCTGGAGAAATGGTTCTGTCTGGCGGTTCACGCAACCTTCTTAATTTGCTTAGTACAGATGAAAAATACATTCAGATCAATCTGTGGTGAAGGTAATTTGGCAATGGCATAACGAATTGTCGATTAGTTGTTGATTGTTCTTACATGAAAGAAACACTTATTTTATTCGATTCCTTGTTTATACTTGTAGCTGAAGGACCCCTGTGATCCGGGTTCTCACCGGAACTCCAGTAAAATGGCCTAACTTACCATAGTTGATTCTACTATGATATATTTAACATATTGCGCACTTTTGAAGTTTTATTTCTTTTTCAAATATTTCACTTCAGAAATAATGACGTAAAACCACTCAATTTATTTTTCATAAGATAATTACTTTTACCACTGCAGACAAAGCAAATCAACAGCTTGATAACCACTAAAGGTGTATAAATCGTCGATAAGTCACCAGTTAATTATTCTGAAATTCCTTATAATGGAAATACTGTGGTTCCTGTTTTGTCTTATGCAGAATAATTACTTACAAGTGACCCACGCTTAGGTTTTAAGTCGAAAATAACTGTCTCCTTGTGCATTTTCTAAAGATCTGTCTTCTCTTTTGGCTAAAATCAAAGAGCAATAAAATATTTCTCCGTTTCATGTTTGGATATTTACCTATTTACTGATTCAGTTTTCTTTTTTATCAATCTTAAATAGCATATTAATTATTATCTAATCAATAGTAATACATAATTCAAAAGTATAAATTATAGAAAAGTAAGAACCTTACTCCAAATTAAAGAGAAAATCAATCCTTTTTGCATACACAAGCGGCTAAAACCAAATATCATTTCTGCTCTTTTCTCCTCTTAACGGTTTTCCATTTCCGATCACAGAGACTTCATTTCTCTTTAGTCTGCATAAGATTAAGCGTGAAAAATCATTTTATTTGTATCAATATTTATTAATTCTGCTAAGAATGTCAAGTGTAAAACTGTCACGCGCAGATGGCCGTTTTGTTTCTCATAATCCCAAAAATGTGCTATATATGTTTGACTGTTTAACCTAAGTAATAAGTTAGCCTATTTTAGTGACGTCTTTGTATTTTTTTGACTACTAATTATCTGAGGAAACCACTTTAAAGATAACAATAGTAAAGAAGTTTTTTTGAAAGTAACTAACGCTATAAACATCTTCCTAACCCTGACCCTAACCTTAACCTTGACTCTTATGAAGCGATATGCTAGATTTAAAGCACCATGTAACTATAGGCAATGCTGTGCATGATAATTTGTGAGATTTCTTGTTTGGAAAATCATTAAGCAAAAATTATGTAAATGAGTTTATAATTTTTTAAAGACAACTGCTTCTTTTCCAACGGTGACAAACAGGCTAATATTATAATATTACACTGTATTAGTTTGAACCCTGAACACGTATAACCGTTATAAAATATTTTGTAACAGTCGGAATTATCACAAAAAAAGTCTTTTACCCCTCCACTCCACTTAACTGTAGTTTTTTAAAGTATTTTTTATTTTGTTTCCTGACTTTTTAGGCTGAGTTTTAGATTCCAACAGCACCTGAAGTTTGTTAAGATTTTAACAGAAGAAAAACTTACCAAAAAAAGCACTAATTGGAATTTATTTCCGAAGTTTCTCCAGGCATGCATTTTTTTTTGTTATAGATTATCTAAGGAAAGTCTGGTAAAAATTAGGGATCCAATTAGTGTTTTTTTCTTTCTCTCTTTCTGTTGGCCTTCTTTTGTTGTTCGATGATTTTTTTCTTCGATTTCTACTGTCGCTATAATAACAGTATTTTTCCAAATTTGAAGCCTAATAAGAGAAGCATTTGGAAACATAATAAATAAGTACGGTGGTTTCTAATCACGTCTGAGTGACTTCTCCTTTGTAGGAAAAAAGCAGTTAACATTTAAAACCTTTGTATTTTTGTTTTCCTGTTTACTTGAAGTTGCAGCTACTAAAAATTAATGCAAAACCATTTAGTTCATTGTGTATGCCGTTGATTTTCGTTGGGCTCTGATAAACAGCCACGTTGTTGCTGCACTTTATCTGACGTCAAAACAGAAACCTGGTTGTGTCTCCAGTGTATGTCGTTAAAGTCGTGAAACACAAAAGTTGTTATCGTACTTTATCTAATATCGAGACAACTTTCACGTCTTATGGTGATGGAAGCTAATATTGTCACTTCAGTCATTAATACATTTTTCATGAAATAAATGATTAAAAAAACGTTCCAAGTAGCTCCTGCGGCAGAGATACTACAATAATGTTACAGTCAAAATCCATGTGTTTTTAAATAAAGCATCTTTAACTGTTACTTTTAGTGGCATTATCCGCTGTAAACCTACAAAAAAGATTGAGCAGTGTGTCGCGACTGGCAAACAAACAGAAAAAGGATCCCTTATGTCATGTGAATGCAAATTTGTGGTGACGTCCATGCCGCCTGATCCATAGAATTTTTTAGCACTGCATGTAACAAGCAGGGGAAGTAATCCTTAGAGTGGATTCTTAAAGGCTAGGATAACTTAACTATACTTTGCACGAACACCACATCCCTCAACTCATTGGTTATACTGAAGGTCTTTCTTTCAGACTTCCGAAAAATTTCATAGTTTACAGAAGAGCCCAGCCGAAGGAACTAGTAACATGTGGAGCCAACGAAACTGGGCACTTCGTCTACTCTGAAAATTTCACATATTCCCAGAATGTCTATTGTCAGTTAAAGACCAATGAGAGTTGAAGTATATGGAAGGAACGATTTATTTCTGTTGGTGGCTTCACTGAATCTGTGGCCCGTGTGAGTGGTCTATAAATAGATGATTTTTAATTATTTGATTTGTAATATTTTCTTTATAGTTTATTAGCGTTTTGTCTGCAGATTAGACATAATAACTACTAAGTGGACATAATAGGAGCAGTAACCATTCTGAGACTAGACAATGGGAAGTATACGAACTAGAATGTTGCCTGTACAACATCTCTGGACGAGCAACAGACAGGTGGTAGTAATTCAAATGACCGGAAACGTCAGAAGCTGTGAACTACGAAAACGCAGATAGCAGCAGCGGGAAGAGTGGGCATGTTTTCAGAAGTAAAAAAACTAAGTCGACACCGTAGACGACAATAAATTTGATGTACTTTCACCAAAAAGATCACCGTAGCTTACTCCGCCAACATAATTACCCTGAGAGTTCTGTGTCGTCCAGATATCAGACATCTACTTGTGTTTATCTTCATCGACATGTTTCACCTACCACTGTACATCTTTTAAAATCCGATTACATCGTGAACCTCACATAAGTAAATTGCTTTGCACGTTGTAATGGAATCTCGATTGATACCATTTTTAGCAAAACTCTCCCACTATTTAGCTGCTTTCCGATGCTTGATTAATCTGTTAGGAAACACTCTAAACAAAAAAATTGTTCTTGGATATCACATTTGAAAGCCATACTTTCTTTTCTCTTTTACATAGTGGCAATTATGACGTTATCCATGATGCTACAATACATTCACTGATATACAATCATGCCTAAAATCTACGCAAACATTTTTTTAAAATTTTATCCGTAAATTAACTTAGTTTATTCTTACCTCCATTATGCTCAGTCTCTTATTAAATTTGACATCCATAAGTCGGTACCGGTAGAAAATGCATTTAAAAGAGCTCTTATACAAACGTGACATCTTAATTTTACACATTAAAGACTCCGTAAATATCTTAATAATTTTTTTCTCAAATCCTAACCAGGTAATGACATAAAATACATGGTTATTGCTTATTCTGTTATATACTCTTTAGCAAACCATTTTATATGACACGGGAGATAACTCATAACATCATGTTATACAATCATGAAAGTTGGTTAATCTTGAAGAATTACGCAACAATGTCAATTCTTTATGCCATTAATAATCACATTTGAAGGTAATGGTAATTTTACATTTATACAGAAGAGCATGATATCCCGATCGACATCACTCGATTTAAGAAACAAACCCCGCTGACACAGTTCTCATTGTAATGAGGTGAAACAACAGCATCCGGAAAAACTCATATGGAACAACTGGTACAGAAAATATCAATTGTTTGTTAAGGCAAAAAAAAAAAAAAAATTTATTAAAGAAATTTATTTTGACTTTCAATCTATTTAATGATTATAACACCAAAATTTCAGGTTACATTTAAAGTAAGTAATTTCATTAATATCTTATAGCAGTAGAGTTATCTAAAAAAAAAAAAAACAAACAGAGAGGGCGCGCAAACAATGCAAATAAATAAAGTTTGCATACATTCTTTTAATAGCGTCAATTAAGGAAGTTCACGTGTACATTTAAGGTTTTGTGCACCATACATTGTTTAATATTGCGTACTTCTTCCATTCTTGTGATTACAAGGATATTATACATGGCTGAGAGATAGATTAGGAAAGGGAAAGATGGAGAGAGAGAAAAATTGAAAAAAAGATTGAAAAATGAATTAAGAGAAAGACTGAAAGTGAGATCCAACAGTAGATAAGCTGAGAGAGAGAGAGAGAGAGAGAGAGGAGAGAGGAGAGAGAGAGAGAGAGAGAGGAGAGAGAAGAGAGAGAGAGAGAGAGTAATATAAATTAAAACGTTAATAAGGTAGAGGGGGGAGGCGACACATGTTTTTTGGTGTCCACTATATTTACAGATGAAATATTTGCGTTTAGACAATTAAAATTATTTGTACATTTAAAATGAGAAATTACTTCAGTTTTATGCCAGTAATATGTCAACGAACTAGAATTCCAGCTTAAATAATGACGAGCAAATGGACAATTGGAAAGAATTTGTGGTTTTAGATGTGTAGATGTTTTGGGTTAAAAACTACATTGCTATCAAAAAGTTTTATTTACAGACATGGCAACGCCATCGTCAAAACCATTCTTTTATCCTAAAGATCAATGTTATTAATTTACTGCTTGTGACCCTAAATGTCTGATGTTACCAGTTATTAACCCGAACTTCTGAGGTAATAAGTCTAAGCATAAAATGTTATTAGAGTTTTTCTTTTTTGCTGTTTGATTTTCCTCATCTGACAGAGATTCTTAGGGTTCAGTACTGAACTACACTTTAAAAGGGTCAGCAGTGTCGTCTCTTGGCCGAGGGGTGAATCCAAATAAACTACGGGATTAAAATGGCTAACCTATCAAAAACATCAAAATATGGCGATCCACGGGCTCCTGTTAAATGGTCAAATAAGCGATAGGATTTCGCAAGGATGAAATAAATTATACATAACCACCGCCCTGGCGATGTGGGGTGATGTAATAATGTCGGTCCCAACAGCATCCACCGGAAACCTAAACAATGCTTTTATGCCAGTGCGTTTTTTAAAACAACAAAACAAACTCGAATGAGAAGAGCCACCAGAGGGGACAAAAGTTTCAAATAAAGGGACAGGTTGCCTTTCCGGTATCAATAATTACTGTTGTAGTCTAGAGACGTGAATTTTCTAAAGAACTACCTGATATCAGGGTTGGATGACATACGCCAATGTTGTTTAAACCCAATCCCAAAGCTGAATTTTTTTCTACAAATGTCTATTTCTTAAGAAAATAGAATAATTCTTTTAATGCCTCAAGAATTTTTGTCAGACTATGCCAGCAGGGCCGTTTTAAGCCAATTGGACCAATTGCTCCCAGTTGGGCCCGCGCCCAAGGGGGTCCCGCACTAGGGTGATCTATTTATATATTCAGTGGTGGAAATGGGGATTACGCAGGGATACGGCGTATACCTACTTCTCAATTCCCAGATTTTTTCTATGTTCAATGTCTACTAATGGAGACATTTATTATTAGCTGTCCTTTCAGGCCCGGCGGCATGGGCGGGCACTGTGGGTAGCCACCTGCACCAATTTGTTGAGGCCCAAGTTGGCCTAAAGCCGAGCTGGCTAGTGCGACTTCCAGTCCTTGTAGCGTGCTCTGTCTGACCACAGGCGTCGTGGTCCGAGTGTTTTAGCTAACGGTATCGCGGCTCGATTGCGTCAGTCTTAGTGCGGTAACAGTTCGAGTTCCGGCCCCTGTCGTGTATTGTCCGTGTTTCTATCAGGGTGGCGAAGCGACAGGAAGTTGTCGAGCGCCGGTGATGGAAGTGTAAGCTATCGCAGAGGCCTGGAGTGCCTGCCGTGGGATACAATGGCTTTCTATTATGATTTTCATATGTTACGCTGAAAAATCATTGTGCGATCCTGAGAAAATTTAATGCCCATCCACGAATTTGTTTCTTCCTCCTGGTCTGCATCCTTTGTCAAATTTCTATCAATAAAAATTTACTTATTTATTTGCATATTTTTGTTCACTTCTCATAATAAAACAGATAATATAGATCAATTGTAATATACTATAACAGCAAAAGCGGTTCAGTTGGACCTTTGGACAGTTGGAGGTTAGGGGATGGGGGTGGCCACTGGGTGGCTTTGTGAAGGATGAAGTAAGGTGATGTGAGGAGGTCAGGTTGAGTGTGGCCGTGTGCATGGGTTCTCCCCCCGACTCCTGTGCATTGGGGAGAGGGGCAAGTGAAGTTGCCATTTGTATTTTATTATTCATTGTTATCGTAAAATCATATTGCTTTGAAAGTATTCTGTATAATTTGATATATTCAATACCATCAGTAATATCGGCATGTATTCGATTGTGGGACAACGCAGAAGAAGCATAAAATATTAAAGAAGTAATTACGGTGGTGCGTGACCTCTCCTATGACCTCTCGCTGGCGATAACCCCGCAAAAACGTGACGCTTGCATTAGCATCAGCCAGTTTACCGGGTATAGCAGAGTCGATGAGACAGGTGCTGTTGTACTCAGGGCCGTATTTATATGGGGCAAAAGGGGAAATTGTTCTGGGCCCCTTTCTCAGAGGGGCCCCCTTTTATACAAAAATATAATTAAAAAATTAGTTTATCTTATTAAAATTTTTAAAAAATTAGAAATTTTCCTGGGTATGGCATATTGATATCATGGGTCATCATATATCTAAGCCCAACAAAAAGTTTCGATGCCACACGCAGAGTGAACATTCCATGCAGCCCTCTTCATTTTATTTTACCAACCATAACCCTAAGGGGCTGTCGGCGCGGGCTGCCTCCAGAGACAAGGGCCGTCTGGGTCCAGCTGCACCGACCGTGTTAATTAGTTCCAGGTAACCCGATCGGCCTGAGGAGCGACACTCCTACATCTAGGGAGCCACGTCCTCACATCTAGAGGACACCGTCACCCCTACACAGTAGGGGGGGCTAATCTGCTCCGGTCCCGGTACCAGCGCCCCTGTCCCTGAAGATCATTAGCACACAAGTCTTCGACAGACACACGGAGACACGTGCCATATCTGGTTTCCTTGATGACCGGGGGGGGGGATAGGCGCTAATCCGACTAACCAATCCAACTAATACTCATCCCACTAATATTTACAGCACCAAGGTCCGGAACCCTGGGTGTACTTAAGACCGGCCTCCCTGGAACATCGGCGACATTCTCTCGAACGTCATCGAGACCAGTACGACACTCTTAGACGGAACACACCAACCCACGGATTTCTGGACCCAACCGGTAGGTGCATCTTACATCTTCTTGTAAGTTATACTAAGTCCGACCAGCGAGCTGCTCTCCAGGCGTGAATTACCTCCCTCTTCGACACATTCTAGACCTGATACCCCCTTGCTCTCCATCCAAAACCCTTTCCTCCCCCCACCCACTGTGAAAGCGCCTATTCTCTATGCCCACACTTGTTCAAACGATCTCGGCAACTCAGAGCTCCGACTCGGGAAGGTAGACCCGTTTTTATCCAACTCGTACCTCTCGTACACTGACTGTTTTCTTTTATTTTTGACACTTTTCTGATTACATTCACACATAGAAGATCCAGTATGCCAAAGAAAATTCAGTTGTCTGGGGCTCAGAAAATAAACGTTTCCAAAGAAAGGAGTGAAAAAAATGCTGCTGTATTGGCAAAGACAACGCCTTACAGAATTTTTCTCTGCATCGAAAATAGAAAACATAGATGATAATGGTGAAGAACCGGTACCAGATGTCCCTTCTGATGAACCACCCGCACTTCCAAGTACATTTGCAGAAAATGAGAGTAACATATCTAATCAAAGCTGTACGGTACCAAACTGCTGAAGTTTGTGATGCACTAGAAGGGTTAGCAGGAAGCACCGATGCTGAATCGTTGGTCAGTCAAATTAGTGATTACAAGTTTCTGGTCTCACTAGTTTTCTGGCATTCCTTACTATTTCAAGTGAATTTTGTGAGTAAGGAACTTCAGAGTGATACCAAGGATGTTGCTACAGGGCTTTCTTCATTGCAAAAGTTTTGTAGCTGGTTTAAGATACACAGGGGGAAAGTTTTGAAGAAGCCTTGATTGATACCAGTGAATTTGCCAAAGACATAGATGTTGAGCCTGTATTCAAGAGTAAGCGTTTACGCAAGAAAAAAAAAATATTTGATTATGAATCTGCAGATGAATCTTCGTAAGATCCAAAAAAAGACTTCATAGTGCAATATTTTAATAAAGCACTGCAAACACTTGAGCCGCGGTTTGAACAACTGAAAAAGCATCAAAATTTATTTGGATTCTTGTGCAATTTTCAGGACCTGTCCAAGGACACCATAAGAAAATGTGCAGCAGATCTGGAAGTGGCAATGACAGATGTAAAGCTGGCACAGGGAAAAGGAACAAGTTAAAACCACAAAACTGGCTGATATAGATGGTTACATGCTTTGTGAGGAAATGGAGGCACTAAAGCCAATTCTGCCACCAGTGTTTCGAAGCACCATAAAAATGCTTGAATTCCTTGCCTGCAACAATAGGTCTACTGCATTTCCAAATTTATTTATTGTTCTTCGGATTTTCTTGACAATCCCAGTGACTGTGGCATCAGGTGAAAGGATTTTTTCCAAGCTAAAATTGACCAAAACTTACTTGAGATCATCAATGCAGCAAGAACATTTGAACAGTTTGGCAGTTATGTCCATTGAATGTGAAATTAGCAGGAGTTTAAACTTAGACAAAATACTAAAAGACTTTGCAGAGAAAGAAGCAAGAATGATAACTTTTTAATAATAAAAAGCAAATTTTTAGAAATCAAAAAAAAAAAACAATTTGTTTCCAGTAATGCTATTCACTTACATTTTGAATGTTTTTTCCTAAACATAAAATAAAATTAATATTTTTAATAAATCATTTCACTAAAACAGACATTGGCTGTGAACTTGGGGCCAGTATTCCTTCTCGCTCTTTTTATACCATTTCGTCGGCATGGGTTTCTTTCTTTCACAGGTGATGAAGGAAAGTGTTATCGAGGAGACTTTCTATTTCCTGTTGAAGACGGAAGTACCGGGCGTCACGAAGCGTAGAAATGGCAGCGCTTGTTAGCGAGAGCAATGGCAGGTGCAGAATCCCGTTACATAATTTTATAGCTGTAAACGACGATACCTGCGGAAAAAATATTAACAGAGTTATTTATCAATAAAGACATTCAATTTATTACTCTGTTCAGATAATCAGGTCCTCATTACAGTATTCGTCATAATTAAATGGAATGTCTCGTTAAGAGAAGAAATACAAACAACAGAGCTTAATTTGCTGCTAATAGGTAAATACATCATTCAACTTTTCCTTCATCGATAATTAATTAAATATGACTTTTAAAAAACATTTAGAGTGGTTATAACTTTCAGAAGCTTTATTTAAAAAATACTCTCGGATTATGGCTTCTAATATTAAAATATGCATGATGAAGTCTATATTCGAGTCATTTATCAGGCAGGCGGATGACCGAGAACACAGCACCTACTTTCATTACGTCCTTCCCTTTACTACTCAGATTCGAATTCCATCAGTATTTTCCTCCTTTTTTAACGATTCTCTTATTGCAAGGCTCCTTTCAGATTTTCTGTATCGGGTCATCTGCGTTTGTTTCTCCCTACCACTCCAACTTCTTTAGCTAAGCAAAAAATTTTTCAGAATAAACTGGCCACCTGACTTTGTACGAAATGGCTTACAGAAACGCGATTTGAACAGTTTCCGGCCTATGTACCGACACTGGTGTTGGAATGAATTATGCATGCATTCAAGATGCATTTTCTTTATTATTAATGTGAATTTGTACAAAATTGAATAATTAATTTTAATTTACGTAATCATATTTTAGATAGCTTAATGGACCTTCTTACAATTGAGTAACAAGGTTTGTTCCGACATGAATAATTATTCTTGTGTACGCCAAACTTAAAATGGTGTCACTACATAATTTATCTTAATTAATTAACTTATATTTTACACGAATAGACCTCCTGAATTAAAATACAGCATCATTATTATATAGTGTTAGAATTCAGTATTATTATTCAGTCTTACTAGAATTATTATTACATGAATGATTTATCATCTTGTCTTTTATTAAACAAATTGATGTATGCTAATATTGTTATGACAGTGTACACAACTTCGATGAACTACCAAGAGAATTTAGTTGAATATCTTTGCTTAGAAATGATGGGCCCGGTACAGTCACATTTAGAACAACAAAAAGTTAATTTTTCTAAACATTGGTTGAATTAAGCACCAGAGGTGAATGCTACTAATCCAAGGCTAATCCAGTGTTAAACTAATACTGGTAAATATAAAAACAGAAATATAACTGCTTCTTTTAACGCGAATCCATTATTTATAAATAGATTTCGATGGATTTCTGTTGGCGAGTTTCTCATCTTTGTCACTTATATTTTGTCAGTCTTCAGTTTCTTTCGGATGCCCTTTTGTAGAACCAGGCGCTAACGGTCCATTTTCTATAGTCGATAGCACAGAGCAGTCAAAAAAGAACTTTTCGGTGAGATCTCGCGTCGTCTTAGTCGAGATTTCGAAGTTGGAACGGAATCCAGTAAAGAGCATTCAGGAAAACAAAACAATCCAGTTCGACATTCAAAGGCTGGAGTTTTTTGTGAGCGCCATTTACACAGTCCTATAGATATTTTCATAGTTTTATAAATGGAACAATTTTGAGTTTATTGGTTGCGAGAAGCAAGACTAGAAAGAATCTTTATGTGCAGAGCTACAGGGTAACATTGTGGAACTCGGTACATGGATTTCATGAATGATGGAAAGTCATCTTCATTAATAGAGCAAAACCCAGCTGCTTCAGAGGATATGAACGTGAAGGTTTGGGGGATGCTAAATCGTTGCTCAAATCACTCCATCCAAAAGTCTATGACCAGCGGAGCCAGAGTTCGAAACCAGTCTAAGGTCGCTTCAGTACTGCAAAAATATAAAAACGAACCCACTGCAAAACCGATCAACTCGCACGCAATATTAGTTAGTACCTCTTTCGACAAATCCCTGATGATGAGGGCAGAGAAATACCTCCAACACAAAGTTGTGGTATTATTACAAATAAGATGATTTCAAGAAAGTCCGAACTACCCTACTTCCGCCTGGAAGGAGAGGAGCATGGATAATGTTTTGTTTTGTTTTTTTACGTGGAACTTTTAATTCATTCCAGAGCGTGACTGCGGCCACGATAAACAAATCTGTCGCGCATGCGCATTTGAGCGGGCTGGAAGGTAACATTGACCGAGCTGATTACGTTTATCGGTTGCCTCTTCAGTTGTAGCCATATATCTTCCGCAGTTCGACAGATAAGCATACAAAATTTTTTGATTCCTTGTAAATCAAATGTACGTACAGATCTTTCCTAGCTTACGCACAGCTTTGATTCTAGTTGTATTTCTTGTTATTGTAGTGTCTGGAGATGTTTGTTTTATACGTGAATATCTAATTTATCGCTTGAGAGGTGGACGGACCTCAGAGATGTATAAATCAGATTCTCAGCAAGGGAATTACGTTTTTCATAATAAAATGCATTTACATTATAATAGTACCTGTTGATTTGTATAATTTATATTTTAATCTACATGTTTTCTAATTTATGTATCATAATCTATAAATTTCACTTATTTTGTTTCTGTGGAGGTCCAGAATTGAGTCTTTGCGCTAGAGCCCTTACATCATCGGCTTCTGTCTCTGTTTTTTGTTTAAAATCTATTGAAAGAAAAATCTTTATTTTTGACTAAATACATTGGGATCAAAAGGTGGGAAAGATTCAAGTGTAAAGAAATCATTCTTCAGGCCTAATAACAGTTTTTTTGTTTGTTTGTTTTTGTCCACGTGAGGAAATTTGAAACACTAAACCTGCTACTGACAATTTCATATTATATTTATAATTATAATTTTAAAGAAATAAAAAATAAAACTGATTTAATTACGAAATATGATTACAGTTAGAATATCGTGTAAAGAACATCTTTCCGACAATGTTTATGCACCAGATATGAATTCTGTGATTGATTACTCTCTCTTTTAACTAATCATTCAGTGAAAACTATATGCGTCATAAATAAAGTGATGTAGTCCCTAGTTACTGTAACTCCGTAAAAAAATCTAAGGGAGAAAACTCGTTTGAACAATTCAAATAGTGTTGTAAAAGATTACAGCTATTGACTCCCTTTAATTGTTTGTGTTCAAAAACAAAAAATTTAAGAGAGATAAAAGCATATTTGTGGTCTAAGGTAAATAACTCTTATTATTAAATAGTACACCAGCAGTCTCCAGAATTTAAAATAAAAACATACGTCAAATTATTTTTATTTTTTTTATGATTTACGAAACGATAGCTGATTGTTCTTTAATTCTCGCTATAGAGAATTCTTGATACACCGTAAGTTAGAGACAGATGTTCAAAAGATTCTTAAAAAATTACATCTCAAAGTTATAATTATGCTTTAGGTGCATTACTAGAAGCAGACTTAATTAATTATAAACTGATTAAACTCAGGATAGAAGAGAAATCTGTAATTTATTCACCGTAATAACGCTAGATTTCTGCTACGCCTTCTATTAATTTTACGTTCAAAGTCTAAATCTTCATGTATCATCATAAACCAATATTTATATTTATAACCTTTATAAAGAAAAAAACAATCAACAAAATGACAAGTTATTGCAAGTATAATCAGAGTGATGTCTTCTATAATTAAATAATGTAAATATACATATATTTTCCCCGTCTTTAAAAAAGTGTTCATATACCTGCCTTCGCATATTCTTTTCTATATCCAGCCTATTTTTAATGATTACTGACACGGTGAAAAGTTAGCACAAAAATAATATATATTACAAGGGAAATAACTCTCAGTACTTTTAAATTTTCTCAATTGTATTTCATCAAAGATAGAAAATGTCATTCGCAATTTTTGGAAGACAACTCGTGTCATCTAATTGTATACAGAACGGACTCCTGTTCGCTACTTTAGATTTTGCCCATCCCCTGGAAAAGTCGCTGATTACCATGATTACAATTTCATGCCTAATTAACTTTGGATCTTGTTTGCTAAAGGTAACAATCTGGTCATGTTCTAGCTGGCTGACACAGGTGTATTAGAGAGATTAACAAAACTCTTTTAAACAAGATCATAATGCATGTTCTGGAGAAATACGCAAAGATGGTGTTACTCTCCTTACTTAGATTACGTTAAAATAAGGAAAATCTTGTAAAGTGGGTATTTATAAACATCTTTTTATTATTTTCAAAATGAGGTAGAAATACGTACAAAAGTTTTGTGAAAGAATTATTTTCTGGTGTGAAAGCCATCTACTTTAACTACTGTATGCACCGCGGTTCCATAGTAGAATGCAACTTGATTAAAAGATGATTTGTGTTATTCTTAATATCCTTAATCGTTTCCCATGATTAAGATGCCGTGTTCGGTTGCCTTTTAACCTTTATTGTGCTGGAGTAAACTCACACAGTCACAGTGATATTCCTCATTTTCCATATAGTCAATTTCCTCATGAATTTACATGGTGATATCATTTGGAGAGATACAAGCTCGAACATGAACTGATCTGCCTCCTGTTTTATAGATGTCGCGCTTTTGTATTTTTGGCCTCTGTGCCGTCGAACAAAATGGCGTTGTTTAGGAAATAATTTGAATTTAGATTCATCTAGAAAAAGTTGTTTTTTTTTTCATAGCGCACTTCGTCAGCTTTGTTTGTTTTCCGCAAAAATGATTTTCGAACTTCAGAGCGTCAATTCAGACAACTTTGTGCTCACTCATTTCTTACTGTTCTTGTATTTGCAGCAAACTCGCCTACAAGATCTTCACTCGACTATCGTTCGTCGTGCAAGGAATCAGTTTGAAATTGTTCAGACTTTCTGCCGTTTTTACCTTTCCTGTTGACAACAGGTCCATTTCAAATACTCTTGTTTTTAATTCTTACTTAGAAGATTTTACAAAACAGTTTACTTGCAATTTTTTTCCGAAAATTCTCAAGATACAAAACATCAGTCTCTATTAGTTCATTAAGGAGCATTTTTCTTCTGGATTCAATACACTGCTATTTGCGAAAATGAAATTACTTATAGTTTTAATGTCAGGAGACTGCGAAGAGGATTCTTAAAAGCCGGTTAAGAACTAATCACGCTATAGGTAATGTCACATGATGTTTGTGTAATCAATAATGTATAGGCATCTTGCGTACATTTAAAGACAGTAATTCTCTATTATTCGCTTTGTTTCATTCTGGTTTTACACTGTTTCTATATTCAAATGTTATACAAGTACTATTCTGTGAGAACTTTCATCAGTCAAACAGAAATATTATGCATATTCCTTTCGCTTCCATGAAACTCCTCACGGCGAACTTAAAAAAATTACCAAGAAAGAATAGGACAAGTTAAAAGGCATAAAATCATCAAGAACCATTTCCTGCAGCCATAGAAGTCTTGGAGGCTAGAACTGGCTACCGACGGAGCATTCTCGCTTTCCAGCATCAGCATGAAAAGGAGGTGTGAGAACATTGGAGAAGAAACACCAAGAACCTTTTGCAGAGAATAAATCAGAAGCCAACGTAGCGGAATCTGACTCTACAGACTCTAAGGAACCTCATCTAATTCGGTCATCTTCGATATGATGGATAACTAATACAAGCTGACCGGATCTGGAATTAGAGAATAGTTTCGACTCGAGGTTGTAGAGAACTTGCTGTTGAAATTTATGCTGCAAGTCATCCAGTAAAAGACGAGTGTCAAAGACTAGTCTGCGTTACGTTGGTTGGGTGACCTAGTCTGCTGGTCGCGTCCGTCATGACTTTCTCGTCACAGGTGTTGTCTTGGTTTGTCTGTTGAGATTCTTGGTTAAATGACAAACTAGTGACTGTATCAGTCAACACCTTGAGATAAACAGTCGAGGTGGTTTCCCGTTAACTTTATCAATGAATACGATTATATGACAAAAAAGTCTTTATTTTAGATGTGAAAGGAAAGCGCCTACCAAGAGAAAACGCACTGCGCCGACTAGTGAAACCAAGGGGGATAGGTAGGATAGGTACGTCCGCCAAACCGAGCCGGTTCTCCGACCGGGATTCGAACTCGGGACGCCCTGCTATAACGGAGATTATGCAGGTATAAATAAATATGCTAACACAATTAAATAGGAAAGTGTTTTACACCTTAATAATTTTAAGAAACATCTGCAGGAATTTCACTCGGTATTAACTAAAAAGAAATTTTTAATTTGTTAAAAAAATTGTTTATATAAATTTTATTTTAAAATCCTATATGGTTTCCAAGCTAAATTATTAGACTTTTAAGTCAAAAACAAAAATTATTTTAAATACCTAAACCACAAACATAAAAATATTCGTATACCATAAACTATTTCTTTTTAAATAATGAAGAACAGAAAATATGGTGACTATCGTTAACTTTGGTTGTCATCTAAACAAATGCAGTTCGGAAAACTTCTCTTCTGGAGTAACAGGGGAATCTTTAAATTGCGACTTCAAAAATTTTGGTAAACTCGTCTCTATGGTCAAGAAAAAGTAATTCCTATCTCCTAACAGAGATTCTTTAACTAAACGATCATGAAACAAATACAATATCTGTAGTCACTTAAACCCCTAAAACACTGGTGTGAACCCTGGAATTATGAATAAGCAGTGCTTTCTCTCACTAACTTTTCAAAAGATATCCTTCAGGCAACTACTAACTTATCAGATCTCTTTGTCTAACATTATACATTTCTACAATTACCAAATTCCTTCACTACGTCGTCAATCGTGTCTTTAACTGGGCATCCCACAAATCACCTAATCCACCCGTCTTAATTTCTACTAAAATCTGGTTAGATGGACAGTTACTTTCATCTTCAGATTACACATATTACTCGGCAAGCACATTTAGTTATTTTACCATATCAACATCGTCGAAATCCTAATCCAAAGAAATTTTCTGATCCTCAAAGATCTCCCCTTCCAGATGACATCTTTAATCATTATCGGCATCATTAATATCGGGACGCAACTTACTTCTCTCACAATTTTTTTCTTTTTCACAGTAACCGGTCAGCTGCTTCTCTCGCTCTAGAAAGTTTACGACACCTCGGTAATACTTTATCATCAAGTATTCAAATCTTTAACTTCCCGCAAATGGCATCATCAAAGTCTAGTAATGCGGCAGTGTTAGTAAGGAAAACACCGCAGACAGATGTTTTTTCAAGGTAGATTGACATTCTTTATAATATTTAGAGTTTGTTCTAATTGCATTAATTTTACGTTATATTTAAAAAAAATTACCCCTAAATTTTCTTTATCATCCCACAGCGCAAAAGTTTTTACTTATCGGCTAATTTTGTTCACAGTACTTAAACCCAAGTGAAGTTTTGATGAGGATTAATCTCGTCAAATAACTTGTAATCGTCAAATACCTCGTTTTTTTTTTTTTAAGAATTCATACGAAAATAAAGTATCATTTACGTAAATTAGAAATTAGAAATGGTCTAATAACAGATTTTTTCGCGATGATCCAGTACCATCGAAAACTGATACCGGAAAACACCAGGACAGCTGGCGGTTTCTCAGACCTTCCTCTCCCCTACAGGAACTTATGCAAATCGTTTGAGAGGCTGAGTCTCACCGCAGGACTCGTGATGCATGACGCAGCAAAAGTCCCTACTATAAATCATGTTTGGCGGGGGGGGGTCAGGCAGCCGGGTGGTGATGTAGACCAAGTAGAAGCCATGCATGGAGGGGTTAGCCAAAATGAGTCGATTCCAATCGGGATTCAACCTCGGTTCTTCAGTCTTAGCAGTCATGGAATGTATCAATGAACTACCGCGCCGCGGCACCATGTGAGATGGCGCACCGAGTTCTCTTAGATCTATACTTTGAGCGCTAAAGCAACGAATTCTCTCTGATGCCAGTGTTTTTAAATATTTTTAATAAACCTTGATGAAAGTATATAAATGCGAAATAGTTGACATCAACTAATTTATACTCGCTAAGATTCCTGGATAATCCCGTTAGAAACTCGGGCAGATTTGGTGGGATACGTATCGAGCATAGATATCTTTTGAAATCTCCTCAGTTAATTTTATTCACAATATTAAGGGAGGGTGCGGTTGGTGAAGGTGCCTTTTACTCTAAATGGTCTCCAGATGGTAATTAATTTCGGTCGTTTAGGAAAAAAATGGTGATTTATCTAAAAAAAATGAATGTAAGAATGTTTACTGAAAAATGTGGGACCGATTTATTTTACGCCACGCGACATTCGGACTACGGCAGTAAAGTCCGCGATCAGGCGACGCAGCGACATCTCGGGGCGGTTTCAGAAGTTGCGGTGCCCCCCTCCACCAGCAGCCAGAAGCCGCTAACTAATGAAACAATGACATTGAAGGAAGGTATCCGAGTCAATCATCTCTCAAAATATGTCGTTGATGATGCATGCATAATTATAGGTTTATCCCACCTCAGAACACCGTAAAAAGTTATACTTGAGCATCTATCAAGTCAGAGTGCGATTTATGGCAGTAAAAAATGGAAACATTTTTGCCTGTCAAAAAAAAATCGTTGCCGTATTAGATGCAAGAGTCGCATGTACCGAGTGGTACCGAGTCTTGGCGCTGAACCAGCAGTCGGTGTGAAAGGGGCGTTCATATTTCAAACGAATCTGTAGTGGAGCGGCGAAGTAAACATGGCCGAGTTCCAGATTCCACGCAGTGTCGGTAGGGAATTCGCGACTGCGTGCAATGATATCACGTGATGGCCCGCGATGCTAATCTATGACAGGCGAACAATGCTACCAACAGAAGACTATTACACTAGCGCCAAAGTACCAATTCTTGCAACGAGCGGTAGAATGGTAATGCCGCCCAGGAAATCTGGTGATGCTGACTTTAAGCGCTTTTTGAATATTCTCGACACTGACAGATCTCAGCCTAATAAAGAATGAAGGACGGTTGGGCGGGTAAATCAAACGGAACCTGTATACCACCGTATGCTCCAGGTGGTATTTGTGTGATCTTTAGGTAAGATCCAATATATTCTTGTGGTTTCGAAAAACATTGTCCGTCGTCAAACTGATTGCCTCCTTCATCTGGTACAGTGTAACTGGTGCAAGATACAAGAACTAGGCTAGTATAGTAGAGATTATTAAAAAATCCTGTTCGCATGCGAACTTCGTTTCCATCAACGACGTAGTAAGAGTTTTCGAACGACTCCAAGAACCCATGCCGGAAGAATCAGAGCCATTATTGACTATTTGGAAGACACCGTAATCGTCACCCCAACCTTTCCTGATATGCGAAATGTTCGTGATCGTGTTGGAAACAATCTACGACAGTTGAACGATGCCGATGAAGAAGGTCACCACGCCTATCTGACGGCCATGGGATACTGCTCTTATTACCCTGCTGTCTAAAATCTTTGGTCTGGAGCAGAGCCATTCAATAAACAGAACTTTCAGACCGAATGTGGGTTGTCAGATTAAGTCGAATAATGTTCTGTCACATGCTGCGCATGTACACTTAAACTTCCCTTACTATGTCCAAAGTTAAGAATATAAAGTTAAACTTAATTGTTCGTTAATGACATGGTCAAGTTGCGGAGGAGAGACCACTCAGAAAAACAAAAATGGTTCTCAAAAGTGTAGTCACCAGGCAGTAAGAAAGCGATCTTGTAGGGAGGCAGACCCCTCCCTACCCTATGTTACTCGCAATATTATCCGGAAAACGAAATGTATGCAAAAACATGCAAGGATCCATAATAGGGTGTGAAAGGGATAGAAATTAACAATATTAAAGTTCGCTTTTCACAGAAACAATGAAATTATACAAAACAAATTTCATTTTCGCAGACTGCCAATTTTCAATATTTCAGCATAAATAAATGTACTCTCTGTGATGTTCAGTTATAGAAACGTTTAGCTTGGTAATATTTATTTGCAATATATTTTGCTATGTTTAACGTAAAAAATTCGTTTGTTGCTTTTAATTTAGAATATTCAAAAGTGCTATTTTGTTAATTCATTGACTGCAATGGAAAAGTTTGACACAAATTTTGATCCGTTTTAGTTTGGTATTAGATATGACACTGGCAGCTTATCCAGCAGGTAGCGCAAGCCGGAAGTTGTAACAGCACAACTAGCCATTTTATTGCTTTGCTCTAACCCTAAATTTACGTTTCTTGGAAAATCCAACTGTTCTTTTTAATTTTAGCATTAACCTTTACACTACATGCAATACAAAGACTTAACGTAAGGAAGAACACATTCTCTGATACTTACATACGTCATTCCTGTCACATGATAAGTACATGAGAAAATAAACAAGTGCAGACAACCATGTTACTAACAGATGGTTCACGAGAACTGATAGACTTTTAAAGGAATCACATAGGTGGAAAATGTGAAGTTCGTAGAATTCAACGGGAAATTTTCAGGACATAAGATTTCCGGCGTCAACTGCTAAGATGGTAAATTGGTAGTTGATGAAAAACCATAAGACAACCTTTCACGTGTACCTTAGATGCACAAAAGTAGCAGAACGCCTAAATCTTTGTGTTACGAAGAGGGGCGAGCAATCTCATCTTGTAAATCATAAAAATAGAGAGAAAAAATAATCAGAGCATCACAACTCTGCTACAAGCTGGTCAATCATCCGACATGACTCTGCTGGCCATGTGTGTACTATCTTCCGCCGATACCCGCCAACTTATCTCCATAAGTTCACTGCTCAGCGTGCCTTAACACAGACTATTTCCCAGAAATAGGCTCTAATCCATAGAACAGGTTCGCAACGTATTTCTACCTAGCATAAGGTAAAATATCTGCACCACAAAGTAGTGACTCATTTATATATTAACAGGGCTGTGTATGGTTCCATCAGTGGCGAGGCTACAGGGGGGGCAGGGGGGCGACCCCCCCCCCTGGTCGGATTTTGGTACCGTCGGTCGGAAATTTACATGTTGGAAAAAAAATGTTCTTCAC
Source organism: Nautilus pompilius (assembly GCA_018389105.1). NCBI lineage: Eukaryota > Metazoa > Mollusca > Cephalopoda > Nautilida > Nautilidae > Nautilus > Nautilus pompilius. Next base: position 513,004 of record JACATO010000118.1, read on the forward strand.
TAGCGCTATTATTTCACAACTATCACATCATTGAATTAATTCACCTGCATCAAAATTTGTCCCCATTATAATGGTCCCCTATAATGCTATTATGTACAGTACATTTTTTTTCCAACATGTAAATTTCCGACCGACGGTACCAAAATCCGACCAGGGGGGGCGGTCGCCCCCCTGCCCCCCCCCCCTGTAGCCTCGCCACTGGGTTCCATATTAAATTATTGTTCTTTCAGATCAGTTTAAATATCTGTGCATATTTGCATATAATGAATTATACTGTGCTGTTCATAAGAAGAAATTGATCTGGCTTTATATAAAGTAATCTCACTTCCACATATTAATCTCAGTCTCCAAAGTTATCCACTGGAGCTTGGGATTTAAAAATTGGCCATAGTTTCCTACAATGGTAGCTAGTGAAGGGACCACTCGTCACCAGAAAAGGAACGATTTTCCACGAGTTTACGTCGATAAAATGTCTGAAAGTATTCAGAACCGGATCCATGCTTAATTATATTGTTCTGTTTAATTTTGTGGGTTAAGATATTGGTAAGATTTTTTCCGGCAAAGTTTCCTACGCTCTTTTCTTTACCTACGTTCGTGAAGTCGGTCACCGGGGGGGAGATTTATTCGCTATCTGCGCATGCTCAGCTCGCTTCTTGTCAGGGGAAGCAACTCCTTTACACTTCTTGCTTGATGATCGATTGTATTCTCCGTCACTGGTGACTTTTATCAGTGATAATAATTGTAATCCTCGCAATATATCGTCTAATAATACTAATGATCGTCCAAAGACAAGATAGCGCGTAGTTCTTAGTACTGGGCAAAGCTAAAGCTGTTGGCTGAGCAACAACACTTGGTATCCGACCATCCATAGGTCTCATTAGGGTCGGATAACAGGCTGTTTGCTGTAACACAGTGAGTTTAACACTTGAAAGATTTTATATGAGAAAAAAAAAATACACGCACCATTCTGGTTCCCTCCTTCGTTCACAGGGAAGAAATGCATTACCATCATACCACTGTAGACTTTAGCTTTTAACCGCCCCCTTGTATACAGATTTAGAGTAAGATTAAGCCAGCCTTACCAGAATCTTACGCTTTATGGATCTATTCCGCTACATTTCACCCTTCAGTTTCAATTTCTAAACAATGCATAAGCTCAATTATTTCTACAAGGCTAAATAAACATATTCTTCCGTCTTTTCGTGGAAAACCTGCGTAATTTTATTTTTTCTAAATTTAAATATTAGAAGTAAAGGTGCTTGGGTCGTTTACAAGTAAAGCGATTGCGCAGAGACTGAAATCAGGTCACCTGAGGGTTCGCTTTACCCTCGTCTCTAAAATCTACTACAATTTATTTCATTTTACATTTTATAGCACCTGCGAATTTTGAATGCAGTTCTACAGCGACAATACGGCTGTTTTTATATCACCGGCATCTGTCTCTAATGTCCTACTGTACTAGAAATTTGTAGATCACGACATGACAGGCAAACGGGCATGCAGGCTAATCCCAATATTTCAAATCCAATCGGTAGACAGGAAATAGAACAAAAAACCGTAAAATATAAAAGCTTTCTCTCATAACAACGCACTTTGTTTCATTAATCGCTGCCGGGAGATAGCCTTTGTTTCATTTCAATAATGGTTCTTCGATTTCAGTGACTATACTTGCTAAAGGTATTTACGCGTCCCAGTCAGTCGATGGTGGTCGACGGAGTAGCTGCCTGCGTAGTCGTATCGCTTTATATTTATTGTTTGTCGTTGATATCTCTTTGTTTTCGAAAATAGCGGCGGAGAGAGAGAGACAAAGAGAGAGATTTTACGTCAGACATGTAGCGCACCTAAGTATGACTAGTTTCTGAATGTATGCGCAAAGGAACGAGTCTTTGAACGACAATCAAATCAGACAGGTTGAAACAAAAATTCAAAGAATCTCTTTGCATGTGCAAACCTCTCGTTGACGTTAGATTTCGTTGTTCATCGTTAAGCGATAACTTGACAACGAAATCCCTTAAACGACAGCAGAAATATTCTAACAGAGAGAGAGTGTGTGGGGGGGACGTTTGTGCGTCCAACATTGATCGGGTGGGTCTTCAGAAATGAAAATAGGAGTATTTCGTCTTTGGTTGTGGGCTGTGTTTGTCGGACTGTCCCGCGTGACCACGGTCATGACGAAAATCAAAGTTGCCGTGGTAGCTGTCTCGCAGTTCGGATCTCCGTACGACATCGAAAGAACGGGGCCTGCCATACACATTGCCATCGAACAGATCAACAGGGAACTGTCAAACTCCAGTCACCAGCTGGTCGTTGTGGAACGGCACTATGGAAACATATGCTCGGCAGCTACGGCTCCAGGTAAGACCCTTTACCAGGTATAACGCAACCCCTTTAACAGAGATACTACACTTCGGAGACTAACTGAACGTCTTTGTCTTTGCTCAAAAACGCCGCCAGATAACGAAAGTAGCTTTAATGTAGATTCCCCAGAGATTTTGCAGGATTTAGAAATTTGGATTCAGAAAGGTGAAATATCGTTTTATATACTTAAGTTAAAGATCACAAGAGGAATTTTCAAGGTAGGGATTCTTCTAAAGTTTGTGTACTATACAGTATAAAGTTATTCCTTTAGCATCATTGAAAGACTAGCAGATTTTACGAATTACTGCTACTTTGGCGTGCACTGAAATTATTATCGAATCTAATGACTTATTTTCGCTATTTTTGCGTCATGGGTTTAATTTTAATACACCGATGGCCAAAAGTTTTGCATAATTTAGAATTTTCCACTTTTTTTTTTGATAAAGTCGAATTAAACCTACTGAATGTGTATAACTTACTGAAGTACAAACCATTTTGTAATTTTCCGCATACTAAATGAGAAAAAATGACCAAAATTGAAAAATGTGCGAATTTGAAATTTGACAGATAAACATGTGATTTTCGGAAAGTTCTTATAAACCCTGACGTCAAAAGTAACTCAGCTAGAACCACTGAGATGTGTACAGTTATATATATATATATATATATATATATATATATATATATATGTTGCTGCAGAACGTTTGGTCATGGCTGTTCGTTGTTATGTACTATAATAAAAAGAGAATATGAGTGTTAGTTTGCGAAGAAATTAATATAACTTTTTTTTGATGTGACACTAGAAATGTGACTCATAACCAAAAAAAAATTTCCCCATTATTTATGGGGAATTTTCGGTTAATAATATTGCTTATATATTGAATACCATTAAAAGTGATATGCATTTATCTATTGTCATAAAACTATTAGAACATTAGTAGAGAGCGAGAAAGCTGTGTACAGTAGAGAAAGCAAGGATAGTCATTCTGAAAGATACTAGGCTGGTAGAGACAGAAAGAAGCAAATGATTGGAAAAAGATCAAAGTTGTACGGTAAATTATGACTAGAAAATATCTTAGAGAATTGGCATGAAGTTAACATATGACCCTAGTGAGTGTACTGATACAGCTGTCTCCGGATCAGCTGCATGAAGATGACTGAGACGGAAGACGTCTAAATACGACGGTTTCTTCAAAAGTCTATCACTGCTTACCGCTATTAAAAAAAAAGAATCAAGTGTGTGAGAGAAATAAATATCGTGAGCTGAACGGAAAAAAAAAAACTATAGCAGGTGTTGTGGACTGATGTGTAATGCAGTAATTAAAGGTGAGTCTGCGCTATGAAAAATTTAACTGTCGGAGATCTTCGCGATAGACAATTTTATGTTGCAAAACGTAGGGAAAGAAGCGTCGATGGTGTTATGAACGACTAGATTTGCCTCATCAATACCATCGCATCTTTTGCGAGCTGACTCCAGAAAGTTTGATTGTTTCAGGAAGACAATAAAAGATCAAAATTGTGTAGAGAACATCGATGTCGACTCACTTGAAAGAATTTGCGTTAACGAGACAAATCTACGGTTCTCTCTGTCTCTCGAAGCAGAAACAACATCGGCTTTCCTCTGACACTGTGTGTGAATAAGTGAACACAGGGATGACAGATGTCCGCTTGTAAACTCTGAAGCGAGAGAGATCGCAGTGTTACGTCCCCAATTTCCTCATTCAACAGTGTTTTAAAAAAATCTAAATAAAAGCATATAGATGTGTGTGTGTGTGTGTGTGTGTGTGTGTGTGTGTGTGTGTTATTGGAAGTGGTTTGTCATCATCATTAGATCGACTGAGATATTTATAGATGTCTCATGGTAATAGCATAATGTTGCACACCCCTCGGTACTCTCTCGCCTGTCTATAGTCATTCGATTAACTCATTCTAATAAACGTAAAGGAATGTAGCTTATTTACAAAATATGAATAAGTGAAGCTATACTTTACTGTGCCAATTTTTAACGATTATAATTTCCATAAGCTCTGCTGAATACTTAAAATATACCTTTTTCATTTCACTTGTATTCATTAATCATATTTTAAAAATGATCTAAAAACATCACTCTTAATATATTCTTGGCAACCAAAAGTTTTCTGAGCTTCCAAAATACTTAGAGTTACACAAAGTTCGACTTATCAGATGTAGACTTTTTAATTTAAGTTACTGGTTTCTGAACAGGATACTGGAAGGTCTTCGCGCATTGTTGCATTTACAGTTGTACAGGTAAGTTTCTTTGGTTTTATCGACACGTTTAAGCCATGTAGGAAAATGTATTTGAAAGAATGTCAAACTGCTTTGCTATCTTTCAGCTTATTTTACTTTTTGGTCCCTTTTCAATTTCTAGATTTACCTGATACTTCGCTTTAATTTTGTGAGGCCATCTTGGTGAGCAAGTTTCTACTGATGAGCTGTTGCTGCAAGTCATGCGAGAAGAATTGTGCGTCTTTTACAGACAGAAGAAATCTGATCTGTTATTTCTTCTGATAGTACATCAGAAAATTCATATAATTTCACGATAAACGCCCTTACGTCACCTGACAATAGACTGTTACAGTGATTAGCGCCGTTTATGAGCAGAAAATTATGAAAATAAATTTACCATTTTTTTCAAACTCTCGCCAAATCGCAATCAAAATCACTTGTCAAAGTTCAGCTGAAAAACCGAGTTATAAAGATAAATAATATGTAACTACACTTAAAGGGACTTTAATCCCTTGACCAGTCAGCGTTTTTCGACTTAGAGCAAGTTCAAGCTATCTATGGATTTTGTGATGGGAGAAATAGGCATTTTCCCGAGATGTACGGATCACTCCAGATTTAAATATTAGGTCGTTACAAGCGTTTTGTTGGTTTCTTTACCGCAACAATGAGACTTCATATCGTCACTGAAAGTGAAGTTATTAATCAAATTAAGTTCCATTACAATCGATACACTTCTGCCATCGAGTTACAAGCGTATTTATTTACACCATTTTGAAAAAATCTGGATTTCTGGAGTCGATAAACTGTTGGAAGGCAGTTTAAATTACTGTTTGGTTGGGGAAGGATTTCATACGGAGGAAGCTGTCAAGGTGTTTGAAAATGTGGTAGTCTGTGGGAGAAAGGTCTGGCGAATAGGATGTGTGAGGGAGAACTTCGTACCTCAACGTGTTCAGTTTCTGAAGAGTCGCTTTTGCACTGAACGATTGTACGAGCTGATGCAGCAGGATGTTCTTCGATTCGCCAACTCCAGTTGTTATTGGGAGAGTTTCTGATGAACAACGTCTAATTCACGACAGTACCTTTCAGCTGTGATGATTTAGCCAGCTTGCAAGAAATCATAGTGGATGACACCAGTTTCAGTCCACCAGACAGTGACCATGACCCTATTTGGGTGGAGGCTGGATTTTGAAATGTGTTTAGCACGTTGTCTCTGTCGATCCGCTGTGCTGATCGTTTGCGATTGTTGTAAAGAATCCATTTCTCATCACACGTAATGATTCGGTCAAGCAATGGGTCGTTTTTGTTATTTATGACACGCTAAGAGTATTTCTCCAATCGACGATTTCATTGTTGTTCATTCAACTCGTAAGGCACATGCTTCTCTAACTTTTTCACCTTGCCGATATTGCATCAAGATGCTGGGAAACAGTTTCAGTGTTTACATCAAGCTCTCCAGCATTGTCTCCCACTGTGTTTCTTTCATTAGCTTAATCTGAGGCTTTCAGACGGTCGTCATCACAGCTGGAAGGGCGTCTGCTACGTTCCTTATCTTAGAGGCTCACGTCTCCTGATCGATACTTTCAAACCATCGTCGTACTGTGCGCTCGTTTTCTGTGTCGTTTCCCCACGTTTGCTTAACGTTACGAGTCGCCTCGCTCGCTTTGTGGCCCAGTTTGAGCTCGTGAAGAAAAATGGCATGAAAAACAGTTCTATCCACGCTTCACTCAGAACCATGAAACAAATATCCATTTTATGATATTTAAAAAGGGTAGGTCTGGCATAATGTATGCCAAAGTACACGCTAAAACAAACGATATATAACTCATCTACATACACCTTCACAAGCATGATAAAATGAGCACAAAATTGACATAATTATAAACCAGACAAAACGTTTGTAGCGACCTAAAAGTACATTCAAGTTACCAAGAGTCTAACCCGACCCGACGTCCTCATTCATCGACCTCTGTTTGATTTTATCTCGTAAACGTAACAATAATTACTCTCCCCATATTTTTCAACATACGTTTGTTGTGTTATTTCTATGGTTTACTCAGTTGATGCCGACGTTTCAAAGATCAGCAAACCAGTCCCCGTGCATCCCAATATTTTCTTTCCTTTTGCTTCTTTTCGTTCGATTTTTTTTTTTAATAATCACATCTCTATAACCTGCTCTCCATTGTGATCTTGTGTTTCTTGGCTGTTCAGCCCCGGCTACAGACCAGTTGGACAGCGCCAGATAATTCACCTAAGAGGAAATTTTCATTCGACTATCGAAACGGAGGCACTGAAACTCGACCAACTTTTGTATTCCGTCACTGGACTACCTGCCCAATGGCGCGTACATTCTTGGATATTTCATAAGCGTGTATCGCATCTAAGGAAATGCACTATTCCTGGAGTAATGAAATAAAAACTTCACGTCTGCAAACAATATCATTTGAAACAACCCTCGACATTTATAGATGTACCTACCTTCTTTTTCTTTTGGCTCTTTCTCTTATTTAGTTTCCTTTCCACAAGCAAACTTTACTTCCATACATATAACACAAATGGAAAACAAAACTGTACAAAGAAAAATAGATATCTGTAAAACAACGTTTCATTCGTTTCCCAAAATTTTCATCAGTACGCAGTCAATTGCGCTGTGGCGTCCGCGACACTTCCTACTTGTATTTTCGAAGACAAATTTTTTTCATACCATTTCCCAAATATCGAAAAAAGAATGGTATACAAATTAAATATTAAAAACTATCAAAAGAATTATATTTATTTTAGAGTACATTTCCGTAAAGTTAATAATAGTTTTTGTCTAATTAACGACAGACCATCTTTAAATTTTATAATAAATATAATGGATCTAAATCTTTCTGGTTACAATATTTTCACATGTGTGACTATTTTCTTTTTTCTAACATATACTTTTCCTTATACTCCACGGAATCATTCTATGGTCCTAATATGGATGCTGAAGTGTAATTTATGGAAAATACTTTTCTAAGTATTGAGGCTGTTCTAATCTAGACCCTTTTTTTTTTAAGCTCTGCAATGTCGATTTTCCCAAGGATGTTGCTGATTTTTTAAATCATCTTTTAGTTAACTTGTCCAAGTTTTTCCTTCTCCCATATCTTTGGTAATTTCTATCTCGAGATCTTTATACAATGACAGCTTGCCTTTTCTTTCTTCTTAATAGCTTCATTTCTTTCTGATTGTATTGCCATATCTGTTAGCAGGCGCGTGCTGGTCCTTCTCCGTGAGGCTGACGAGACTGTTCGCCTTCGTCTGCACGTACTTGCATGTCTCACAGGAGGGTGACGTCATCGTCTTCCAACACTGTTTGTGAGGTATCCGTATAGCATTTCTGTGTGACAAACAGATGGCAGTCCTGACATATTTTTTTAATGGCTATACCGGGGTCTACGTATTTCTTTATTATTAGCCAGAACACGACATGATAATTAATATTTATTAGTGACCTGAAAAAAGATACGTTTCAGTTATCCATCAATTTGTAGATTAAAATTTTTTAACTATAAACGCGGCAGAGTTTAAGTAAAATTCACATATACTGTGGTTATTCTATATTTTTGGCTTTTGTTCGCTGTGTGGTGTTATTGGTTTTTTTTAATTCTTGCGTAGAACGTAAGTTTTAAAAAGGCATTAATAATTTTTTTAAAATATATTCGGATGATTGCACCACTTTTTAAATCGTTTCTTTTTTTCATCCGTAGCTGAGGGGGGGAAAGGTGAGTACTTGTATCATTGGTCTTTAATAAGTCCCATGCCATCGATCACTCGAAGGCCGGTAGAAAATGATTTCCACTCTTCAGAGAAACCGATCTGTTTATTTGTCCCCTTTCTCCAGTAAATCACCTCTCTGTAGATTTGCTGACGAAATCTGTGTGCAGACTTCCAGCTCTTATTAAAATTACTGATAGCCTCCGACCTGGAATACTACTTAACAGGCTGGAGATAATCGGAAGATGTGTACTGTTTCTATCCTCTCTTTGAAATAACGTAGCAGGTGAGTTCCTCGATGATACGCGACGGCAGTGCAATCTTTGGGAGCGCCCGACTTTGCGCTTCAATTCGTCTCGAGTCAATCGAAAGTGATTTTGATTTCCTAGCAAAATCCGCTTTTTCTCTTTGATTCTTTAGGCTTAAATTTATTTACGTTTCCCTTTTCTTTCGAAGATAAAGGCTAAATATATGACTGCCGTCCGGCAGAGACTAAAAAAGGAGCTTTCATGACAGCCAGTGGCAAATAGCACGAATTTAGAACCGCTGGTCGATCTACTTAGCGGCACTAGAAAAGAACAGGGGGTTTATTTCATTCTCGTGAACGGCGAAATAATTAGGGAAAAACTCTTCCTACTTTGCGACATTATTATCGTCGTGCTTTTCATCTTCTAAAAGTCACTTAAAGAACCTTGTGTGTTGTGTGTTGTGGTGTTGTGTGTGTGTGTGTGTGTGTGTGTTTGTTTGATTTTGGTCCGGGTGCCTTCCCTCGTTTTTTTTTTAACCGACTTTCTTGTCATTTCTTTTCAAGCTTTTGGATACTGTTTTCTCTGAGTCGCTGTATCTCCAACTTTCCGCGTATTACAACGATTCGCTTCATCATATTGGTCATGTCAAATCCACAAGAAATAACTGTCCAGGCTAGTTACATTCATCACCGGTTTCGTCCAATTCAGCTGTCAGCGGCCGATTTATAACTTTCCTATCTGCACCGAGTTGTCAAGGTTCGATGCGAGATGGATGACCTACCTCGTTAGTGCTTTTTACGAAGCTGCTTATGTCTCCTGTTATCAACAATTAACTCCGTATGGCTGACTTTCTTTGGTCGTACACTTTCCACTGCGGTTACTCGGGTTCGGCTGGATACGTCACTATCAGCTGAATGTTTAAATTGTCCATCTTGTTTATTTCTGCCACTGGCGGTTTGGAAACGCAGCCGCCCACTTACCATTAATTACAGATCTGGAACCGTCTAAAGCTTTACGTCTGAAAGTGGCACTTGATACATTTAAAATTACATTTGTTTCACTATCGCTTATTGTTATAATTTATTAAAAGCCCTTTACTGAAAGATCTGATTTTTAATCCAAAGTTCCCAATAGCAATAACCATTTCATATTTAGTCATAGTATTTATTGTTCGCGGTTAATTGCGCTAACAAACCATCTGCTGCTCTATCTACATCGTTTAAAGACTTGCTCCATATTTTAGAAAGTACATTAAATATTTCCGTATCCAATAATTCCGTTTCAACTTCAACAGTAAAATAGTGAATTTCTGAGCCATGTAAATAGGAAATGGAAAATGCTCATGGTCGATTTAAAAATTGACACTTTATAGTCTCTGATCGTACATCGAAGTGGATCTCTGATGATCATCATCGTCTACACCTCTAGGCGTAACTAATAATGTTGCACAGCGCTGTGAATCTGATGATCATCAGAGTCTACACACGTAAACGTAGTTCATAGCTTCACAGCTCACTGGTTAGGGCTAACCCTATCTTAAGCACTCTTCAGGTCACTAGTTTTTGAAATACGTGATTTTCTAGAACCGATGCAATCACCAAAAATTAAATAAAAACGGCAAGTTCGAGATTTTATTCCTGACTTTGTTATACTTTTAAAATTAGTTTCCTTTGTGATTTTTGTTTTAAGGTATCGCTGCGGAACTTTATTACAGAGAAGGCATCGCTGCTTTTATTGGTCCATCCTGCGCTTACGCCTTGGATCCTGTGGGCCGTCTCGCATCGTACTGGAACATCCCGGTGGTCACAGGTAACCTCTCATTTACTTTTGACACACAGACAGGGTGACAATAGAAGACCATTATTACTGACGTAGTTCGAGTTTTATGCGTATAAGTGAAAACCTGATAGATGTCATGCTGGCTATAAATTTGCTAAAGTACAACATTTGTGATCGTTCAACGTACTCCAAATGGCTGTAACCTAACAACACCGTGATGAACGATGCTGAACTCATTCACGTCTTAACATTCATTACAAAGTATCAATTTCTCGCCTGCACAGCATATTTAAGATATAGACTAACGAAACACTTCCATAATGTATGCCGTTCTAGTTATCTTCACAATTATCTCAGTTTTGTCAGCAGCTGAAACGCTTGTACTAGCTCCCAGGCCTCTCTTCGAGACTATGTCCCCCCTCCTTTTCTTTTTTTTCCAAATTTCTGTGTCTGCCATGCAGCGATAATTACAGTTTCCTCCAATACACTTGTTTCTTTTCTGTCGACTCCCCCGACCGGTCCAGGAGATGACGTTACCATGGCACTGTTACGTCATACGGCCGAGCTTAACCGCATTCCGGTTATCTCAATGACCTGGCAACATTGTGGCTGGATTCCCACGCTAATGAGCAAACTATCAACAAGTCTTTTTGTTTTGGGGGGCTTAAAGAAGAAACGTTGATTATGTGACCTTGGATACTCGTTTAATTGTTTCACCGAGCTGTTTGAAGTCCGACTTTTGTTTACAATCCGAAGAGCTCAGGGTTATCAGAGGGGCGCGGAAAGTTGGCCGGTTAATTCAAAATATGCCACTCAAATGAATTCCCTCTCTCGGTTCCATGCCCTGAAGAACGACGGGCTCGTGTGGTGTGCTTTCTTTGCTTCCTGTATCGAATCGCTCAATGGTGGACAAAAACGTGCTTCACTGGCGAGGATTTGGATCTCCTGATCCCTCAGCCGGTCTGCCCGACGACAGACCTACCTGCAGAGGGGTCTGGGTACAATCGTGTAAAAACACTCCAAATGTGGTGTGCTAAATGTTGATCACAAAGGGATGTAAACAACAGTGATGTGTTTATTTCATAAATTATACGATTGTATTAATTTTTATAGAATAAAAGCGATTAAAACTGGAAGCAAATAAAGGCATCGTTTAAATGCAAGTCCCGAGTGCCGAGTCGAGTCTCAAGTCACTCAGTTGATATGAAAATACGTTCTTTTGTAAAAAATAAAATCTCAAAATTCACCAAAGTCAAATAATCCCTATTTGCTACTTTTTGTTTTAGATGAATTAAATAATTGAGTTGAAAATGCAGCGGTCAGTATACAAAATCACGATTTCATGACAATTACCCTTCCACTATGGTGTAATCGTATTCATTAATTGTCATTAGTTTTACAACCCTGTTTGCTCCAAGCTTGGCTAAATATACACAAATCCCGTTCTCACAACATCACTGTGATTGAGTCCTATTCAGTCATTGTGTTTAAACTAATTTCAAATTAGATCAAATGCTTGTGGACTATTGTGCCATTGGCCTTAAGTGCTTTTAGACTAAAGTGTTTTTAGACAAAATTGATTATACGGAAGTGCTCTATCCCCTGCAGGGTACCTACCCGGCAAAACGAGAGACCGGAATTCAGTTTGGCGTTTTGCTGAAGCGCCCTAGTCAGGTTTCGCAGACATATTCAAATCTCGCTGCTGAGAGTTCTTTTGTCTATCAGCAAGAGGATAACGGAATGGCCGGGAAAAACTCGCTACAGAAAAAAACAGGAGGCTAGGCCATCGAAAAAGGGTTAACTAAACCGAGTCTCCGGGAGGATCGAACCCTGGAGACCTGACTCAACAGGAAGAATTGGCTATGTGCAGCTCGAAAATATTGCAATAAATCATCGAATGTCGTTAGTGAAAATATCACAGGAGACGCTTACAATACATTCCCTATGAACTGATAATTAGTCATGAATTCAGTTCTAGTATTTCCATTTCCATTATACTGTTAAAAGAAAATTTACAGTTACAAACTGACGAAAAGCGGTTAGCAAATCAACACTTATAATAGAAACAGCATAAACAATTAACCTTTGTATAGTACTGGATTATGATCCAACTGCCCTTTAAATCTGTACATTATTCTCCTCAGATCGAGCCATGGGGCCGTGACACAGTACCATTGCATTAATATAATCCTTTACAAAGATAAGCCCGTATTGCTCTTGACTAAATATGCAGACAGGTCAACATCCATACTAACCAGTGTAATTAAGCTAGAAGTAATGTAGTGTGCAGATAGTTAAAGTAAATGCTGCTGCATAACAAATATTCTAACCTCTAGTCTGCTTTTAGAAACAGCTGAATATATCAGAAACCATAAACTGCATTTGCTTGTTTGTTAGTTTGTTTTGTTTTTTTAAAAAAACACAGGCGAAGCTTTTCTATATTGAACATTTTTAAATCTGCTTACCTTAATTCTTTTTAAAGTAATGAGATTCAGTATTTTTTTCGCCTTCGATAACAAAGAATTTAAACCTAAAACTTTCAACGCTTCAATGGCTGCAAATGTACGTGACTTTCTGTCGAAAAGAAAATGGCTGAATAAATTGCATTTTCTTTTTGGAAACCACCAGAAAAATTTTTTAAATGATTTATCTTGCGCCTGCAGTTGAAATCGGCCATAAAGTGGGATTTCCGATAATTACAAATCGATCGTTAATTGGCTTAAATGTGTCTTTTGTTACGCGAATTCGGTCCGGAAACTGCAAATTATGTTTATGGTCGAGTTGTGTAGAACGGAAATACTTTTCCATAATATGTCTTTGATATCTCAAATCGTTTGAGGAAGGAAGGGCTGTTGGACCGGTTATTTATTTTTAGCATAAATATTGATTGTATTCATGTAGTTGTAACCATGTACTGCACCTGATTTCATAATCAGAAAGCTCGTGTGTAAATTCAGTCGAGTATATCTCGTAGTTGCTCCGAGAGAGTCGTGAGTAAACGTCGTCTTTACACGATGCTTTGCCTGCTATATTCCAAGGATGGTACACAGTATGAGTCACTCTAAATGACACGGAATAAATCTGGCATATATTGGTGTGAAATAACTTCACCATTATGACTGCCATGTTCGACAACGACGGGATTCGAACGAGGTGAGAAAAAACTTTCGTCAATTGAATTTATTTTTAATAAACCCGGAGGTCTCCTGGCACCAACATATTTTTTAAACAGTTTTCGCTATTAAAATGAGTAGTTCGCTTTTATCAAAACAAACTAATCTAATGATCGAACGTTTAGAGGACACGGGTTTCCTTTGTGAAGATGTTCCCGCCTCAAACACGTGTTAGTTTATTCGACTAGACTTTAAATCGCTGTCGGTAATTTTTTACTCAGGTGTGACAAAGGTAACACGTCTAAGCGACAGATGAGGTGGGACGAAACATTATACATACAACCGCAATTGTCTCAAGCTGATTGAGGCTCACTGTGATGTTGTGGACCAAACGTTCAATGTCGCGCACTGTTGGTATAGCGTAGTCAAGCCAGGTAATACAACTAAGTGCATCCTTGTCAACTTAACAAAAACGAGAAGTTGGCACCTTGATGCTGAAGAGAGGTATATTTTCTGAGGATTCGTAATTCAATCTCATTACGGGGATACGGTTACAACCTTCCGGCGTAGTCTGATTAAAGCGGTTGGGCAGCCAGAATTAGCTGATAACCACAGCAAACGCTGAACACAATTAAAAACAATCAGACGATTTTGCATTAGTAATGTCTATGATACAAAAGTTCTTTGACAGCTTGTCTTAACTGAATGGCATAATAACCAATATGAGATCTAACTTAATACGCAACTCCCTCATGTACAGTATGTACACAAAAACTCGGGGTTGGCGGCATTTACAAAGAATATACATTACTGAATTACCAAGCGGAGGAGCTCATTTTTCCTAGTAATAAACTGAAGCTGAATATGAAAGTTGGCTAATTAAGAGATCCTATATTTCTCTAAAAATCAAACAAATAAAATTAAGTTTAGAGCCTAAATATAAAAGAGTCTCGCTTCATAGTCACACCAGAAGATTTAAGATATTGAAAATAAATATAGAAACACACAGAGGATATGGAAAAATAATGACTAATTACAACTAAGAGAAGACTACAATACATACACAATTCATTGTTACAAAAATATACAAAAAACAAAAAGAATACGTTCTGTAGTGGATTAGTATTTAGTGTGTGAGCCCTTTGTTTTATATGGATCATGACACCTTCTTTTCATGCTGTCATCCAGGTTATCAATGTATGATTGTGGGATCTGGTTCCAAATATTCTGCAGCAATTTCCAAAATCCATCCAAGGTGTTTGATTACCGTTTGACTTTCATGGTAGAATGATCATCCAGCTCTTTTTGCAGGCCCAGGGCATCTTTGTAGGTGGTTCCTCTAAACATTCTACGTGGCAAACAGTTCTCCACAGCACTGGCTGTGAGCTCGAGTCGTCGTCGTGTTAATCCCCTGCCAAATAAGAAGCTTTTTCGGGGAAAGAGAACACCTGTCAGACCTTTGATTTAATGGCAATCGCCGACTTGGTTAGCATAAAGCACCTAGATTTAATCTAATCCACCCCCCCCCCACGCTTCACTGTTGCTGTCGAACACCGGCTGTTACACCGCTTTCCGGTCCGCCTCCAAACAAACTGATGCTGATTGTTTCAAAACATTTCGAACTTGGACTCGTCAATAAAGAGTATACTCTTCCAGGGTTGGCTATCCCACTGGTTCATCCATGCTGCCTATTTCAGTTTGCTTTACTTTTCCCAGAAAAATGCTTTCAGGAAGCTACTGTGCTTAGAGCAACATTAACCCCCTACTTTCTGCTAGGCCGTTCGCAGGATATCTGCTGTCTCGTAGTATATCAAGTAGAGATCACCCCTGGAGATAATTAGCATCACTTTGGGAATGTTTCGGTTTCTATTCCCTGACCGCGGATGCAGCCAACGGAGCAGCATGCGGCTTTTTCTGAAACATGAAGTCGGGCTTCGATCTGTGGAGTAGCTAAGACTTTGATTTCTATACGCTTTTCATGTGAAATTTCTTTCCCAGGAGCGATAGTGTGCACTATACTACGATGATCTTATTATTCTTCACTTGTCCCATAACCCAAAGGTTGTTGGGGCACTTCAAGAGGTGTGTCTAGGGCATTTTACAGCCTGGCGGAGCCCATCCCCCTCCAGGACTACTATGATCCCACTGCCTATGTCAAGTTTTGGAAGGACATATAATGTACCTGGTTGTATGACGAAGAGTCAGCTCTTATTATTGAAATAAGGAATTTTTTTAAAATTTAGAACATGTTTAAAGTTGTTTAAAGCGTTTTACATATATGACGTGGTTCCATTAGAAACATTGAAATTTTGTAGAATCCAATAAAATAATAAAACCTTTTCTATACAGAATCTAAATTATTTTAAATTTCCAGTTCTAAAATTTGGTTTTTGTTGTTCCTTCTTTTTTTATGTATCACTGAATCCGGGTGAGAAAAACAGTGTTTTTACACTTGTGTTAAAATGCGGAAAAACATCTAATCACCACAAATATTTTAAATTTCCTTAGAACAAAATATCAAAGTTGGAGAAAAGATTTTAACAACTAGGAAAAAATGTTGAAGAAATAAGTAACACTATAGCAGAAGTTAGATCGTTCAGCTTGGTGATCTTAAGAATATGACTGGAATAATTTAAGATAACTTTGCAGGAGTATAATAAGTGAATTTCTTTTCGAGATTTGATTAGTAATTGCACAAATTTATTATTAAGCTTATTTTTCAAACGAAACATATGTGAGCTTGCAATAGGTAAAAACTGATAAACCTTTTTAAAGATCAGCCCTATTTTTGTGAATAACAGCGAAAAGACGACGATATTACCATTGTTAACATTTAATTTTAGAATGTATCAGGTTATTTTTTTAATTCCTGAGTTCTTTAGATCTCGACAAATTTTGATTGGTCAAATTAACTTGGCAAAAAAAGTAGGTATATACATTTTTGTTAACATCGACGTGGAAAAATCTATCTTTGGTTGTAAGAATTCAGCCTTAACGTGGTCCTTCTCATCCAAACTGGATGTTTCATTAACAGTACAGCCATTAATTAAATATTTAGCTGAGAAAGTGGTAGAACAAGGGTTAAATTTAAGAAGAAAAGAAGAAGAAAAAACTATGGCAGCTGCAAACATAGAGAAACAATGATTTGTTGAAACAAACAGGAGAATAGAGGTTTCGGATATTGTGCGTCTATTTTAACTAAGCCCAACCTCTTCTTGTTGGACTCTGTCCCTACTTTCGAAGTTTAATGACATAGGTCGATGAGCAAGAAGGATAAAGAAGCATGAGCTATCAGCTTTAGTAAGGTAACCAAGCAAACAAATTTGGTACAGGCTAGGGGCTTGGGTGAGGATCAATCTGAAGTCACCCGTAGAATCGCTACCACAAAATTATTTTTACAATTATAGTATTATTCTCAACTTCAGGCTGCAATGAAATAACTCAAGGTTGTTATTTTTTTCAGATTTTCCTTCATAAAGAACACTGGAAAAATTTACTATTTTCAGTTACATTTGCAGCAGTATTTACGCCGCTTACGTTATTTCAGAGAGTCTACATCATGTGTTATCATTAACCCATTTGCTGCGCAACGAAACAAAAACTTGCCTACGCCTGTTTCAGATTGTAATCAGTGCTGGTACTTCCCATTAGTGTCAAGTGGCCCTCCAAGTGAGGATCGATCCCGATTAGCCATATTGATATTGGGTGCTGGATTTGTTCCGGTTTTCTATGCAAGTGTCTTTCTGGTTAGTTATCATTTTATTAATAAAGAAATTTAAACTTGTAATTAAATAAGGAAACAAATTTATCCTGTGACAGTAACTTTGTGTTTTCATTAACTTTCAGGGCTCGGCGATGGCGGACAGTTCAAGAACAAAACCAACTTCCCCACGTTGACCAGGTTCGCCTACTGCCAGTGCCGTCTGAGAAAGGTCTTCGGCAGCGTGTTTGCCCACTTCAACTGGACCGACATCGCCGTCATCTTCGACAAGGATGACGTCTATTCGGACGTCCTCGGCAACACGCTCAATGTCGGACTGAAGAAAGGAGGCATCGACCCGCACGTGTTCTCCTACAGAGGCATGCAGCCGCACAACTTCTCACAAATCCTCGCCGTCGCCGCGAGAAAGTCAAGAGGTACTTCCGCTCACAGCGATTTTCGTAGCTTTCGACTGGATGTCGGAAACAGAGATGGGCTATATCGAAGCGAGACGGGTAGCCTGCGATAATTCTGTAGATCTGTCACTGGGGTGAAAGCTAAATGGCCGATAAATAAGATTTAACACTGTAAAAGGCTCTTCACTAAGCAAATGTCTGCCATGATAAGTAAATTACTTTTAAACAATGATCCATTCTGTTGTCTGTTTCTGAGGTGACATATTTTAAATATGCATGCTAAAACATCATTTGTTCAAGTGGCCACGACGTTAGGATGATGCAAGGTTATCCCTTCTCTTTTGCATGCAGGTGCACGTCGATACGTTTTAGTGTCATAATGACCTACAATACGGGTGAGAACTCGTGACATCAGCGTGTCTGTTAGAGTAGTTTCCCCTGTTGTCCTGAAGTGACAGCCTTTGCTTAAAAGCATCTTCGATGGTGAGAAAGGTTGCAATGGATTAAAGCCCTTGATTACTGCGAACCATATTTCATAAATGTTCATCACTTGTTATGACTTTGTAACACTACAGCACAGAATAATACGGTATAAGTGTAACCAGAGCGAAAACCGGTCGTTATCTAATTTTTGTAACCAGTCAATCCATTACAAACGCCAAAAGATTTACTGCCAAAACATCGCGACCCTCAATGATATAAATGACAAATAACGTTGGAACGTAGCCTCATGAGTCAGTTCAGTTACTAAGATGAGATTGGGAAGATACAAACTAAACCCACAACTTCTCTAAGTAACAGTAATAACCACTACGTTTTTTTTATGCGTCATCTCAATATTCACAGTCTCGATTCATTTATTCATTTGTCCAGTTTTCCTGCTGATTGTTCCTGGAGAAGCCGTCCGTCAGTTCCTCCTCAAAGCACAGCAACTGGGCTACATCAATGGCGAGTTTGTTTTTATGGACGTTGAAATGTTTCCGTTTCCTGGTGACTACTGGGGGAATCACAGCTGGAGAAGGGGAGATAACCTTGATGAAACTGCCAAAAAGGCCTACCAAGCACTGTTGAGAATTTCACTACACAATCCAGTCGGTCCCGCCTGGGACCAATTCTCCAGTAAAGTTAAGGATTTTGCTAAAAGAATATATAATTTCACGTTTAAAGATGAAGAGGTATTTATTCGTTTATTTATTTATTTAGCTTATATATTTATATAAAATAACTCGGATTAGGACTATTTTCATTATATACACTCAACAAATGATAATTAAGACTACACGCTAAAAGAATGCTAAAAATTCGGTTTTAACAGATATTGGCCTTAATCAGGTAGAGTCGTTGGTGACCAGGATCTGCTCTCTTGTTTAGTGACAGATCAAGCTTTTGGACTCTTATCTGATAATTTATAAAGTCCGCCGTATTGCATTTTCTGATATCTGTAAAGAAACTCAGTTTCCTATGTATAGAACCTTGTGGAAATAGATTACACTTTGGGCTCTAAAACATTTGGTGTTTCCAGTTGATTTGGGCCGATAACGCAAGTCGGAATCGAATAAAAAAGCCCTCTTTCTGTTATTGCGATCAGAGGTTAACAGATAATAATTATTGCAGGTAAATTTCTTCGTCGGGGCCTTCTATGACGCCACGATCCTCTACGGTAAAGCTCTGGTAGAATCTTTATCCAAAGGATTTAACTACACAGATGGTTACACGTTTACCCGTCTGATGTGGAATAGAACGTTCACTGGTAAGTTAGCCTAGTGTTATCTATTTTGTTTCCGCTGCAACCGACTGACGATTTACTTTGCTACTCTAATAAAAGTCACCGTTTGGCGTTTAGAATACTGATGGACGCATCACGACGTATAAATCCGTAATAAATTAGGGTTTTTAGGGTGTTGGATCGATATCGACACAATCTGGATTGCTCCCACTCAGATGAAATCTTTAAGCCCTAAACCACCTTTTTGTCGATATTAATAGCCCAGACATTTATTAGGGCACAATCTATGGAATTGTGGAGCTAGATTATGAGATGTTATTTGTCTTTAAAACTAAAGTGAAATCATCGTTGTTCTTGAGATTCTCAGGTATGAGCCCCACTTTAATTCTGTTAAATGTCTAGCGAATTTCAAACTGCCGATGCACGAACATAAATAGAATTTTTGTTTTCTTTTAATAAAGAAATGTGAAAACAAATCTTGAGAAAATTTCTAACGTTACCACCATACGGTAACCTTAGAAAAACGTTTCTAATACGAATTCTGTCGAAAAGGTATCCGACTTTATTTTTTCCCGTGGGAAATAATGACTTTATAGATGCATAGGTGTGCATAGTGGAGCCGCATGCCTTCATGCGCATGCGTGGTTTTTGGCGGGCTTGCTGGATGCGTCAGTCGCTGTCAGGCAGCTAGCGTATGAGGTGCTGTTCTACTTACTCGTCGCATTTTCATTTCGCCCGTGATGACAGAACGTGTGGAGCAACGATCTTGCATCAAGTTTTTCCAAAAGCTTGGAGATACCCAAGAAGAAACAATTCGCAAAATTCAACAGGCTTTTTGTGACAATGCCATGGGTGTTACCCAAATAAAAGAATGGTACAACAGTTTCAAAGATAGCCGCACATCGGTGGAGAATGACCAGCGTTCCGGGAGGCCGTCAACAAGCCTCAATGCAGTTGTTATCGAGAAAGTTTAGACCTTGATAATGGAGGATCGTCGTTTGACGGTGGGGAAATTTGTGACGAGGTTGAGATCAGTAAAGATTCTGCACATGCAATTTTAAAGGAGGATTTGGGCTTGCGCTGTCCCCAAGCTGCTTTCTCAGGAACTACAACAACGACATCGTCTTGAGGTTGCGCAGGACCTGCTAGATACTGCCAACAGGGATCCTGAGTTCCAGAATACGGTGATAACTAGAGATAAGACGTGGGTGTACGGGTACGACCCAGTAACCAAAGCTCAGTCATCTCAGTGGAAGCACCCAACGTCGCCAAGGCCCAAAAATGCACGTCAGATCCGGAACAAAATCAAAGTGATGCTGACTGTTTTCTTCGACTACCGAGTCGTTGTGCATCACGAATACGCACCAGAAGGACAAACAGTTACAAAGGAATACTATCAGGAAGTCCTCTGACGTCTTGGTGATGAGGTTCGGCGCAAGGGTCCGGATCTGTAGGCCTCGCAAAACTTGCAGCTGCATCATGACAATGCCCCGTCTCATTCGTCGCAGCTAATCCAAGATTTGTTGGCAAAGAAAGGCATTTCGCTCATTCGCCAGCCTCCCTACTCTTCAGACATGGTTCCTTCTGACTTCTGGTTGTTCCCAAAAATGAAGATGCCACTGAAAGGCTCCCGTTTTGAGAGCCGAGAGGACATGATGCGGAATGCGACGGCGGAGCTGAGAGCCATTTGGGAAGCATACCAGACGTGCTTCGAACAGTGGAAGGATCGCCGGGCGAAGTTTGTGGAGGGAGGCACAAGGAGCCTACTTAGAATGGGATTAGCAATTGAACCCCACCAAGTACGTAATTTTTTTTCCCAGCCTGAGGTCGGATACTTTTTTCGACAGACATCGTATATATAGAAATCATTTCTTTTTCCATACTTTTTATCTCGACCAATCAGTCATTGTTCGATTAATAGAGAACGTACTTCTCTCATAAATCATTAAAACCTATTGTTCTGGGAAAAATGAAAGAGTTAAATGATGGTTGTTCATAGAATAAATACGATTACTAAAATTTTTATATGCAATCATTGCGATCGTATCCGATACAAGAATTTTTTTAATATAAGAAAACTGTTCTTTTTATTTAATTTTAAAGTAATATCCTAAAATTAAAAAAAAATTACCCTAGTATATTACATATTTCGTATCTTTAAATCCTTTAAATGCACATCAAAATTATTACTGATTTAGTAAAATCATTTTTCCTCTAATATCGGATATGTTTTTCTGAACATTGAGAAAAACATTAAAGTAAATATTGTATGTGCAGAGACAAGGGTTTTAATTTGTAGTTTTAATTTTATTCAGCAATTTATATTCCTTTATTTATATGATTATATAAAGCTTGTTACACTTTTTTTTTTACAGTCTTAATATTAGTATAGTCTTTTTTAAAAACACAACAATGCGATGTATAACTATTTGACGTCTTCAGATGTATGCATATTTTTTTCGTACGCTAGTGTTTATCATGTAAGAAAACACTCGTTCACAGTCTATAGGAAAAAAGTGATCATTTAATTGCACAAGCAGAGTTTTGAAATTATTGCTAATCTTTATTGTTTCGTTCAAGAATTGCTGATACCAAACGAATTGCATACTACGAATAGAGTAAGAAATAGTGTCGTTTTTACATCTTGCGGGCAGTTGTTGATCTCGTCAAATGCGTACCCTATTAAAATTGAGGCTTTTTAAAATTCCCTTTCCAGGTGTTACTGGAGAAGTTTTTATGGATGACAATGGAGACAGAGATACAAGCTACTCCATATTAGACATGGATCCAGAGACAGGAGAATTCCGGGTGGGTAATAATTTTTTACTAAAAACTATCAATAAATACCTCAACTAACCAGACTGCTCGAATTACAGCATAAAACACTTTATAAAACCTATTTTTAACGTCATATTAACAATAATTATTGTATTTTTTATGTGTTTGTAGGCAGTTGCTGAATACTTGGGAGATAAGCCAGTTTATAATCCTATACCTGGAAGAAATATTCATTGGCCAGGAGGTTATGTTACTCCACCTCCGAACAAGCCGCGATGTGGATTTTTGGGAGATGATGTGTCGTGTATAATTAAAGGTAAAATTTTATTTGTTTGGTTATCATTTTGGAATAGTTTTGTTTTAGACTTCTTTCATAACTTCGACTTTTTAACGGCAGAATAGAAATGTTATTCAGTTTATTACTATTAGGAAAATCGTAGTTTTATATAATTATTTTTAAAGAAAAATTTTTTAATTATAAATAACTAAAACGCATTTTTATTCATGCCATAGAAAATACTGACTAATTTAAATTTTATTGAACTAAACTCGCGATTTTTCAATTCATTTACACCATCCATATTCATCACCATTATCGAAAGAATCTGTGAATGTTAACACTTAAAACAATTACTTTAAAAATAATATTAGATTTTATTTCAAACTTATAATTCCTATCGATGTAAATCTATTACTGTTGGTTTTTCTGGGGGGGGTTTATTGTTCTGAATAGACTAAATACTCAAAACCTGAAAATACTCTAAAGAAGATTGGCTGAATCTTTATAATTATTCAATTTTTATTATATTTATTCCGCGTCTCTGTAAAAATGTCATTCTAATTTCTTCACTTTTTTTTTGTTATTTCCTAGAATCCATACCTCTCTACTTCGTCGTTCTGCTTGCTGCATTTGGTATAACAGTCGTCTTGGCCATTATCGGATTTCTTTTATACAGGTAACTATATTTATT
Organism: Nautilus pompilius; assembly: GCA_018389105.1. Lineage (NCBI taxonomy): Eukaryota > Metazoa > Mollusca > Cephalopoda > Nautilida > Nautilidae > Nautilus > Nautilus pompilius. The sequence goes on from JACATO010000118.1 coordinate 536,078, forward strand.
TTAATGATCGTTCGAGACCTATCCCAGAGAAAGTAAGTAATCAGCCACTCTCAGCGGCGTATACAAGCAGATGTTTTCTTTTTCGTTTATATTTCTTTCTGTAGCTGTACGTCAGTGACGTTGTATTCTTGGACAAGGAAATTATACATAACCGTCCACAAAAACTGTCAGATTTCAAATTCTCTTTATTAATAAATAAAATTTTCTTTCAAATTCTGGTCGGAACTCTTTCCACTGCCCTCTCTCTTGTAACTTTAAATTTGAGAAAGTACTTGTAAATAGGGTAAAAACAGGGTTTTGTCAAGATTTAAAATTAACGTATATTGCAAAAAACACTGTACCAGGAGTTTGATGCCATGAAAAGTTAAAATCTTTATGGAGGAGATTAAAGGGGGGGCTCTGGTAAAGGGTTTAATTAAAACGAGATTTTTTTCCAATCCACATTATTAATTTATTATGATCAACGACCTCTAGTACTATTTGTTTTCCATATAGTCTTCAGCGTGTTTCGGCTTCGAGATCTTTACTTCTCACTCTCCTGGTCCATAAAAGACATTTCTCGCTTGAAAAAACAGTCCGATGGAAGATAACCTGTCGGGTTCTCTGCGACATCGTTTTGTTTGTAGTGTCCGAGTAACGATTAAGAAAGAAGAAAATCAGCGGACAAAATTATTCGCAAACTGCCTGTGTGGCAAATGTGTCCATCTCATGCCATACAGTCTTCATTGTCATGTGTACGCGGCAGGGAACAGAGTCTGCCACACAACAGACGGAAATAATGCAACGCAAACCGTCAGACCGCAGGCTTTTTGATTGGTGGCCTTTGTAATAGCTGCATCCCAAGGACGCAGCACCACTGTTTCCTGCAGAATATCCAGACATTCGCTGGCTCTCGCTAATCACTGTTTCTACTATCTTGCATTTTTCATGGCGAACTCTGTCATCTTTGCTTTGTTTTATTCCATTTACACAATACTGAAAACGCACAGTATTTTGTTCTTAAAAATCAGCATCACATTCATATTATCAATTATCGGCTTTTTGTGCTGATCATCCGATCTAATTTCAGTGTTTGTTTCAACAAATGCACTAAAGATTCTCTTATTCAGCATAAACTAAAAGTAGTTTCATCGTTATTATTTATTTAAAAATGCAGGAATATTTCGACAAAGAAACGCAGAAAAGCTTTCCAATTAATTGCAAGGTAGTGTCCACTTCCGCCAGTAATAAGCGTTAATGTTATAAGTGCGATGATATCTGTGAACATACTTGGGTTAGGTCCATAAATCTAACTGGTTTAATGATTATTCATTTGTGTAATACATATTATTTATGTCTATGGTGTAAAAGAAGCTTTTAGGAAAATTATTTAGGCACAAAAGTCATTAGTAATTCCTATCTTTTATTTGCTGTATCCATAGTAATATTTTACTACCCATAGTGAATGGATTAGCCTTTTGGATAGGTACTGTTACGATGGATTATAAAAATTTAGTCGTTTCACTTCTTGTTGAACCAACTTCCTGGCGGTCGAGGTCTAAGGACATCTCATATCTGTGAGCAACTAAAAAGAGGTGTATATGGTTATGAGACCACCTGGGCAGCGATCAAGCGTTACCCTTGGAACCTTTACAATCCAGATCTCCCTACAAGAAATCTTTATATGGTATGCGGTAACATTAAGAATATATCAGTTATAATGCCAATGTCTGCTCTAAACTGTATCAGAAGTTGTTTCTAGCAACACTTTAAGAATAACGGTAACACTGCTGAAAGTGTATTCAGATTATATTTCTAAACATGGCGGCTGATCAAGAAAATATAAAATCTTTTTTTTTAACAAATTCAGTGCCAATATTAAGTGATCATTTTTATTACATTTAAATACTTAAAAATGAGTCTTCTCCAACATACGAACAGTGAGTTTTTTGGAGTATTATTAATACTTCGTGGACGGTGGTAAGATATTTTCTATGACATGGAGTAAAAATATTAGTAACTTTGTCGTCGATGAATTATCTACCTTTACAAAAGATATTTGATATAAACCCATTACATTTTTTATGGAAAATGGTATTCATTAGTCTTCCTCTTTATTTAATTTTCTTGGTTAGATTTTTGTGCCTCTATAGACGTACTTCATATTACCTGTATATTATCCTTTTTTCTTTTATAAGCACCTTATTATTTTATATGCATTTCTATTATACTGCACCTTAAACACTTGTATATTTAGAGAGACTTCCACGCTATATTTTTTCACTATATCCAACCATTTCAATAAGAATAACGGGAAGAGTGGTTACTAGTTAGAAAGTCTACAGTCAAACTATTTTTTGAAAGGTAGCCAATTTGTTGCTGACGACAATTTCTCTTCAGTAGTCGACATTTAAAACTCTACTACCAAAAGACAGTTAAGATAGGTTGGTTCCTTTGAGCGAGTAGTGACTAGACATCTCTTTCTTAGATGTGGTAACAATAGGAAGAGAGTGTGAAATATTAGAACTACACATTTGAGCAGTGATGAAGCGCACTGTAGTCGGATGAGAGCGGATTAGAAATACTGTGTTCTAATTGACGATTGTGAATAAGAAAAATATAACCAGGGAAATGTTTTCCATATAATTAAACCTACCTGTGGAAATATGAAAGAATAGGGGGTCTTTTGTTATGTATTCGGTCGATGACTTCATAAAAGTTGAAAGGATTCTTGCAAAAGAGCGATATCTTAATATTCTGAAATGTCGTGAAACTCAATCAGAGCTTCATTTAAAGATAATAGGTTTACTGTACAGAAAGATAATCAAACATCCAGAGCAACCTGCAAAACATATACTTGTTTGTGCTAGAAAAGAAACGGAAGGACTAGTTAAAATCATGGTTGACCCTTTCATTATCCTGTTCTGAACCCCATGAGATGTACTAGATCGAAGAGTCATGAAATAAAGATACAACCAACGTCAGTTATATATGGAACTACCGAAATGGTAGTTACTCTTACAAGACACTATCTTTAAAAGTTAGTAAACAGAGTCTAGAATAACATACAACAGTAATTAATGTGAACAGTGACTTTTATAATGAAAAAAAACTCAAATCTATGATGTAACAATTCATTATAAGTAATGATAAAAGATGCACTTAACTTTCTGTTCTTGTCTGCTGGATTAATGCATTTTCATTGTTAAAAAGACAAATAACTGGTGTGCATGGATATCTCTTGATTTTAAACACCAGCATACACTCAAAGAGAAATTAAAACACTAACACATGCATATAAATACATACAGATTAATGTTAAATTGAATCCATCATATGAAAAATATTATCTTTGCTTTAACCAATTTTTTTCTTTAATTACAAAAACAAGTTAACCATGTAAAATATAACCGTACTTGTAACTTTGTTATTTATATATTTTCATCACAATAATACTCACCTTTCATGTGAATATCTGTTGCACATATTTAGGAATCCTTTTCAGTAACATTTTATAATATTTCTTTGCAAGTGACTTCCATTCCTCTTGCAAAACGTTTTATAAATAAATGACAATGGTTGAACCTCTTTCCTTGACTCTTCCATCTAGTTTATCCCACAGAACTCCAATAGAGTTTTGATCTGGAGACTGAGTAAGAGAAACTATGGACTTTGACATTTTCTTATAATATTTTCGTAGCAAGTTAATGTGCACTGAATTTCCTGATCGGATCATTATTTTGTTCAATATAAATCTGTCACCTATCAAACGATGCCTTGGTGGAATTGCATTGAATCACAAAATACTGCACTATCTTTTCATTGTGAGAATTTTATCAATTATTAATTCTGTCTCCAGTACTTTCGGATTTCCAACACTGAAAATTGCAAGGAAAACGAAACTCTCATATTTTTCTTCAGCATTTACTCTCTGACTTTTACTGCTTAGAACCAAATATTTCCAGGTACTAACCAGACTACGCCACAGTGCACCATTACTCCTAAGGTGTATTTTTAATCAGCCTAATCTATTCACCTTTTCCTGTCACTACGTCTAGGTAGTGACTTTGTAGCTAATATTCAGCCATTCAATTTAACCCCTTCTAACCGTCAGCTGGTGGTAAGGATTGGGACGACGACTGCAGATAAATTGTCGACAGCAATCGAAAACAAAGGGTTGTTAGCTCTGTATTTTCAAATCAGCAACTTGCTTCTCCTTCTTTAGTTGTTTTCCTTTTTTTTTTCATTTTCCGCCCTTTAAGTTACCGAATGAGCCGTTTGGCTCTGTTCTATAGAAGCTTTCTTGCATCTTCTCCCACAATTTGGAGTAGGGAATAACTTGCTTTATAAAAGGCGGTAATGGATATACAGCCTTGTTCCATATAGAATTTTATTTTTAGCGCCATTTTCATCTGCCAGACAAAGTAACAACAATTCCAAATAATAAGTTGCTCTAACATTTACATATAAGAGCATAGTGAAATTTCGGATTAGTGGAAAGAAATGATATCGGATGAACGACAACATCATTCGTTTGGTGCAAACTGAATGGAACTGATTTCCAGGGTCGGTAATTATGGGAAAGTCTTTAACTGGTGATGTCGTCGGAATTAATAATTTGCATGTTCTAATACATAGTTCATCGGAGTTTTTATTTTTTAATGTTTATGCTCAAATTATACATTGTGATTAACATCAAAGTGTTGAAAAACCAAGTAGCAGTGATTTCTTTAATGTTTTGCTCATAATTGTAAACGCCCGTGTACATATATTTAGTACAGTATACTCTATTATTTACAAGACGGAAGGAAGCCATCTCGGATTATGCGAGGAACTCCGAGTAGAAGAAATGTTAATACTTTATTGTTTATTTATGAAAAAAAAATTTTTTTCTACCAGCTAAATGGACAAATCGCTCTCAGACTCTCCTTTACATCGCGTAGCTTTTTCCTGTTCTGAATTAATTCCACCCATTCTCTTTCTCCGCGGCTGTAAACATCGCCCTGATTTGCGTTATTCGCTGTACGTATACTTATCCATTTTTAACGGCTACCTGTTTATCTAATCACCGGTTAGGAAACTTTTCACTTTGCAGCGGTTGTTTAAAGTTTCCTAATTATCACCAGTTTTTTGTTTTTTATAGAGAAAGATGACTTGTTAGTGGAAAAAAAATCTTTCCCGAAGCAAAACACAAGCGGAAAAATAAATTTTGGGTTCATTTTCCCATTAACCATTTAACCCTTTGCATGCCATCTGAGATGCATTTGCATCACAGTACCTTTCGAATCTGTATTACCCGGCACAAGCTGATCGATAGGGGGCGTGATGTGCTACCTTCGTCAGTAATATGACCCTTTGTAACGACATGTCCGTATCTCGTCATCCAACTTTTCCTGCATTATGACTTTGCTTACTAAATATACAGCAGTTCAACACAAATACTTGTGCTCCTAGACTGGAGCACAAACGAATAGAGATAGAATAAGTAAATTAAAAACCGTTGCAATATACAGAGGGCTAAAAAATTTTTGTTTTCAATCTTTTTAACTCAGTTCAACAGCATTTTTTATTAATTTACATAACTTATGTTATTGTTGTTGATTTTGATGCTTTTGTCCTCTAAATATCTAACATCTCTCCACTCACATTAACATTAACCCTTTCAAACACAAACTGTTAAAATATTTAATACCTTTAAAAACAGGTGACCACCTACAAGAGTACTTGACGTAACTGCTGCGCCAAATCGAATCGATCGGCCTTCAGCAGTGAGATCACGACAGGAATTCGCCACTTCCAACCTCATCATCAAAATATGGTCCACGCAACAGAAATGAGCTATGGAATGGTCTAATGTCGTAGCCGCTGACTTGGCTTCAGTGGCTGTTTAATAAAAGTAAAAAGTTTTAAGATATCTGACCAGAAAATTTTTGAGTCCAGGTGTCGGGGATTCGTGTCTGGACGTCGAGCCTGGGTTTGGAGAAAACTTAACAAAGATATTAAACCTAATGTCAAGTCTTCAAGTATAAGGGTTGGATGACATTATACAGGGTTCCATCTGGCATGGTGGAAAAACCTGAAATTCTGGTTTTCAAAAAACGACTTACTTCTGAAAGGCATACTGCCAATTCAAAAACACATCTTCTGCTATTATACCAAGACATATCGAGATTCGATTACCATATTCTTCAAGAGGATGGTTTTACATGCCTCGCTCTTTTGATCGGCTACCGTTTGGAAGAGGAAGCAAGACATCCAGCTTCTCTAGATGCCCTAGATAATTTACTCGAGCATCTTTGGAAGCATCTGGATGGTCAGCTGAGAGCAAGCAGTCTACATCCAGCCAAAGTGGCTAAATTAAAGAATGTTTTCGCATGCAGATGGTAGGTGGGGAGAGGCTCTGGACCAGATCGTGATACAAATTCCAGTTTATTTAATGTCAAACAAGATAAAATAGACTTTTCGTGCTGTAGTGACATAAAGAAATGCATTCCACTACTTGCCCCTATTTGCTGTTTCCTTCATTAAGCTAACATTTTGTAATAGCAAAAGGTGGCCAAACGATTATGAAAGGGCAATGCAAAAGATACACAGACACATCTTACTTGATCATGTCATGACAAATATGAGCAACATTACAATTCTTAATGAAACGCATCGAAATTAGAGCGTCGGTCGCGGTGATGAATATAGCTAAGGTGGATATCGAGCTCATTAACTCAGGCAGGACAGTTAGAACGGCCGGATTTCGATGGGCAGTTAGATCTGACCAGTTATATAAGTTATATTCATACAAATTAATTTTTTCCACGCACCAGCTGACTTTCAGTTGATCCAGAAAGGACATATTAATCTTGGCTGATTGTCGCTTAATTGGTCGATGAAGGATAAAAATCACGTGGCTTTCAGTAATCACAGGTCGGTGGAGACGGCCGTTAGTCGATAAGGAATTTACTCCTCGCTCACTGTGGTTCACGTCTTTCTCTTATCCTGTATCTAGCCTAATGGAACTCACAGTAAAATTATCACGGTTTCCTTACTCTCGGTTAACAGCTCGGTTTTGTTTTCTTCGTACTTTACAGGAAAAAGCAATTTGAAGATCGGCTCAACAACATGTCCTGGCGAGTCAACTACGAAGACATTAAGTTCACTACGAGAAATCGCGCCGACAGCGGCGTCAATAACTTCAGCTCAGCGGTGAGTCCGGAGATCAGTCGACGTCTTCTTTCTCTTTCCTCTTAAAAGTGATCCTAAGATCTACTTTTACTGTAATCAGTTGCAGCGGAAACAGGGCCATATGTTCATTGCGACAGAACAAAAGGGGCCGAACAGTGAATAAACAAATAAATCCAAAGGCAACTTTAAAATAACTAGACTACAATAAATTCAACTATAATCATATATTCTAAACTATCGTCTACCGGCTTTGATCTTTTCGCATTATTATTATATTATTATTAATTATTATTATTATTATTATTATTATTATTATTATTATTATTATTATTATTATTATTATTATTATTATTATTATTAAGAAGAAGAAGAAGAAAGGAAAGAATTATTCGGTGCACCACACATGAAATTTATAAGTATACACAAAATTACAACTATACGCCTGCATTTGTATTTCACTAGGTAAACTATTCATTATAATGTCAACATGTTCTTGTTTTTTTATAGGGGAGTGTTGTTTCCTCAGTTTCTGGAAGGTCAAGGGCCCACTCCTTTTGTGGGGATTGTCAATGCTACACGAAAATTGCAATCCATAAGGTAAAAAAGCAGTTAACTCCAAACCAAAACCCAATCGTTTAATGGGGGAGACGGGAAACAAGGACTTTTTTTAAAAATTGAAATTGATGTTGAGAACGATCGTTAAATGGATGGCTGATTCTGGAAAGTCGAGGGTTAATTTTGTAATTTTTACTCCCCTCTAGTATCTGTAGCTTAACTAATGCCAACGTTTCCCTTTCGCCATCGTCAGGGTGTATTTCTAAACAACTTCTTTGAGGACGATTATGCTAATGTTCAGCCATTGTTTTTCACTTTTAAGACATGCTTATTTACAGTAGGTGGCGAGCGGTGAGACCATTAGTATTGCTTAGTTAAAGAACAAGTACCAGCTTATGAACTTACATTTGTCGCCATCATGCAGACTTTGTCTTGAGACGGAGTGGTTTCAATAAATCTCTTGCGATGGCTGTTTCTACCTTTAGCTCAGCAGCGGCGGGGTCCTGCCCTGACTTTGCGACCTGCTGATTATTGAGTTTGCCGGTGTCGTTACCTGGAAACACATAACATTACACACCAAGAAAGTCTTTCCCAGTACTATCCACAATAATGGTGGCCGCGAAAAATACCCGAAACGTGGGTTCCTGAGATACTTGTATCGTTATTAATAAGATTCTGGTAGAAGTCCCACAACCAAACCTTTAATTTCTGTAACTCTGCTTGAACTGACGATAGCGACGTAATTGTATCTACTTCTGAATTTTTAAGAGGTGTCAAGCGCGCACCTGCCCATTAGTTATCTATGATGTCGCCTATTTGTTATATTTAACTTGATCTTTGCAAACACTAATGACATCGGTCTTATAGCAGAGAATATCCTGTAAACCAATTCATTTAAATACATTCCATCGGTCACGTTCTTTACATGCCTGCACTCGAATTCTGTTGTAATTTTAATACTTACCCGATAATCGTATCACTGTATTTGCAACGTAATTATTACTAACCCTATAATTACGAATTAAAGAAAATTGTTTGTTGTAAACATATTTTGGTTGTACAAAGCCTCTGTCATTAGACCTATTCATATTAGGTCGTGCAGAGTCATTGTAACTTCTACCGAACCCTTTCAACGCTGCGCCTCCTGGAGTCTGGTACTTCCGTGGTCTTGCTCGGTCCCCAGCGTGGATAACACTTTAATACTCCCAATGTCATACGCTATCGGCCCTTAACTTCTAGCCGATTTATGTATATTTCATTATTTCTTTGTATATTACTCTAAAATCATATTTTAGGGTTTGGTAGTAGCTCTGAAGAAATCCCCAAAACAAAAGATTGACCTGACAAGAGATGTTCTAATGGAACTGAGACAGGTACGAACTCTCTTATAATTATACAATTTACGCTTAGCATTGAAATCGCAATAATTCGTTCTAAGCTGACCTTTGTTCAATCCTTCGGTATAAAAAAGAATACTAAGTCTAATACAAATTAATTAAATAGTTAGAAACCAAATTTGTGGTCGTCCCTAGATTTCTTGAAACACTGGTCATCACATTTACTGGCCGAGTCGTCTCCGCAACAACTTCCTTCTACGATTCCCCACTTAACCCAGGTGAATTTGGCTTTCATTACTGCTGCTTAATAGTTACATAGTTTACGTATATGCACCTCGTGATGCAGTTAATCACTACACCTGAGAGTACAAGAAGGTCAAAGATTTCTCGATACACTCCCTTTTGTTTTAGAGCAGATTTCCAACATTCATTTCATCATTTTACATAATCTTTATAATTTAAAATTAATATGCAAGTAAATCCAAAACAAATCTGTTATAGTCAAATGACTGCATGTTTTTACAAACATCTTTTATTCTCATTAACAAAGTGAATTCTTGTTGCTTCTTTCTACAGATGCGTGATATCCAACATCAAAATGTCATTCGGTTTGTTGGTGCCTGTATTGACCCTTCACACATCTTCATTCTCGTGGAATATTGTAACAGGGGAAGTCTTCAGGTACTTTTCTTTTCAGGCTTTGTGGAATTTTCTGTATTATTTTTTTCTCTTTTCTTCCTGTCTTTTAAAAGGAAGTCTTAACGACAGAAAGTCCAACCAAATCCTGCTGTTCTGTACATTTATAGTTTAAAGAAAGAGATGGTATTTCGTGAGAAAAAAAAATTTTCTAAGTTATTTTTTAAAAAAATACGGATCTTTTCTAACTGGCTTTAAAATTTCGTCTTTGAAACGTGAACACTATTTCACCGTCCGAAAGCTAACAGCTGTGGTATTGTTAACATTCATCATCGCTCGACACGCAAAGAGATCAGCTGATTTCACCAGTCAAATATCAAATGTCATCCTAGGTACCCATTGGCAACGGAACCTTGAGTAGCTCTCTAGTTACTGAAAACTGCTACGTTTTTCTTTTGTTTGTTTTTTCAATTAAAGGCTATTTTTAACCAATGTGTAATTCCTTTGTTTATATACATGACATTTATTTGAAGTTGATTTCGACAGCACGTGCCTTATATTTCTCGTTTAACATTCCTTTACTTTGATCTCCAAATAGTCCAAAGGTTAAATATCAAACATTTCCACAACTAACCGAAACACGCTTCTGATCTGACCAGTAGGAGAGAAAGATATCTGAGCTTGTTTGAAATAGTTTTCAAGAAAAGATTGGTTTTTAAAGTTTCCAAATATGTTGTTTACTGGTGTAGTTAAAAAGCAACGAAGGAAAAGTCACCGATCTATTTTTAGGTGCAATTATAATACTTCTGGTGTGGTCATTTCTTTAACAGAATTTATAGGAAAACTCTTCAGAATATTTTACCATTGTCAAACAAAAAAAAAAAAGTTACTACAAATTCCTGCCCTTATAATTTGAATATCACGAATTTAGCACACCTACATTTATTCTGTGATACCCGAACAATAACTATTCCAAAAGTCTGTTTTAGTTTGTGAGAAGAGCAGTTCTTGCATTATGTGGAGCTTGTAGACGTCTGGAGTTGATCGAATTGTCAGTGATAACCTGGTCCACGTTTTCCCAAAATAAGTTCACAGTTATGTAACTAACTGCTGCTGTAAGTCATTTAGTCTGTCAGCCTTATTTGTCTATTCAGATGGCCCCGTAAGTGTTCTGTGGAGTTCATGAGCCTGAAGATAACTCGTCAGTTTCACATGAACACCATTTGTTTCTGCTTTTGTGCGAAGCCAAACGTCGATAACACAGAAAGTTCGCATTCTTTATGTTTAGGTTTCCATGACACCTGTCACATGACGCAGCGCACGAATTTATTTCTAACCTTCTTGTATGGATGGCAGCGGAGTTTCACGCTACAAACCTGACATTTAGACGCAATGCGATTTTTATTAATTCAGAGATTGGGATCTCTGGTAATATTGTAAGCAAAATTAAAATACAACTTCTATGGAAATGCCTGTCATGTCGCGGATACTAAATCAGCTGATCGTGGTTACACTGTGCCAGTCGTTGAACAGGTGGGGTACGCGGGAGATAACTTAGAAAGTGGATTATTAATGCGTCGGTCAGCCAGCCGTATACCCTGATATGCGTACTTCTAGTGTTATCGTAATGCTGATAGCAAAACTTGTTGAAACGCTGTTTTCCCTTGTTTATATGTGACATTTTGTTATCTTTGTCCTTATTTCATTATTTACAACTTTACCTTCATTAAATGCATAGAAAAAATTTTAATTATTACTTCTTTAATTTATGTATTATGCGAAATGTTTTTATCAGTAATCGAGTCTGCATAAATCAATTAGGAAGCTAAATGCGGAAATAATGACCATGTTATAAATGTTTTACAAGAAAACTCCAGGAATTTCTTTAGTCGTTAAGTACTTTCATAGACTCGTCATGAAGTCATTTTTTGCGTAATTAATTATTTCTATTGCGTATTCTGTATCAGTTCTGGTAACCATAAGCAGCAATCCTTCAGGATTCCTCAAAATCATATAGTACTATCCCAACTTGCATGCAACTATTGTAAAGGTGCTGTCGTGTCTCCTATTAATTATAAACAATAATTAGAATCCAGAATATTGGTAGGGGAGAAGGGTTAGTTAACTTGTGTTAATCAGTGCTGGTTTTCTGTAACAAACTGTCGTGTCACTGATGAACAATCCTTTGAGGGGAGGTTTCAAGACCTTTGATAAACAATGTACCCTGTTTATATACGGGCCGGATGTATTACGTAGCACAGCACGTCATACCACTTACAATTTCTAACATGGTGACCTGTCAGAGAATATGTCATTTTTTTATTTTCTTGTAGGATGTTTTAGCACAAGACACTTTGAACCTTGATTGGCAATTCCGACTTTCCCTTGTCAAGGATCTGGTCAGGGTAAGACTACCATGAAAGCAAATTTCGCTATCTTGATTACTGCTCAGACGTCGTCCCATTATACTTTATGAAAGCAATCGTATTATTTTCGACTAATTATTGTAGAAATGTCAGAATATTATTATCAGTATGTCATCGTAAATTGGATTAATTTATTTTTGCTTTCTCTCAAATAAAATTGCCGTCTGTCTCTCTTTGCTTTATGAGTTTTATTGTTATTGGGTATTTTTCTAATAATTTTCATGTGTAATTATGCATTCCATCTCACTTATACTGAAGACATTTTCTTGATATTACATACAAGATTTTCGGCAGTTTCGGGAAAGGATCTACTTCATCCTAGAAATCTTTAACAGGGGAAAAGCTAGGGATTGCTTTAGGCAATCATTTTTTTAAATCAAGCAGTCTCCGGTTACTGTCTTGTTCAAAAGCGAATTTTTATCCAACAAGGCGAAGTTCTGATAATATGTTAAAGTGGATAAGATGTCTCTTAATTTTATTTACATTCTGGATATTTCTAATGGGATTACCTGCGAAACTTTTCCAGCCTACCTCGATCAGGATTCACAGCTGGCATCAAGCACTGTTCTTCGAAGTACACATACCTTTCGTTTGGAACTAGACAAACGAAACAGAGATTCATCTGTCCGTACAACTATTTTCCAGTAATCTCTGGACTAGGCATTGTGAACTCTGCTCTGTTTCTGTTTTTTTTTTTTGTTGTTGTTTTTTAACTTCTTACTTGGGTTTAAATTAATAGTTTTCAGTCAACGGAGAATATTTACTACTTTATCTCTGGGTCGCAATAGGTAATATTAAACACGTTAAATATATTTTACCCGAATTATTTGTAAAGTACAGAATCTCTCTCTACTATTCTGCCTCCCCGTTATTTCCGTAGTGCTGCCAACACCACGAAAACTGTCTTTTTCATTTCAAAGCATTTATATATCGCAGTATGCAACCGCTCGGCTCCGTTATTGCAGGGAATGCTTTGCCTTCACTCGTCGGAAATAAAGTCACATGGAAGACTGACGTCATCAAATTGCGTCGTTGACGGACGTCTTGTTCTCAAGATCACCGACTTTGGCCTGAATCACTTTTACGGCCCAGCGAATGTCTTCACGGACACAAAAGATTTCACCCAAATGAAAAGTAAGGGTTTACCTATAAAAGCCTTTTAAAATTTTTATTATTGTTTTTAAATAATCATTCCTTCGAATATTGTTTCCTTCACAAAATCCAGAACTCCTCCACAGTGAAGAGCACCTGTTACTCTGAGCTTTGCCCTAAGTTAAACACTTTTGAAATTTCTTATCTACATAACAACGAGTTGGTCCGTAGAAAGTACATGAAAATTCACTATTATTAAGAGACAAATTTATTATTAATATTTAAGATCTCAAACAAGGGGCATAGTTGTTGTCCAGGCAAGAAAACTTATCTTAGCAATGTATGGGAGATAACTCGTGCCATCAATTTCTATACATGTGATTTAAAACAAACAAAAAAAAGATAGTTTTATCAACTATGCAGTAACGGACTTGAGAGTATTAATGCTGTTTTGTGTGATAATAATTACAAATATAGGTTATACACCATAATGCACTATTTAATTTTTGTTTACATTTTGTTTTAATTTGTGCTCTGTTGCATGAGTGAAGCTGTAATTTATAAAATAGTTTAGCATGCATACACTTCTCTGCTCGACTAGAACCTTAAGGCCGATCTCGAGTGACCGAAACGTAGAAATCCTGCTTTGGTTTTCGAGAAGAGATTTAACTCGAATGCGTTTATTGCTAAACTGGTCACCTGTCTTAAAGATGACCAAATCTGTGGTTAACCTTCGAAATAAAATATGGACGTTTGTAAAACAAACAAAAAAAAAAAAATCAACCCTTTTTTTTAATTACTGTTTTTGTTTAGAAACATTTTAAGTTCGCCATCGGCAACCTTTGTCATTTCGTGAAAACTCCAGATATTCTCCGTTTTCAGAATTACTTTGGAGAGCTCCCGAACACCTTCGGAAACCCATGCCCGTAGAGGGAACCCAGAAAGGAGACATATATAGTTTTGGTATAATACTTGAAGAGGTAGCATTGAAATCAGGCCCCTACGACATAGCGAGTGTTTATATGACACCTGAAGGTAAGTATCCAATTTTAGCCTCTCTCTCTCTCTCTCTCTCTCTTACACTGTCATCATTCTTAAGTAAAATCATGTATTACTCACTGCAATAACGTATTAAAAAAAATATTTTTTCCCATTTTAATATCTTCAGAAGTGGTTCCTTGTTTTCAACTCCAGTCAATAAAATTAAAGGTTATTTTCATCAAGCATTTTTTTTTCTTAAATGTTATTTAATGACTGGGAGAATCAGGTTTGGGCGTAATTTTAAAAAGAAAATTGATGATTTCTAGTAAATTCTTTCCATTAACTAAGGCAGCGAAAAAAATATGAATTTTCTAAGGTAAGAAACTCGTTTTCATTTTATCATTAGCAAGAAGTAATAATTTTGTATTTGATCTACTTTCACTTTATATATGAATAATCCAAAATCGGTAAAACGTCCAATGTCTTTCATGTTGTAAGTTTTAGAGAGTGCGCGGTACTCGGATAGCGAATCCCCCGTCGCTAAACAACCGATTTCGTGGTGGCCAAAACTTGTTCGATTAATAACTGGAGGGAAATTGGAGTCCACCGGAGAAACCCACGCAGATTGGCTCTTTCGAAAACCACGAGAATAGCTAGACGCAAAACCAAGGCTCGGACCTACTGTAATTTCCACCATTACCAAAGTACACTACTCCTTCATTCCATCATCCAGTTGTTCATACTGACTAAAGCGAATATTTCTCACTGTTGGCTGTCAAATATCTGATAGATTTACAAAACAGTTTATAAAGTTCTAATTATGTATTTTTAAAAATAAAAATGCAATATAGTTTACACTGTCTTCAATAATTATAATTTCGCCAATAAAATATCTTATTTATTTATTTGTAAGTGTGTGCATATATTATTTCAAAACTCTCCAAAACCATGGTAAAGCTTCTGATCTGAACAGTTTAAAATCACAAATACATTTACTTCGAAATTTATTTTACAATGAATATTAAGGAAGTCACATCAAGCCGCTTTACCGCTTTACTAAAAGTATTAGGGGACGCCATCTTTTAGCCGCACTGCTATCAATATTAATGACGTCACGTATTCTATTCGCACTGCTAACAGCATTAATGATGTCATATCTAGCCGCACTGTTAACAGTATTAAAAGCGTCATCTTTCCTGTGTCACAACTGAAAGTATTTATAAATAATTCAAACAAAGCTACATTAGCCAAATCTGTGTAAAGGATGGGTGAGAAATATCCTTAGTTACTGTTTACAAAAAAAAAACAAAATTCGCTGATGTCTCACTTTTATTTTTCTTTACTTAAACCAATATATATCTCTATATTTCTTTAAAGAAATCGTTAACAAAGTGCGTAAGGGCGAGGAGCCACCTTTTCGACCAGACTTAAGGGACAGTGATTGTCTCCCTTTATACCGCAGTTTAATGGAGCGATGTCTAATGGAACGTCCAAATGATCGACCTGATTTCCACGCCATCTTTAAAGTCTTGAAATCAATGCAAGAGTAAGTTAAGTAAACTATTTATCCTTGGCTTTTTGGGTTCCATTTCAATTACTACTACTACTACTACTATTATTATTATTATTTAGTGGAAAGCACAAGAACATTCTGGAAACGCTACTGCATCGAATGGAACAGTACGCAAACAACCTGGAGTCTATTGTGGAGGAACGAACCCATCAGCTCGAAGTTGAGAAGAAGAGGTCGGAGGCTCTTTTACACCAGATTTTGCCACGGTACAAACCTTTTGCATAGCACCGCCATTCTGCTGCTCCCAGCGTTCTGTCTCACTTGTTCCGGTAAAATCATAATCCCTCTATAACTTCTACAAAACCATAAGGATGAAAGCTTTTTTTAAGTTAGGAAACTCTTTCTTTTATAATTTAATTATTGACGTGGACGCTTTAAGATGCAGAACAGTAAAAAGTAGCAGTTCACTTTTTTTCATCCACGAAATGCATTGGTGAATTAATTATGTCCTAACTTTCCATTCCCAGGTCCATAGCAGACGACTTAAAGCTGGGCCGAGCCGTGATCCCGGAAGCCTATCAGTCGGTGACCATATATTTTAGTGACGTAGTCGGTTTTACTGCCTTGTCTTCTGAGAGTACACCCTTGGAGGTACGAAAGGTGCAATGTTTATTATTATTATTATTATTATTATTATTATTATTATTATTATTATTACGTATTTTCTATGGTTAAAAATATTTTCGTTTATGTAAATAGTTTTTATTTGTAATAAAAAGAAAGAAATGTTTTGTATATTCACGTCTTGTTCATCGAAAGTTTAGAATATAGCTGAATATACGAACTCAGTGCAACAGAAACAATGATTGGTTTAAAATGAACGGCATTACCATACAGCTAATTGCAACCAGTGTACCAGTGTTAGGATTGCCTGTTACACTAACGTGTGTGTGTGTGTGTGTGTGTGTGTGTGTGTGTGTGTGTGTGTGAATGAATATTCTTTTTCTTGCTTTCTAAAGATTACAAAATATGTTCAAATTAAACCCGGTCGAAAATAGAAACCCCGTAATGGTATTAAGTTGGATTTCATTTGAACATTTCTAGTACTGTAAAAACTGCATTTCAGTGTTTAAAAATAATTAATCGCAAATAGTGGTCACGTGCCCAATACATACGCCAAAAAATATTTAGTTTCTTAGTAAAGGTGCATTTATGAAACTTCTCGTTCTGGAGACTAACCCTATTTATTATATATTGTTCTGTTTTCAGTTAGCTCTCATATTTTACTAGAACGTCGAGCATATTAGGTTACTTCCCTTCAATTACTAGCAACTCTACTGGTGAATTCCGTTTGAATTAGTCCTAGAATAAATTTTGAATCAGTATTTAATTTTCAATGGGTGATCGTTACACGGAACGTTAGAAAATCATATTCTGAAAAATGTTAATTTATTTACAAAATGGAAAGACGATCGTATAGTTATTGGAGGAATAATATATATTATAACACACGTATTCTGGTGTATCTAACTACAGAAACTCTATAATGTCTTTAACGATATTTTTTTGCAATTAAAAAAGCATACAGATTACTAAATGTGTTATCGGAGGATTAGTAATAAATTAATTGCATATCACAGGTTTTGTATCAAGTTTTTCAGTGCGTAAAAAAAAAACACATTTAGATATCCTAGCACATCAATTAAAATATCTAAGTACCCTGCACTGAATAACCCGATACGGCAACAATTTGAATTTCTCATTTTCTGCTTTACTGACCGTTTCAGCAGTGTAAATCACAAAATATAATAAGCAAAAAAGTAATTAATTTTACTGAAACTCTCCGTTTTAAAAATATCATGTTAAATTTACCATAACACTAAATATTAATACAATTTTCAAATGTAAAGAGATATACATTTCAGCTACAAGTTTTTTTAAAAAAATTTAATGCATAGCTAAGAATAATTAACCGAAATATCAAATAAGAAGCTGTAAATGGTATGTTTAATTAGTTTAGGATACAGTTAATAAAATGTTTGAAGGTTTTGTATACAGAAATGACATTGTCCATATAATAGACTTGGAAATTAAATCGTATACAAAATAAACTTTTAGTTTCTAATATATAAATAAATAAGAAGTATTTACATGTATTTTAGAAGCTGTTCGTATTATTAGGTAATTTTCTTAGCTCCCAGTTACGGTAGATAATCTGAGTAGACACTTGTCGCATTCGATTGTCGTTCGGTTGAATTTCAGAGTATTACACAAAAACGTTGACGGGGGATTTTACTAACACTCGATAATGCGAGTGATAGAGCTGTGTTCACGTATTAAGCGGGCAATCACTTGTTTGATAACGAGATTCTTCGTGCAATGATTTCGTCTTAGCTACAACCTTCAAGTTCCGCCTTATGGCGATGTCGTCAAAACACCGGCAGAAGGTATCAGGGTTCTTCTTAACAAATGAATTTTTAAATGATGATATCAGCTGCCAGAATGAAGCCGTGCACGGTCGTCCAATGGATAGCCTACTGAAATGCTAAGGTTAAGGACCCATATTCGAGTCCTATCGAGGGCCGGCTCGGTTTGGCGTACGTACATCTCTATCGTGCGGCGCCCCTCTTCGTCTTAAAAAAAAAAAGAAATTCTAGCAGGGAATTTTTGTTAGGCCGGCCGGAATCGGATACACCGAACATTCTGATGTTTCTTTTCTGATTTCTGTTCCGATTAGGGGACGAAAATAACAACAAGAACGAATTATTTCGAGCTCGTTGCGCAAAATTATCGAAAGTGTCGGTCACGCGACCAGTAATTGCGAGTTGTCTCCCGTGGGGCTATGAAAAATTAAATTAGACTGATGAAGGGATAACTCGAACATGACTAATTTGTCTCTCTTGTCTGTCTGTCGCTAAAGAGTTAAATAATTTCGAAAAATTATGCAATAATTATGTAATTGCATCTGCAAATAATTATTATTACAGAACAATTCTAAATTATGTTTTTTTTTTAATTTTCAGATGCGAGTTGTTTTTGAAGAAAGCTGGCACCATTCATAGCAGAAGAGATAGTCGAGATTCTTGATTAAATTAGTTTAGCCAGCGCCTTTTTTTTTGTAAAAACGTTTGCGAGCTTTCTAGAACTTTCCATGAACTTTTCTAGGAGTTTTCTTCTTATTTTAGAATTGAATTTGTCTCCCCTACACTATGTGGCACATTTTGGCACGAGAAACCAAAAATATACTGACTGTTCTTGCATAATTTTCCTCCTCTATTATGAAGTAATCATTTCCTAACATCTCAGAGAACCCTTTTAATTGTTCATGTTTTATTTGATTTATTATTATTTATTATTATTATTATATTATTATTATTATTATTATTATATTATTTTATTATTATTATTATTATTATTATTATTATTATATTATTATTATTATTATTATTATTATTTACAGGTGGTGAGTTTTCTCAACGATTTATACACAACATTTGATGCTGTAATAGACAGATTCGATGTATACAAGGTAAGACCAGTTTTAAAGAAACGTTACCTGGAGAAAAATTTCTACAAAGTTATATCTAATTCTGTTATGATTTTTAACTTGTATCTACGCTACTTTGCCAAAATGAAGAGAATTATGCTATTGGCGTATTTCCACAAATAAACTAATTAATTTTTTTTTTAAAAAAAAACTCGCGTTTGTAACGTTACAGATAACATAAGAATTAGTTATCACCCATACACTAATGTATGAATTGTAGCAAAAAAAAACGTTATTTAGGGAGGTGATCTGTAAAGTTTCTAGAACTTTCATGTACTGCATATCTTCACTTTACCCCTTTGAAGTTGTTTCGTTTTAATGGTCGAATAAAGTCTAATAATATTTTAAACTGTAAGACTTAAGAGGGTTTGGCAAAGAACTGTACTGAGATATGTGTAATCCATAATCGATGGGAAATAATTCATGTTTACAGGTTCATTCTATAAGATTTATCAAACTTTTAGATTCAAAATACGCTCACAGATCTAATATGACGTACCTGCCCCAGAGTAAAACAACAAAAGATTTAAAATAATTAATTGGTTGTGACGTCATATGTTTTATGCCATTTTAAACCGAGTCCCTGCAACAAGCTTATACGTGTACTGACAAAATTGACGCCATAGCTCCAAAATCCAAATTTTAAAATCCACGCCAGAGATTTCTACCTGGTACGAGAACCAGTCACCACCAGAGATCAGCCATCTTCGTCGAGGAGATCTCCTGGTGGGTAAATGGATCACAGTGAGGCTGATGGTCCTCACATCCGCCCTGTTCCAGTGGCACGACGACAGGTGGCGCGGTGGTCAATGGTAGCCAGACAGCTAGAGACAGATATATATATATAAAGAAAACATTGTTTTGTTTTCCAGTAAGCGAGTATGGAGGATACTGACTTTTATTTCACGCTAAAATATGTCCCGAAATTACAGGAACCGGGTTGGAATAGCACCGATGTGATGGTGTCCGGTCTTGTTTCGTTTGAACGTTCCTTGTTTATATACAGGGTTATTCAAAATGAATGAACCGATTTCATTACGCAATATTTTAATAAGGAAAAGCAATAGAAAACTCCAGCTAAGTCACAAGTATTCTACTTACAATCAAGTTTTATTTCCTGTCTTACAAGTGTTCAATGTGGCCACCACCTGCAGCAGGGGCAACATCAATGCGATAAGAGAATTCCTCCCAGACGCGTATCAGCATATCACGATTCACTGAGTTGATCGCTGTTGTTATTCGACGTTTAAGGTCATCGAGGTTAGTGGGTAGCGGTGGATCATAAACGCGATCTTTTACATATCCCCATAAGAAAAAATCACGCTGCACCGTGACAACCGATTTTGTTTTCGCAAACTCGAGAACGCAGAACACCTTTTGCTGAGGACTCGCCATTCTGAGGGTAAACAAACAACTGAACGTTGCCGGATGAACGATGCGACTACAGCGCCCCTGTAGCAGCCAATCAAAACTCAGAAAATTCCTCTTTCAAATGGTCACTGACTCATTCCATGACGATGCTTGAGAACTGAAGTAATGCGTCATTAAATCGGTTCATTCTTTTTGAATAACCCTGTATATATTTTTAAAAATTAAGTAAATAAATATATATTATTTTTAATTAAAATTAATATTTTTAATTGAACCGTCGACATTTGATTAGACAGACAGTCTACCGCAGAATGCCTTGACAGCACAAAAATAGAGTGAAAGTTCATCGTTTAAATTTAACACAAATTCCGTACATTACTCTTTTTTATTCATATCAGCTGTGTATACGTCAGTGTGTGTGTGTGTGTGTGTGTGTTAAATACACGGTGTCAATAAACCCTGCTGGCAAACAGCGATTTCTCTGTTGTACGGAAACACATGCTGGACAATTTGGAATGTCTTAATCAACAGAAGTTGATATACGATTTCATTACAAAACTCGCGAATGTCTCTGCCGCAGGAAACAGGGACGCGGTGTGCAAACTCGCCAACTATTAATCAGTGGCGAGTCGAGTTCGGCTCTGAAAGTCGCACCTGCACTCCTCGAGCGGAAGCATGATACTGAGAACAATTGAGGCTCTGTCAGCTGCGACAGTCTAGGAAAAAAATCCTGTTCGAGGAGCTCTGCATGCAACAGTAGGCACAGAAATCTAGTGTCATTTCTTCCCACTCACCCTGATAAGTGTTCGAAACATCCCTACTACCCCTACACACTCAAGGAGACTGGTCACAGTGAGTGAGGAAAGGAAACACGGCCATTGGACTCTGCGTATAGAACTGATAACTTACTCTTTCCGCAGGTTCTATGAGCCATACTATCCATGCAACATCTGTTGACCGTAGTTATTAATTCTAAAAAATGTCCAACATTAAGCTACTATAAAAGTTGTTTGTTTTTTTTTAATTTTACTTTTATGACATTCTGTCTAATTTGTTAGTAAAGTTGGTCGATGCCACTAGAATGAAATACCCAAATCGGTTTTAGCCAGCACCAGTGACTTAATCGTTCTACTTTAATTAACCCTTTGCCGGATTGACTTTAATTTTATGAGTATGCCAAGATATTTTCAGGCCTTCTTCTCAAACATAGAACTTGCTCGACATGTACAGAAATAGAGCTACTAGTCGAATCTAAACTCATTCGAAGATCGACAAGTAGAAGTGTTCCGTTCTGCAGATGACGTTAAGTAGCTGCTCTCTCTATACATCGCATCGACTGCCGAAGAGTTTACTGCTGTACTGTAAAGGCTCTCTTCGTCATTTATATCATACTTTATTTTCATAAAGTGTATACTTGTTTCTTCCTTAATTCATACCCACCTGACCGATCTTCTGTCCAGCGGCCAATATTCACTATGACCGTATAACATCTCTCACATAACTTCTGGAGGTTTTCTGTGAGATCAGATCGGGCGAAAAGTCATCTGCACCTTAAAGGCCGACATAAGAAACTAAGACCATTTATACTTCATATTTAATCGCTAACATAAAGAAAGCAAACTGCATCTTTACGTAACATTCGCTACCTCATATTTGATGTCAGTTAAGTATCAAGGCCGTTTCTCTAAAAGTGAACTAAAGATTACTTTTTGTCTAAAGTAACTAGAGCCCGACAAAATGTCGAGCTGTATGCAATACCGACTACATTCACTGGCTATTCCAATACCTTTCGCTTTCAGGGAACAGTACCTGGTGGCTCAGATTGCTGGCCTAATATGTACTTATAAGCAAACAAGCGTTGTCTCCTGATCTACGGTCAGACTGCAATAACTCGATTTCTCTGTGTCAACAGGGCCGGGCTGACTCAGGTATAACGTAGATAAGTTATCGCTTAGGCGTCATGCAAAACGAACGCTTAAAATTTTTGACGAATTTATTGACGAATGCACATTTAAAATCTATTTTAAAAATTAAAAACAGAATAGTATGCATTATATCTAAAAAAATAATAAATTGTCAATAGTAATAAATTAGTATTTGTAGCATTTTTGGAATTGAGCCTTTGGGGACCTGTAAAAAAAAGTTTAGCTTGGTGCTTCAGAATCCCTTAATCCGTTTTTCGCTGCATACTTATATCGTATACAAACAATATTTACTTTTAAAAAGGGATATTTAAATTAAAGGTTATTTGAGGGCGAAATCAAATAATAGCTTCTCCTGGTTTCTTTCTTTTTCTTCTGTGTTTTCATATGCACTCATTAGAGGTGTTTTTCTACGTACGTAAGGAGCCTTTGGGCGGGCCGAATATCGCCCAATTCAGCAGCCAAAGAACTTGCTAGAACTTTTCTGATTAATGGTAAAAGGAAATCGAAGTATCCCGGTAAAAAAATTAAGTGAGGGGGTCGGCCAGGGAAACCTCGTCATAGACAAGGATCCAATCTCCTCAGCCTTAAGAAATCAAACAGCGCTCTTGACGATTGAGTGGGCTACGTATTAGGCTAGAGTTGTTTTATTTTGAATTTATTTTTGCGATTAGTATCGGTAATATAATTAATATTATTATATTTAACCGTGGCTTGACTATAATACGCAGAGTTACTGGTGCTTGACTCTTGGAGAAAGTTCATTGGCGCCTTTCCAGAACAATTTCCTTTCCATTTTTCTCTCTCTTTCTTTCTTCAGGTGGAAACTATTGGCGATGCCTACATGGTTGTCTCCGGGCTGCCGGTAAAAAACGGAAACAGACACGTGGCTGAAATAGCGAAAATGTCCCTGGCTCTGCTCAGCGATGTGCAGACGTTTAAAATACATCACAGACCGGAAGACAAATTGCGAGTGCGGATTGGAATTCACACCGGTATGCATTTTTTAGCAATCAAAAAAACAAAAGAAACAAAACGGTTATAATCTGTCTCGCCCTTATTTCTTTTCAAATTCCGAAAGCCGTCACGCGAATTCTTTTCGTATCGTGATCAATATTATTGGTGGCTTCCTTTTTTTCAGCAGCAACGTGGCATACTTCGTCACTTTAAGCGCAGCGGGTAAATTCATCTCATTATTTCCTTTATTGTTGTTGCTGTTGTTGTATAGAAGAATTGCGAAGGTGCTTCGCAAAGTAAAAAAAAAAATCCAAGTGCACTATTTATCCATGTACTTAAAGGAAAACAACTCGACAGCCAGTGACGAAGACGGCATCATTTTTTACTTCCTTCCTCGTTTTCTTCTTCTTTTCTGACTCTTGTAGATGCATTTTTATTATTTGTTGATTTCATTTCGTTTATATTTTTTCTTTATCTTTTCTTTCAAATGATCGACTAAAATTCACATATTTATACAAAAGATCCTGATATATTAATAAAACAATAACACGGTGTCTTGACTTAAGGTACAGGGGGTCCCTCTCCCATCCATTATACTTGATTCTCCCATAATTCATTGAACTTAATTGCTGAACCAGTTAATTAAGTGAATATCAGAACCCTGATCACAGCGCGTATTCACCTACCATAATAGTATGGCCACCTGTTGTGATCACTACAAAATGCATGCTTGTTGTAAAAAAAACGGTGAATAAAGACAAGCAGTTGAGTGAAATTCCTTATGCTAGTACTTTGATGAGCAACCTTTTGCAACAGCAAAAGTCTCTGCCATGACTACCACTGAATCAAGGAGATTGCATATGATGCTCTTGTCTAATTGTTCCTATATCTGTGTTTATTTTAATTCCATCATACTGGAAGCACCTGGGCTAAGTATTTTAACTGGTGTTGTAAATGCTCCAAGAAATGATAAATCGACTTCTTATAAAGTATCCAGGGCACCCAGGGAATAAGCTAAATGCCTTGTCTCCTCTTCCAAACTGGGATCACACGAGAGTGGTGAGATGTAGCGCCATTCTCCTGAAAAAAATTGGCATCGAATCCTAATAATCTTTGTTTGTATGATGGTAGATTTCTTTAAAATAGCGACAACAGACATCTGTGCCTTAATTCCAGACTGATGAAGTTGATAGCATGACATTTCGGCCTCTGTACTTGACAGTATCTTGAAATATCTTTAAAACAAAGTGCCTTTCTGCAGGAAAAAAATATTTAAAGCCGGATTTTTCAGCGAAAATCACACGTTGCGGATGATCTATGGTTCTGCAAAGAACGTCCTCTGGCCAGAAATTTCGAATCGCTTTATTTATACTGTACGGAAGAGACGCGCTGTATGTACATACTTTTGGAGATGGCGTTGAACCGATCTTTGATGCTCTGGACACGGCGACTAATAATGGCACGTTCTTGTCGTGCTCTCACCGTTAAACACCAGCCAGATCATTTTTCCACAGCTCTGACATAATTCGATTTAACTTCGCGATAACCCTGACCACAGATGTAAGCGAACTGCGATTTTGCACAATCGGTCGTTGGCACTCGCCATACGCCCCGAACGGCCCGTGACACTATCTCGGGTAATGGAAGAAATTATTTGCTTCTCCCTCAACTCTCAATCTTTATTTTTCTTATTGGCAGAAAAAGAAATACTATTTATAAACCGTGCGTGACGACATAACGACATCGTCGTTCGAATTGTTCAAATTCCGTGCTAAAGAGCCATTTCGTAAACAAGGTGGGTAGAGGAAGAAATGTCTTTTTTAAACGGTAAAACATTCTACTGTTTGCTTAGGCTCAAAGCGGTTTGGTTGTTGCTACTGCTGCTGTTGTTGTTTTATTTTTTTCTATATCTAAACATTCTTCGATGCCGCACCGGATTATCATGCACAAACTCCGCCGGGCTCGCTGCGGACATTCTCTCGCTGGCCTGTGACTCTGTGAGAAGGGAAAAGGGAGAAAACCCGTCGGGCCGTGGCTAAGTAGTTTTGCAGGATCTCGTAAGTCACGCGAGATGGTTCCAAGACCGCGATGCCAGATCGGAACCGCCGAATAGTCGAGCCAGCCTCCTCCGTTAGTGTTTAGGAGAATATTTTTGGCTAACAGTAGATATTTCAAAGATCGTATCAGATCCTAACTTAGACGGCTGGGGGGATCCACTTTAGTCTTGATCGCGATGATTTACAGCAACAAAAAAATAGGCAAAGATACAAAAAAAAAACCAAAAAAAAATATTAGAATGGACGCGAAGAGAATTCCGGCCTCTTTCGTCAGATGTATAAACAGCAGCACGTTACGGGTGTTGTTGTTGTTGTTCACCTTATCCCTTTCTTCCTCTGGTCCCGCCCATCGCACGAAACCCTGTCCGCGATGCTGTTCCTTTACGGACGTTGAAGAATGCCGGGTGAGTCATATATGCGCGACAACCGCTATAATCTCGCCGCAGCGTTATTTCTAAAACCGAGTCACGTTGGTCGGTTACACCAACCTATCTGTCCGTCTCCCCTTACACACACACACACACACACACACACAAGAATGCCGGATGAACCACCAAAAGGAAAAACTCGCCACCACAAATATCCACCGGGTGGGGGAGCTGTGTACTTGCATGCAAACAGGTGAATAGGATTTTTCTCCCATAACCACCTTTCAGTGCCTCTACTGTTAGAAATTATCCACAATGCCGAGGATAGTAGCGTGTTCCACTTTAAACGTTGTGGGCCACAAGTAGGGAAAGCAAAAATGTCCCTTGTGGATGTTTTTAACAGAACTAGATAAAACTAACTCGCACTGGATTCGCCAGAACTCTGTGTGGTGTGTGTGTGTTGTGTGTGTGCGCGCGCGCGCGCCTTTGTTAACTATCTGTATAGGTAGCTAATATCCTCTGAATGACTAACACACGCAGGTGATCTATTCCAAGAGATGATTAAGAAATCAACTGTGCACTGGCCAAGACATAATTGTGTATAAACAAATTCTACTTTGAAGTCGAGCAAGTGCGCAGATTTCCTTTTTAGGATTTTAGGGAAAAGGCCTCGGTGTATCACCAGGGATCTACTGGATCAGATGATAGCCGAGCTATGAAGTCAGGGGAGCCGTTGCTGCAAGAGCTCTACTGCCAAGCGGTAATTTATCGAGTGGCGTAGAACTGTATACATTGCTTGCAAAATTCTCTTAATATTCTGAAGGCACCAATTTCTTAAAGAATGGTTAACATGGCTTCAGTTGTTGTTTTTTTATTACCTTAATTAATGTTTACAAAGCTTAAATAAAGTTGCTATTTTAAATTGTATTATACAATATTTAACTCTTACTTTCTCACAGATGACGTAAATTAATTTATTTTGTCTTGTTACAGAGTAATTACTGATACCAGACAAATCCCCCCAACAATTTATATATTTAAACATATTAGAAATGTAAATATAGCAATGTAGTCCGTAACTAAGACGTTTTAAGAATCTATAGAAATCGTTTGTCTTCGATTTCTAATTGATCGTAGAGCAGAAAAAAAGCGCATAGAATTTGATAGGTGCACGGGGCTGAACTAGAAGAGTACGTCGGGGATCCGTTGTAGGAGCGGTTTTGTTCTCGTCATATAAGAGATAATATTAATATTGGAACGCTGTTAAACGCATTGAAAAAGACACTCAGTGGTGAGATATTAGCGTCTATGTGTTGTATATCAAAGTATCTGTAGGTTTTAAAACATTTAGATATTTGTAACGCGTCGGTCACCATGCATCATTGATTCTACAGAGGTGTCTCGAAAAATCTGAGTTGGTAAATATCACAGTTTTATGATGCGTAGCAAGTAAACATCATTCTGTCGGCGTGGGCTTTCTTTGGACTCTTTTGTTGGTGTCATACGGGTAGGTCCAATGACGGGAGTTTACTGAACTAGCACAGGGCTGGATAACCAGTTGCCATCACCTGTATTTGAAAGCAGGCTCGTTATCTGTGACCCCATGAAAGAAAGTGCATATGACTCCACTCCGAGCGCAGATAGAAGCAACTAGAAAAATAAGATAAATAACCCAAACAGCGCTTTTAGATGTAATAATTATATCTTGACAGATATCTGATATTTTTTTCCTTAATTTCACAAAATATATGGCAAAATTATTCCATAATTTATTCAGTATTCAAAAAGAATGTTTGATGATGATTAGCTAGTGAATTTAATTCCGCAGACGACAACTGATGAAGATGGAGCAGAACGATACTTTATCTTTCGGACATATTGACAGTAGTATATGATAGCGACGAGGCGAAACGTCCGCCTAGATCCCGCCAGTCGTAAATAATCAGTATAACTGCTTGGGGAAAATGAGTGCATCGCACCAAAATGTACAAATTTCAGGTGTAATTATATGTAAATTCTAGGTGTAGCCATGCCGAAAATATGCAGTTCCCGCTTTCCGAATTGTTTTATAAATAGAGTAAAAAACGACATTAGCATTTCTCGTTTGGCCAATATTATTGCATAATTTACTGAAGCGAATGTCGCTGCCGTGCGTTACGACATGGACATGCCACCACACTTCGCGTCTCCGCACTCACCGTCAAGACTGTTAGGTGACATCGCCCAGATGAGCCAATAAACAGTCCAAAGTCACCTCTACCGCCTTAGCTACAAAACGATAGGTAGTACGCAGGGAATCTTTTTGTTCAGAAGGAATAAAACGTTTTCGAATCTCTGGTCAGAAGATGTTTAAGAACTACTGGCGGCGTATACACCTCTCCGACGATTCAAGCTTTCGACAATCTACGTTTGATGGTCGTTCCTTGAACGAAGATATTCAGGCCCAAAGTCTTCAGCCAACGGGCGGAGGCGAGGTGGCTGGGAGAGGAGTAAGTCTTGGTGTGGTTGGAAAAACAAAAATGGTACTTTTGCGGGCATCTCAATTCTACCCGCATATTACCGTTTTAACATCCAGTCTGTAATCATTGTACCAACATGGTGAACTAATACTCGATACTCACATTTAACAAGACGATGGCGCTGCATGCGTCACTTCTCTTGTGTAGCCCATTCAGCTTCATCTCTCGGTACCACAAGGTCCTGATATGAACAGGACTCTTGGAGCATTTTCTTCAATTAGCTAAGAGCAAGCATCCCGTCCACATCCAATTATTGCGGTAAAATTAATTAAAGGAATCATCCAAACGGATATGGATAAACACGGACAAGACGGTAATAAAAAATTTTGTTGATTTAATACCAAAACAGAGGCGCCTCGTGAAGAAAAATAGGGCTCAACCACTCGGCTATGGTCTGTCCGTGTACGCGACACGGCCAATATTGTATTACATTGCACACTACCTGTAAACTCCAAAACTTAAGTACAGTGGTTTCCAAAATTAAGCAACAACCCAAAAAGCAAAAATATTTTCAAGATTGTTAAAGTTCTATTTATCGAATAATAAAAAAAAAACTAACACACGACTTTTATCAAAGAAATGTATCAGTTATGAATAGTTTTAGGGTGTAAAGGGAGACGAGCAGGACCTAAACAGGAAACAAAAAGAAATTTAACATAAAGAATGTAAATAAAATGAATTACGCGTAGTCAATCAGGTATGCGCTGATCATGCTATTTATAACCCTGTCAACGACAGCAGTGGACAGCAAAATCTGTTGTTTTATCAGGGACGTTTCAAGGCTTTCGATTGATCGTGGAAAAGGTTTGAGGAAAGAAACGCGTCTTTTTACAGCGTCCCAAACATTTTCAGTAGGAATTGCTGTCAAAATGATGGGGTAATTGCTTGGTCTGGAATATGCTGGTCAATTACACGTGCGTCTCCTATGTGCACGACCATTATCGTGTGCTTACCCATTGAAATTCCAACCAATAGCATCAGACCTCCACAAACGCAATGATCGCTTTCCATGGTGTTTGTGGATTGGTTGCATATTTCACGATCTTCCAGATGAGTACGCGCCTTCATCTTCACTCATCAGTAAAGATAGCATGGCTTCACTGGTGTCGACTCTAGGCGACACGTTCACTGCACAAGTTCCATTGCTTCTGTTTATGGTAGCGAATCAAGAAAGTACGCGTAATGGGTCGTCCTCTCACAGAGCCCTCTTTCCTGCAGTCTTCTGCGCGAGGTTGAGGCTGATGCATATCAATCTCTTTGTGGCCACAGAGAGATCAGAAGCCGGTAGGATCCGTGTTGCTTGACTCAAAAGTGACACATGGCAATTAACTGCTGGGGTTGCGTCGACCTTGAACAATGCTGAAGTTGGCTCAGTAGCCGAGAAACTACAGATCGGTTCACATCTAGTCATTTTTCTACCTGGATCTGCGCTTGTGCAGCATTTATCTTCTATCCCACCAAATAGCTCTTCATCCCAGAGAACATTCCTTCCAAATATCATCTTAACAGAGCCACAATTGATATGAACAAAAGCCTTTGTTTTTTTGCATGTCTCTATACCAAAGCTAATTTGCATGTTTCTACTAAGGTATTTACGAGTTTCTTCGAGAGAGGAGTTTGTGTTGAACATATAGTGAATAAACTTTAACCATTTTGGAAATTTTTTTTTTGTTTTTACTTAACTTTTATAAACTGGTGTGATAGCAAAGTATCAAAAAGAACTTAATTGAAACAGGTGCGCAGTTGTTTTCTGTTTTGTCTTATGCAAATGATCACAGGCACAGATATACTATTTTAAAATAATAAGATAAGCATTAATTTTCCTGCGAGGTGAATTATCGTTTTGTTTATTTATTTTCATTTTAAATTACATCTCTTCTGAAAAAAAAAACTGGCTAGATGCGCACACACAAAAAAAAAAGAGCAGAAGATACACATTCTGGTTATAATCTGTCAAGGGCATCGAAAATCCATTTTAATATTTTTATTTCGATGCACATGCAAATAGGCCTGGAGGTGGGAAGTCTTTTGCAATAAGAAATTCTTAAGCATTACATCGCGACAGGGTTCAAGTCGTGACAAGGCAGCTTGAGAGGATTTTCGCAGGTGATTAATGAAGGGGCGGCGATGATCGCGTGAGTTTTACCCTGTTGCCTTTCTCTTCGGTAGTTTTCTTTTGTTTGTTTTTCTTCTTCCGAAGATAAAACAACTCAGCGATAACTTTCTGTGATTTTAATAACTGCATTCTTTGCATTAAATTTCCGTTTCGTTAACTGTTTAAAGTCCACGCCAGCCGCTGAAACATGTGAATGATAGTAAACAAAATTCGTCAAATAACCATTGCGCGATACCGAGCTGATGCACGGAAATTTGTGACGTCGATACAGTTGTGGTTATTATCTCCCCTGTCGTTGTTTGTCGTGGAAGGAAAAGGCCAACGGCAGATCATTGGAGATAACTCGTCAAATTGTTGTACTTATTAGTAGCGTTTTTTGTTTTCTTTTCTTTTATGAACGACTCCCGGGTCACAGTTAATTCTGACGAACGGCTCAGTTATGACGTCGTGTTGTTAGCTAAAAAAAAAATAAATACTAGGATCGCTCAAATAAAACTCAGGAGAAATGGCACTGCCTTAACCCAAACCAGCTGCCGCGCACTAAGGGAGAGAAACCACGATGGGGAGATACACCCAGCCGAGCGGTTCCCGACCGAGATTAGAAGTCGGCCTCTCAAACTTAGCACCCCGGTACAGTAGGCTATCCACCAGACAACCGCGTTTCACGATTCGAAAAGAAATGAAAACACTATTTTTAATATTCACGTTTGTACCTATTGCCTACTCGATCTGATTTAGAGTTATAATCGATACACAACATTTTCATCATTTCTTCAGCTTTTTAATCAGAAAATACTGTCGTCGTATCCGTGTATGTTGCAGTAAGCGGTGTCGTGTACACGTGGTGGTAGTGCGAGAACGAGCAGTATGTGACGAGATCTTCAAACACTATTCAGATTGGGATAGAAATCGTTTTTAACTAAGCATTTAGCACCTTGGCGAGTTAACTAAGAAATGTAATTTGATGCTAAAATATGTAAAAAATATCGAAACAGGCAATGGAGGTTTGGCGAACACTGAAGTGGGAAATGGAATTTCGTCTGCAATCCATGGAAATAGAAAGTTAGGATTAATTAACCAGCATAAATCAATTGAAAATATTCTAATCAGGTGCAGTCCCTTTTTTAAGAAACGAAGTATTTATTAGAAAAAAAAATTAGCATAGATTTACTAGAATGTTTCTAGATTATAGGAATTTGAAATACACTGAACGATTAGAGCTGCCAACTTTAAATCGTAGACATTTAGGAGCAGTGAGATGGTTAACGGGAGAAACACTGTTAGCTATCTACGGTTATAAGTAAAATATCCAAGAAAGAAAATACTCCCATATACGGGGCAGTGTGGGAGGTTATTTAGACAGTCAAGCTTCTTGGTAATTTTTTTTTTTCTGTTATATCAAGAGATTATACTTTAAATAATTTATCCTCACAAATCTGAGTGATTTCGTGGAGGAAGACCGGAACTAGTTGGTATAGGGATAAGTTTTGTAACACCAGTAATCCCTAATTAAACCTATGAATGAAGCTATAACCAACGCCATATGCTCTGACCGTCGACCTCGAAGTACTTAAAGTCGACTAGAGCATCATCCATATGTGTAATTAGGAATTACTGATGGTGTAACAACTTACCCCCGGTAACGACTGGTCCCGGTCTCTCTTACCGGTTAGCATCAGCATCTCTAAGATGCAGGGAAAGGTAAAAGGAAGTGCATTCCACTTCGTTTCTATCCTCTGCTTTGTAAATGTCAAGACACGGCAAAGCAGAAAAATCTTACCGCTTCTTTTGGCTACGAAACGGCTTTACACCTAAAGGCCTTCCTGGGGACTAGAACTCCCTTCACACATCGACTGTCTGTACCATAACCGGGCTTTCCCGCTGTATTGTAGATTTCACGCCGATTTAGTCAGCGGTGCTCAAAACGGATGGAGGGGGGGGTCACTTTAAAAAACAAGAAAGGCATTCGTTTAGGAGTGGGAGGACAAAGGCGCTCTATAGTCGTGAACCACGTAACTCTCCCACTTCGAAACCCTAAATTTTTTTTTTTTTTTTTTTTATTTTTTTTTTTTTTTGGATTCGTTACCAGTTAAACAAGTCAAAGCAAAAATCTTACTTCCAACAAACGGCTGCTGCTTCCCGTATTAATCTACTTACCGGAAGCGTTTTTGCCACTCAGCAGAATTGTAAAGACAGGAGAGGCCAGTGGTATTAGCGGTTTGTCCCTGGTTACTTCGACAGGCGCCAGTGTCCAGCTGTAGACGGTTTATTGCCAGCGTTACTGGCTACAACTCGACGTTTTATATATCTTATGTATCTGTGTCTGCATCCATCTTTCTTTATGACGGTAATTCGCCGGACTCCGTCGGTTTCAGTTCGTTGCAGAAAGTTATCTCCCCCTTTTTTTTTTTTTTTGATCCTCCAACCATTCAGAAAGAAAGGGACAAAGTCCATCAAACTGTCATCGCAAAACTCGGACTCTGGAAAAGACAAAAAAGCGAAACAGTAGCCAACGGATCAGTTCCCTGGGTTAAGATCCGGACACAACCTAATGGAACCGGATGCAGTACTCGCTGAACCAAATAGGCCTAGCTTTAATTGCTTTCCAGGGGCTGGCATAATTAGCGCACGAGTCCCTCCCTTTTCGACATGCTAGGCATTTCCTCACCACTTCCGCTGCCCCCCCAACTAAATGAACAAGTCGATAATCTCCCGTTTATTACAATTATTTCACGCTAAACAGTTTCCATATGTATTTCGTCAACTGGGTACGACCACTACTGATATTGGATATCTTTTTCTTTTCCCCTTCCTAATTCATATATCTCAAGCGAGTATAAAACGGAAAAGGGGCCAGACCGTAATTTAAAAGCTAGCTTTAATATGCATTTCCGCCACATAGGGATTTACATAGATCTCCTAAAGGGCATGCCTTCAGAATCTGTCTTCATTTTCTATAAGTCTTGATTTCTGTTAAAACAAGTCCATGCGTTAATCCGCTCTCACAAATCTTGGTCAGCAGAGCTTTAGTTTAAGCTATACTGACGGTTACTTAAATATTATATATTAACAAACATTAACTCGGTTTTGGATATTTTAGATAAACCGACGTGGAGCGGATATCTTCATTAAAGCGGGTTAACGGAAAAGCTGCTCTTTTTTTGCAGAAATCAAGTAGCAGGTCTTGTTACCTGGAGTCCCAGCCGGTCAGTTTAGCCATCTAAGCTATTCTAAATATATTCGGTTTTATTTCAGATATAAAAACCTTCGATTTAAACAGACAACAACAATAAAAAAAAAATTACGAGAAATAAAATGTTTTGGGATTTAATTATATTCTGGGTGATTCCTGATCTTTCTCTTATAACCTGGAAACTGCCAGACCTTTCTTTATAATCCAAGAAATCCTCGAGAATTTTAGAAATTCCGTTTCAACTTTTCCGTGTATAGAAGTAGCCATCCATGCATTAGCAACGTCATTCAACGAGGAAGTAATTTTTCATATTCCTGGATTTTCGCAAATGTGCGTGGAAAGTGTCTGAATAATTGTGATAGACAGAAGATTGCTACGTATGTCGAAATGGATCTGACTCGCTCAGAAATTAATGAAAGACTTGGTCTTCCAGTAAGGACGGTAAGAATAATGATTGAGGAAAAGTAGATGCTTTTCTCTTAAGAATAAAGATGGATCAACAAAATTATGTTAACAAGGAAAGAAATAGTTTTGGCGAGGATTCAAGAGAAGAATAAGTTTGCCTCAAGTAGTGCATTATTTAGAAAATTGCAAGAAAATATTGCCTAAAAGACATCGGACAGATCGTTAAATGATATTTAATAATAACTGGGTTTAAATCACGCATTTCAGCTAAAAAAAAAAAAACTAAAATTTTCTGTCATGCAAAGACAAAAGACACTAATACCAAAAGTGGGAAATAGAAGATTGGATTAAAGGTGATATTTGCAGTTTTGGTAATCATGTTGCTTTGAGAGTCGGAGGAAAATCAGTTGAAAGATTTAAATCAAATAGTATTTTAAAAACCAAGAAATATCCAGAAATTTTGCATATCTCTCTGGTAAAAGCAATTTATTGTTTCAGTGGGGATTTTTTCGTAATTTTTATTTGGAAAAATTAAATATTTATAAAGTAGAAAGTCTGTTTAAAAACAGATTGGGATTTTAGACTGCCTTTAATAGAATGAAAGTTTAGTGAGTTCTGTAACTTTTAACCGCAAGCGTTCTTCAGACTATTTTTAAGATAGCATGAGTTGTCGTTGATTCAAAGAAATTCTTGTATTTTTCCATGATTCCTTACTTCATATACAGTTAAATATGGCTGAACTTCCGTACATCTCCGTTGGTTACGTCACGCCAGCACTGGATATAACACGTGTTTCTTACTGATATAATAATGCGAGTTGTTTCATTCTTTTATTTCATATTCTTTTTAATAGACTAAATTAAAATATTTTTTCCTACACTTTAAATGTACGGAGAAAGAATTCAGTATATTTCTAACTTTAAAGAAATGTTAATTTTTTTTCAAAATTATAAAAGAAAAGCAACAGGTTAAAATCTTATGTAATTATCTCCTTTTTGTCTGCGTTTCAAATAACTTCGTCTTCACCAAGAGGCAGCGCATAAAGCGGAAACCATATTTACGAGGCCAGATGATCAGCCCTTCTCGCCGTAAGCGTGCAGGGGCCAGCTACTTAAACAATGTTCAGCAGCTAGCTAGGCAGAAAATCTCCTATCCGAAAACTTTCAATCGAGGATGCGGGATCGCCTGCTGAAACTCCGAGTAACAGCTGGGAAAGACAAACGGTGTGACCACTGATGAGGCTGGCCAAAACGAGCTGTTTCCGACCGGGATTCAAACTCGAACTCTTGCCCCTTAATAGTCCTGTAGCCTAAAGCGCTGGACAACCCCTTCGCCCCAAAAAGTTTTAGCATGTTTATTTATTTATTTGTCGTCATTTCTTGGGTCAATGTTTTCTTGACTTTAAAACCTTAACTTTTTATCTTTCCCGACTGTACGTTAAGTTCCGGGTCGCTTTTCTTTCGTCCATTCTGTGAATGTTAAAATCTGCTTTTTTCTCTTTCTTTTATAGGCCCATGCGTAGCAGGAGTTGTAGGACTTAAAATGCCAAGATACTGCTTGTTTGGTGACACCGTGAACACCAGCTCACGAATGGAATCAACCAGTGAAGGTAAAGCACAAAAGGAATGTCGAGTTAATTAGAAATTACGTGTCCAGTGATAAGACGACAATCTTAATGAATAAATTAAAATTAATTGTTTGCATTATTACTGAATTACATTTTTACCTCTTCTCCATTACTTCCCCAACTGATAATTAATTAAAATAAAGCAAGATTTTCTAAACAGTTTACAAAGAACGGTTATTTTAAGCAACATCTTTAAATCTACTGTTAATTAGAGAAACCTGCAGCCCCAAAATTGCTAACATCTGTACAATAGAATGATGCATTCGATATTGAGTCTGTACAAAGGACAACGTCAAACAACCTGCTAACGATGTGCGTGGAGGGGTGCGATTCATAAACTAGGAAAAAGTAACGTTATTTTTATACCAAAAAAAAAGAAACATCTAAGTTTTGCATGGGATTCTGACCTTTAATGATCGAGGGACCTTCCACCGTAATCGTTATAATGTGTTCTTCATCTTCAGATACGAAGAACAGAAGTTATACTGTTCTCACAGAGAATAAAGAACGGAATCGGAAGGTAAATGCTTTTGACCTGCTGTGTAACGTGTTAAAATAAAATAACTGACGACAAGCGGACGGATTAAAAGCAAACACCTGTACTGTTTACTTCAGGACTTCCAATCTACTCCCGGAAACAACTATTTAAAAAAAAGGGGGAGAGATTAAGCGCGCAGGTGTTTCTATCTAAGCTTCATTAACTATTGGCCCGACATGAATGGACATGGATGTCCGCCATTTGTGTCGGTCATCAAAGTTGAACCCACCCACGTGGATGTGGCACCGAGACCAGGCCGTTCAGCGTGTGTCCATATCCGGGCTAATTACTCGTAAGCACACCCGGTTACCGTCTTCCAGGAGAGCGCTGACCTTATCGACGGGGTGTTCCTCTCCTACCTCGACTCGACTGGTCACTGGCAGAGTGGGAGTTTTCCAGCGTACAAGAAAAGAAAACCGGACAGGGAGTTGGTTATTACACCAGACACACAGTTATGTATTGCTTTCAGTACAAACTAAAAACTTCTCTTAGCACGGAATTTAACTAGCATCAATATATGAAAAAATAGTAAACCTCATATAAATGCCATTTAACGATGGACTTCAGACTTTTTAATAAAATCGGCAAACACAGAGAATGAACAGAAATTACGTTAGATGTTGAGAATGTTGTCAGCATCTTTCCCTTGGCTGTCAGCCTTAAAGTTACATTACAGTTTCAAGCTTTACTATTGTCCACGTTGGCTGTGTTTTTCGCCTGCAGACTACAGATTGCAATTATTCACAGTCCAAACTAATCACCTGTAACCGTCTATTGCCTATCTTTGTTGTCGAGAGACTATAGACTGCACCTGTTCGCAGTCAGCACCAATTATTTGTAACCAGTTAATATTTTGTCACCTTTTGTTGATAGGCCACAATCTTCACAATTTATATACACTCAATCCAAGTTTTCAGCGCTTGGGGTAGTTTTACGAAGTCGGACTATCTCTCGGTCTCTGCTGCATCTCGATAAAAGTGAACAAAACAATTGTCTCCAACAATATTCCAAGATCTGGCCGCTCACTTACCTTATATTTGCTGCTTGAAAAAGTTACACTGGTTCTCTTGTTTTTTTAAAAAAAGAAATAAAATTGTTGGTTTGCATTTAAAATATCAGCAGCTTTTAAACTCTTCATAATTCAGTATTTCTTTACGTGACCATTGTTTGTGCTTTCTTTGTTTAAGGTTATCCTTAGTCCATCAAACTTCCAGCTTGTTACTAAATATAGATAATGTGAATAAAAGAGGTAAAGTTGTAAACTTTGAGAGAGAGAGAGAGAGAGAGAGAGAGAGAGAGAGAGAGAGAGAGAGAGAGAGAGGGTCAGCATAAATTTACAAGAATGCTTCCAGATATTAATCATTTTGAATAAATTAGCGATTACAAATATTACATCTATATAATGTTTAGTGATGACATAACATCAGTATTATGTCCACATGCTGTCCACATAATTACAGAGAACAGGGCTCGGTTCGATTTATTTCAGCTTTTTTGTTGCAATTTAAAACTAGCATTTTTCTCTTACCATATAAGACTGATTTTCAAATATTCATCAGCTAATTAATTTACATATGATTTATTTTGCATTAATTTTAGCTAGCTACGAGTATTCATTTCTATTATTTTATTATTGTTGTTTATTTCTTCAAGTTTAAAGAAATGTAATACAATAAAATACCTATTGGGTAAAAATCCTGACAGACACAAACAGATGTTCTTGTAAAGCGTAGAAAATTTCATTAGAAAGGTTAAAAAACAGAATTATTACATTTTTTCCCCATTTGAAGAAAAGTTATCCTTTTATTCTTGCTTTTCTTCTCTACCGACTCCAAATCGTTTTTCTTCTCCGGATACCTCGGTTTCCTATTATATGATTTCCGGTAAGATATTTAAACGCAATTTTTCTTATTTATACTTACCACCAAAGCAATTACAATTTTTAACATTATTTAACAAGTAGATAAAATCATTAACTAATCGACTGTCACTATTTATTCTCTTATTGCAATAAAAATGAGTTTTCTTTGTTTTCTTACTTTTGTTGTTGTTTATAATTTGCCAAAATGTTCAGCCTGTCAAAATGTTTTTCCTTCCCCTTTATCAACCTTACGCAAGAGAAACATTTTACATTCACAGAGCGCCTTTATTTTAGGAAGTATCCCCCTGTTTTTGTTTAATTTCTTCGAAGAAAGAAGGCAGGAAGAAGTCGCGCCTCCACAAAACTATCTGTTTGCATTCTTCACTGGTTTGCCCCACAACATGAATAAAAGTTGCTTATTTCCGTTTATTTATTTATTTTTTTATTTTAAAGAAATAATTTATGTAACCTCTGTTAATAGCTGCTTTACTTTTAAGGTTACTTTAAAAGGACAGAAAATTTATTTTATTTATATTTTAATATATTTAAGCAATGAAGATTCATATGAGCGAAAGTGCTAAGTTTTTATTGGATGAATGTGGCGGATTTATTACGAAGTTGCGAGGTCAGATGGAAGTAAAGGTAAGTAATAATAATAATAAAAATGAAATAAAATATATGCACTACAATAGATTTGTATATTCCTGTTTATTTTGTTCAAGGAGTGTTCCCTTTGTGTCATATTCATGTCAAGTATTATTTTAAAAAAATAAAATTAAAATTTGTTAATTTGTTTCGCTATTCCATCTTTTTAGTAATTATACATGAATTTTTAATTTAATATAGAAGATTACAGTTTTTTGGCATTTTCATTCAAGATTATATCATTTATGCAGAGAAATCTATTCTTTAAAATTTTTTGCACGAAATCTGAAAATGAAAGTTATACATTAAATAAATTTCTAATGAAAGTCATTGTAAAGTCCAGATTTAATACAATAAATTCAAGCGATAAATTCTAAAATTAGCTTTCAAAAGAAAACCAGAAATCAGACTCTTGCAATTCATCTTTAAACTAATCGATTTTCTCTCTTCAGAATTAAAGGTCATCTTTAAACTAATCGATTTTCTCTCTTCAGAATTAAAGGTCATCTTTAAACTAATCGATTTTCTCTCTTCAGGATTAAAAATCATCTTTAAACTAATCGATTTTCTCTCTTCAGAATTACAGTTCATCTTTAAACTAATCGATTTTCTTTCCTCAGAATTATAGTCACGTGTTCATCTTTACTTTCCTTGTAACAGTAGTTATCCGCTCGCTAGATTATAATATTAGATTCAGTTTTTATTTGCCAGTTTATTTTATTTAAGTAATGGTATATAGTTTATGCAAAACATTCCGAATTCATTGTAGCATGGGCCAAAACGATCTAATATGGAAGTAATTTAAAAACATGTGTTGGGTTTTTCTGTTTCCTTTATTGCAGTCTTTGCAAAATCTTAACCTTAAACTGCTCGCCGATGGAGTTAAATTATGCGAAATACATGAAAAAAAAAAAAACTCACACAAGCGATAAAGTTAGCTGCGCTTGATTACCAAAAATTCATAAACAAGTGTCTATAGAGAAAGATTTAAAATTTACACGTGCTCCTAAATATTGCTTTACTTTCTCTTTTGCACTGACTTGTTTTAACAGTCCTGACGCATTATAAAGTACACATGTACTTTCCTTAAAGAGATTTCTTCACTTACTTGAAGCTAAGTTTCCGTACGCGATGATCACTAGAACTGCAGTGGATAATGGAGCGGGGTTGATTTCCCTTTGGTATCCGACTCAATTTACTG
The DNA here is from genome assembly GCA_018389105.1 of Nautilus pompilius. Taxonomy (NCBI): domain Eukaryota; kingdom Metazoa; phylum Mollusca; class Cephalopoda; order Nautilida; family Nautilidae; genus Nautilus; species Nautilus pompilius. Next base: position 576,100 of record JACATO010000118.1, read on the forward strand.
ACAATTCGCAACTTGATTTCTTCTCGCCCTCCTCTATCCCTCCGTCTGTTGCGTGGGTTTCTTCTCACGGAGTTTAGTTTGAGTAAGGACCGAACTCTGCCCCTCAGTGTAGTAACCGGTCCATCGCCCAGTTTCAGTTGGACTGAAGAAGTCCGAACTCCCACGTATGCATCGACAGTAGCATCTGGAGCGATTATTGCATCGTATCTAAGATGAAAGATTTTAGGTGCTAGTAAAACAATCGTTAGAAACTCTCTCTCTCTCTCTCTCTCTCTCTCTCTCTCTCTCTCTCTCTCTCTCTCTCTCTCTCTCTCTCTACTCTCTCCAACAAACACCGCGTTATATTCTATACGATACCAGTAAACATGTATCTTTTTGTTTGCTTTCGCGATGTTACTGATTTATTTACTTTTAGATAGCAGAGTCAGATGGGAGAGAAGTTTTGAATTAGCTTGAATAATTGTTGAGGATAAATTCAGTCGTGAGATAATTTAATGTCTAAATGTTTTAAATTGGGATTTCTTTCAGCTTCCTATAAATCTTTCTGTTAAGAAGTTTCCTTTAGATAATCCTCTCGCAGAACGCATAACTCGTGTTAATATATTTTCACTAAGAGGTGTTAGGTACTAGAAAACCGAGACCTGATACCGTCATCTGGTCAAAGGTAGGTTTTCACGATCGAGTTGAAAGACAGAATAAAAGAGGCGATCGAAAAGAATGCCGACAAAGTACGAAGACTTGCCAAAAGAATCAAGATGAAAAGATGTAAACTGTGAATTTTCCGCCAAAGGAATACTGGGAAGAACAATGAGGAAAACATTGAAAACTATTGTTTTTGGTTTGTTTGTTGTTGTTGTTGTTGTTGTTATTTAGAGAGTACAAAGCAGCATCACAATCTTTTAGCGAAGAATGAATGAGGGACATTGAGTGGCTTAGAAGTTCGGTGGAGGACTGATCGCCTCCTGTCCCGCGTTTACTATCCCTAGGGTCTTGTGAATGACGAACCGATACCTGGTGAAGGAGAGCACATGGCTGAATAGCCTATTAAAAACCACCTTGAATATATTTAAAACTCATTGCCTTAAGGGTTTCCTTTTGAAAATATTCTCTCACATTAACTATGATTAGCTGTGCTAATACATGTTTAATGGGATATGTTCTATAACCCGAATTACTCTTGCAAAAACCTATACAGCCAGACGTAATTAACTAAAATAACCTATCTTATTAGATCATTTTTTAAAACAAACATCACAAGTATAAAATGACAAGATACGTTATCTCCCATAGATTACAAATAAAATATTTCTTAAACGCAGGAAACGATAATATAGAAATTAATGAATAACAAATCTCGTAATCCTTTCTTTTAAAATATATGTGGACTTGAGGTGTATTTGATCATTTCACATGCCTGTACCACGAACATCGCTTGAAATCAAATTACTCGCCAGATTTGAACATTCCTGGAATAATATAGATAACCACCCGGGTTATCTTTTTTATCTTTAAGAAATTTGTATAAGGTAATGCGTTTATGGTCATTTGAAATAATTCCATTAATACTTTAAAAAATACCTCCGGTGTCTGTAATTGTGGACTTACCAATTATATAATTCATCAAGTTTTAAAAAGACATTTTGATAGAAAATGTCATGTAAAAAACGTTTGATTTTTTTTTACATGTATGGATGTGTATTAGTATGTCCACACTTTTGTACCTTATTGTATAGGTGCAAGTCTTTTAAGATTTCCCTTGTAGAGCGTATAATATTTTAACAAAATTGTCTGAAAAATTAATACAAACGTCGCGAGGAATGAAACTTCGAATTTTTTCCTCAAAATGTTGTTTAATGAGGGACAAACCATCGTGTTGTCAGTGCATGTACTTACTGAAAAAAGATCTTGTAGTATCATAGCAAAACCGGAAAACCATCACAGCTGAAAGGTACAGTCATGAATTAAATGTTCTTCATCAGAACTTCTCCCAACGACAGCCGGCTTTGGTGAATCGAAGAGGCCCAATCCCCGCTCCACGACAATGCTCGTCCTCATGTTGCAATAGTAACTCTTCAGTAACTGAACACGTTGGGGTACGAAGTTCTCCCTCACCCAGCCTATTCACCAGACCTTTCTCCCACAGACTACCCTCTAGACAGCTTCCTCCGTATGAAATCCTTCTCCAGCCAAGCAGCAATTGAAACTGCCTTCCAACAGTTTATCGACACCAGAAATCCAGATTTTTTTCAAAATGGTGTAGATGCTCTTGTAACTCGGTGGCAGTAGTGTAATGATTGCATTGGATCTTACTTTGATTAATAAACGTCACGTTCAGCAGCGATATGAAGTCTCATTGTTGCAGTAAAAAACTGACAAAACGTTTGAAACGACCTAATAATAGCTGAGAAATCAGGAACTCCAACAAACTAACTTTGAGGTTAGTGGCTGAATGATCAGAAAATCCTGCAAGAATCACTTAAGGATGATGGTGATAGAAATATCGAGAACTTCTCCAAAAATCTTTCGGAGATCAAGAAGAACTAAGAGAAATCATTGAGATTAGTGACGGATGATCAGGAATATCTACAATAAACTCTTCGAGATAATGGTTGAGAGATCAGGAGCTACCGAAACAAACGTTTGGAGTTAGTGGTAAGATGAGGAAATTCTACAAGCATTCCTTTTGGGTTAATGGTTGAGAAATCAGGAAAAAGTCTCAAGAAATGTTTGACGTTAATAGTTGAGATACCAGAAAAACGCGTACGATATCCATTCATGGAGCCGTCACATAATTTATAAAAAGAAAGAAAACACCGGGGTAGATGAACTCAATTAAAACCCATTTTCCCTAAGAATTAAATGGTACTTTCATTAGACGAATGATAAACATTTAATGACTGTATGAGAGAAGCAAAAGACCGTCTGATTATATATTTATCTTCTTTTGAATTTACTGTCACGTCAGAATGATCTTCAAGTGTAGAATATGCTTTGTTCTGCGCAACCACAGCCCTGGAGAGCTCTTTATATACAGTGGTTACCAAAATTATTGCATCATCTTGTTTTTTTAAAAAAAAAACACGATGTTAATTCTTTGTTACTGTGTGAAATGTATTTATACTATGATGAAGTTAATTAATTGTGGTTGATCATTACGTTTTTCATGATACAATTATACTTATTCAAAATGTATCATTATTTCGGGTAATCCAATAATTTTATGCACCGCTGTAAAACTATCACTACGCTGATACATTGAAAACCCTTGAAGAGAAAATTATTCGAGTAGCTCTGGGCGTCAGCTGGTTAACCAAAATTTGTTTTTGTTCGAATAAAGATGCATTGCAGCTTGTATTGCAGCAAGTCTACTTCCTGGGCTTTGAATCAGAAATAAATTTACATATTTTAATTTTTTAAAATAGATATTTTGAATTATTTCAGATGCTTGCTTAATGGTCTTCTCTCTCTACCGTCAACTGCACTGTGTTTCTTGTCGTTACAGGGAAAGGGTTCAATGACAACATATTGGCTAGTTGGTGAAAAACCTTTAAGGTCAATGCACGACCTTAAAAGAGAAAGATATTTAATTCCACCCGGAATTCACGAGGACGAGAGTTGGCAGAATCAGAAAAACGAGGATAACGAATCGTCATGTATAAGGCAGTCGTGAAGGATTTGACCTATAGTGTCTTTCTTTTCAAGAGATCCTGACCATTGTGTAGTTATCTAGAGCCAGTAAAATAGTCTTCAAGCAGAATGACTTACCAGTGAATTATTATTTTTATTTAAAAGAGAAAGATGACATAAGTATATATGGAGAGAGAGATGACGTCAGTACAGAGAAAGATGACATAAGTATATATATGGAGAGTGATATGACGTCAGTACAGAGAGAGAGGAGAGAGAGAGAGAGAGAGAGAGATTTACCCGCTGTCAAAAGCAAACCGAAGAATGTAATGAAATGACGAAAAAAGGAAAGGTGCGAGGTATGGGCCCCAGGAGATGAGGTTTTATATGTCGGCCAGCCCAGAATTGCCGAGAAGCTTGTTTGCTGGGTTAATTAAACATCCTCCTGACCACGGGTGGGCGACGGACCAATTTCCACCGCATGCTCTCCCTAGGGTCGCGAACCGAAGGAATTTCGACCTCATGACAACAAACGCGGCGGTGCCAGAAAATGTCGCACTCTACCGGATTCTGTTAGAACCCGGTCTCATTCACAAACCCATTTCCCCGCTCTAATAAAAGTAACTAATTTACTGCTTATTTTTTAACTTTAAGAAAAAATTTTTTCCGTCCAAAGTTTTGTCCCTCCCCAAACTATATGAAAACAAATTCAAATATCCAACAGGAAGAAGCTGCGAGAACTTTAGAGAAATCATCACGCAGATTAACTCGACTGTTTTTTATTGATTCGCGTTCGACCTGTAGGTCGAATATTGACATCCAAACATATGCAGATTTTCCACAGGTTATCATGTTTCATCGTCAGCTATTCAGCGGGCAAATGACCGTGTCGCGATTTTTAAAAAATCAGTTAGTGACCTTTGGCGTTTTCTGAAACCAAACTTTTCTTATCCATCGCAGTTCCTGAGTCCTGCCAACCTAATCACCTGTTGTGACTGTACGTTAACAACATCGAGCGGTGATGGAAACATTTCAAAGGTGAAAACTCGTTTATTATAGCTTTTTTAACTTGTTATTTTGTAAAAGAGATTTAAACATGACAACAACAGAAATCAATAAAACAGTTAGGAAAATAGATAAACTTGTAAATTGTTAAGCCAATTACTGTAATCTTCACGGTTATCCTTGACTAGATATTCGTGTATGTATATATATATACACATCTTTGGAATAATTCTCCTACTTAAAGCACATTTAAAACTTGAATAAAATGAAAACTAAACAAAAGACAGACTTTATGTCTGTAAAAGAGATGATGAAACTTTTAATAGTAGTATGCCATGCACATTACAACGCCAGTATAAGGTGAATACGCATTGACCAGTAGACGAAAAACCATCTTTACCATATCTTTAATGACCTTCACAGAAAACCAAAAGGCCACCACGACTTGGCATTTGTGTGACTTTTACTTTCTTATATAATTTGTATCATGTAAATACCACGAAAAAATGGCCAGGCCAAATGGTCCTCTACTGCAGATGTTGTACAGATGATCTCTTGCACTGAAGACTGTACATTTAATTACCTATATTACTTTTTTACTGATTTCATTTAAGTTATATATAATTACATAAACAATCAGTGATGATTTTTTTCCTGTAAGTTTATTTATTGATTGGTCGAATTGTTTTCTCTCATTGTGTTAGGAAATAAAGATATTTGAAATATAAACGAGCAGCTGGGCTTTTTTGCAAAGCCATCACTAAAGTACACACTGAATGACAGATCCCAGCGACACGTGATTATCCCAAGATCAGCAGCCATTTGGAAATCTGTGCTACTGTACACGCATAGGGACGGATCCGATGGTCGGGGGCACACACATCAGATGATGCGTCTTGTGACGTCCGCGAACTGCATCCCTGGCCCCAATGTTCGTCACAAAACTGGTTTGGTATTTGGACTCATTTACGCCTAAATGAGACTTTGTCAACAATTATTCTGGAAAAGCTGGTTTTAGCGCAAAGCAAGTGATGTCACGTATTTATTACCTCCCACATTGTTCCTACTGGTGCGCGGAAAATGGCACCAGTAGTCAAGGGTGGGCTGTAATGAGTTTGGTGAATTCAAGAATGCATGATGATTATATTATCTTGCGATAAGGAAGAATAATTAGTGTTGACGTTGATGTTTACTTGAATTCTAAGCGAGAACGTCTTTTAAGAAGGGTACAGACGGAGTTCTGTGATATCCACAATGTCACTCTCAGGTTCTCTAGTCGTAGCTGTTTCCCATCTGAGCCTCGTTTGCGCTATGCAATAGATGCATTCGAGTCGCAGATGGCGGTGCTGTAGTAAAAAATGTACTGTATTCTGGCTCTGTCAATAGACGCTCATTTCTGAGTTAGAGATGCATCCCTCCCGTGTTGGTAGCTCGACAAATTACTTTCAGTGCAGAAGTCAGCCAAAGTAGAAGACGAAGATCTATCTATAGTTGATAGCGATTTGTTACATAAAATAACCCAACATTTTTACTCCTCAACTAACTTCTCTATTAATTAATAAACATTGTCCAGCGCGCACAGCTGCATCTCCAGGTCTATTACAGCTGTTTTTTTTTTAAACACATGCCAATCTCTCCAGCCGCCATAACGTAACTTAATATATTTACATTTTCTGTCGCATTTCAGATTTCTCTTTTCATTTGTCAGTGATATACGTCCCCAATGCAGTCAACACTGGAGTTGGGCGTCCTTAAAAGCTAAACTAATCTGTTTATATTCTCGCCTGATGAACGCCAGTTATCTCGATACGTATTAATGAAAATCGTCTCGGGTTTCATGTCGTCCTTAGCATTTAGTTGATGCTGTTCACCAGTGTAGTCTAGCACTTCTAAACGATACGATTTATGCCAGAATTAATTAAATATTCTGACTTTTTTTTTTATTTCTGGTTCGTAGTCTCTCACCCCCATCGATTAGCCTCCAACAAAAAAAACAGAAAATAACTGTTAAATTCGATAGATGTACAGGATAATAATAATAATAATAATAATAATAATAATAATAATATAGGTGCAGAAAGTGCCATACTGCACAAAACACGTGTCCTTCATATAAATATCAGGTGAACTCCATTTCAGCAGTAAATAACATATAGAGACGGGCTTACACAGAGAACACGAAAATTTGCATAGAATAACTTAGTAGATACATTTATTTTTAAAATGAATAAAATATAAATGAAATAAACAAAAACGATGTTAAATTATAAAACAATTCAAGGAAAAATGGATGATAGCTCTGGTGATATCAGCTGACTTTGGAAAATATACAAAGACGTTATCCTCTCTCTCTCTCTCTCTCTCTCTCTCTCTCTCTCTCTCTCTCTCTCTGAATTAAACTAACTTAAAAAGAAAATAATTCTTTTAATATTAACGCATCATGCACTTGGACCTTCCCCAATAGACTTATTTACCAAATATATGAAAGATTATTATTATTATTATTATTATCATCTGATTGATTTTCAGCTCCTTTTATATAAAATTTACCGGATGCAAAGTCTGGTTGTTGGCAGGGATATTTAATACATAGAGGGTGTTCTTATTACGCCAATAATTCTAAGTTCAACAATATTCTGCAGTTATTTTACTGTATTCTTTCGTCTTTAAACTTGGGTGCTGACGGTATTTTTTAACCCGAGCGTAGCAGAACATGGTGCAGAGGCTAGCAGCAGGTTTACCTGAGATAGTCCCTACTAGAAATCTTCAAGGTTTATTGTTTAGATTTGGGGAAACCCTACGAGAACGGATGGTGGAGAAGAAGAGATAGCTTGGGGGGGGGTGAGTTAAACCGAGTTGGTCACGATAGGGATTGGAACTCAGTGTCTCAGCCTAGCAGACCAGTAGTTTACCGACTATATCATCATCACTCATGGGAATCATGCTTTTTGTAACCTGTCATCAGTAATTGTAAATATGATTTGATCTCCTTTTTTACTAACCTAGACATTTAAAGTTAACAAAACTTAAGAAAAATGAAGGTGAAGAAGAGGCAGATATTTAAGGCATCCAAACGGTAAGTCACCAACAGGTATTGGGCGTGGCGACATGACGTCATCATCATTGCTAATGGCGCACGACAGTTCTTTTGGAGAAACCAGATCGATATGCTGCTCGATTGTGATCTCTCAGTCGGCTCGTTTTCTTGAAAATTTAAAAGAAAAGAAAAACATTTATTTTCCCGTTGATTCGTAGAGTACGTAACCATCGTTTCCTCTATTTAATTTCTTTCTCCGAGAGGTCTTTCTAATAATGAGTATACCTGATGGATTTCACCGTATGTCTGCTGGTTCTTCCTTTAACAACGGAAACTCGCATCTTCTCCATCTCAACTTTCGTTTTTTCCTCGCGACTACGATCGATCTGAATTAATCCCGCTAACGTAATTCTTAAAGCCGGGGGGGCATGCTACTTTGTCAAAGACTGATACAAAGTTCAGTTTTTATTCCATAACTCATAGTGTTTCTCGTTTGGGTCAAATAGTATTCTAGCATTATGTAACAGCGAGGAAGTCTCATGCTCTTACCAATGAAACTAACTGGATCAGCAGTGTAGGATTACAGGGTCAGCCATGGTTAACGAACTCGGGCTTCAGGTAAAGTTTCTCAAAAGATTATGTTGCATCCCCAATTTCCTAATAGACTAACACAATTCACAGACCCAGTTAATTATCACTATTCCTATTACTTAACCAAGGAGGGACAAGTTTTTGTCTTATTTGTTTGTTTCTATTTTTGTGCTAACTTTTATCATTGTAGAAAAAATATTTAAAAATTAAAATGAAACTTCGAAATGAACTCTTTGAACAACTACATTTCTAATTTCACTTTCCGTTTTTAATTTTTATTATTATTATTATTATTGAATAAGTTGTGGTGTAAACAAATCAAATGGGGCAAAAGTATTTAAATAACTCATCTTTTCTTGGTTTTGTTTCATGTCCGCACGAGTTGTCTGCCTGTTTTGACATCCCTACCATCGTCCAACGCAGAGTTCCTTCATGCTTAGTAATAAAATAACCATAGACGCCATTCCGTGTCGTCCCGGAAGATACGGGCTATAAGTTCATTTTTGAACACATGTGGCTTCAAATTCCTGGACACATTTTCATTGGCGACCATATGGTCGCCGAACTCATCGACCTCAGCAATATTTCACCAAATTTTCGGAACGAAGCCGAATGTGGATCCCGCAGAGTAGAAAGAAATCCGTCAGATTCCTAGACCTGTAAGGCGAGAAGAGTTCAAATGACGTCGATTATCTTTGAAGATGTTAAGACGGTAAACGGCTTCCGCTATCCTCTAATTATTAAAGATGGCGAGATTAACAAAGATATAACGTAAGCTTTGCGAACGGATTTCTTCCTTTTTCTATTTAATTACGAGACTTCGTTATTATACATATATTGCATGCTTGGGTTTGTATAGCACCGCGTAATCTTTCTACTGCAGTCAGAAAATAATTACAGCTTTCACGACGAATTATTCGTTGCTAACGAGTAATCCTTCTTTGTTATTGTTTCTCGTGCTAAAAAATTGCATGCAGGTGTATCAGAGGCAAATTCATATCATTTAATAAACTGGAGAAATCCCATAATGCACAATTTTAAAAGTTTAAATATCCATATGTTTTAAGAGGGTCAATAAATATGACGTAATGTATAACCAAAAAATGGGAAAAATTATTGCAGACTGTTTGATTTAATAATCACTGTTAGGCGTTAATTAGTCAACACATTATTATTATTATTATTATTATTATTATTATTATTAATTATTAAAGTTATAATTCTAGCAGCGCTCGGAGTCAAGTGGTATTTAGAAAGTAAGTTTCGATAGTAACAACATGATGCAATATACAAGCGGTCAGATTGGCCAGAGGCGAATTTCAGACTAACTCGAACCGACAGCAAGTCGGGAAAGCATTTCTCGACGCTCTGGAGACATTTAGATGATGATTAGCCGAAAATTTTAATAGCAGGCAGTCAAACGCATTCGCTCCGACAGAGAGGATGAGGAGGAGGAGAGAAAGACATCGGTAGACAGATCTTCACTGGCGAAAACGATTGACGCCTTTTAAACGCCATCTTAAGCTTCACTGAAAATCAAAATATTTTGTCGAGAACGAGATTAGCTTTGAAGATAATTCAGCACATCTGTATGTGACTAGATAAGCGCGATCACCATCTGGAAGTTATGTAATCCTTGATAGGAAAGATAGGACCTGTGCAGGGGTTGTCTGGCTGACTTACCTTCCTCGCACGAGAGAGCCGAATATCTCCCTCCGCTTGTTAGAGTCGCTGAGCTGTGTACAGAAATTGGTTTCTACTAGACTTTTTGCTTTCATTTTTGTTGTTGTTTTGTTTTGTTTTTTTTTTACTTTTATCATTGAAAACAAAGTGATGAGGACGAAATACAAATTCGTGATCTTATCATTTGCAACCGCTCAAACGGAGCCATTCTGGCGTAATCTAAATTAAATTGAAAATAGGCGGCAGACTATTTGTTTTCTATGCCTCCATTGAGGAAAGACACCCAGAAAATAGTTCATTATATTTGCCTCGGTACAAAAACTAAATGAGGTGGTTTACACAAACAATTTAAGCCACAAGAATAAAAACAGATAGATATGAACTTTTACAAGAAATTTAACATCATCATACACCGAAACAAGTCTGCCTCTGTCTCGATCCGGATAGCGGCCACAGGAAAAAAAGTGAATCGAAAGGTACGACGACCAGTAGTTCTGATGCCACTAATAAGGCGAAAGAACCATACTCAAATAAACGCTCTACTCGCTGCTGGTAACACATGATCAAAACATGCCATTCTTCTCTAGACAGAATTGCTGTGATTGGGGGGGGCCCGTGTTCGAATTCTGGTCGAGACCCTACGACTCGATTTAGTATATCTTACTTCCATTTTTTAAAAATCAGAGTGGAGCGTGCGTGGGCTTGCTCTGGTCACTCTCGTTTCCTTCCACGTTTAATTCCTGTGTGCGTGGGGTGGCGATCCCATGGATAGCATTTAACTGGCTTACATTTTACCTACGATTTAAGACGACCCAGTCGAACCTTGGTAACTTGCTCGGTTACCACCCATCCATACCTTCACTGCTGAGAGAATGCCCTTAGACCTCGAAATTCAGGACAGGGTTTTGTGACGTACAATTTCACATTTTTCTTTGGATATCTTAGCCTTGACAAAAACAGAAAAATAATATATGCGGAACTCTAGTGTGTGGGGGGGGTAAGATTAACAAATACGGTAGTCTGTGTTTTTTCAAGTATTAGTTAGACTAAAATCTGATATAAAAACATACAATAAAAATAACAGAGATAAGAATTACAGATTATTCGAATAATTTTAACGCACAACATATATGTATAGAACTGTGGAAGGTAATACTTCAGAATGAAAGAACAAAATAAGAAATACTTTTAGGTTTCGAGAAATCTCCCTGTGCTAACACTTAAAATTATTTGAAATTCTGCGGAGGAAAGTAATAAAAGGTAGAAATAAGATATGATTAATGTACTAAAATAGATATATTACTCACCTGGATGTGGAGAATTAGTGTATCAGTCTAAAGATTACGTTGTGTAATATCGTCGTTAGTACATATCGGTCACTTTTTCTGTGTGTAAATATAGAAATTAATTATAATAAGATTTTTTGGTTAGAACATTTGAATGTCTAAACAAAAGAACGTTTGACTGTAGGTAAACTTCAGCGATAGTTTACTTGGCCGTTTGCGACCTTTATGAAAGCGCTTTCTCTCTACTAAGCCTCCATTGATGTCTTGGCTGTAAGGGACTTACTTACAAGATAAATGCTCGCTGTAGGGTTAAAGTTTCTTTATATAAGACTTCATAGAATATGTTCCGGAATTAACATAGTCATTGCCGTCCTAGGAAGAGGCTGCGCGACGCGCAAGATGAACTTGTATCAGTGATGCGACTCGGAAACTGTTATACCAACTAACCAGCGAACTTTGTTGTTGTCTTCCGCTTACAGTCCACCGGCTTCTGTGCTGTAGAGTTATTTGTTGCCAGTTCTGTAATTAAACATTAAAGGAAATACACTGTTTAATTTTATTATTTCTCCCCCTTTTTTTAAAAAACAAAATCCTAGAGTTTGTTTAGTTGGGGCGGAGCTTGCGGGTTCGATTAGCTGCCACTCCTCTGGTCTGATACGAACAATACTTCTCTTTCTGTCCCAAACATTCCAGAGAAAACTATATCCCTGTGGAATGCTAAAAAGATTACGAAATTTGACCGAAGAATATTTTAAGTAATTATTTTAAAACATACATAAAAAAAAACAAACTGGAAGAGCAGAGCGAATACTATATCACGCGCATCTCCAGAAAATTCCTCCCGTGCTTTGGCACATGGCTTGTTTTCCCTAATCTTTACGACTATTCCCTTTTCTCTCCCCTCCCTCCCCACAACCTTCGCTAATTGCCGATTTCCTTACTGGAATGCGCTGAATTTTAGAGTGGCTTCCTATTCCGGTAGGTCCCTCTTCCTTGCCGCTCACGTATCTCCGTTAAGCCCGTAAAGATGACATTCAGGTATGTTTCATTTTCTTGACGCCCATAAAGATGTCACAAGAGTGAATCCTCTCTACTGGAACCGCATTCATTCAGAAGCGGTCACACCCAAGGTCTCCAGACTCTTTTTCTCTCTTAACCCCTACTGCGTAATTCACCTATTATTTTTGTTCTCTTCCTTTCCCAACTCAGAAACTTAATTTTATAAAGCAAAAGCAATGCACTTTGCGTAAGACCGAAACAAGATTGGGAAAGCTAAGGCTTTAATAAGATTAGGAAAGCTAAGGCTTAAATAAGATTGGGGAAGCTAAGGCTGAAATAAGATTGGGAAAGCTAAGGCTTTAATAAGATTAGGAGAGCTAAGGCTGAAACAAGATTGGGAAAGCTAAGGCTGAAATAAGATTGGGAAACCTAAGGCTGAAATAAGATTAGGAAAGCTAAGGCTTTAATAAGATTAGGAGAGCTAAGGCTGAAACAAGATTGGGAATGCTAAGGCTGAAATAAGATTGGGAAAGCTAAGGCTTTAATAAGATTAGGAGAGCTAAGGCTGAAACAAGATTGAGAAAGCTAAGGCTTTAATAAGATGGAAAAAATGAGACAAAAAAAAGATGGGGAAAAATTAAGCTGAAATAAGAATAGGAAAGCTAGGACTAAAATAAGATGGAAGGAAATAAAGCTGAAATAAAATGGGATAAAATTAAGGCTGAAAGAAGATTGAGGAAATGAAGCTAAAAAATCTTTCTCTACATGTTTTTTTTTCTGTAAACCCATTTTTACTACACACCACAAAGACGAATATAGCATCAACTGCATTAATCACATTTATTGCAGCTTCGATTTGTATGCAAATTGTTGAGAGAAGACTGACTATGTTCTTAACTCTTAACTTCGGTCAGCGTTAAAAAGCATGTAAAGAAACTGAGATCTGGGCTTTGAGTTTAAGCGCTAAAACTCATCCACATTTCCTTAATACCAAAAACACTTCATTGGTTAATCTATAGATGCGATCTTTAATTTAGAAAAGAAATAATGTCGTGATGCTTCTGCCGTTTATATTAAGGTCGAATAACGTACTGCAAACCATTTCGTCGTTTTGATGGAATCTATCTTTAAGAATACCGTTCGAAAAACTGCACTAGATTTCATCCATGATCTCGATGCAAAAAACGAAGACCGAGTGATTCCGTTATTTAAATATTTTAAAACGTTTTCTAAAAAATACGTGCTATGATTTCGGCAGTTTGCATATCAAACAAGATATGAATCCTCTGATATAATCGCGATACACTGACAGGTGCAGCATGAAACCTTGTCTTGCACACATTTTCCATAGTCATCCCACATCTGTCGTGAAATCTAAGAAATATAAGACACCAAAAAAAACCTAAAAAGAATTTGGAAATTTACATATCAAACTTTGTTTACGTTTTCAAAGACAGTTAATTGGCTTCACGCAAACATGAAACATTTAAAAAAAAAAAGATCAAGATATTATAAATGCGTTAGAAATCGAAATTTTCTTATTCTAAATTACATGACGTCAAGAGAACTTGAGAAAGTACGGCTGTCATAACATCTATGCTCGTTAGAGACGTCTTTCGATTTCGTGGTAGTAATGACGTCAAGTTTTCCTATAACACACACACACATGCAGGTGCTTTCGTAATTTGAATAACTAAGAACGGGACACTTAAAATCGACTGTTTATTCTTCAAATAGCCCAGTCACCGTAGATATGAAAAAAATATATATACTGAAGATATTGGAACAAATAAACGAGTCGGAGATATAAAAGAATAATAATACTTAACAGGGTTTAAAAAATAAAAACTTACAGACTTGGCAATCCCAAACCATGTAAGCGTTACAAAAAATATTAGAAAAAAATTAATGCAATTTGAGAATGGAAACAGAACGTCTTTAGAAAAGGAAATAGTGGACATTAGTATGTTTTCAGGTTCTGTTTCTTCCGAATGTGCTGATATTTTGTGGGTTCGTAACATCCTAACAGTAAATTCTGCTGTGTTAACCCTTCCATATTTGAGCGGACGACGTGATGCTGAAATCATGCCACTAAAGTTATTCTGGCGACTGAGAAAAAGATGCATAAAAGTAGCAAAGAAAACGAAAATTATACACGGTCAAAGTATTTGACATTTTGGTAACTGTTGATATTCGAAGAAAGACTTAATATGAACTGAAGAGTGTTTCAGCATACATCATAAATATCTTCGGTAAGCATCAGGTATAATTTCTAATCAGTTTGATAGCGTAAACGGCCAATTATTAGATTATTATTTCTTTAAATTTTTTAAAATTAAAAATCGAAACAAATTACAAATTTTGTTATTATTTTATATATAATTAACGTAAAGTGCACATGGTAATTTAAGTTATTCAGTACTATCATTTACACAAAGTACGTTTTTCTCTAAAAAATGTTGGCACGATAAGTTGTGATCGAGTGATTTTCGATACTCTGCCAAACAAATTTGTAATTAACTGCTTTTGTCTTTACAAATAAAAAACTCGTTATTGCTGACGTTTCGTTGTATTTGTTTTTTTTTATAGTTTTGAGTATTCTTTCGTTGTAATTGTAAATACGAGAGCCTTTTGTACTTTTGTAATCCCTCCCCAAGTTCCGAGCTCTTCGGTTATGGAGAAAGAGAAAGTGGGAAAATGTATTGATGCTACTGTTTTTAAATCCCAAATTCTGCGTTTTATTTCCACATCAAGTTTCAATGATCTAGCTGACAGTTCGTCTTAACAGTCATCATGGAGGTTAAAAAATAAAGAGTAAATACGAAACCGAAAACTTTAAAGTAAAGATGTTTTCTTACTGAATTATAGTATAGATCCTGGAATTGGTGTTAGAAGACATTGGTTATTACCTCCCTTTTTATTGTTCCTCGTTGCAAAACAAAGCAAAAATTGCTTTCTTGCTTTGTAAGGAAGACAACTAATATTATCTCTATTATACGTGTGATATCTTTTAGGAAATTAGGAAGACGATCATGAAAGATAAGATAATTTCGCAGTAACAGCCTAGATATAATGATGCTGTCAGCAGAAAGGTTGATTACAGTTACAGAACAAATCCCATCAAGCACTATTTAAAAATAAAAATAAGGATATTCGTGTACAGGATACTGGAGCTAGTTGTTACACCACCAGTAACATACAGATTTGCTACAGCGGACGTCATATAACGTATAGATGAGACATAATCGATGTCATATGCTTCGACCTCATGGATTATATTTTCATCTATTGGTTTAACTGGGAATTATTGTTGATGTAGCAACTTGCCCCGGTTTCCCGAATTCTTTGAGATGACATCCTAGAAGTTAGAAAACAAGTAATGAATGTCTGTACTATTCTTTCAATGTATGTAAACAAATATATCTTTATTTAGTTAAGTTTCAGTCAGGTGAAGATTGTTTTCTATAATAATGTGTAATACGATAAACCATCTTTGGGTGGGCATGTAAAATGGTGACATTTTAGTAATTAGTAAGATTTTTATAATCAGGCATTTGAAAATATTTTAGGTATGATTTATTTCCTCACAGAGGTGTTTGTAGACATGTATATTAGAACAGTAGTAATAGAAGAAGGTACGACGAACTTTGTTAGTGCTTAAAGGGCATCTGAATGAAATGAAAAGATCGGAAAATGATGGCAAACTGTTGGACAATGTAAGATGTTGGACCTTGCAGCTAATGCACATTTTTACTTGGCTGATCGGTTTCTGTATTTATGGAGCATCCAAAGTGAGAGAATTTAAGCCGAAATTACAAGAATTAAGCTAGCAAAAGTGTCGTTTGGAAATAAGAAAGAATCCGCGGATAAACAGGAAAATTAATATGCAAACTAGGTGCAAAATTGTGAAATGCCCCTCTACAAATGGTCAAGCTTGGACATTAATTAGTGAAAGAGAGAAACAAATGGTTGCGACAAAGGCGTGGCTATTAAAAAGAAAGCGAGGGAGAAATTTAAAAAATAAACAAAAACAAACCCGATGGAGTCATCTTCCAAACGGCAAATAATAAAAACAAGGAACTAAGAAACATCATAACAATGAGAAAACTTTGGTACTTTGGACAGGTGATACGTAACAAACGACTCGGTCGGATGCTTAGTCTTGACCGGACAAGTTTCAGGAAATCGAGAGAGCACCTTCGCTTCGAGGAGACTTCCGAGAGAGAAAGAATGGAAAACCACAGTCGCCTATCTCTGAATCGAAGACGGGGAAGCATAGAGAGACTACAATAAGGAATTTTTAAAATTAACCATTTCTAATTTTACGTTGACTAACTTAATTTATACCTGACATAGCTAAAAATGTTCAAGTTACCAGCTAATTCTTATCATCAAATCAATTTACCCCTAATTTTTTCTTCAAACTTAGAATGCAAATAAGCTTTAAATGTAACCACAGAGTTATTTTACAGATGTTACTAAATTCATATTTATGGTATTTTAGCTAAACATATAAAACGATTTCTTGAAAAAGAATTTCCGCCAGGAAAACCAGAGGTGGGAGAGCTGATTTCAGCAGAAACAGATATACATTCCTTTAGGAATTCTTTTTTTTTTTTAATTTATAATTATTGCTTTTCAGTTTATTTCTAACTTATGCTTATAGATAGACAAGTTTGTCTGACCGTCAGCACACCGCTGTTGCTAGCCGGAAAATAAAATTGAAAAAGACCCACATGGACAGAATTATTATTTCATGCTGTGGTAATTACGAAATAAAATTGGTTAGTACAACTTATGATAACTTATCCAGACTCGGTGTCAGATGTGTCGTTCGTGGCGAAATGTGCATCTGGGAAATCCGTTTCCCACTTTCCCTTCTGATGAAAACATAAATAAGTAGAAATAATACTGCTAAACGTTAGCCGTAGTGAGTTCCAGATTGGTCGAGTTACAGGAGAGGAAGTGGCTGTCGTATTCTTCGCATTCCGATCGCGAACCATTTGGGTGGTTGCTTTTAACTCCATCTTTTCAAATTTGCTAATCTCCTTGAATCAAATAAAGCAAACCTCTTGTTTTCCGATACCTTGTCGGTCCCTCCGTCTCTCGCCAGAAAGTCTTTCCATGTCGAAAATTCCCTGATGCTTTGTTTTGTTCTTTTGAGATGTCTAGGGTAGAAACATTAGAATCTTTTTCTTTTGGCCGTTTTCTTGCAGACCAAAATACAAAAGAAATGTAGGCTAATAAAAACAGTCACCGGCAAATGCAGTTTTAAAATCACATTTACTCATGTTTAATGCTTCCGATGAATGCGACATTTTGACTACCGACTGCCGGTAGTTATCCATTTAAAAAAGATCAAAAATACTAACCGTGTGTGCGTCAACGAGAAGTGAACTTAAATTAAGAGAATTAACTTACAGCAACAAGAATAAACTGGTGAAGTTTTCCAAGAGTCGAAAGCGGGAACCGACCTTGCTGGCGAGTAAACAGAAACCGTACCAGTCGTGTAGTGCGATCAACTTCGTCGACCTAGACTGAAATTGATCTCAATGGAGAGTATATAAAAACCGTACAAGATCTGTCCTGCTGTGCAATTCTTGAGTGAAACCTATTCCTTCTAGCTGTAAATGAAATCCTTAGTAATAGTCGTGTACTTCCATAAACTTTCTGGGCCTGCACTGTAAGCTTATCTTGCAGCCAGTAAGTATAACCCTTACTGGTCGTGTACTGCGGACAGCTTTACGGGGCCTAGATTGTAAAATGATCTCATTGACAACTAAATTAAAAACCGTACTAGTCGTGTACTGCGATCAACTTTAAAATCCTATAGCTTAAGATGATTTTGCTGGTGAATAAATAAAATCCGTATTAATGTAGTGAGATCAATTTCATTAACATGGAGATTAAACTCATCTGACTGGCAAGTAAATTAAGTCTGTACTACTCTCGCCTAGTGCAATAAAATTCAAAGGCTTACGGATTAAATAAATCTGTTTTGACGAACAAATGGAAGCCATACCAACCGGGTACAGCGGTAAGCATCCCTAACTTACTCCAGCGTGATCTTGACTGAGAGTATTTTTTGTCGATTTCTGTACTGCAACAATGAGACTTCATATTGTTGCTGAACGTGAAGTTTGTTAATCAAAGTAAGTTCCATTACAATCATCACACTTCTACCAACGAGTTACAAGCGAATTTACACAATTTTTAAAAAATCTTGATTTCTGGTGTCGATAAACTGTTGGAAGGCAGTTTCAATTGCTGCTTGGTTGGAAAAGGATTTCATACGGAGGAAGCTGTCTAGAGGGTAGTCTGTGGGGAAAAAGTCTGGTGAATAGGCTGGGTGAGGGAGAACTTCGTACCCCAACGTGTTCAGTTACTTTTGCAACATGAGGACGAACATTGTGGTGGAGCGGGGATTGGGCCTCTTCAATTCACCAATGTCGGCTGTCGTTGGGAGATTTTCGGATGAACAACGTTTAATTCACGACAGTACCTTTCAGCTGTGATGAGTTCGCCGGGTTGCAAGAAGTTGTAGTGGATGACACCAGTTGCAGTCTACCAGACAGTAACCATGACCTTCTTTGGGTGGAGGCTGGTTTTGAAATGTGGTTAGGCGCCTTGTCTCTGTCTATCCACTGTGCTGATGGTTTGCGATTGTTGTAAATGATCCATTTTTCATCACACGTAATGATTCGGTCAAGAAATGGGTCGTCTTTGTTTCGTATGACAAGCGAAGAACTGATCTCCAATGGACGATTTGGTTGTTGTTTATTCAACTCGTGAGGCACCAACTTTTCAAGCATTTTCCCCTTTCCGATTGTGTCAGTATGTTGGGAAACAGTTGCAGTGCTTACTTCAAGCTCTCCAGCAATTCTTCGCAATGTTTTTCTTGGATCGACTTCAAATGAGGCTCTGAGACGATCGTCTTCACAGTTGGAAAAACGTCCGCTACGTTCCTTATCTCAGTGGTTCACATCTCCTGATTAAAACTTTGCAAACCATCGCTGTACTGTGCGCTCATTTGCTGTGTCCTCGTCCCATGCTTGCTTAATGTCACGAGTTGCCTCGCTCGCTTTGTGGCCAAGTTTGAGCTCGTGAAGTAAATTGGCACAAACAACTGTTCTATCAATGATCCACTCAGAACCCTGAAACAAATATCCATTTTATTATTTTTAAAATGTAGGTTTTGCATAATTTATGCCAAAGCACACGCTACAAAACGATATATGACTTATCTAATTACATCTACACAAGCATGCAAAAAATGAACCCAAAATATAAAAACTGTCAAAACTTTTGTAACGACGTGATAGAATCCACCCTGATGGTGCAGTGAAGTTCGCAGACCAAAAGTGTAAACTTGATCTTATTAGAGAATAAACGAAGAATGGTACTAATTGTGAAGCAGGTTCAATCTGGCGGTCTGAAGTGTTAACTGATCTCGCAGAAAAGTAAATAGAAATGTAGACGTGTAGTGCGTTCAAATTTTAAAGCTTTGAGTTTCAACTGATCAAAGAAAATTTAAATTGAAACCGTACAGGTTTTGTCCTGTGGTCCATTTGCCGTTGCTAGATTGCAAATTGATCTTGTAAGCAGGTGAATAGAAACTGTTATAGGTGAGTGATGCGTTTCAACTTCGCTGGCCTATAGTATAAACTAATGTTTCTACAGAATAAATAGAAACAATACTAGATGTGTAGCGATCAGAATAGAATGGAAACTGATCCTGCCGGCCGGTAAATAGAAAGAGAACTTGTCGGATAATGCGCTCAGCTAATCTTGTAAATTGATGCCAATAACTTTGAGTACGTGGCTCGCAGCGCATGCGTGATAGGCAAGTTCTTTTGTAATTCCACTTAGTTTTCAGTAGTTCAAATGCTAGCAAGAGAAGAAATGGCGTTAAATTAGTAAAATTATCTTTTATTATTTTAATCTAGGTCTAACAGAGAAAGATAAAAATTAGAAAACAGGATAGTCTGCATAACTGGAAATTCTACACACCAATGCTCTTGATTATGGTTGGTTCTTTTAAACCAGCAGCTGTTGCTTCAATATTTGTATTTTAAAAAATCGATAAAATTATGAAAAAAGCTATTTTAAGGAAGACGTAGAATCCAAACAGATCCGTCATATTTTCTTATGGTTCTCCGGAAATATAATAGAGATGACCTGGGTTAGTTACACGATCAGTTATTTCTAATTTAACTTAAAGATAAGCTATAATCAGCGCCATGTGCTTTGACCTCCAATTCAAAGGTCAAATGTTATGATTTCGATGATAGTTAACTCATCTATACGTTTAATCAAGGATTACTACCAGTAAAACAGATTTACCCCTGTAACAAGTAGCCCTACTCTGTTGTAGTTATCAAGCAATTAATTAAAAAGACCTTATCTATTTTACCTTTTTAATTCTCAATAAAATCTCAAGCAATTCTCAGAGCATTGACTGTGAGCAGAAGTGACGTTCGACGCGCTAACTATCGATAGCCACGTGTGCGACTCACCCTGACCAGCGTAGTTATGTTTGGCAGATGAATCCTGTTATGCGAACAAAAACTATGAAATCGGTGTAGGAAATTTCCATTATTATCCGCATAAAATGTTTTTCATAAATTCCTATGTACTCGTACATTTACACATATAACTAACAATAGCCAATAATTTAGCAATTCTCGTTCTTTATTCCTCCTTCCTTCCTATAAATCTGCTATTTATTTTTTTTTAGTGCATTTATTCGTTTTGACAACGGTAAGTCGGCGATAGCGTCAGTCCGGAATGTGTGCCGGGCCTCATTTTGCTTCGTCCTTAAACAGAGGCGCAGAGAGTTAAAATCTGATCTAACATGGAAACTCCGAACTGTTTGCAGGATTCAAAAGCAATGAAATGACTTTGTGATATCCTAAATACATGAATACTGTTTTGACCACCCGCACGAAAACATTGCCAAATATGTATCAAGAACACCAATTTTAAAATTACAACTAGAATTAGTACTGTTATTTACCTTTATATTATTTAAGAGCTGCTGCTGGCCTGTGTGCTTAGCTTACAATACAGGTGGGACATTTACATGCCTATGTAACTTTTATGTTATAGCAAATACTCAATCAAACTACTCCCAGATTACAAACGGAAAGTAAAGGGATCAGATTATAATTCAAGATATCCAGTAATGCACGAATATACCGGGCTCTCCTACATTGTCGCCGTCCTTGCCGTACGCAATGACCGATCTTAGTAGGCAACCAGGTTGACGTTCAACACAGTGTATGCGATAGCAAAGTCCCTAACCAAACCACCTAACCTCTGGCTTCCCATGTTCCCTGACAAACAACTGGGCTTCGAGGCGTTTTGAAGGTACAGCCTCCTTGCGCTTGCGCAGAGATCATTGTCTTAGCTAACCCGGTCAGATCATACTGCACAGATCAAAAAAAATGTTCCTGTAGTGGATAAACATTCCTATCTTGCTTTGTCCGTCGTCATATAGATAGCCATTGAAATGACATATGGCCTGGCTTTCACGTGAAGTGCATCACTTAACCTGAAATAAACTTTCCATTTAAAAATTTTAAAAACTTTTCTTTATTTCAACTCGAAAAGCATAAGTGAGTGAACTGGGCACTACTTTTTTTCAGATTTTAGACTTGCAACTTCACAGTGGAAAAACGACCAATGGCGGATAAAACAAAATCATAATTGATGTAGGTGGCAAATATGTTTTGTGTATATCACGTGATCTAGAGAAAATAACTTGAACGATCAAAAGTGTACGTAACAGTTGTAGTCATTACATGATGTCAGTAGAATTAATCTTGAATGTACATATCGAATCTTTTGCGTTATTTAGTTTGCTAATCACTTATGGAAAATCAGTGTTTGTTTCAAGATGTAACTTTTGAAATAGATTTCATTAATTTAAAACTTGTTTAAACATCAAATCTTTGAAAATCTTATCTTGCCTCGTCGTTGTGAACAAGTAAGCAAGAATTTCGGATATTCTACTCATTATTGATGGATCTGTTCACTTTCTGCATAATTGAAATTGAATCTGAATTGATTAGATAGCTGTCTGGATTTTATGCAACACGTTTGCACACGTTGATTTGATGCAAATGATTTTCTAAAAATGATAACTTTTCTTACAGTGAAACAATATGCTTGATATTATTGGAAATAGATGCACAACAGTAATATAGAAATACTTTAACGAACAAGATTTGATAACAACTGCTTTCGACAAAATGCGAGCAAATTTACAGGAAAAATTATTCTGATGCAAGACTTTTGAACACCGCTGTATAGAACTAAACGAAATAGAACAGAGTAAATGTGTGAGCGCAGACCTTTCACGAATGGGTAAAATTCTCAGCAAATTCAAACATTTACATGAGTAAAAGACAGAATCTAATGGTTTCTGTACATTCATAAATCTAGCGGTGAAGTGAGCAGAATTTCCTCTGTGTGTGTGTACTCGGGTGTTCTGTGACAGCCTCTCATATTTACGAACGATGGAGAACGTCAACATCATTTTCAGTTTTTCTGAAATAAATATAGGTTTCTTGTTTTGTATTTTTTTTTTTTTTTTTTAATTTATTTTATTTCTTTATTTATTTACCCAACTTCTCCTCACTGGGCGACCCCACGGCGCGCGCGCGCTCGGTCGCCGTGGAGTCTGCGCGCTGTCGGGCTGTTACGTAATTGGGCAGGAAGCTCTCGCTGACAAAACAAGCGAGGACGGCGAGATGAAATGGGGAGACGGAGTGGTAGAAATAATAAGCGACGACAGAGCGGCGAAACAGGAAATGTGTGCGTGAAACATGTAGAGGGGACGGGGTAGGGGGTGGGTGGGCACAGTGGATAGAACCGATTTCTGACTGAGGAAGAGGATGTGATTTTGATTTATAGCGGATAAGTATCCTAATTAGGTAAAGTTTAGAAGGTTCGTTAGCGGCTGTCCATAAATACCTACCTATCTACATAATACCTCTACATATATATATTTCGTAAATAAAATTCTGTCCCAAAACGTAATACAGATGTTAACAAAAGTTGTGCATCGCAGGGGAGAGGGGGGTGAAGAGTAAATTTTGCCAATGTGAAGGTTGCCTCTTTCGCTATGTTGCATCACACCTGACTTTCCTCGCCTCCCTGTATATAAAACTAGAGAGCTCTCGGATGTGTCAGTCTGCCTGCAAACGGGTTCTCCCAGATCGCTTAACACCGTGAAGTTTTCGTATTGTGAAGGATATATATAATATAGGCGCGGATTTATTTGGCTTTTATCGTGGCGGAGGCGCTCGTCGGAGCTCAGATAGTCAGAGGACATTAGGAAATTTCATCCGTTAATTTGTGGAGTCTGTGGCCGATGCGCCACCATTAGGGCGCTAGTTACTACTGTACAAATTTTTGGAGGAAATTCAAACAAGTGCCATCAAAATTTGGGCAAGTCGATCTTTATGGAGAATGCAGCAATGCCACCCACTCCGGCAACCTGTTTGGAAGATAATGCGAAAGTGTCGTCCATACAAGATGCAAAGACTTA
Organism: Nautilus pompilius; assembly: GCA_018389105.1. Lineage (NCBI taxonomy): Eukaryota > Metazoa > Mollusca > Cephalopoda > Nautilida > Nautilidae > Nautilus > Nautilus pompilius. The sequence goes on from JACATO010000118.1 coordinate 599,882, forward strand.
TGAACTGCTGCTTGTTAAACGGCGCGTGTTCAAATGACGAAATTCTGTGGGCTGATGTATCTCACTTCTACCTCCGCGACCAAGTGAACAGCTACAATCGCATTATATGAGATGAGCACATATTCACATTCTCCGTTGAAAAGCACATTCGTGAACTAAAGGTGACTGGATGCATGCATTGGGTTTACCAGCAGTATCATCATTAGGCCCTCCCACCCCCACCTTTTTTTAGAAACGCAGATTATAATGTACAGAGTGCTACAGTGAAACATCTTCCCCAGATCTCACACCTGCGGATTTTCGGTTACAATTTCTGGAAGCTGTTACTGAGAATGGCGGCGCACATTTTGAACATTTGCCATAAGGAGTTTTTAGAATTAGTTGGTGCTGGTTACTACGATTTTACTGTTTATGTTATTTTCACAACGATTTTAAAAATAAACAACAAAAATTTGTTTCATAAAGTCGACATTTGGCGTGACGTCACATATGTAACAGACAACCCAACGGAAATCTGCAAATTCTTCGATTAACATTTGTGTTGCGGTTTTGTAATGCTAAGCAACCAACCGCCTACAGGAAGTAACTTAATAGTAAACTATATTATGATTCTGGACATGAGCGTAGATATGCAAATATTTATGCATATACAGTACATAAATATGAAGAAAAGGATAATGGAATATGCATTTTGCTGTTTAAAGTAAAATAGCACAATAAATTTTTTTTAAAAATGTATAATTTGCACAACTGCATACCCAAACAGGTATGTTTGATTGACCTCTTCTTGTTTGTTTTATGTTTCCCATGGTTTTGATTGTTTATATCGATGAATAAAAAATCGCCGACGATTCACAGACTATTAGAGTTTGTTTTGTCTTTTAAGAAGTTGATAATTCTCAATAATGTATAATTTTATTAGTGGTATTTTTTTGATTAGTTACGCACAATAGTATAATGACTACTTAATAACGATTGGTGATAATATATAATCATTAATAATGATCGGAAATTTTGTGGTTATTAATTATGTCATACGCGCACCTTCTTAATGAAATCGCTCGGTGACTATCTCACATCTTCAATCTCGTATCTGACGTATTTGTTTAGTTATTGTACTATCATCTCAAGAGAAGAGCAGGAATCGTACTATTGATGGCCTATACCAAAGGCAACTTTGCATCTTCAGTGGATAAAATCTCAGACTTTTCTTGAATATTTCCATAATCTTCATCCAGCTAGTCACGTATGTATTTTTTTGTGATTTTGTGTTGTTGGTTTACTTTCGCAATAAAAATGTGAATTTAAAATGTAAACTCAACAATTTATTTTTTAATAAAATCAGTTATTGAATATATTTATATTTAGCACTGTTTGCCAACGGAATATTGTTTACCGTGCAGAATTTAGAATTTACTGAAAAATTGATGAACAGTAAATCTGCTAAATATGAGATATTCTGGACATTAAAATTGCATTAAATTCTCGGATTTCACATAATAAACGCAATTTTACGAAACTTAAATTTTAAGTTGCGATAATTTACATGAATAAATCCCGTAATCTATTTCAATTTTAATAACAGATCGATTAAATTTGAAGTTTACCACAGAATAAACTTCAGCTAAATTCCTATTTCAATTCAGCTGTAACTGGTCATTCATTGGTAATTCACTGAAAAACTCATTGTTTTTTTATTTTATTTTATTATTAGACTAGAGTTCGCTTTTGCAGACCTTGGATGCAGAATCATCATCACCGTTTTCTCCATATGTGACGTAGTTACGTTATTTTACTCTTGTCGGAGCGACCCTGCCGCCCTCACCCCGTGATCGACATCTCCGGATTAAAGAATTAATCCGGAGCCCTTGGTTAGACATTTTTATAGGAAAATAAATGTGTAAACGTTCAAACGTCACGTGATGATTGATCAGACCTCGCGTTCGCAAATCACGAATGCGCGAAGCGAGTGCTTACTTTTCCCCAAAACACATTCCTGTTTTGTTTATAAACATTCCATCAGCGTGGGCGTGTTGCCTTTTCTCTGCTAGATGATTAATTTCTCCGGCTGCAGGCTGCAGATAAACAAGGCATACGCTTTATTCAGTCAACAGTCACGACGCCATTTTTCACGTCTTCCGCGCGCACGCACGCATGCAGAGAGAGAGAGAGAAAGAGAGACTGTAGTGATGAGGTTACCAAGCAACGTGCTAAGTAACTCACGCTCTGGAACGGGAATCCGAAACGAACTGCGGATTATACTAGCTGTATTCGCGTTGATCTTACCGTGATATCTTCCAGACATCCTCCTTTTATTGAAACATCATGCCTTATTTGCAGAGCAAAGGGAAATTGTACAGTTCTGTAACAGAACTCATTAATTATGTCAAATCAGATGGGTAAGGTTTTATTTACTTAGCATTTATTTACATTTAACTGAAGTTGAAACTCGTTAGGTCCAGAAACCGACAGATCTTACGCAATACTGTTTGAACACGGTTCCGCTAGGTGTCGCTGTAAGAATAATCTTCTTTTAAAAGGTGCCAGATATCCGTTTAAAAGCCTCGTTACAGTTTGCGAATACAAGCAGAAATGATTTCCAACATGGCATGCAACATTTATCTGGAAGGAAAAAAGAAAAGTATATTAATTAATGCATATTTGAAATAAAACAGGTGAAAAACATTTTTTAAAAAAACTGTAAAGTTTCAGCTTTGTAGAAAATGCTAAGGCCTCTTTAAAGAATTATTGTGAAATACCGTGTTGCGGAAAAAAGAAATGGCGCCTCAGGAAACGTGACTATTGTTTCTTCTGCAAGAAAATCTTTATTTACAGTCTCTGGGAGATAACTTATATCATTCAATTATATACGTACGATGTTTAGTTATAGTTCATTTTGACGACTTACGCACTAATTGCTGGTGGAGAAGAAATCCCATAATCCAGGATTTTAAAAGTTAAAATTATTCATGTATTGAGGGCTTCCATAAAAGCTACGTTGTTGTTTATCTCACTGTAAACGAAGGCCAGGACCCGGAACTCTAGCCGGGTAGAGAAGACGGATTTGCGTGACACCGGAAACTATGGTCAGCATAGAGGTGCCCGGGACGCTCCGACTTCGGCCGATCTAAAGAACTAGCAGAAAGTCCCTACCAGATATCTTTATTTTTCAGATGTGGGAGCAAACCGGGGTACCGGAGAAACCCACGCGATCGGCTGAAGAAAATCGATTGGAAACCCATGCTTTGCAGGTACGCCACTCCGAGTCGTTCGCGAAGTAGCGTAAAGCTCAACTTATTGACTGTTTTACAGAACCGAGACAATAGGAAGAAATTTAGTATAAAGTATATACAGTGTAAAAAGACACTCTCTCGAAAAATGCTTGTTGTATCAGTGGTGTTTACCATCAAATCCCATCTAGGCGTACTAAAGAACCTGTTTCCGGAAGATTTCTGTCCCCGCTCCTAGCCGTTTTACAGTGCAAATTGTGATCTTCGCAAGACCAACAGTCACAAGTGAACTTCTTACAATTCAGACATACGTCAGATATCCATGATAGGATGAGGATGGAAATCTCTGTCATTTGTATTTCCAACATTAAAAAAAAAAAAAACATTTTGCAATTTCAATATAATTTTCAGTCATCAGTGTAAAGCTAAAGGCCTGGGTACTTCGTTTATAATGAACGAACATCGGTCGTCTCGGAAAACCCGTTGGATTTTGCGTTGCGATATATCGACGTGTGAGAGCACGGAAGATGCTGCAGCAGGTGGATATGACCTGTGGGTTGGATGGAGAGCACTGCTGTTTCGCGAAAGCCACCAACCTTTGAACTTCGTTTGGTGACGACTTCAGCAAACTGAGGGAAAGATCAGCTGGTGCAAACCCAGTCTCAAACTGTCGCTTCGAAACAAAAACCGATGTAAAGCTTGACGCTAAAGGTTAAAAAAAACAACAACAACAACCACGGATACGCTTCTTTTAATATAGAGAAACATTATGTTTACAAATGAAACGGTGTTATTTAAACAAAAGCGTCTTTATATTAAGGAAACACGTTTAATGTTACATCGACATATCTCAGATCACAATGAGCTCTCCGGTTCGCAGAATGTCCTCACGTGGAGCTGAGAGGTTTCCGATGAGTCACTACGAACCCGGCTTACGCACAGCACTAATCTCTATACAAACATAATCATCGAAGGGTTTTTTTTTTTATGTAGCAGCTTCCGCCCCTTACCCCAACCGTCAACGTTTGTTTTCAATTTTTGGGAGTTAAATACTTCCAGACACCCAGCAAGCACCAGCAACCGGAAGAGACTTGCATGTAATTACGGCTACAGATGTGGCGTCTACGTAACTGTGTGGAAATACTTCCAGAAGGATTTTTCTAAAAGACCATTAACCACGTATTCTGTTTCTTTGCTTGTTTTCCGGGGAGTCGTCCCGTCATTTCTGGAGAGGATGCGCTGTAATGGGAATAAGATCATTTTCACCGTCACTCTATCGAAGTTAAGATTTAAAAAAAAAAATCAATTAAATGTGAATTCTAGGCCCAGCACTGCTGGAATAAGGCAGGGAATCCGACTCCAAGCTAAACTTAGCGAACTGTAACCTTGGCGCTTACACTAAATCGTACAAGCACGTTTGTTCCTGTAAACACTGGAGAGCGCGAAGGATTGCTTTTTTTTACCAGTGTGTACTGTATATGGATCTCGTTTCTTTGATATCAAGGGAGAGAACTCAATTGTTGGTTCTGGTGATGTGTTGTCCTTTCACCAAAACTGTTGAGAAATAATTAATTGTACTATTGGTAACTTGGTATTGCATCTATCGCGTCGCGTGCAAAAATAATTAAGCCTCACTGGCCAAAATTTGTATTATTTTGTCAACGGGGCATAACGCCACGTGAAATAAACGTGTGTAATTATTCCAACGCATAATAAGAAGAGATAATTCAGTCGGGAAATTTTTTTGACATTGTGTTTGACACTTCCTTTAATCTAATTTAATAATTCACGCCTCACTGATAACAGTTTTTTGTGCTGACTTAGGTAGACATGTTTACTGCTTAAAGAGTTCCCGCTCGGTTTGTGGACGAACCCCAACCTTGTTGTCCTGACTCTGAGGGCATCTTACCAGCAGGGAGCTGCAAGAGAAATCTGGCTTGATGACCAGGCGAGTTAGCTGGGTACAGTTGGGGGGGCTTGTTTACCGTCCATCAAGGTGTGCTGTCCATCCAAGTGTTGACCATGGAACCGGGAAATTCCTACTAGAGATCGCAATTTTTTTTTTTAAATTCAGAAGAAAACTCACGCAGCTGGCTGGTAAAGAAGAACAAGAAGAAATCCTGTCGTGGAGGTTCGCCCAGCCTTAGATTCGAATTCAGACCCTTGACCTCGGTAGTCCAGTGGTCTATCAACCGCGTTAAACAACTTCTGGCGAAAGATCTCAAAAAAAAAAAAAAAACTTCTTAAATATGTTAAAGATTGAGAAAGGAAAATAGAAATGATGCACTAAAAAATTAAACGAAAAATATCCCAATAATATTTCCGTCCCTTACCGCGGATTGAAAGTTAGACCAGATGGAAAATCCCTTTCTGTTGTTCTTATTCGGGGATATGGGTGATTACTATAGGGGTTTGAGTAAAAAATGACGTGTAACCTCCAGTTATCGATAACACTGCAATAAGATCATAACGAGATGTAATTATTAAAGTGACAAAGACATATGACTATATACACATATAGTTTACATTTTAACATGCATGTGTGTTTAGTGAGGATGGTTTATGGAAGAGAATTCCGTCCCTTTCTAACTACATATCCCGTCATCAAATTCGTCAATTGTAGGAAAAATATTCTGTTTATTTACGAAGTTTAATCTACCAATTTTAAATTTGAAGAAAAGTAAAGAAATTTCTTTCTTTAACAGTTTCACTCGTGTGTACGAATTTTGGTAGAATCAGTTTGATATAAGAAGAAATTAAGAAAAATACTTATTTCAATTTCTACAAGTAATAGATGATTCATGAAACTGACTTTCAAACCGGTTGACTGATTGATCCAAAGTGATCAAGTTTTTGGACATTTACATCGTGTTATAATAATTTTGTTGCTAAAGTTCCTTGTATAACTCTCACTGCCTAGCGAATGCATGTCTTTCGATCATTCACACTTCTTTTAATTTGTGCAGACTGAAATGAAAAGGTTAAATATAATCACTCGAATCACGAGACAGCTGTCTCGAATACGATGAGTCTGCTCTATCCCTTTTGTCACTGAACCAAATTAGGCGAGCACTACTGAAACAAAACTTGGCTTGGTAAAGTACATTTTTCAGATAGTTTCCACGCAATAAAACCAAATTTCCTTAAAATGGTCTGCATTTAAATTCGATATTTGGCTTCTCGGACAGAAAGGTAGAGCGAGTTGGCAGTACCATGGTGGCTAGATATCAAACCTCGAGAGGTTCACGTTTCCTACAGTTTCTGCGTCCTTTCTTGTCACCGTAAGGGAACCGTCCCATGGCTGACTTCACGCCAACCCCTAATACTCGGATCCCTGCGACAGACCCAAGCAGAAGGGCAAATTATTCTCACACATAACAATGAAGTTTTCGTTAAGATAGAAAAAGTAAAGTGAGCAATACCAACCGTCGAAACACTCTCTAAAATGGTCAGTCTTGGATCCTTATCATAATATTTTGCGTTTAAGGGTCTTCTAATAAGGGAAGAAATGATTATCAGTAAAGTTTTGCAAACCTTTGCAAATATTTTTGACAACATATTTTTATATAACTTTCTTAATGTACATTTTTCTCTCCTGCTGACGTCATATTTCTGTAGTGACGTCACCTCTCTCTCGTTATCTGTTTCTTTCTGTCTTTTACACCTCTCTTTCGATTACTTTTCGTCTCTCTCTCCTCTTCCTGATGGTTTGGCATACAAGATATCCTAAAATGACCTTCTCATACTTTCTTCCTCAATTCCAAAATATAATTACATTGGAAATTAGAAAAATTCCAAAGCAGTATCCTTGATTCTAGTACATTAGCATTTAGCTCGTAAACTTAAAATCCTGCCTGCATCGTTTCTTCATTAAATGAACATCAAAGCGAAATGAAAACGGTGTGTGGCACATCATGTAACGAGTTTCTGATAGTCTAATCTAATTTGGCAAAGTCTTTAGATTTTCCTCATATTATGCCTTTCCGCGAACCTTTTGAAGGAAAGGCGATGATTCAGTAAAGATGTTTATATTCGAAACATTTTGCAGCTTTTCCGGAATGCAAGCATTTACTGGCACGGTGTCAATTCAATTATGCCACCTGTGGAAAATATGTCCGAACAAAAACAAGAATTCTGCTTATCTTAATTATTGAAGAGCTTTTTAAAATGCTTTATCACATATTTTAACCTTTATTTGTTAAATACTATACAATTATCCTTACTTAATCTGATGACAATTTACTCTAAAATATTAGTATATTTTATTTTATTATATGCTATTTCTCTTTTCGAAAAAAAAATGAAACTACTTCTCACTGGATTAATGACAAAATCGTAATTATCCTTATTTTTTTATCGTCTGCTATTGTAAGTGTTTAATCTTCTATCTGTTTGTTTGCCGTGATGTTGTATAACTCAAAGAAGCAAACTTGATTTAGCTGGCGTAGTGGCCGTAGCTCTTGTGTCAGAAAAGTCACAAAAAACGTCGAAAGCGATTGTGTGGCTCTCGTACAGGTTTTTGACATTACAGCTGTTCTACTCCCTCTTCAGAAAGGTTTTTAAAAATCACATAAAATTGTGGTTTACGAAGTATAGGCATGATTACCTTTACTTAATTATTTCTCACGTGTATTTGATTATTAATCATAACATTGAAGCCGACTGGCTAATAATGTTAAAGCTGTGTACCATTCGGTGTTCTTTAAATGGCTGGTTCATCGTGGAAATTCGTTTACATTCTTTGTGTGTAACAACGTAAATCATAAGACTAGGTTTCAATTTGTCTACCGATATTTCTCCAGCATGAAAAGAAAAAAAATTTTTACCAAATTTTAGAATAAAAAGAAAGAAAAGTCAGATGAAAAATATGCCAATTGCGTTTGGTTCAAGCGGTGAATATCTAGTAAACAGTTTTCCAACCAAGCACGAGTTTGAGTTAACTATTTATAAGATCATATATGAAAAATATGAAAAGCTAATCAATCCCACCTCTAAAAGTTGTAATAATACTATTGGGCAGCGGATAACCGATTTCGTGACGTACTCGGCCTCTGTTCGATCCTTATTAGAAATCGGCTTGTTTTGGGCGAAGTTTTCATAGTTTGATTTCTTCTTGCTCTTCTGTACTATACTGTCGTCGTGGATTACGGCTAAATATAGAAGTATTTAATGGAGATTTTTCATTCCTGCTGAAGACAAAAGTACCGGGTATCACAAGATACAGTAATGGTAGGCAACACTTGTTAGCGGTAATATGGTACAGCTGTAGAAATTGATGATCGTGGAAGAAAATAAACTTTCAATCTGTCATTTTATATTTATGTTACCTTTCTATTGTGGGTCGATTTCTGGCTTTTGCATCTTTTGTTTGAAAAAAATTACACTTAGATCCTCTTACAACTGTTTTAAAATAAATCTATTATAAGTCTTTGGCTTATTTTAGTTACCCTTTATATACAGGTTATTTTAAATGTTCCACATTAAAAATTAACCAAATTCGTGCTTTAATAAATCTTTTTTTGTTTTCAAAAGGAAAGTAACCACTTTAGGAACTGTAAGCAAATCTGAGAGACACGAGCGAAGCGGGTCATAAATTGACCGACTTTGTACTTTTGTTGTTTGAGCTCTCAGCGATGAAGCGTAATATTTTGAGAAAAACTGCAAGACACATGCCGATAAATCTTAATTTGGACTTTCTAAAGAAAAATAACCATTTATATAACTACGATTTTAAAAAGTTATTCACAAACCTGTATTTTCTTAGCTATTGAAGCATTTAATCGGTAGTTTATAAAATGTATTGCTCCATAACTTTCACTCTTTGAAGTATTAGATACCCGAAATTCTCTCTCTCTCTCTCTCTCTCTCTCTCTCTCTGGACTGTCACCTTTTTGAACGTCAACGACAAATAACGGAAACGATTTACAGCAATCCGAGAATCATCAAGAGTCGTAACTTTTCACTTGTTCTGTATCGAATCACGCTTGAGCTGTCTATCTTTCTCTTTGTCTTTAGGCAGATATCTCTCGAAAATAAACAGCTAGTCGCAGAAATTCAAGTTTGCTTTAACGTCGGCATTCATTTCTGTTTCCCCAAAGCTCAACCGTAAAACCTATCACTTTTTTCTTTGTATAATAATGGTTGTTGTATTTAACATTCAAAATCAAATCCTTAGCCACGCCGCGAATCTTTATGCGTGATTGAAGACGTTAAAAGTCCAGTCATCAATACGATAATGAAAAGAAACAAAAACTCTAGTCCTAAATTCTTAAAAGAAATTAATATCAAAACTTCCTTCAGAATTATTGTGAAAACCTGATTTTCAGCGAAAGGGCAATCGATGCCACAAGGCTGTATTTATTTCGCTTACGTCAACGCTTCTTAAGTGAATCATTTATTATTCTAACCTACGATCACTTCATTCACATACACGTTGCATTCGTTTGTTTTCCCCAAAAGGACCGGTATCCTAAACAAACTCCACGAATTACAAAATAATGGCGTGACTGCGAATTATCCTTGACCAGTTACTGATACAGAGTAAATTCTACAAATCCAAGATTCTTAAATGCTCTCACCTTCCTCTAAAATCGAACGATTAGATCCATGCCAAAGCTACCGCGCTGCTGCGTGCCAGTTCAATGAATTAATTCACAGCACTAGAAGTAGCTGCAGCAGTCATATCCCGGTGTTTGCGAATCGTCGTTACGCAGAAATAAAAGCTTTAGAGTTTCTCTCAGTATAACGCGCGCATTTCACTTGCATTTTCGACTCGTTGGAACGGCCATGCGCCAAACAGGCAGCCTGCTTCCATGCTTGATAGTTTCCCTCCTGCGAAATTTCAGTGAGGGGCCCAAAACTGTATCTGGTTGTTTCATCAACTAATAATTTAGAAACCCTTCCCACAGTACAATGCTATGAAAGCTTGCAATCGCCTATGAGTAGAAGACGGTAAAACATCTCCCAATCTTCGAAAGCAGGTCGAAAGATTAATTCTTTTGCTAACGTAGTTGTTCTTGTAGGAGGGGCGACCAAGAATTTGGTCCAAGTTTCTTCTGGCGACGATCAGCGGTTTGAGCTGAGTTATCGTAGGGTAAATCGGCTGATTTCAAAAGGACAGATTAATGCCTTCCTACACAGCCACATTAAGAAGAGCAAAAATGGGATGTGAACGCACGCCAAGGGTGAACTGAATTTTGAGGATTGAAAAGACTCCTTGTTTTTTTAAGATTAAAATCCGAAGCACACATATTGAGCATTCTTAATAGTATTTCATTAAACGTCATGAAATGGTGTGCAAAGATGTGCTGAAAAAACAGGCATAAGTTGTCATTCCAATTCATTTTTAATTATCCGTTTGACTTATTAAAAATAAATATACATACATGGAACCTAGTTCACTTATAAAATTTAAAAGAGATTTTTATTTCAAGAGGGAGAGTATGAGAGAAAGAGAGAAAGAGACACACATGGTTATTATCTATTTGAGAGGGAGTAAGTGTCTGTGAGAGAGCGAGAGAGTGTCCCTGTGTGTGTGTGTGTGTGTGTGTGTGTGTGTTTGAGATTGTCTGTGAGAGAGAAAGTGTTTGTGTGTGGAGAGAGAGAAAGAGAGTGTGTGTGTCACTGTGTGTGTGTGTGTGTTTTGAGATTGTCTGTGAGAGAGAAAGTGTTTGTGTGTGGAGAGAGAGAAAGAGAGTGTGTGTGTCACTGTGTGTGTGTGTGTTGAGATTGTCTGTGAGAGAGAGAGAAAGTGTTTGTGTGTGGAGAGAGAGAAAGAGAGTGTGTGTGTGTCACTGTGTGTGTGTGTGTTTGAGATTGTCTGTGAGAGAGAAAGTGTTTGTGTGTGGAGAGAGAGAAAGAGAGTGTGTGTGTCCCTGTGTGTGTGTGTGTGTGTGTGTGTGTGTGTGTGTGTGTGTGTGTGTGTGTGTGTGTGTGTGTGTTTGAGATTGTCTGCGAGAGAGAAAGTGTTTGTGTGTGGAGAGAGAGAGAAAGAGAGTGTGTGTGTCCCTGTGTGTGTGTGTGTGTTTGAGATTGTCTGTGAGAGAGAAAGTGTTTGTGTGTGGACAGAGAGAAAGAGAGTGTGTGTGTCCCTGTGTGTGTGTGTGTGTGTGTGTGTGTGTGTTTGAGATTGTCTGTGAGAAAGAAAGTGTTTGTGTGTGGAGAGAGAGAAAGAGAGTTTTTTTTTGTATGTGATAAAGAAACTGTGTGAAAGAGAGAGGGAGAGTAAGTCTGTGTGACTGTTGATTCCCGATTAAATAAATCTAATTTTCACTTTCCTTCTTTAATCAACGTCTTAACTGGAGACTGGTCATAAAAGCACTATGTTTAATCGAAAGTCGTGTGAGTAGCCTTTTTCGATGGCCCTTCAACCGACTTCTTTATGAAGCAGCACGACTGGCCAAACAAGTGTTCTTCTGTCGTGTAATAAACGACGACTAGGGCTCCCTAACGAGAAGTGTTCAGATTAACTTCAAATAAGCAGGAAAGTTTGGAATATCCGCGTTATAGATGTTAAGTAAAGGAGGTGACAGCCGATAATGGATTGCCTTGAAGCGGCCGGATAAAGTTCTACGTACGACAGTTTTTGCGAATATATGAAAACAATCCAACCAAAACACGCGTGAAACCAAGCCCAAGCATTTACAGCTGGTTTTTCCAAACGACAAGAACATTCTCTTATCCTTATTTTAATATATATATTCTTTTTTCTTTTTCGCAAAACACATCTAATGGTATTCACTATTTAAGATAAAGATGAATCGGTTTCAAAGCTAATGCGATACTAAATATTATTTTGGTGTTGATGGTCCTGACGCAGAATTTATAGATTACGCTTAAAGGTTAGATAAATACGAGGATTGGCGAATATAGCATCTCAAAGTTCGTCGCAGTTTGCATTCGGTTTAATAAAAGTGAAATTCCAGAGTAAACGTATCTGTCTAATTTTTAAATATAAACATGTCAGAGCTGGAATGTATGAACCAATGTATCTAATTTGATAAGTAAACATAAGGTGAGATAAAGTAAAAGTATATGAACCGCCTCATGGAGTAGATAAGCTGTAGCAAGGCGGCAATATAGAGGAGAGTTGTTTGTTTTTGCTATCGTGCTCGTAATCATATCTTACATGACGCCATGTTTGAAGAAGCGCCGACCGAAAAGTGGGATTGGATTTGTGTACGGATTTGAAACGCTAAGTGGACATTTTTCTTTAGATTTCGGTGTCAAACCATCTGAATACAAACAAAACGGGTGCAAAACGATGACAGAGTTGTCGATAATAGGTGACTACAAACTGAAAAATATTCAGTTAAAATTTATTGATTTTAAAGAATAATAAATGCACCTGGTGTTAAATTTTCTGTCTGAACATCTCCAGAGGAAGTGCATATGTAGCAAAGATAAGATAAGAGAATGATGAGGAAAATCCTGCAAAATTGTTTTTATTTCCAAAAGAACGGGCTTTCATTGGATTTTTTTTTTCTTGTAGCGGAAAATCATCACTTTCCCCAGTCCTTAAGAATCCTTCTCGAGAAAGATCACCATTTCCGTTTCATCCGTTCACTCTGTCACCGACGGAAACTTTCCGGACACACTCCAAGATATAATCATGCCGGACAGTTACATGTGTACAGAGTACCGAGAAACACCGTGGCGGTTAAGCAGACCGTCTCTAGCAGCTCTTTTCCACGCCTGACTGATTTCAATGCGATACACACGCGCTGGAAATCAAATGCGACAGGAGACGCTCAGCCACGATGGGGCCCTAATTTCTCTATCATTCATCCCCTCCCCCTCCTCTTTCTCTACATCTTTCATTAGCCGGCTATCAGGGGTCCGTCCCACTGGAGCCCACATGCAGTTTCTCAAAGAACTCGTCTCGCAAACTATCGTTCTTCTGCTTTCGGGCGAGAAGGATGCACTTTTATCGGTCCCTCGGAGGAAGATAAGTTGGCGGACCTCGTGGTCGCTTTGATCTTTCTCTCTGTTCTGATAAGGACAAAGTTTGCCGTAGCTGGAACGAAGTCTTCGCCTCAAGACCACAACGGCTTCAATATAACTTCGTTTTTAAAAAAATACATCACAGAAGGTTAATAAATTTCGCATGTAAATAGTTCTCTTAAGTCTGGAAGAAAAACATAAAGAGCGTTGCAGTACACGGCATCAATTAATTGTCGTAATTTTTAACCAAATTTTCAAATCACTAACTTTCCATATGAAAGACCAACAACGCGTACTGGTTGACACATGTGCTTCTGAATGTCTTCCTTCCTGGCAAGAAGAAGCGTCTGAAAAATCCCAGTAGTTCCGGATTTTATTTTCTAAAACTAAATCACATCTTGAAGTGAGTTTCTGTGCCATTTGAAGAAATGAAGAATCGTATTGTAAGCTCTGGGTTTGGTCTGTCTGGCATCAAGCGCGCTCTTAATGGTCATTTGCGATGTGAAAGGTCCGCCCCATAATCGCAAAGATGTTCGCTTGTGCTAAGTTCTGCGCAACTCCATTAAGAGGTCGAACGAAACGCTGTGCATTTCGGTTCCAACCGCCTCGAGCTGGTGGAGGGAAACCATTTAGAAAAATCTGACTTTGAAGTAAAGAGCACAATCTCGGGAAATACACCAAAAATACAGATGGCACATTTGGTTTTTGATTTAAAGTATTGCTCACACCTACAGTGCCAAATTAAGGCCCCAGATTTGGACAGATCCCAAAGAAAGTGGTTAAAAATATGTCACATACTTTGCTCTTTTATGCAGAAAGAACACCGATTTTGAAATGTGATCCTATTCACGAAAAATTGACCACGAGTCTTGCAGCATTCCAAACAAACAGACAAAATAGAGATAATTATCTCATCCATTTAGTATCGTCAAGTCTAGAAACGACAGATCTGGATCACATTCTTGATTCAAGATCGATTAGGAAGAAAGGGTACACACGGTGGGCTAATCAATTAGCAAATGACAATAGTTTAATATATCGTCAATCCTGCTGAAGCTTGACATTTTGTGATAATGTTCATTTGTAAATGTCCGCTTTTGAAACCTTCTCGAGTTTCCCCAATTTTCCTGATTTATAAGATCTTTCCATAAATCCTGTATTTGCATGTTAGATTTTTAAAATGTCAAATTTTTACATTTTGTTCTTAGAGTAGCATGCACTTCAACACCTTAATGTACATTATTATCAAGCACATTTTTGGGATTAATGCAGTTCCATGAAGCAAAATTAGGCACTTCTAGGGTTGATACAAAAACGTTTGGCAAAGGTTGTATAGACTTCATGGGGTTAAAATGTTTTCATACAGGGTTAGAAGTCAGCGGTAAGAGTAACGTTAACCCTGATTCGAATCTTTTATTATAACTATTCTTCCTAAATGACTCATTTTGATTGCATTAATTTATATTATTTTTGGTGATCTTCGCTTTTCTTTTTTTCATTGTTAGTTCATTCTGAAAAGACGTGTATGTGGTTTCTGGTTAAGACACGCTAGTGATTATCTCCCTGTGAAGGAGTGCTATCACAGATGGCGTAACCAGCTTAATGTGCCATTTTATAAACAGATTAGGCCGGTGTCAGTGAGCGCCCGGAAAGACTGCTGTCTCCGCTCGGATGATAACTGTCTGCGCTAGCGCATGTTATCGTCAGACTCTCTGGCAGCGTAGTTTGCGCGGGTGAGATACAGGGGAGTAGGAGAACACGGCACAGTAACTGATACAAACAGGCAGCGGGCAATCCTCCTGCCTTACGCGCAACAGTCAACCGGCGAGAAACGTCACTGGCGGCGCCTCAGCGGAGAGATAAAGCGGAGCAAGAAGTAAACGTGGTTGCCGCGAATCTCCGCTCCTGAAGAGAGAGAGAGAGAGAGCCTGTGTTCAGACCGAAGGCGACACGGATGGTGGCAGAAGTAGTTCTAATCTCTCTCTCTCTCTCTCTACTGACGTCATATCTCTCTCTATCTCTCTCTACTGACGTCATATATCTCTCTACTGACGTCATATCTCTCTCTACTATCTCTCTCTCTACTATCTCTCTCTCTCTCTGAAACAGAAGCACATCATGACCTTATACAATTAAAGCCTGGCCGTGTATGAACATACAAAACGGACGGACACGACAATGCACGCAACTCTTTTAAAGAAGAAATGTTGCTACGAGATGGAAATACGCATCTCATACTATCTGCAGCTTGCATAACTGCTCCACATAGCAGTTTTAAAGGTTTTTCTTCATAATTTAAGATAGAATTCCGATAAACATATCCTTTTCAAAAGACATTCTCTGCAGTAGGAGAAAATTATAGAGTCGGACAAATGAATATGACATTGTGACGTTTGTAGGACCCGGAATTTATGGACTTAACCACAATTCTGCTAATAACTGTTCGCTCAGGCGTTAAGAAGCTGAATATAACTCATCACCATGGTAAAGTTATTTACTATCTACTCTATTTGTCGCAGATTATTTACTGTCTGCCTCTTTCGTTGACAAAGGAACGGAGAAGTGTATAAAATCTTTATTTATAAGATTAATAACAAAAAAAACTAATAAGACCATACCTTTTATTTATTACTTTTTTAAATACCCCATAAAACCTGACCATGGGAGCGTCAAATCACAGCGACATTTCCAATAAAGAAACTTCAAGAAGAATGAAATTCACCGAGGCACTCATGCTCGTCTGGCGTCACCTGATCTCCTTTATCTTCCACCCCATCCGAAAAAGCAGCCCACCCATGGCTACATGCCACCTGCGCAAAACGTTTTATTACCCACAGTAAATAGGTTCCACCGTAACCCGACTGTATGCAGAAATTAGACGTAATTTTTTTTTTTTATGGACATGACGCTAACCGAACTTAAATGGCAGCGCAAAAAGGTATAACCAATTAAACAATTTCACGGGCAGATCTTGAAAGAGGTGTGTTTCTGGCGGTTACGGTCGGGCGACAGTGAATGACGACAGAATGT
Source organism: Nautilus pompilius (assembly GCA_018389105.1). Taxonomy (NCBI): domain Eukaryota; kingdom Metazoa; phylum Mollusca; class Cephalopoda; order Nautilida; family Nautilidae; genus Nautilus; species Nautilus pompilius. The sequence continues at coordinate 616,084 of JACATO010000118.1, forward strand.
GATGCTGGTGAAGTAAAAAGGGCATTATTTCCCCTTTTTTTAAAATACCTTTACAGAAGAGAGGGGGGTGGATAACACCGCCAAGTCGGTAGTCGTCTTTCGTTCCTTTGTCTGAGCTAATAGTGGACGACTGCTGTCACTCAAACCAACCGCTACCTCTTTATGCACGTCCTCGGTTATCTTTGACGAGTGTCTTTGGCGCATTAGTTTACGAAAATTACTATTCAAAGTGTCTGTAAAGACACTTTTTCAGTGTTACCCTGAATAGACGGTCCGATTAAGTGACGTCAGAAATTGCATTGTTATTGCCATCCGTATTTGCGTTGTTCGTTCAAAATACGTCTTTGGAAAGGAAAACCTGTTCAGTTTTTACGAAGTATGGAATAATGGCGTGAATTTGTCTCTTCTGTCTTTTGAAGCAGAAGGAATCCCGTAACCTTAATTTTTTTTTAATTTAAAACTGATAATTCTCCCTCATGTTGTGAGAGTATCTCATCCAAAGACGAGCATGTGCCACTTATTTGGGCATTTAAATCTTTGCAAGGCGTTATGTGCTAATAACCGAAAGTGATCTGATTTATAACTGCCATATTCAAATTTACCTACGATTTTCACAAAGGATTCTCCATCTCGAAATGTAATAAAAGTTTTGTGACGTGTAAAGTTTACTGTAGACCGTGACCAGATGTTTATTTAACTTAGCGCAGCCAGGTGAAGGCTTTCGATTCTTGCCATTCTATTGGAAGTTTGCGTTTATGGTCAGAACTTTTGTGGCAAATTCTTCAGACGAATTTCCTGTTAAACGCTTCCTCTTTTTCTGAAAGCGCCGCCGAATCTGCTGCCCTTTGCGTAGGGGAAACTGAATGTGACGTAAGAAGAGTTTAGAGAGAAAAAACCCTCAAAACTCTAGGCTGTCGACCTTAATTTTAACAATAAAAGGTCGTGTGCTTCTCTGGTTAAGGAGATTGCAGATATCTTCCTTGATCACGAGATGACGGACGGTTGTACTGAGCGGGGCCACGAATGAAGGTCTCTGCTAGAAATTCTGGTGCTCGGATGTAGCAAGTTATTAGCTTATATAATTGTGATAAGAAGTGGTATAAAAGTAAGCATTGCTTATAAGAGAACGTTATTAAAATTAAAATATTACATACCAAAAAAACGTGCAACCTGTAATATTTCCCTATATATGAAATTATAGTATTTCCTATATACATGAAAACTGTCGCCGTTACATAAACGTGGACATGATAATTTCAACAGCAAAAACAAAATAGAACATTTAATATTGTTCAGTGTTATTGTGAATGGCGAAACGCTATGATCTTAGGTTCCTTGTAAATCGACGAAGAGTCTTTCGATGAGACAACAAGATTTGACCATACTTACGACTCCAACAGACATCGGTGCACCGGGCGAGAAATATAAGCAGTGCGGACAAGTATTACTTATCACGATAGATATACTGGACGCGGCATGTTTCCACCAGAAAGGGAGATAAACTATCTGGTGGGGCTGCCAGAACACGTGTCGAGATTACCGTCGCAACAGCTGACTTGAGCCAACCACGCGTGAAAACACGAGACTTGTGGTGCACCGGTCTCGGGTCACGCGGTACCCGAAGTCTCTCTCCTTCTCTCTCTTTCTCTTTCTCGCAGGAACTGTCAGGCGTGCGTGTTTTGTTTTCGACGAGCAGCTGACCCTCTGAGATATATATAAATATATATATATATATATATATATATATATATATATATTATATATCTATATATATATAAACACGTGCCATTCCTCCCCCTGATGAATAACATTTTTGTTTTCCGCTGCAGCGAAAATGAATGAAGTTTGTAATTAATGAGACGTTGCGCTACAGACTGCCGTCTTCCCGGCGAACAGTGGAGAGGGAAGTGAAGAACCCGCTCTGCGTAGCGACATCTACCATAGAATGAAAAAATGACTGCTTCTGAAAACCCGATACATTTGCTCTCAACACTTCCGATTTCCTGTTGTTAATTCGGACGTTTTCATATAGATTTTGATTTCCCTTCTTTCTGTTGTTCTCGATGCGTTCCCATTTCTGTTTGTAGTCGACTTCTTTCGCCTTTCTCCTCCTCCCTCTCTCCCCCGTTTTGTTTCCTGGTCTTGTTTAACAAACCGACCCCAACATTAAAAAAAAAAATTAATAATTACCCTGGTCACGCACCACCACCAGGAACCCTAATAAAACATTCGCGTATTTCAAGGTCCTTTATTTTGCCACTCAGAACCTCCTCCAGTCCCGGAATAAATTAAACCGTCGAAAAAATAAATAAATAAAAATACCAAGTCAAGATGCGAACGCTCAGAGGAAACATGGTTCATCCGTTTTAGTAGAGTTAACCTTCTGCGAGACTCTGACAGGAGGACAACCTTGAGGAACCCAGGCTGATACCGCAGACTCTCTCTTGCCTCACAAGTGGCCATACTTTCGAAAAACTATTACACATCATCAGATTCTCAGCACAAGTCTTGGTATCTTGAATACAAATAAAATTATATTTATCGGCCCTTTGTTTCCTATGTCCCAAACTTAGCATCTTTATCATTAAATGGAAGCGAAAACCAAACAATTAGAAAAACGCATCGAAAGTTTCTGTCTGAAAGAGATGACAGAACAATCACTCGTAACAACTCCTCATTGATTAAATAATCTGTGCCACAATCGTCAGTTACCATTAACACTTAAAACTTAGAGGTTCCAAATTTGTAATCAACATCCTATAATGTACTAAATGCTTCACTGGAATTCAAGTAAATAGCAGTCATTTCAGTTTGCACCACAATCCTATTATTATTATTATTATTATTATTATTATTATTATTATTATTATTATTATTATTATTATTATTATTATTATTATTATTATTATTATTATTATTATTATTATTATTATTATTATATTATTATTATTTTATTATTATTATTATTATATTATTATTATTATATTATTATTATTATTATTATTATTATTATTATTATTATTATTATTATTATTATTATTATTATGGAGTACTAAGAAAACGGTGTCTTCTGAAGTGGCACTATAACTACCGTTAGCACCAATATAATTCGTTTTATTTGCCTGTTGGTATATAAAAATTACGGGTTTTCATTTTCACTCCACTTTAGAAATCATTCTCGCGAGGTTTCCATTCCACGAATAACGAGATTTTCGTTATTAATTAAATCCATTTTTTTTTAAGTATAGCAGTAACAAGCTTCCTGGTGTTGCAGTTATTGTGGCTATTTTAGCTACCCGACCGTCTTTGATTTTCTGTCTGATGAAAGCTAAATCCTACCCTGCACCTATCCTTAAGGTTCGAAACAAGGAGCTGGCCGCTATAGCACGAGGACTTTTAATATACCGCAATGCTGAGGAATGTCCGGTTCTTAGATGGGACTAGGAAGATCCGAGATAGCGAAAAGAAAAGGAATGAGATTTCTATCCTAGCATTGGAAACTGCATAGCCAGAGCAGACGATCCGGCGACCAACCCCACGCGACGGCAGTAATCTGCTTATCCGTATTTCTGATGATCCACTGAGGGCAGGTTCTGTTTTAGTAAACACTAAATTACCCATCACAATATGTCAAAGTTCAATGTTTTTGTTGTTGTTTGGTATTCATGATTATTCTGATTTCTTTTAGCTTCAAAAAAGAAACAAATTTCGCTTTGTTGCTAGGTCTCAAGTTCTTTTACATCCTGAACAGGCGCGGTCAGGGTGACTGGATTTAGTTAGAATAGACTTTAACTGCCTCCTACATCACTCGACGGCTGTTTAAAAGAAAGAAAATATATCGCTTCAACTATTTCAAGGTCTTTGGTTTATTTACCCCGATCCCCTTACTACTAGAGGCCATAAATACAAAATGTACAACAAGAAAAAAATAATAAATTCTTGGTAACAAAATTTCAAATCAAAGAAATAAATTGTAACCTATGTTAACAGTGACAAGTTGAATAAATTTTAAAATCTTATTGAGAAACTTATCTTTCCTTCTATGGTTTGCTGACTTACTTCGGCAGAAATATAATCGCTAAAGTAATTATATTTATAATAATACTAATAATAATAATATAATATAATAATAATAATAATAATAATAATAATAATAATAATATAATAATAATAATCACGCTGAGGTAAAAATCAATAACGATAAATAGGTCAAAGGAAGCGCGTGTCACAGGTGACGTCAGCCGGTCAAGCGTCAAGATGGCGGTCGAGGAAAGTCTAAACCTTTCTCCGCTTAAAGACAGCGAGCAAACTTCCTTTTATTCGGTTGAGGAAGAAGCACTTAAGGCAGACAAAAGCGTCGTGTTTATCTTTACCGGCGGTTGCCGTTTCCTGGTAACACAATACCACTTCCTAAAGGACAGCACATGTGACTATTAGTCGGGATACATGCAGCCATTGCCGGGGTATGTTATGCGAGAAATCAGAATTGCGCTGCCAGTTACTTAATTCATAATCAAATCTTTTCTCTCCCCCCCAAGTCTTCCTTCTTATTTTCAATATTTACTGAACTAATCGTATTTCTTAACTTTCAAACTTAATTTCTCCAATCTATTTGTCGCCACGCTTTAGTTGCAGTCGGAATTGCCTCCCCTGACATTCTTTAATTGGTTTTTTTTCCCTCTTCAGTTTTTATCTCATCTTTGCGACCGAAAATTTTTTTTATTTCGACAATGATCTCGTCTACAACTAAAAGTCGCACCTAATTAACAAGAATATACTCTACTCTTTTTATCCCTCTTTAGTCCTTTTCGGAAATTGTACTTAGCTACTTTCTATTTGAAACTCTCTGATGAACTGCGGGCTTAAGAATCAAATTTTTGTTGGGGGTTTTAAGTGTTAATAATTTGTAAAAAATTCATTTTTCTCTGTGTGTTCTTTTCGGTTTTATTTACAGGTGATCTAGAAATATTAATACTAGAGAGAGACGAACGACGTTTAATTTTATACTCTCTACTTTTTTCCCTTCATCTTTTCAAAAATCTTTAGCCTCCTCTCACGATTGCTTTTATTTCGCTTTACTTTAAAGCTTATATTTGTATTTGGGTTTATTCTTTTCCTCTTTATGTACACGCTTTTATACTGTTTTTTACATTCAGTTGTTGTTTCCTTTCCTTGGATCTTTCATTGGTTATTATACATTTTTAATTTTCCCGTCCTCTTTTTTTTTTTTTTTGCTTTAATTCTTTTATTTACATTTACATATTTTTTTTTAGTTTACATTTTACCGTTTTGTCGTTTTAAACTTTAACTGGAAGGGATAGCATATACTTTGTCGCAGAGCGCGAGACTTCTGGCAACTGGGTACCTTCTTGACGTCGAAGCACTCCATTACCGTCAATATTAGTCACTACATTCCTGCTCTTTTTCAACCGGTCAGAGACTTCTTAACGATGTCTCGGTTTGAAAACTGGGCACTGATCTATTCTGCAATGCAGTGCCCCTAACTGACGATTAATTTATAGCAAAACGTTCCGGTTATCTCTTGTCTAGTAAACAGTTAAGTAGTGTAGAAGAGACGTACTTCCAAATTCAAAATGGAGTAATTCGGTAGAAGTTTAGAAGGGGGATAACTCCGACCTGAAGGTAATCCAAACATCGAAATTCAAAGCGAAATAATGTTGGAAACTTGCTTTCTTAGCTAAAAGTATTTTTATTTAAAAAAAAAAGGAATTAAGTTACGAAATTTTAAACAGCAAATATAAATAACATATAGATAGCAGATATTTTCCAAAACATTTCTCTTACAATAAACCGCAAAAAATGAAATTTATTACAGAGTTTCGATGAAATTATCCCTTGTAGTTAGAATGTAAGAAAACAAAAGGTAAGTGCTTTGTGAATAAGTAGCTAAAAATCAATGCGCTGAAGGTCCTGCTAAGATTATAAAACTCCGTGACCTTAAGAGAAAACTGGTAGAACATTAGGTGCAAGTTGTTCCATTCAGGGGAAAAAGAAAGCAAAGATGATGAACATTTAGGTAAACGAAAATTATTTGTGTCGATAATCAATACAAATGCAGTAATGCCGACCTTAGATAATTATTATAATGTTAGTAATTACAAAAAATTTTTTTGATAGATTTTTACAGAATCGTCTTTAAATCGTAACTGTAATACTTTTTTGGTAGCTATCTATTGTAAAATGCTAGGAGAAAGGGTTGTTGGCTTCTGTTTTTTTAATTACTAATTTTTATTCATTACTATTTTCGTTTTTCCGGAGGAATTAGATAAGGATATTAACTTTAGCACGATGCTTCTAGCTACCATTTCACACGACACTAGCGTTTTTGATGCATAAGAGTTGTCTCCTTTTGACACCTGTCTAATTGGTCGGTCGACTAAAGCGCCACCAATTGTCTTCTTTCTCCCCCTTCTTTTTAACATGCTTTTAAGTATCTTCACTAAGATTTCAATTCTTTGTGTCGCGTCATGGGATCGAAAACACTTCATTTTTTCTTGTTCCGAATTACATAACACTGTATAACATCAAACGTACCAAGATTATTCTCTCTCTCTCTCTCTCTCTCTCTCTCTCTCTCTCTCTCTCTCTCTCTCTCTCTCTCTCTCTCCGATGCACTTTTAAAAACTCCCAGCAAAATTCATCGTCTTGGACGCTTAACATAAAACAGAACACCTGCAGAATGCCATGATCTTAGAATGAAACGTAATATAAGAGACAGTTAATTTATGAAAACGAGCGGTCGAACCTTCTATAGCCTTTATTTTCCACGACATTAAAGATCCTACCTAAATCTTTCAATTTCTTTTTGCCTCTTTGCTTCTTCCCTTTAATAGAAGGCAACGCCCTCTGTTATTTTTAACCGATTTCAATTTCACGCCTATTAGAGCTAGGCAAATATATTAACTCCGATGTAGCACGTTTTAATTTATAAAGACTCCCTGACCGCAACTTCTTAGGTATGCTAATTAACAAATAATCGAATAAGTACCCCCCCCATACACACAGTGACAACTATCATCAGCGTGAATAGAGACATACATATATATTCTGCATGAGAACGGCCAGTTACTGTAATTGGCCAACATTTGTATAAAGTCCCAAAATACAATTTATATATTATATTTGCATGGCTTTAAATATAAAGAATGTCATTAGAATGCCAAATAAGGATTCTTTGTTCTTTAGGCCGGTCATTACGAATTAAAAAGGATGACTTTTCGTCTAGTAAAGACATAGCCAACGAAGACAGATCAAATCAACAATTGGCTGGAGAACAATTAACGAGACGGATATAAATCAACAACGGTGTACATAGTAACGAAACCCAAAATGGACAGATTTATTTATATATATTCTACATTAAGGTGATATTCGCGGAGACAGCCAAAAAATTATAAACATTTTAGTGAGAAATACGATTAACATAGACCAAAGTGCGACATGCATATGCATTTTTTTTCAAGATTATTATGATTAGCGTAAATAGGTAAATAGTAGCAACGTATTAGTGTGAGTAGAAGTGTTATTTTAACAAAGGTGACCAACTTGGCCAATCATAACCTTTCCTTTAAAAGTAGCATTTTTAAAAAAATTAATGGTTATTTACTCGGAAATTGTTGACAAATAGCTTGTGCTTAAAATCTTCAGAATTATCGTGTCGAAAGTAAACGAAAATATCGTTAGGTCTTCGTTGATCTAAATGAGAGCAGAGGGCACTGCGACAGATAAAATGTGATCGCGATGTTTTCAAACAGGTATTTTTCATGTGTATTACGTGCATATTTCATTTAGTTTGTCTATTTTTTTCAGGAACTGTTTACCGATTCTTCCGGAAGTGGAGAAGACATAACAAAACATGAAAAGATAATAATTGATAGAAACCCATTGTAATCTGAACATCAGCCCAGGTGATACTGTCCTTCCATGTCACATAATAGCGGGTTATTTTCTTCCTATAATTATGTAAAAGAGAGTAAAAGGAAAGCTGATTTGGGAGAGTATTAAGTAATATTAACTGCAGATAAAAGAGAAATACGAAGCAACCTCCATGATATCATTGAATCACTATGGTCGTGACAGTCATATGATATGTGCAACCAACAAAGCTGCTTAGAACATTACTGGAATCTATAAGTAAATTTTGCACATAGATTTATGGCCAATGTACGAAGTTACGTGAATGAAATATGCACGGAATTATGGGAGCTGTACAAAATAATGTAAATGGAAGTTTTATCTCAGCAAAATAATTTTGGTAAATTTATTTTTTCTTTTTTTACAATCACTGCAACGCCTTGATTGTTAAGTTTACTAAATGTACATTAAACGTAGCTAAATGCACGATGGATTATCCCACCAGAATACAGTCCAGCGGATAAGAGCGTAGTACCCAGTTGTTTATTGATAAGGTACAAAAAAAGAAGAAACAAAAGAGTGCAATCCGCAGTCAGGGCACCGGATATCATAGATAAAACACCTTAAGACGATCGGAGATCATGCCGTTCGAACGTTGCGGGAAAAGCAACCAAGATGAGGAGAACATTCCGACATCAATTTGTAATAGCCTTAGGTGGCAGGGGCGGGCACCACGTGACCGTAATGAAGAATCTCTCGTACTCATTTCACATTTGTCCCTAATGATAGAGTCAGCTGTAGTAATACCGACACAGGTAAAAACTCAGCCGCGTTTCGATAATTAATTCACCGGGGAAACTAAGAACGCTATCGCTAACAAAACCGTTCTCAGATTTCTAGGGTGGTGGGGAGACGTTGTAAAGGAGTTTTTTTTTTGAAAGTATAAAGTTGGTCGAATCTCTCTGAGGACTGGGGCGGTATCGGGTTTACAAATAAGCTTCTGAAACTTAGACTGTGCGCGCGATTGGGCTGACTGCTGCCTCATCCATACGGAGTCTCTATAACGCAAACATGAAAATAAAGATACCCAGAGACATTTAAACAAAAGTGTAAATGAAGCCTGGCAGGAGGAAATAAGCGAGCGGTGGAGTTTTCAAAACAAGTGCAGGAAAAAAAAAAGTCAAAGATGACGAGAGAAGTTTCTGACATTTTCATCGGGTTTGGGGGGAGGAGGAGGCTTGTTGGAGATATCACGCGGAGATAAGACGGTATTTCTGCTCCTTTCGCAAACGCCGGATCTGTGGTTGGTCGATCGCAATCGAATCCCAACTACGCTGGTGACATCTGTCGATGAAAACATCTTCTACAATAATATCCGCTGCTGCTACTAATACACTAATAATAAAATCACTATTAACTAGGTATTGCGAAACACATCCGGCTAAAAACGCCACTAAATGATGAAATGTTTTCCTCCCGCTTGATGCATCGGGAATGTTTCGACGAGAACCGCGGTCGGTGGTAACTATCAATTAACCGAACAACGTCTAACCGTTTCTCATCGATCTCTATTGAAAAGTGATCGATAACCAGGTACATCATGCGGTAGAGCCCAATGTTGGTTGTTGTCCCGAGAAGCATACGTCAGCATAACCGGAGCTCTGGCCTGGCAGAAAGAAAAGCGGATGGTGGGTATATTATTAATAAAACTTCCTCCGTTTCTTTGTTTAAAATCTAACCATTTATCCAATAGTGCACAAAACAATAACCATGAAAGTTATTATTCTTTAAAATACAGGGATTGTAAGATTTACATTCCGCCTGACTAGTCGTTCACGCGAGCTGACACAATCAAACTCTCTGTATACTTAACTGAAGGTCTTTAATTCATTTATTATTTTTTTTAAATTTTCAGTATTATTATTTCTAAGCGGATAGCCACAAATTTGCTTATAAAACAATAAAATGTGGCAAGGATGTCTTCCTAATCCCAAAACAGAGGAGGAGATTAGAAACGTTGAAAGATAAAAGAATCTTTGCCCATTAAAGAAATCTAAAACGCTGAAAGTAGTAATAGCTGCGTTAACGATCATCGGTTTCCGCGCAAGAATATCAAGTGTAAAGAAACCGGAAGTTGGAAGAACATCAAAGTTACGTCTTGCACACTTCCGCAGACCGTTAATGTTGGTTTTGAGTTGACATTTGTGGATTTTTTTCTTTTTTTCCCCATGAAGTTATTCCAGAATGGATTCACAATAGAAAACATCTGCTTTCTTCTCACTTTTTTAAAATTTTACTTCCCTGATCTCAGCTGTAAGAGATTTTGATATCTGTTTTCTGGGTTTTTTTTTTTTTTTTTTGGTGGGTTTTGTTTTGTTTTGTTGTTGTTGTGTTGTTGTTGTTTTTCTGTTAAGTAAGCAAACGAGAGAAAAAATTTCCCGAATTTAGAGATAATTCAACGTCAGACTTATGGGAACAAACTAAATGAAACCTGGGCGAATTTGGAATTAATTACTGAACCACCCACTCAGGTTCACACACTCGCACGAGCTCCCAACTCGCCAGGCCCCATTGTTTTTATGTATCTACAAACCAACCAGAATTCAGAAACAACAACAAAACTTAAATTCATCCACTTTAAATTTTAATAACATCCCCATGACCCATCCGTCCAACTCCTAATATTTTGTACTATGGAAAAAGCATTTTCCGAGTTCCCCAACTTTTAGATTGCATTCAAGTTTATAAATAATAATTTTAAAGTTGAAATCAAAGCTAGAAATTTTCTGTCAATCTCTTTGGAAAAACCATCATAATATCGCAGTCTGCCTAACACGGAAAGCGTAAAATACTGATAAAAAACAGATTACACATATAATTTATTTTTTTTTAATGTCACAGTATTTTGAACGTATCACATCTCCTAATTTACTTCAGATAGGTAAATATGTGTACATAGGAAGATGTCGCTAAATTATCCATCCATTAATTGATTTCAAAGAATTCAGGCGGTCTGCTTTGTCCTTCCGAAATTAAGAACCAAGTGAGCACACGGAGAAAAATGGCATTCATCGCCCGAATGTTTACACGTTTTACTATTTTAATACAACGATTCCGAATAACTTTAATTAAAGATCAGTACCGTTTTCATAATCATAATAAAGCCCAGGATTCCTTGAAGTGACAGAGAAGGGAGGGTCTTTTTTTTTTAAATAAAGAAGAAAAATAACGTATTTTCGTGATATTTACATAGCATTCCGAAATAAAGTAGATATATTGTCTCCTGCTTCAAAACTATAGTATCCAAACCAGTAGCCGTGATAATCCGATTAAATTTAATATCCGAACCAGAATCGCCAATAATCTTCACAAATTTAGTAACTGAACAGTTAACCAGCCCTGATATCTCATTAAACGTATTATCCGCAATATCAACCTTAGCAATTCCAATAACTTTAATAATCGGTGCAAGAGAAGTCAATAATCTATACGCCCGGCAGCTTTAATGGCCTATGTTTAGCCTTAACTGTTTTCCCTGATTCATACCGCGAGGATGAATAATGCAAGTAAAAAAATAATAACTCCACCCTGTGTTTTTCTTGTGAAAAACATTTTACTCGTCTTTCATAGAAGAGCTGAGATTGATTAAAAAGAGATAATACTGTAACTCTGCCTCTCGCTTTACTGTTATGGGATAAACTGTCGACAAGAACGAAGAGTTATGAGCTAAGCTGTTCACTGCACTTTTATTTTTTTTAATATCCATTTACGAAATAATTCTCTGAGCAAAACAGTATAGGGAGATTTAGTATCAGATCTCTCGTACGACTATTTATAATCGTCTTGGCCGCTGCAGATGTCACATGATCTTTCAACTCTGTCAAGCCAACGGTGAGTCAGTCATGTGACAATAATTGTGTTCCTTGGAATAGTAGTTTCTAGGTAAGATGTACAGTCAACGGTTACAGCATTGTTAGGTGAATCAAAAATTGCATTACAATAGTCAAATTAGACAAAATCTATCACAACTATTCACATAACGAAGTTGTTGAACACTGGCACTTCGACGACGAGTAGCGACACCTCTCCATAGCTCGGCTAACGACCGGAACGGAAGTAAATGGACAGATGCGGCCGCTGAACTTGGTGTAACGCAGTCAGAAGCATAGTAACTGGAGGGAGTATAAAAGCGCTAGGTACGGATCTGAATGTAGTGTCGTGAGAGAGAGAGAGAGAGGAGAGAGAGAGGAGAGAGAGAGAGAGAGAGAGAGAGAGAGAGACGTGGTAAGGATAAAGGGGCGGATAACCGTTACATTAATTATCTGGTTCGACGTAACCACACTATCTTGCCACATGCCACCCAGAACAAATCGCTGCGAGTCCTCGAGACCCTTATCGCCGACCACACTGTGCGAAATCGGCTACACTGCTAATCTACACGTCCATGCTTTCTCACACCCCTAACATCAGCGTGACTTAGGGTTGACACTGAAATGGATTAGAACCCATTCGCACTTCCTTTGGAAGATTGGAGCCTGGTTGTTTTCTGCGTTGAACGTAAATTCAACCTTCAACCTTCACTTTGCTGTGTTTGGTCCGTTAAGCATTTTGGAGAGAGCCAAACTCAACGTGATGCTGACAGTAACGAGAGAGAGAGAGAGAGAGATCAATTCTTGTGTTTTGAGACAGCAGGAGGAGGGGTGTTGGGGTTTATGACACGTGACAACAAAAATGAATTAATTCTCTTTGAAAGAACTGATACAGATGAGCACCACCACAATTTGGATAATTAAACCTGTTGTTACGCCGTTTGTACGAAATCACGATAATCATCTCGCCCTCATGAACGATAAGGCAAGTGCTCCCTCGTGCAAGAAAAGCCCAAAACCACCTTAAAGAGAAGAAACATCCAGCAGTTACTGTGGGCTGCCTGCTAATTGTCCAGCTGTAACCCCATAGTGCATGTAGGGGAGGGAACTTTCTAGCCGCATTAGACGGCGACCATACACTTTCGGGGGGGATGCTGGAAGCCTGCACTGCCGTAAGTCTGGTGGAGTACGAGACACAGGCTATACCCGCTACGGAAGGTCATGCGACAAAGTTGTGTCGGGGTAGTGACGATTTGTCTGTCCTGATCATGACGTCACTGAATGTATCAACGAAGTCTAAATTTTACGGCCAATTTAAAATTGTTTACAAATGCTTTACCTTCAATAAATCCGTACACTTTATATCACAATATCCTCATGATGTCTTCTAAATCAATGTGTCCGTCTTTTCAGATTACTAATGTGTATGCCTAAAAATGTGGAAAGAAGCAAACATTTTCTCTTTATGCCTTCCCCGACACAACATCGCAAACAAGAATACATCGGTAGTTGGCCTTTGTCTTTAGATCCGGAGTCACTACTGTAAACCGAGGTTTACTACTCACATCATCTTTATAAAACAATAGGTAACTTCTGTCTGTATACATCCTTCGTTTGTTTATAATAGGCGATAAAGCAGCCCTGTGGGGGGGGGAAACGAAAAAAGAAGGTGGCAATTTTCAGGAATCCGATGCTCGCCTTTCCGCATTTCATTTTTTTATGCTTCTTTACAGAGTATTCCTCTCGCGGGCAGTCTAAAGGTATTTCCGCCGGACGTCTTGTCGCCACAGGTCTCTTAGAAATTTAAATAAAGACGATCAGAATTTCTCTGATGAGAATAAAAGTATAGATCCAGTCGACAGAGTTGGGTTATTTTTAATTACTTCAGGTTAGTTATTTACAAGAAGGAAGGAAGATGCAAGGGGGTTCACCCGGGAAGACAAAGGGCCGTCAAACCGTCAATACGATTGTTGCTTTCACCACTAATTGCATTCGCCTGTCGTCTATTCCCCATCATAAACATTTCTATTATTAAAAGAAATATTTTCTGATATCTAATCTTAGCTGCATTGCGACTATGATTCTAGCTTTTACATATTAAAAGTCACTTTAAAAAAAATAAATTCTGATGCGAAACTATTTCGGATACAAATCCCAAAACAGTATTTTTCATTGTTTTTTCATCAACAACTTTTTCTCTTCCTTGCTCGATGTTTAATATAACTGGGCTCACAGCATATCAGCCATTTTCATAGCAACTAAAACTAATTGAAAGTTTTCATAACTTTGCCACGTCATCAGCAGTTACCTCCCTTGAATTTATCAACACCATTCGCAGAAAGTATATATAACTAAACGTCTTTGCTTCGCAAAGTTCACTTCTATAAAAAATTGCGTTGGCAACAAGATTTCAAAAGTGAATATATATATAAAGAGAGAAAGATGAAATTAAAATATCTTAAAACCAATTTAGTTCCTAATATCGGGAGTAACAAATGCGAGAAATATACGATTTTACCTAAGTATATTAATTATGATCAAATATTTTAATTACTGTTCCTTCTTGAGATTAAATTTCGATTCTGTCCTGCGATTAGACGTATCGTTTCCGTGCCGGCCAAGGTAAAAATATTTCGTACCGGAAACTGGTGATCTAAAATAGATATTGCATGCCAAATAAAATTAATTAAAAACAAACTCCTAGGAACTGGCTGTATATAGAAACGAGTTCCAGATACTGGTTATCTATTTATTCATTTTTTAGTTGATATGTATAAAGATTTCTTTTCATTACAAAGATAATAATTATAAAAGAAATAATAGTAATAAATTTTGTAATAGAGAAGACAAAGATTTGAACTGTCATGTTTTTCACAGACCTGTCTCAGAGGAGATAAATGAAACATCTGTTTTTAATATTTCACCCCACCCACACACCCCACATACACACCTTTATTTAAATGAGCAAAAATGTAATATCTGTTTGTGTAACGGGAGAATAATATCCTGTGATAAAATTAAAGAGAAATATAATGATTTGCACTTTCATTCGTCCATAATCAGATAATAAGGTACCAAAAAAAATACATATATAAGAGGCAGAGGATACCTTTCAGTGTAAATTGTATTAAAAGTGAAAGCAGAAAGGAGGCTATCATAAGGACCAACGCCACAATTTAAGAAATACTAATCAACACCTAGAGCATCTTTGTTTACTTTCGAGAAAGAAAAGCAAAATTTAGAAAAAGGGTGGAAAATGCATTGGGTTGTCAAAGCACGGATAGATTATACCAAGCAAAGGAAGAAATTATGCAAATTTTAAAGAGAAGAACAGAAAATCTTAATTAAATAATGGCTACTCAAGAATACATTTTAAATTTAATTAATTTTTTAACTTATTTCATTATTCAGTTAACCATACCCACCTCTTTTACATTAGCTAGTAATCATTACAACGCTGTTTTTTGAAGCAGTTTACAAAAGTGTTTGTAATTTCATAAATAATTCATTTGTTAGTATTGTTAATAGTAGTATAGCTATAGAGTAAGTTGAGGAATCCACAGGGATTAGTTGTTACAGAAGTAAATTGACATCACTAGTCATTCTTAATCAAACGTATAGACGAAGCTATAATCGACGTCATGTGATATTACGTGTAGACGAGGCTATAATCGACGTCATGTGATTACGTGTAGATGAAGCTATAATCGACGTCATGTGATTACGTGAGACGAGGCTATAATAGGATAGCTCATATATACGTTTAATTAGGAATTACTGATGACGTCACAACTTACTCCTGTAACAAATAGTTCCGGTGGTCTCCCCTGATGAACGCTTCCAATGACAATTAAATTCGTCCATTACTTTTATAATAAGCATTATTGTAGGAATAAACCGTAGAGTTCCTGGTGCTAGCAGAAGTTCATTCAACGAATTAAGTAAGTTATTTTTACTTTTTTCGCTTAAAAATCTGTGAACAGGAAAATGTTTATTTCTGTGAGATCATGGAGCCTATACGTATATAGTAAATTAAAAGTAATGGTTTATAAAGTTTCAACTTAGTATCAACTGAGTAAAAATACGCGCATCCCTTTTTTCACTGCGCGCGCGCCAGTTATCCTCGATTTGTTAATACCTTACATCCGGTTTGTTTTGCAAAGGTTTCTCAAAATAATCTGGTAGCCCAACATCTGGTACAGTCTAGAAGCGCTCAGTTATTTTAGCAGTGAGAACAACGCATAGAGGCTGAAAAAAACCGCGTAATTTCTACTCACGGCTATAATGTTAACCAAGTTTTGTTTGTTTTTTTCATGAACACCGATACAACAGACAGGAAATACGTAAACACCATCGTGTAAACACTAAGCAGAAATCGGGTTTTATACAGTTATTACTTACGCAATCTTCGTGCGATAACAAAAAATAATTCTTTTTCTTTTTTCGTTTTAATGCAATATTTTCGTTTTTGTTGTTCGCCTCACCCGTTAACAAGAAATATCAGAAGGGACTCATAGTTAAGGATTACTAAGCTGAATGCAAGGTTTCAGTGTGATAGCGACAGAACAGATTGTCGATGGCGGTTGCTGAGGATGCACATCGTTCAAGAGCTGAGTAGACGAATATTTCCTTTTCGTGTTAGTTCTACAGCTTCTTTACACCCCCACTGCTTCTAATAAAGTACAACAACTATAAAAGAAAATATAAAGAAGATATTATCTCTTTTAACAGTTGTGAGAGAGAGAGAGAGAGAGAGAGAGAGAGAGAGAGAGGATGATGATAAGGGATGATGATGATGATGTTAGGTTTCTGTTTTAAACAGACAAGGTTCGGGCTTTAGTTTTTGTGGAAATTTGTTTGGGCGTTGTGTTTCCAAAAGAAGGAATTCGGGCTCCTGCTGCCTGAAAGAGGGGGTTACAGGAAAGGTTTTCGAGAGATTACAATTAAGGGTTTTAAGGGGTTTTCGCTGAGAGACATTTAAGTGTGTTACTAGTGGAAAGAGACAAAGACGCATTCTTCCAAATGTCTACGACTCTTTTCCCCAAAGCAACATCTTTTTTTTTCCCACGATGAATACGCACCAACCGGCTCATTCGAATCTTTGTCAACGAATCTGACCCGTCTGAACAACAAAGCAACCGTCGGCCATAACCGCAGTACTACTGTGACAAGGAAGCCTTGTAGTCGAAATAAGAACGAGGGTGGGAGGTTGGGTTGATAGCCTGCCTACCTGGTTGTTGGGCGCTATTCACTTCACTAAACCAAAGCTGTAAGGTAATATTACAAAGCTGGCTTTATAAACTAATTCGTCACACTTCAAGAGAAAATAAATTAATGTGAAGACTCAAATCTTTTGTCAGATACGACAGTAATTCGCCCAGCCAATTAATCAACCTCCTCCCGCCTGGATGATTCATCAAAACTATTTTTGTGATATATATATATATAAGCTCGCAAAGTTTTTGTATATCTTTTCGTTTTCATGGTTCACTTATCAAAAATCTATATATTTTTTCTAAAGCCTAGTACGATGCTCACTTGAAGTTGTTTTTTTTTTTTAATAATATACCATCTGAACATAGTCCGAGAGAAATAATGCAAGCGTATTAGCAAAGAAAGAAAAGGCCTTTGCAACGAAATCACGTCTGATAACAGCAGACTTGCCCGTTAATGGCTAGAAGTTGGCTTTCAACCAGCAGTGTTTTACCACACGGCAGGGCAGATTTATTAGGGAAGTTCCGCCAAAATGGTATCCGGCCCAGTTCCAATTTAATAATAATAATATTAAGGTCACTTAATCAACACTGCTTACAAAGATTACGCAAGAAAATAAATCCGATAACTTAATTGTGAGATGTGGCAATTAAAAAAAAACACAACGTGTACGCTATGAGCTGACTGACAAGCTCCTCGGAATTTGAGAATAGGAAATGGGGACGACCATGGATCGAAGAATCGAAGACTCAACGCTAATAAAATGTCCGTATATTTTAGGTGAAATTGGTCATTAAAAAAATATGGGTAATTTTAAAAAATAAAAGAAATTCTCTCTTCACGATTTATCGTTGCTTTTGAATTTCAGCAAACTGAAATCGTCTTGTGATCTATCAGATTTCTTTTATAGAAAAACGTGGGAAAAAATGTTTATTAAACGAGATATTTTGTAGTAACAGCACCTCCGTCGTTAATTCGTTGCTTACTCTTTCAAATAGTACCTTAGACGGACGAACAAGCTAATTCGCCGTTTTATGCGAATTCCATCGAGATGATCGACTTACCTGTCCGGCAACCAAGACAATTTACGAAATAAGACTCCACTGATGCTTGGAAAATGACAAAAACAACGATACGTATTCTTTTAAAGGGACGTATTGTATAAATGAAGAACTTTTAAAGTTATACATTTGGGTTTTACTGATGATATTGCTTTAAAAGTTCTAATCTCTAACTTCAACCGGACAACTCCACGATTGCATGGAGTCAGTAGTTCAACTTTACCGTTAGATGAACTTACTGCTTTCATTATTTAACTATTGCTGATAATTTTTAAGGGGAGGATTAATGCTTCCAATATAATGTAGAATAATTGCAGCAATTGGCCAGTAATAATAATGTAGAAAAACCGCAACATCATGGATCATAAGTTAGAGAGTTACATACAAGTCAGTTTCACAATGCAAATGTCGGTCGGGCTGAATAAATATCTATGGCTTGTCGTCAATACTGTAGTCACCTGACGGTAGCTGCTTTTTTACCTTTTATTTTACCGCCTTGTTTATGTATTAGTGTTTCACCTACCTATGGAATAGTTTGCAAAAATTAAATTTGTTGCGACTTTTAAATGTGCTCAAGCATCCCGGTATAAGCAAATCTTTTGTCTCAAGGTCGTGCGCGAACTATTCAATTACACTTCGGTTTCTTTTAAAGCCAACATTGCAATGTACTTTCTAATATCATAGTGGTTAGCTATGGTAAATTCCTCGCATAGCTCATAAACTACCAAGGTGAATGGCTTGTTTATGCGTTAAAGTCTATGTTTCATCTTGAAATCAACGGTTCACTTAAAAAATAGAATAGGGTATTTCAATTGATATTTGTTGTATTAACCGTGGGAATGTTAGTTTAGGCACAAAGCTAACCATTTCATCGTATATGTTAAAAGAGAGAAAAAAATTGTCTGTGGCATTCATTACTTATTATATTTACTATGGTTTCCATCAATAGATGTCGGGCCTTTCTCTTCTCTGGTGACATGACAATAATGCATTTATCTCTGTGCGCATCCATACTGTGTAGAAATCTATTCATATCTGGCTCGGTCATATCCGATATGTTTTTTAAAGAACTTAATTGGAGACTTTAGAGAAAAGGTCGAACTGTAACCAGGGTGGAGTACCTTTTCGGATAACTATTTCAAATTTTTGTTCACAGAAGTAGGCCCCTTCCATGGTCTGTTTAGGAACAACAAATATTTGTTCTGAACGTGAAATAATTATCGACTATTGTTATGATTTAAAGGTCGAATGTTGAAAGATCTTAATCGACTGCTGAGCAGTGGTCAGAAAAGGGGAACCAGAAGAAAAGTGTCACTTCTAATATCCCGGTAACAATTAGATGTCAGAGGGGGAGGGAGTATAGTGGCAGGGGGAAGAGGCACATTTATTATTATTTTTTTTAATACTGTAAAAAAAAAGTCGTAAACAACGGAACTGTAGCTCCGTGAAGTATCAGCTTAAGGAAAAATTTCCTTTTAATTTTGCTGGTTTTATATTCACAGCCTCATTGTGTTTACTCTCTCTCTCTCTCTTGTGATTATTCCATTTTCTTTCATTACATCAAACAGGACCTTTTTTGTTGTTTGTATCGTACACTTTGAAAAACTTCCGCACTATAACGTAATTGTTCCTCTTACAGATCTAAAACAAAACTATGAGCGATATTCCACGGTGTACGATTTGCATATTAACTATTAACAGCTAAGCTTTATGAGAACAACAACACGCTCACGATTCAAATAAACTAATGTGAATAATTAACAAAGGAATGCACACAAGACAAAACAAGCACCAATCGAAAAATTTTGGAAATAGTTAAACTAATTAGCACCTGTTGGTGACTAAATCAAACAGTCTACGACAATTTTATGCGATAAATAATGAAACAGTTTTTACTGCTGATTTGGATTTTTTTTTTAAATTACAAGGATTTATGGTGTTTAAGATGTTAACATAAAAAGTGCGACATTTACAACAACAGGACTTATGTTTCTTTTGTATTTATTGTTAATAAAAATGTAAGGCAGGTATTTTTAAAAGTCATAGAAATATTTGTTTATCTTTTGAACTTCGGAAAATTCTGTTACAACTTTTTTTTTTCCATTTTAAATTTAAAGAGATATATAGATAGTAATAGATACACCAGCTGGTCACTTTATTGGGACCAATAATTGGGGATTCTTTTGCCTGGATAAAACGCACGAAACAATGTGACAAACAATCCAAAAGGTCTTGGAAGATGTCTTGACGGATATTTTACCATTCGGTCATTAATATTGAATGAAATGTGTATAGAACGAGGTTGGAGAGGATCGTGATGGTGAATGTTTTTTTTTTTCAAATTCAACTCACACGGAATGAGACCGGGGATTGTGTACTGGTCATTGGAGATGCCTGAAATTTCCTCAAACCATGAACGCAATACCGGCAGAGGTCAGGCGTGTCTAGACTAACGCCAGTTCTTCATGATCAAATTTCCACGTACAGCACACGAGGCATCTTTCCATGTTGGTCAACTGACCAATAATTGACCCAATGATCACTTACAACTATATTTTGTTTGTTGCTACGTTCTTTGCGAGGCACGGATGGAGGTGAATGTAAATTTCCCCAAAATGAATGCTTCTGTCAGTTGGTCTGTGGTTTGATGACGGTTGTTGTTTACCATCCTGCCTGACTGCTTTTCTTCTCTTCCTGACGCTACGCGTTCGCGGCGGCAATTTCCTCTCACAGCAGACAGTTCCTTCATCTTTTGCCATTGCTGATAAACTTGGATTCCCGATGTCTTGTAAAAGCCTACCAACAAAACTTCCTGGTTACTGTAACGCCTGTTAAACATGACTCTTTCGAACGCATGATGTCTTTGCCTTCCCCCCACAACTGTTAGATTGACTGTAAATATGCTTGTCTAAGTCATATATAGTACTGCAGTACATGTAGCCAACCTAGTTTGCATCTGCAGTTTATATCAGGCCCAGAAATTGAAAAAAAAATGCAAATAAAACGTGATAGAATCGCATCTCATGTGTAAAAATGGAATGCTCCATAGTAAGTCATGCGTTGATATAGTACTTCATGGTTGGTTGCATGCAAACAATTAGAAAGTTCTACAACTACAGAAAGACTATGAAAGAATGGGTAGTGATATCATCGTAGTGTGGTGAACACTATGGATTTTGGGAACGAAACATCACTTGAAAAGCACATAGAAATCAATGTCTTAGCTATTGAAATCTACTCCACACGGAAGATTGCGACCACAACACCATCTTTCAGAAGGACGTGTATGCAAGGCTTTAACGATACGCGAGATTACAGCTGTTGTCAATAGATGCAGTCGAAAAAGAAAGCCAAATCTTTCCAAAATTGATGTTAAGTACTCTACGTAACAGAGGACGAGCCAGTAGAGATCTTGCAAATGACCAAACTGCAAATACGGGTATTAAAGTTTCTTCAGTGTTCTCATTGGACATGTAGCTGCCCGAAAACTTTTGTTGAAGAAGGACAAATGAACGGCAAGATTGAAATGGGCAGCAAGAATAAAACAAAAAAAACAACTAAAAACCTCGAAGAAGATGTTCTTTACAGATGAGTTCAAATTTGAACTGTTTGGCGATGACCAACGGCAGTTTGTTTTAAGGTGGACCATAGAGCGATATAAGAGTCAGGGTACAACATCTACTGTAAAACATGGGGTGGATCAATGAAAGTGTGGGTGGGGCCTCATGCTAGCCGAACGTGCCGGAAATTTGCTTAGAATCGACCGTATACTGACCGCCGACAGATGCAGGCAGTTCTTATTCTTCTTATCAAGAAACTCAAGAAAATATAAACGTATTTGTTTTTTTTTAGTCTGATGAAACATACTTGATATACTGCGCATACTGTAAGAAAAACATTGTTTAAATAACTCATCTTTATAAAAATACGGAGCTAAAGGAAAAGTAAGGCAGAAGATTTAAATGACATAAATTAATTTCATCTACTTTATTAAAAATTTCTTAGATCACAAAATTTTCGAAACCAAAGTAAAATTATACACGTATCTTATCATTAAAAAGCTGTATCCTGACCCACACACCTTTAAGCCGGATTCTAACCATGTTGTTATCGAGCAGATTTATGGAAGATGCAAGTGACACCTAAAACGGAAGAGCCATCGACACCCATAATCGCCATAAGATAAGTGGCAACGGTATTCCCGGTGTCATATTTTTGGCAATACTCGATTTATTTAACCGACTATTATCTCGAGCATGCCACGTGTCTCGTTTGAAGAACCCATCCGCGAGTTTCGCATATTTTCTGTGTTCAGCGGACTTGCTGGCATTTATACCGGTCTATGGGTACGTTCTCGAACTAAACATGGCGCCGTCACTTATTTGTACTGGTCGGTGGAATGCCATCGAGAAGAGAAGAAAGAGCAAATTAAAAGCCAACAGCCAAGATTGGTCGTGGAATCACCTTACCACCACTCGTTGCAATTCTACACGAAAGAAACCTGTTTACTCTTTTATTAGTAAGATTCTATATTTTTAAACAAGATTTTACTGTTAAACAAAACCAAAGGTGTCTCGCCAACTGTTCAAGATTATTCATTTGATTTTCATTCTGAATTTACTGCTTAAAATTGACAAATTTCTAATAACCATAGAATCGTTTACTGTGGAATCCACAGAGAGTCATTGGTTAGTTTATTTTTCTCAGGTTTTTAATCACGAGTTTTCTTTATCTGGTTTAACCAACCTGTAGGTTGTTTTTTTTTAATTGTTCTTTTAATGTTTGTTAAGCTTTCAGCGCTCATTAGGCTTTGTTCAGTTGATTAGTTACCATAATTTGGCTTTCGTTTCGCTAACTTTCAGTTTTGTTTTTGCCGAATTATTTTGTCGTGTTTTATTTAATTTAGGCCTTCATTATTTTACGTCTAATTAAAATTTAAGCTTTATTTCAGGTTATAATATTATTTTATTTCGCGTTTAGTGTATTGTTTTCCTTTTTTTAGCTTAATTTAAAAGTAGTTTTATTTTACTTTAGTTTCGCTTTCGATAAGTTTATGTAGGCTGGTGTAAGGTAGCCGGACCATTTTGGCTTTTACAAAGAGAGAGAGAGAGACTTAGAAATTCTTAGAGAGGTTTACATACAGTAGGGTACAGGGTACATAATTATTAGTGCACCTTATTATGTTGGGATAAAACAGAACTTAACTATTTACTATTTCATTACAATCCAGTATGATGTATAGTCACACTAAATAATTTTTAGAAGTAGAATTCACTCTAAGAAAGTTATTATTATTATTAAATATTTTGTATGTTTTCTATCTGTTTTCAATAAAGTTCGTACTTTTCTTGGCATTGATTCCATCAAAATTGTTAAAACATACTGCCAAATATCTTCAAAACACTTTTGAATAATTTTAACGTTTTCCTGCTTCCTTCAATCCCAATATGTCCCATACATTTTCATTTGAGTTAAAATCAGCCCACTGAGGGGCTAAACCATAACTGTGAGGGATATTTAGTTTCTGCTTTTATGACGAAGTCTTTCTACAGTTTGGCTTGGCTATATGTTTTAGATTACTTTTGTGTCAGACTTTGAAACTATGGTCCACTAAACAAAAACTGAGTTACCTGTAATATGTTACTTTTTATAGAACTGGTTTTGGCTACCATCAGTACCACTGTAGCAACCCCAAACCATCAGGGATTTCTACCACGCTTAACTAAAGATAAAAAACACACACACGCTGAGTTCAGTTTCTCATCTGGCAGAGCCCTAACCTACCCTGACACATTTTATGATCCAAAACCGATTAAAGTTTTGTTCATCTATTTCTTTTTTTATTTTAAATGGCATTTTTTCAATCTAGTAAATATTTGTTGTAAGTTTAGGCTAAAATGAATCATTTTCCGATGGCTTTTTTCCGCATCAAAAGTTTTCTAACAGTTACATTACCCTGCCTTTTTTGCTCCACCCTTTCCCCTCTCAGCAAGTGTCTCCTTTGTATAGGAATTTTGTTCATTGAAGTATTTTATTAGAATTGTTTTTTTGAAGAATAACATATTGGCAATTTCTTTGGTCCTACCCCGAAGTTATCAAAGATAAATATAATGGCCTTTAGCTCTTCTCTTAATTTTCCCCTGTTCGGAGAAAATTATACAGCTCCCCTAAACCATCAATTCAGGCGGCGCTAAAACACGTTGCGATTTCTTCTACTTGATTAACAGAACGATTTGACATCTTATAGCTTCAGATAACTGTCTAGGCATTTGTATTCTCATGAAATAATAAATAATAGTACAATTCAAAATTGACTAATCTCCAAATACTATAAGACTGCAAGAACAATGGATT
The DNA here is from genome assembly GCA_018389105.1 of Nautilus pompilius. Taxonomy (NCBI): domain Eukaryota; kingdom Metazoa; phylum Mollusca; class Cephalopoda; order Nautilida; family Nautilidae; genus Nautilus; species Nautilus pompilius. The sequence goes on from JACATO010000118.1 coordinate 640,457, forward strand.
ATAATAACTTTTTGGAAAAAAATTGAATATTTAGACCAGTGGTTTCCAACCTTTTTGGAATCGTGGTCCTTTTTCTAATACTTAAAAGACCTGCGACCCCTCTGCTACACTTCCATAATTGAAAAAAAAAATCACATAAATAAGAGTTTTATTTGAATATACTGACAGTTTTGAGAGAAATTCACCAGGAAAAAATATTTTACATTCATGGAGAAAAATCAATGTAAATATTTCCTGAACTAAAAAGCAACAGAAACAATATGTTGTATATTATATCAGAAAACAGAATTTTAGTACATTTCATCATACATTTATTGAAAATTATTTTAGTGATTTTTCGGGGAACAACATCTGCACATATAGTGAATTCACAACAGCTAAACAGAAATCTACTGGTATCAGTGAACTCTACCTCTGATCAGAACAGCTGTGTGGTGTGTTGTGTTTGCGCCCAAGTTTGCCTAAAATCGGGCTGGCTAGTGCGCGTCCGGCCGAAGCCAAGTCCAGTCCTTGTAGTGGGCTCTGCCCCAGGCGTCGTGGTCCGAGTCTTTTAGCTGCAGGCCCCAATGGCGTTAGCCAAGGCGATAGCGGCTCGATCAGAAACATATCAAATAAAACAAGGAATCGACTATAAATTTATCGTCTATCTGTTTGCTACACTTAAACCGGTTGCAAGTGCTTGCGAAACAAAAGCACACGTATAATAAAAAGGAGATAGAAGCTAGAATCCCTGATTGAACAGAACGGGGATAACTTGGGACTGCTTACGCTTTACAGTCCTGTGAAAGGGGAACAACTCAGTAAACAGTGATTAGTGTTGTCAGTCACCATTTTGATGATGTACATCAAGCAAAAGTGGAATAACAAAGGTGGAGATGAAAGAGAAAATAAGTGTGATGATAACAGCTTTACTTTTCGATTTTTTAATAACGTTGATTAGTATTGAACTTACGAAATAAAAGCCGCGGACATCCGATACGTTTTATCTCTTTAAAGACAATAATTAGTTTAGGTAGGATGTGATGAAAATCTCAGTCAGTACGATAACTTTGTACATCTCTTTTGATAATTCTTAGGTTCGGGGTAACCGGATCCAAGCCCACGAGAACTATTTTGTGGATATGGTTGTTTGTTTTTTTTTTTTCATTTTTGTTCTCAGTAGATATTCAGATGTCTTTTTGTAAGAAAATATTGTAAAGCACAAAAATATACATTGTGATGAGTTATCTCCCGATTCTGTCTCAGAATCTATTTTATAGACTTCAAAAACAAAAAAAAATATGGCATTCTATTTTAAATTCTGAGATATCTTTCGCCGTCGGCTTTTGCAGTGGCCACCCAGTTAAGTCAATTTTGACAAATTACAAAATAGTGAAGAAAATCAATAGAGGGCCGACGATTTTATTTAAATGAGTGCTTGGTCATTTAGATGTCGTCACCATCACCATAGCGCATATTCCATATGGTACTTCCGTCGATATATAATTGATGATGATGACCGTATTCTTTCGATTTTCTGAATGATGGTATTTTAATTTCCCGATAGTCGCTGAATTGATTTGCGACAGTAGATCACGCGTTGTTTTATTCGGAAAACATCACCTGTATAAGAACCGAAACACTGCTGATGTTGAGATATTTACCTTCATCCGCTATAATTAAGTGTTTTCTTTTCAGTTTCAGTCCACACATTGCAGCAATATTAAGCAACAAGCAGGGAGCAAGAATAACTGCTGCTAGACGACACAGAATATTACTTGGGTGGAAATGAAACCTAGTTGGATAACAAAAGTAAATTAACAAAGACAATTAATGCATAATTTGGAATTGACGCCGAAAGATAAATACAGGTTATTCTTGATGAACGGATTGTACACCATCCACAAGTAGACTGAACTTTCCTGAGTAATAGCGTGTAAAGATAACCCTGATCATTTAATGATGGGCTGGTGGATCCTGGGTAGGGTAAGTAAAACCAATTATTTTTCCTTATAATGATCTATTCTACCGCCTGACTTAATACCACTGACCGTCTGGATTCCAAAGTTATCCCGGCTTGCTGAGGTATAAAATTACAAAGTTGCTAAGCCCAGCGCACCGTAACTACTACGCAGGGCTGTCAGAACGTGATCTCACACCGTTCCGGGATAATGGATGCGGCGAGTTCAGTAATGGCTCAGAAGCGACGTTGACAAGGAGACAAATGTATTTTGCTTCTTTTTTTTCCTCTCTTTACTTCTCAAGGTATGACAGGTGCTTCAGCAGCTGCCGATTGTCACAGGGAACTGTGTACCCTTCTTTGTATCCATTTTTTCCTGCTGCCCGCCTTTTGTTTGTTTCTGTTGGTAGAGCTTGGTTGTATCTTGAGCGTACAAGAGGCAATTGTTCGATCCAAAGTGATAAGTTCTTGCCAAAGATCAATCATTTGCTCCGCTGTGTGTCGTACAAAGCCGGGCTGGATTTTCATAGAGCAGCTACTTCCCCTTACAGGGTTTTCCTCACCAATTTACTGTAAAAAACAAAGAAATATAAAATAACGGTTGAAGTGCCATGGAGAACAGCGTGGTCAGAGACACGGTCATTGACGCTGCATTACTGTCACCCGCGGTGTATGGAAGAAAACGTTTACATTTTAACACTCCACCTGGAAAAAGCTCTTAAGCGATAGTTCATTTTTCATGACGTTCAATAATTAATGATATGAGACGACGTTCGAACACCAGTTATTTAAACACGATATTCATGTGCTGGTATAAAGGAAAAACACGGTAAGTTATGAAAATTCCTGAGTTTCCGATGACTCTGTATTCAGCTTTGCCAAGAAAAAAAAAAGGAGGGAGGGGGAAGTATGGAACAAATATTTAACCTTCTGAATTTCCTCGCTTGTTAAGATACACAAAAAATCGAAAATGTAGCGTAAGCAGAATGGGGCTTTTCCTTGAGTAAGCAAAAATTCTTTTAACTGTGGAACTTTTTATAACCCGAGTATTGAATTTTCGCTGTATGACCTTCTGTCAGCCATAATCCCTTCTCATACAACTTCATTTTTGTCACCTAGAGATCGATTTCTGAACGGCAGTTAAAGAGAGATCCAAATTGAACAGGCTTCATCAGAAAATATCTCCTGCTTTCACTGGACCCGTATTTGAAACATCACAACCCTAACTGTAGTTCTAATCTTAAAGGCCAAACGTATTAATACTAGTTATGATTCGGATTCAATGCTAAAACTGATAATGATGAATTATCAAATAGATATACATAAATAATTAATTAAACATGCTAATGCTTCAGAAGGCATCATTTTGTATTTTGATGCTCTTATAAAATGAGAGTAACAATAATGATAGTGACGTCAATAATACAAACACAGTATCAGCTTGCACAACACACAGCCAAAAGCTCCAAAGAGCGATGACCACACGAAACTTTTTGTGATTTTCTTGATAAGAGAGCTACCGTGTCAGCTATGGTTATTTCAAAAGCATTACAATTTAAATTTATTCAAATTTTCTTGAAATTAATGATCTAGAGAAACTATTAAAATAAATGTTTTTTAGCGATATAGAGAGTATTAATTGTCTTTAGCAACTTTTTAAAAAGTTCTAGCTAAAGATAGAAGCGTTGTAAACAGTAGGAAGAAACGGAATTCCCGAATGGCCCCTAAGTTAAGTTTTATCTTTTTGAGTGTTCATGAATGCAAATATCATCTTCATCTTAATCTCTGCATCTACCAAAATTTTCTTTTCCTTTATTTATTTCTTCTTACATACAAGCTGAGTGCAACTGTTGGATACTTGCCAACGTATTTCGATACAGTTGCCGTACGCCTATAGAGGAAATTTCAAAATTAAAAATGAAATTTCCTGTATTTGTAGGATACAGGTGAAAATTGCCAAGACAAACTTCCGCGCACAGTGATGTTAAAAGATACTCAGGGTTCAATGACCAGCTCCTTGGCGCTATCCCTAAAGGAGTTTTCATTTTAAAAATATACATTCGTATTATGTTCACTGAAAACTAATTTTTTTAGAATAAAATCTCATTTCTGAATATTTTAGTAACAGTATAATTAACTTATTTTAACATTTCAATATTCTATGCACCACATATTTAAAATATAGATAAACTGAAGATATATAATAGACTTAACTTCTTGTTTCATAGTTTGGCTAATTATACTTTGCAATATATTTGCAGCTTTAGGTGCTGAAATTCACGGCTCATCACATTTGAGAATATTATTAACAGTAAAGGATAAAACCCAGTGTTAACATTCAGTGCTGTGGCAATTTGATGTACGAGGTCTGTCTAAAACGTATCTGACTTTACTTTTTCCCGTTGGAAGTAATGACTTTAGGGAGGCAAAAGTGTGCATATTGGAGCCTCATGCCTTCATGCGCATGCGTGATTTTTGGTGGGCTTGTTGGATACGTCAATCGCTGTCAGGCAGCCAGCGTGTGAGGTGCTGTACTACTTACTCGTCGAATTTTCATTTCGCCTGTGATGACGGAACGTGTGGAGCAACGATCTTGCACCAAGTTTTGCCAAAAGCTTGGAGATACACGAGCGGAAACAATTCGCAAAATTCAACAGGCTTTTGGTGACAATGGCATGGGTGTTACCCAAATAAAAGAATGGTACAACAGGTTCAAAGATGGCCGCACATCGGTGGAGAATGACCAGCGTTCCGGGAGGCCGTCAACAAGTCGCAATGCAGTTGTTATCGAGAAAGTGCGGATCCTGATAATGGAGGATCGTCGTTTGACGGTGGGGGAAATTTGTAACGAGGTTGGGATCAGTAAGGATTCTGCACATGCAATTTTAAAGGAGGATTTGGGCTTGCGCAGAGTGGCAGCGAAATTTGTGCCCAAGCTTCTTCCTCAGGAACAACAACTTCGTCTTGAGGTTGCGCAGGACCTGCTGGATACTGCCAACACGGATCCTGAGTTCCAGAATACCGTGATAACTGGAGATGAGTCGTGGGTGTACGGGTACGAACTGGAAACCAAAGCTCAGTCATCACAGTGGAAGCACTCAACGTCGCCAAGGTCCGGAGAAAAATCAAGGTGATGCTGACTGTTTCCTTCGACTACCGAGGCGCTTTGCATCACGAATACGCACCAGAAGGACAAACAGTTACAAAGGAGTACTATCAGGAAGTCCTCTGACGTCTTCGTGATGCAGTTAGGCGCAAGAGACCGGATCTCTAGGCCTCGCAAAACTGGCAGCTGCATCATGACAACGCCCCAGCTCATTCGTCGTAGCTGATCCAAGGTTTCTTGGCAAAGAAAGGCATTTTGCTCATTCGCCAGGCTCCCTACTCTCCAGACATGGCTCCTTCTGACTTCTGGCTGTTCCAAAAAATGAAGATGCCACTGAAAGGCTCCCGCTTTAAGAACCGAGAGGACATCATGCAGAATGCGACGGTGGAGCCTAGAGCCATTTAGGAAGAAGCATACCAGACGTGCTGCGAACAGTGGAAGGATCGCTGGGCTAAGTGTGTGGAGCCACAAGGGGCCTACTTCGAAGGGGATTAGCAACTGAACCCCACCAAGTTCGTAATTTTTTTCCTCAGCCTGAGGTCGGATACTTAAATTACGAACTTGGTGGGGTTCAGTTGCTAATCCCCTTCGAAGTAGATTCTCAGTAAAAAAATTTTTGGTCACATTGTAACAAATATTTGATTTACACCGCTGCGAAAGACAATGTACCGGAAAATAGAAGATTCAAAGACAGTTTTACAGCATGCACCAGTAGGTGTCGCTGCAGTAGGATTCGTTCATAAGCCGCTAATGAGGGGGTCAGTCATCAGCTTCGGAATCATTGACATCCACTCTACAAAATAAACCAACTTATTCTCTGTAACTGTGTGTTACCAGCTGGCATCAAGTATCAGCGTAGCTTCTATCTCCATTGATATATTATACAACTGAAAAGACTTCAGTAGTAAGGAACAGATATAGCTTTAGGAAACCTGGTAATAGAATGTAATATTATATTTCGTATCCACGTCATATGTAAGATCTATGCCAGTGGTTTGTGTTTTTATTATCAGATTCTTAAACATGCATTTCCAACATCTCAAAATATGGCAGTTTCAGAAAAGGTATGTCGTGTGATATATAGTGCTTAGACTTTTTCTAATGTATTGCATGAAACGCCATTCAGTTTTACACCTTCTGACTATTTGAACTCAAAGCTACAGCAGGAAATAGTTAATTCTAATGTATTTCTTCTTCTGCTCGGTGCTCTTATTAGGATGCGCTGACTGTTTTGTGGTATGTGTAGCAAACTTGGAAAGTTTCCACCGGCACCCAACTCTACCTACAGCACACCCGACTTTGGCCGGTATGTACTTAGTTGAAAGACGACACTCAATTATCTGATAAGAAGGAAACTCAACAATAACAACTGCAAACATATAACCGATTATTACTTTTCCTATAGGTGTGTCTTCGCTTGTCTGAGGTATTTCTGTCAATATCATCGTTGCTACTGATGTTGACTTGTTTGTTCTTTTGTACGTTATTGTTGTAATCTAGTTATTTATATTTTTTTCTATGAAGGCGGATGTTTATATTTTTCCTGTTGTTCCTATTGATATTGTGGTTATTGTTTCCACCGTTTATAATGTTCTAACTCATCTTGTAACGATTGCTTTTATTGATATAGATGGTGCTTTTGTGACTACCGTTTTTATTGCCTCTCCTGCCCTTAATGATGTTGTACCACTGACTTTAATGATCTGATGCTCTTATTGACGTTGTTGGAGCTATCATTTATATTGTTCCTGAGTAGTAAAGATATTGAGGCGTCTAAGCCACCTCAAGATCACACTAGTTTATAAGAAGGTGCAAAACCCGATGCCCACTTATACGTTTAGCGCTGAGGACAACACTTAGAAGTCGCCATGCAGCCACCAGCGAGAAGTCAGGCTTTTAGTCATGTACCCAACACCTGTCTGTCTTGGCCAACTCGCTTCGAAACAAATTTGGCTACACTGAAACGCTAGCAGATCCACAGTTGTGAATCTGATATATATAAGCTATTTGTCCTTTAGTCTTTTGCTAACGCTCCTGAAGTCAGGGTCTGAGTTCATCGTGTGTGTTTAATGACGTCAGATCTCTCTCTCTCTCTGTGTGTATGAGATATTTGCTATTGAGGATAAGAACCATGGAAAATTATTGAAAAATCAAATTGCTCACAAGAAATGTAATATGTCCCAAATTATTTGATTGATTAGTGAGAATCAAAATCTGCAATATGAAACAGTAACTTATAATGAAATTGCAACTTATTTATTATATTTTGGCTGCTTAACCAAAGAGCTTATGTGGCCTCCTGGCTTTCTGACTGGATGGTAATACTTATATATATATATATTGAAAATTTATGTAAACAACAATAATGTTATATATATAAGCCAGTTTCCACTCATTCTTTTATGAAGGGGAAAAGGCAATGGGGAGGTTGGGAAAATTAGAATAACAGCTTTCCTATACCTATCTGGTATTCCTTCTTTTTGCAAATACACTTATCCTTCGCCGTCATTTTTCACGGACATGCGCACTAGTATTAATTGCAGTTCAACAGTCATGTATTAACAAACGCCCTTGATGCTGATTCAGATAACGACCTGAAACAGGCGTATGATTCAAAAGCAGACCAGAGCCCAAGTCGGCTAATCTGCTGTCGGACAATCTGATAATTTGTATAAACAAATAATATATTCTGGTGCCGGACAAAATTCTATAATCTGTATACATTTTCATCGCATAATTTTGTCAAATAATCTCTGTATTTTCTGAAATCTGATAAATTTACAAAAGGGGGATCGAATTTTTTAAACACCAATGTCCCAAAAATCTTATTCATTTACATAAAACTGTTCTGTCTTATCTATACAGTACAGTAGCAAAGCCAGGTAAATTTTTTAAAAAAAATTGAAAAGAGAAAATAAATCCCATGATTATCGAAAAACGGAGTATTTGTGAAGCTTCATATTTTGAAAAAAACAGCAGCAGCAGCTCGAATCCAAAGACGAAGTGGTGCAGAGCTCGATCTCGGCCATTTCCAGGCGTAGTCCATCTGATCTGATAAAACGGACAGCGGCAATCTCCGAAACTTTGGGAGTTTCCGTTGCTTTAAAGAATTCCGCCCAACTCGCTGGCCTGAATGACTTCCGTTCTTGTTTTGAAAGTGCGCCCGAAAGTTGGATCGTTCCCTGAAATTGAAAAATCTGCATCGTGATGAACAAGTGTCTGAGTCACCCTACCATTCAAGGTCTTAAGAACATTCGATTGATTTTGTCTCCCCCCAAAAAACACGATATCGATACTTCAGATAAATTCCGGTGTCATCCTCATGCTGAAATCCGGCTTCTGAAAACGAATCGCCACAAAGAGACTGATAGCCTACGTGTTGAAGACTTCGCTTTCAGTGAATCCTTTGTGCGCGCTCCAAGATGGCCACGGATTATTTGTCTGAGATTTCTGCTAACTGTTTTCGCCATAATGAATTCAGACGACTAGGAGAACCTGTTTCTGATCAACACATTGGAAGATCAAGAGTTATATTCCATCTGGGAATACTTGAATCAGGAAAATCTTATTCCGGAGGATGTGACACTGGACAATTTCATCAAAGTCGACACCGAAGTCGTTGCCGGAATGACTCTGAATCTTCCCATGGGAAGTTCTCATGAACAGGCGGAAATCACAGAAGACAACGAAGCTGCGAAGAAAGTAAACGACGGAAAGGGAAAACGAGGAGCCTCTGAATGATCCAAGGTCTGCTGCCAACTGTTCTGCGGTGCTGGACGAAATCCGGTACTTTTTCCAGTGCTCAGACAGTTGTATGGTTGACGCAAAGGAATTCGATATTGTTAAAAATATGGAAAATATTATCAGTTGACTAGCTGTGCAGAAAATGAAGCAAAAAAATCAAAAACTGATGGATTACTTTCCAAAAGATGATGATTTACGATGTTTTCACAGTAGATAAATCTTTTAGTAAAAATTTTTTTTTTTTTTGCAGCCAGACAGGTCTTTCTCAGAAAATTGATGGCTTACCGTGTGATATTTTTGGATTTTAGTGCATTTATTTTATTCTGATATTTCGTATAATTTTCCGGACCACAGTGATATCAGATTAGGCGATATATAAGCTTCCTTCAAACACCTTTGACGCAATCCAATTAAATAATCTTAAACATAAATACTTACTACTAAATGCTTGCTAAATTATTTACAGACATAAGAAATCGAAAATAATGTGAGAGAAGTGAACGAATACTTCGCTGAAAATATATATGCACTTCTGATAACTTTAATTTTAAAAATCTCTTTAACAACATAGATTGTAATGTAGGAAACACGATACACAAATGAACAAAGTGGATATATAAAAGAACTATCAAGCTGCTTGTTGTAAAAATAGATAAATATGATCTACTTAAAGGATCATCATGTATAGAATTATCCTAGTTTAATAAAAAGGAAAACGCTGTACTCAACATTTGAAATATGAATTAAAATGTTTTTACTGCTTTATTCCAATTTATAAAAGTCACTTGCAGAGGGAAAGGAAATATCAAATTATGATTATGAATTAAATACTGAAGGCATTAATGACCGTTTAAAAGTAAACAAAATAAATAAGTTTTAAGCAGCAACAATATCTCAGTTAATGTGGATATAAGTTGGATAACGCTAACAGCAAAGTTGTACCACATATAATTTCAAATTTACGTAATGCGAAAGAACATTTAAATCTCTTGTTTATTATTTAAGAGATTAAACTCGTTATACTTTAATTAAAAATCTATCTAGATTAATTCAAACGTAAACAACAAATATTACATAAAAACTTTATATACCCAAACTATTTGTTAAAATATAAAGATGAGAAAAAACTTATAAAAGTATGGACATGTATAAAAAATGTACCATTTTATCAAGATTTTATAAAATGTATAACAAAATTAAAACTTGAAAATTTTGCAGAAAAATTAAAGTAATTTTTGTAATTTATGCAGATGTTGAAAGTTTTTTGCTAAAAATATAGATACACTAAAATCACAAGATAATGTATAAGATATATTCTATTTCTTTGCTATTATATTGTATCTAATTTTACACTTCTCTTTAGAGCTAAAAATGAAATATATACTACTGATTAAATCATTATAAAGTGTACTTAAAAAGTGGTGTATGATATCTATTTAATTCTTAAACGTTTAAAAGACATGCTTTATACAAATGAAGATCACAACCCTTATAGTTTCTGAAATTTCTCATATCTATGGTTGCAGATTTTAAAAAAGCAAAAGTCTTCTGTCATTTTACTGATAAATGGAGAAACGTTACATATAACGAAAATAATTTAAACTCTAAATATCCCAATTGCATGCACATTATATTTCATAATTTATTTAATTACAATTCACATTTTTTCTTTATAGATTTGTATTATACTACAAGCATCCGAAAAGCATATTACATTTTCACTTAAATAACCTGTTAAATAAAATATAACAGATGATAAAGTAATAAAATGTCTCGAAGTCACATTTTTAGATTCTTATAGATTTATGAGAACGAGTTTAGACAGGTTAGTGAAAAATCTAAAACCAAAGCAATTTATGCATACAACCAACTGATAAAACTTTTAGAAAAAAAGGTATTTTTCCATACTCTGTTGTTGACCATTCTAATATGATTTTGCTATTTGTGGATTAACAAAAAAAAATTATAACGAATTAAATAAAAAAGCATATCAGATTTCGAGTATTATAAAGAAGTCTGTCGAAAGAACGACATTCAAACATTAAAAGTATAATGTATCTATCTTGAAGCTGATGTATTTGAAAACTTTAGAATTTTTATGTCAGGAGACGTAAAATTATCTCAATGTCAATTCTTTACACTTCCTTTTCTAGCCTGGAATGCTTATTTAGAGATTACTAAAATAGAATTAAATGTTTATACAGATAATGATTTATTATTATTACTAAGAAATGGCATTTAAAAAGTGAATCTTTATAGCACCCCATAGACATGGTGCATCTAACAACCATTACTTAAATATGCCTATAGATTATGTGAAAATTTGAAGTATCTAATAAAGATGTAATAAATGGGGGAAGTATCAGATTTCACAACCGGAGACGTTATAAAAATTAAATGATCATCACTGTAAAGTTTTAATATAAAGTATGACTCATTTAAAGAAAAATTTTATATCACTTATTTTTATCCTCCATTGCAATCTTTATAAATTTTTATTTCTTAAACATAGATTCTGAATATTATTCAGATCCTGAAAAATCTATATTAGTTTTTTGTCTGCTTTTAATATCAACAAAACTGCCTGAAAAATTACCATCTTTATATATTAAATTAACAAATGTATTAATAAGTTTTTCAGCAAGTCTAGTAAATTATCTTGATTAAATCTTAAATCTAATCATCGTCCCGGACCACAGTAGTTATATCCATCCGTGTAAATGTTTTTCATCGCGATATTTAGCTGAAGATGACAATATATCTCCTCCAGAAATCATTTTTAATCCTGAGACAAAATTATTTTCATTTGTCCTAAAATTTAACATGTTTCTCTTAACATCAGCTAATTATTCTTACTAATGACCTGTTCTTAATTTTATGAATTAAATAATAAAATTAAATATATATATATATAAATGAGTCTAACTCAAAATCACCAGAAAGTATATTTTCACCAGATTTTATTTTATTATCAAATTAAAATAAATTTTTATTCAACACTAAATTCAAATTCTGCAAAACAATACAAAATTGCTCTGATTAATATTGAGACCTATCACCCTTTTCATATGTAAATAATACAAATAATATTTTTAAATATAGCACTGAAAATGAATCTACACGAACCATGGTAACTTTCGATACAAGTCTGAATAAACTCAAGAGCAACGAAATTTAAAACACATGAAAAATAACATTAATAAAATTTTAAAATACAAAGAATATTATACTCGTATAACATTATAGCCAATAGTTTTTGTTTTAGTTCTACCTATAAAATTAATTTTACTTAGTATAGGAATAATTTAAGAACTTTGTTAGAATTTAAAACCAACAATTTGTCTTTTAGTTATAATTAAAGCGATAATATAGTTAATCTTTTATCTAATGTAGTTTATTTACCATTTAAAATAAATTCTATTTTAAGCGTCAAAATTTGGATTACAGATCAAGATGGAAATACTATACATCTCCGAAATGGCGTTATAGTACTTAGTTGCTTTTGAGACATACTTAAACTTGTTTAAAGAAAGCTTCATTTTTTAAATTAAATGCTTCAAAGAAAGAAGAGAGAAGAGAGTTGGAAGAGAATATATTATAGAAAGAGCACTGATTGATACTTTGAACAGAACTACTAGATACGTTTTTTTTTATAATTCAAAAACAATAAAAACTATTGGAGGTAGTGCTGAAAGTATTACTAATGATAAAGACTCTTATTATTCATTGAAAGTAAATCAAAAATTAAATAATAATTCTAATAATTTGCATATTAAATCTCCCATTTAAGACATAAAAGTTTTATCTGCTGGATCATTAATAAAAGCCATACAGAAGAGTCAAACAAACTTATAATCAACTAAAGACAGAGAAATAAATGTAAAAAATCAACAGGGTTGTTTATATATTTTTATATTAAATTAAATATACTGACCTAGAAGAAGTGTAATTAATTATGAAATTATAAATAAATATAAGTTTCACGAGTATGAGCCAATAACTAGGAAAAATATAAATAATCCTAGTGCAGAAAATGATATTACAAGTCAAAATCAAGATGTGCATTTTTTAATAAGTAAAACTTAAGAATTTTTTTAACGAGAACTTTTAAAAGCTAATAATATAAGTTTGACAAATAACGACAGTTTACATTTATTTACTCAGCTTAAATATATTTTAGGTAGTAAGGAAATTGAGACTAGACTATATTTTATCCGGAAACCACGAAAAGATTTATCCAGATGATTTTAGTAAGTCCAAGGGATTTAATCAATGTTTGTATAAAGACCAAAGTGAAGCAGCTGCAGATGATAGTATAGGATTTAAAGCAAGAGAAGATTACGTAATAGGAAAATTAAATCCAAAAGGTAACTGTAGTTTCTATATCCTCCTATGAAGACTATTAAAAAACTGTTAAATGTTAAGAGGAAGTATACAAATACACACAGTTGTCTGAGTATCAACTAAAATGAGTTAAGATGCTTAAAAGTAAATTAACCTATATTATTGGTTAAGCTAGTAGACAGTTTGATTCCAGTTCCACAAAGTACTAATTTTGATTGAAATTTTGCCATTTCAGTAAGAACAAAAAAGTCTAGATATATTATTTTAAGATTTAAAACCGCTGAAGATGATAACCAAGAAACAAATATTTAATAACTTTTTAATTGCTAATATTTTGCTTCTTCTAAATAGTGATGATTTTAAAATAAATCATCTTAGTAGAATTTATAAAGAAGTAGTAGACTTTAAAAAATAAGTGGTATGGAATAGATAATATGGTTTCCGGTAATCAAGTTTCACCTGTTGAGTTTACAGTACTTTACTTCTTGACTACTTTTTTATGTAATAAAGCAATCAGAAAGGCTAAAAACAAAAAAGGACTTTAGCTGATGCTGATGTAAAGTTTATGCTTGTTTTTAACCAAAATTGTCCTGTAGAGACTCGAGCTTTTGTACTTGTTATGTCAGAAATATAAATGTATAATCAAATGGTAATAAATTTAATTTTTTTTAAAAGTTTTAAATAAAAATTTTACATGGAGCAATACATTTATCATTGTTTTTCTTTAAGTGAATATCAAAAGCAAAAACTGATAACCGCACTTAAGGGGGAAGTTACTTTGAGGTTTAACAACGATCAGTTACAAATTAATCATCCTATTCTTATTACGAGGAGGCAAAAAAAATGATGGGGAATGCAAAGAATTTGATTTAAAAGACAGCATGTCACAAATTAAACATATCAGGAAGTAAGGCGAAATTTTTACTTGTAGTTCATCCGTTTCAGAGATTTTATTTTCCTAAACTATTTTTGGTAGTGGTTTTAATCAAACTAGACATTTAACAAAATTTATAGATAATATTATGACATCATTCCAAACAAAAGGGTTATATAAATTTGATATAATTTATTTTGGAGTTATGCAAATCGTTGATAAAGGTTTAAAAGTTAGATATTTCTTTGAGCTTGGATAACTATTTTACCACCTTTAGGTGCACCAGACGCAAGTTTTCTTGAAGGATCAGCTCACATTGGAGTAAAGGTTAGTATCTTGTTTATTGGTTTATATCTAGGTTTATATCTAAAAATGATATTACAGCTGGAAATATAAATAAAACAAAAAATAATATATGTTTAATTAATGGTACTTGTAAATTTAGAAAGAAGATCTAGTACTTTCTGTTAAAGGTTTAAAACTCGGACCTAATTCACAATTTTAAAATATCACAATAAATGGCGTTATTTTTAATTATTAAATGGAAAACCTCAAACAAACCTTGATATAGAAAAGTATTGTAAAAATTAAAGCATTATAAAGTGTTATGGAAGGCACTTTTTGATACATAAAATGTGCTATATTAAATTTAGATTCAGCTAAAAATCAATGTACACGCTGAACTTGTCACATAGAGAGAGAGAGAGTTAATACAAATACTTAATTTTATTCTTTTGATTTGTCTCCTCTAACAATTTTGAAAAAATTATTAAAAAATAATTTTGATAAGAAGTTTTGCTGATAAAAAATATATTTATCACGCATTTGAAAAACAAAATATAAACGGTGATATTTGTGGTACTTTTCAGAAGGCTTATTTTAAGTTTATTCAATTGATAGATTTGAAGTCACAGATGAAATTATATTTCTAGATAATGTGAATAAATTAAATAAAACTGAGATCATATTTGAAAAGAAACTCACAAGTATGAAGAGTTAATAAAAGTGAAAAAACAAACATTAAAATTATTTATTTGCGTAACATTATTATTTCTGTCTTGTTTCTTGTGGTGCTATATTTATATTTATCTTTAATCACTCCAGTTATTACTAGTAAATTTGGTTTAACATCTTCTGTAATGATATTATCAAGCAAATTGAACACACAAAAGATTGAAACGTTAAATGAACTAAGTTATAATCTGGATTATATAATTTCATGTAGCCGTTCTTTAACTGGAGAAAAACAAAACTAATTATTTAAAGAAATGGTTTGGTGCATAGGTAAACAGCTAAAGTTACCTATAGGATCATCAGTTTCCACTTAATTTTAAATATTAGATGAATGTAGATAAGTTTGGTTACAGTCAGAAAGATAATTCGTTGGTATCCTCTTGTTTAAACACATCAAACATTTAAAAATTAAATTGGTCAAGTTTAATAGCTGGAGATTTAAAGTTGGATTATCACAAAATATAAATATCAGTAATTCTATTAATTTAAATGATTGAGTTATCAAAGCAAGAGTACAACGAGTAACTTATTCCAGTAGAAGTATAAACTAGCATTTTTCTTTTTAAAAAACATATTTAAATTTATGTGGAAGCAAATCTTTTTATTTTAAATTAAGGACAAGGGGCCAAAGATAGTAATAGAAACAAAGTCAACCCATCATGAACAGTAAAAGCAATCAAATATTAAAAAAATATATGTTAATAAAAACAGCAAAATAGAAAGAATAGAAATAACAACAGGAACAGCATCAACAAGAACATCAAGAACAATAGAAACTATAGCTACAGTATCATCAGGAATAATAGAAACTATAACTACAATAAAATCAATAAGAACATCAGGAACTATGAAAGAAGTAATCACAACAACAAAGTTAGAAACAATAGCTACAACAACAATGAAAACATCGGGGAGGCAGCTATAAGTATAGGGGCTTTTCCGCCCATCCCTCGCTATAACACCTGTAATTGCTTATCTAAATATCTGCCGCACCAAAACTCCTACCTATTTTAAAATATTATTTTAGAGCGTTCAATTTCGACAGATTCCACGCCACCACCATCGATTTGTTAATTTGTGAGTGACTTTAGGCGCCATCCGTTCTCCATCCATCTCAGTCATTAAGTCTTCGCTCCCGAAATTAGTTAAGGGGATCTACTATTTCTTCGCCATCTCATAGATCGTTTATCCTCTTTGTGATGTTAAAACTACTTTTTTTTTTCTTCTATCATTTTAAAACGAGTATGTCGATTAGTTAATCTCGGCTTTGACCTATTCAATAAATATGACTTAACTCCCCGTGGCCAAACGAGATCTCTGAAAATATTACTGTAACCGTCAATATATTTTATAGCTGCGTTTTGAATGGTATTCGTTCCACTTTCCAAGCAGTAAATGGAAGTAGATACTGCAGCCTTTAATTTTGGATCGTCAACCCTTTTTTAATTATTATTATTATTATTATTATATTATTATTATTATTATTATTATTATTATTATTATTAGTATTAGTAGTAGTAGTAGTAGTAGTAGTAGTGGCAGTAGTAGTAGTAGTGGTAAAAATTTTTGATACAGAGGAACCTGTCACTATAAAGACTCGCCCCAAGATCTCGTCTATCTTTTAGTTATCGGTCGGTCATCTTTCTAATTAGTGAACTCTGAGATTATTTATCTTTTCCAAGTCTAGTGGCTACATTGTTGTTGTTTTTTAAAGTTTTTTTTGTTTGCTATTTTTTCTAAAGATCTTTCTTTTTAAAAAATTCAGAAGAAATCAATCATTTTTAATATTAATCTATTTTTCTTAATACGTTTAAGATGTTTTTTTTTAAAAAACAAATTATGAAATATCTCCGTATTTTTCATTTCGGGTTTGATGTTAGGCAGAAACCAGAGAGATGCGATGATATATATAAAAAGGGGGGTACTTTTATACAGCTTAGATATCTGGGTGCTTTTTTTTAAAATGATTTACAGAAAAATCCCTTTTTTGTATCTGACTTTACCATCGCAGAAAGATGAAATCGGTTCAGCTTTCAAAATAAAACTCTGTCTCAAATCATGAACGCCCTGTTCTTTTCTCCATTCTTCTGGTTGCTTTAGTTATAAAGATTAATTTTCTAAATTAGATATTTATAAAAGCTTCACCACTCTTTTGAATTTAATTCCATTTCATTTATTGTGAGATCGTATTACTTATCGTAAATATAAGGGGAGACGGGGGCAAGTAATGTTACATCACCAGCAATTTCTAATTATATGTTTAGATAAAAAAGCTATAATCTACGTCATAAATCCTGGATATGACGTCGATTATAGCTCATGCATAATTTAATTAGAAATTATTAATATTGTAACAACTAGCCCCGATTTCTGCTCGTTCCGACAAAAATTACTGCTATTATTTGATAGATTTATTATTTACATTGTCCTTTTCTTGTTATTTTTAATTTAGTTGTTAGTCTGCCTGTATATTTGTTTGGTCATTTGGTGCCACTGTTTTTGTCTTATCTAGCCATAACGAATACCTTTTGAATTCTTGATTTCATATTATATTCTGCCTTTAAATTCCATGATGTTATTGATGTTGTCTCGATTGCTTTAGTTCATCTTTAGTTTGAGCAGGAAGTCGAGCAGCAACTGTTGCTACAGGGTTTTAGGGGACGATCTATTATTACAGATTTATCAGTTGACTGACACTCTCAACGTTGGCACATTCTGTTGTTAGTCAAAACGTTTTTCCTAATTCTTTCACCGAAGGTAGCTTTTGTAAACAGGTGTACAGTATAGCGAATTTTAATTATTTTTCATAATATTTTCAGACGTGTGTTGCGTTCCACGTTTAAAATGTTTTTTTTTTTCAAGAGGCCAACAATCTATAATGGTTTCTCCCCCTTTGGTAGATAAAAGAAATAAAAGAGAAACGTCAATGGGACTTAAAAACCTTTGCTATTAGTGACTAACACTAGCAATTCATTCATACTTCTGTTGCTGATATAGTCTTCCGTACACCAACACTTGTAGCCTGTTCAGCTAATCAGGCGCTCAATACTGTTTGTCTTTATTCATAGCTGAAAACAGATTTATTTGCAGCTCCGTGGTTGAAATCCTACATAATTTCATAATTCACAGTTTTTTTTTTTAAGACTTTCCCTGTAAGTTGTCATCAGGGTTTAGTCTTTAGAGTGACTCTCTTTGACTGCCCTGATGTTAATTCGCAGCTGATAAGTAGGAGTTTTCTTGTACAAGTAGCTTAAGCTGTTGGTTGAGAAGTTCTGATGTAATTTTTAACCGTCTCTTTATCTCTCTACGGTAGAAGATTTTGTATGACTTGGAGGAAGAAACAGTTGCTTTTTGGACAAGGAAACTTATTTTCTTCAAATATAATTTTACATTTGAGAAGAGGGTGGTAAAGTGAATATAACTGTTGACAAGGCTGATGGACAGAGTTCGATTCCCAAAGGGGAGTAGATAACTCGCATTGGTGAGCCACCCTTGGAATAATTTTCTTTCGCTCTTCTGTACTAGTCCACTGGCGTAGACTTCTTTTGTGTTTTACAGTTTGGCTAAACAAAAGATCCCTACTGGTAACTTTTCAACTACAGTCGACCCCTGCGTAATCGCGGCTCGGCCCCGGTTATTCGCGGAATTTTCCTTAGAACCTAACTAATAGTTGTTCGTGGAAACCCCCGCATATTCGCGGAATCGCAACTATCTTCCGCGATTTTTTAATGGCTTTTTTCGTGGCAATATATATTTTTTCACGCTTTTTAACGCTAAATTATTAATAACAATATAATTTACTAATTTTGTAATATAAATACTAACGTAAATTCAGCAAAATATCAATATAAAATAAATGCTATTGGCTGGAGGTTTGAAAGTAGCCAATCCGAGAGCGTTATTCATTTCTCCTCGCTGCTGATTGGCTGCTGCCCACGAGGCGCTGTCTCAGGCAGATGCAGCCCAGCATCATTCCAGTTTACCGCGTGTAGCTATCTCGAGTGTTTCTTTTGGTGTTTCTCTGAGTGTTGTATTTTTTAATTAAATTATTATTATATATTTACTTATATTTTACGTTATATTTTGACGTTTATAGGCATTTTTATGGACCACGTCCAATATTCGTGGTTTTTCACTCTTCGCGGGTGCTCTAGGAACGTAACCCCTGCGAATACCGGGGGACAACTGTAATCAACGTGGTAGTTCTCGCCAGCTCAGAGTGAGAGAAAGAGGAGGAGGAAGGAGGTCGTATACGGATAGGAATTAAGCCTGGGAAGTGGAGATAGTCCGCTGGCTTTGACACCAAATTTAGA
The DNA here is from genome assembly GCA_018389105.1 of Nautilus pompilius. Classification (NCBI taxonomy): domain Eukaryota; kingdom Metazoa; phylum Mollusca; class Cephalopoda; order Nautilida; family Nautilidae; genus Nautilus; species Nautilus pompilius. The sequence goes on from JACATO010000118.1 coordinate 659,791, forward strand.
TGGATCGCCGACCTTTATCCATTATTATGGTCTAACCCACAGCTTCCCATTATAGTGACGTCAACTATATTCAGCGAAACAGCAAGCAATTCACACGCGCTTATTGTTCGTCTTCCCGTATGCAATTTATTCAACTGTCGGCTAAATCTCTTTAGCAAATGTAGATTTTCTGCGTCCTTTGGGTACCTAACCCCGACACTCGTGGGAATTCTTGTGTCCACCAAAAAATAACTCATCGTTTCCAGAATGCAAGACGTCTTTATGCTCAGTATACTATATTATTGTCCTTTCATAATTATTATTGCTCAGCTTGCTCCTGCTGTTTAATAAACACAGGCACTGTTTTCTTTCGTTCACAAGGTTTGAACTGATGATCCATTCATAGATAACCACCCATCATCACACAGCGTGACCAACCATCTTTGTCAACGTGGATTTTTATAGCCATAATAGATATGCTCTAAATATTTTTTTGATGGATGCTGATAGTGACAAATTATTTCTTTACTTGGTTCTTAACACATCAAATATAAAAACACCACGCGATTTCCCTCTTCTCTTCATTATTCTCTCCATCTTACAGCAGAGGAAAAAATTAAGTGCACCTGTCGTCTTACGTACAGTATTATCGTTCGTGAAATGTGGTACAATTACAAAACTTATTATTATTATTATTATTATTATTATATTATTATTATTATTATTATTATTATTATTATTATTTATTATTATTATTATTATAAAGTAATTATGCACGACAGAAGATGTACCCAACACCAGATTTTTTCTTTCCGCCTTTGGCCACATTCTTATTTCTTCTAACAATTCCATTATTTTAAGCCTTCTACAAATCCTATAATCCTATAATTTCGCTTCTAACACGCATTAGTAGAATGCGAGAAACCCAACTTTCTCTCTTTCTCTCTCTGTCTCTCTCTCTCTTTCTCTGCTAAAGATGGAAGTTATCGTGGAGCCCTGAAAACATAGCTAGGAGGCAACAACCTGGCCGCCACACGAGAGGTACAGCAAATGTTTGGGCGCCATCTGGCACGACGGCAAGACCGACACATCCTTGCACCTGAGAACCTCCGCCCATGCTGCCAACCCCCCGGTCTTTCACCTATTTCCGTTTTGCCAAAAAATAATTAGGCCTAAGGAGAACATCCAGTCACCGTGCCCTCTGCCTATCGTTAAAATCTGAATTAATCTAATGCCGTGTCCTTGTGACAGAACACACACACACACACACACGCGCGCAGTTTTTGCATTCTCTCTATAAACCGCCATCCTGTCTTCTCATTCTGTCATGGCGGTGCTGGCTGGCTGCGGGGTTTTCTGGGAACCAGATGTAGCAAACTGACACATGCGTGTCGAAAGTTTTGTATGTTTTTCAGACCTCTAGCAGCAAATGCTTAACTTCCGTTTCATTATTTTGTGCAGCGATGCCAACTTCCTTTCAATTAACAACACTGATGCTTTAATTTAGCTGCCAACTATCTAAATCACTGCCCCGAACATCTTGCAGACAGAGTCAGTTTTACAGATGAATATATGTCTGTCTGTCTGTCTGTTTTGTTGGGAGTATTTTTTTTCGTAATATTTTAAAACCAAAGTTCTAAAATAAACTCAGAGTGTTGGAGTAGATTTCCACATTGTGCACATGACTTAAATCTCCTTCAGTGATAAAGTAGACTTGGAATGTACATCAAATTTGCTAGTACATTGATCTTTGTGTTTACGTACATTAAAAGACGAGTTGATGGTAATTAAATAAAAGGAATTCTTATTTTGACGTCATATCTAGAAATGAAAACGTATGCACTATGATACAAGTCTATAATAAATCTGACAGCTATCCATAAAATATGTATATAGTTTTCGTAAGAACGTAGAATACATAGTATTATACAACATCATTTAGCGACAAATTTGTGAACGCCGTTGTGAAAACAGAGACCTATAAAAATGAATCTTTAATTCAGATTTAATAAACAATAATTGCTTGTATTTATTAATACTGAAAATTAATAAACATTACAGTATATCAAGAAAAAATGTAATTTAGTTCATCGATACAGCAAATAGAACTACTCGCGAGAAGCATTTACAAAAGTGGATAGAAGTAGCAACTGAAAAAAACAACAAAAAAGTTATCAGGAAATAGGTCATTGACAGATATAACCTAATAAAATGTCCGGAAATTTCACGATAAAAACTCCATTATTCTGATCTAAAAGAACACTTCTTTTTTTCCTCCTTTGTTACACCTGGATTGTTTATGGCGATACCTGGTCATCTCAGGTTTTATTTGACACCGCCTGGTCACGCTACTTGACACCTACGACTACGGTGGCTGTGAGATCTGCAGCTTCTTCAGTATAAACATTCACACTCCCAAGACTTCCCTCACATTTCGTCAACAGCCATTTATTTAATTTCGAGAGCTGAATTCCATTATTATGAAGCAAAAGACTGAACTATTCAGTTAAATGCGTACACTTTCAAGAATACATCGACACAGAAATAAAAGTTTCATTAACGCATTACTTTTTTGCAACTCAGATGTTGTGGAGAAAACTGCTTCTGATGCGTAATCGCAGACTGCGGGTAGAATGTCAGCCAACATCTGACCATTTATGACTTTAATATATGTATATATATGTGTGTGTGTGTGTTTCAATCGAATTACATTTTGAAATCATGTTCATTGATGTATCCGTTGACCACAGACATGGTAAGCGATCTACTGGGAGCTTAAGAAAAAAATGGAAAAATGAAAGCTGATATTTTGCTCTAAGCCGGATTTATCCTTTTTCTATGTGTGTGCGTGCATGGATAGAGTAGAAAAACACGCCATTATTTTCAGAAGCATCTGCATATCCCATCATCATTTGTTGGAAGATGCAGAAAGGCAGCCAATACATTAAAAAACAAACATATTTTCATTATCCGAGCAGGAATATTCGCTTTTAATGGAGGAAAGTGTTTTGTCAGGGTGGTTTATGGGCGAGAAGTGAAAAGTAAAAATATGCTGAAAGATATCCCTACCCAAATCGAGTTAGCACACCACTTTTGTTTCTTCTTTTGATGAAAGATAGTAGAATTAGAAAATTTGTTGTTGTTTTTTCATAATTTATTTATTAATCGTCTGTGGAGGGATGTCTGTTTTGTGCTAGCAACAACAACTCGATTCTTATTCCTCTCGTTCTTTCTTGTTAAAGACTCTCTCTCTCTCTCTCTCTCCTCTCTCGCTCTCTCTCTCTCTCTCTCTCTGTGTGTGTGTGTTTGTGTGTGTGTGATTAAACAATGTTGCTATATGCCGTCCTTTCCATCAGCTCTCCGTCCTTTGTAAGCACTGGCCGTGTTTTAGTCAGTTCCAAGCGCTTATCTAGGTAAATAATCCGCATATTTTCTAGTTTCGCGCTTAAGTTCCAGACTTCGTAACAACAACGGGATATCGAAAACGTTCTCGTGAGCTCTCGTCACCGTGGAGTCAAAACGAGGCTATCGAAACACTAGCTTGGGTAGACGTTTTTGTTACATATTGCCTACCAATCGAGTTAGAAATAACTAGATATCGAGGGAAGACGAACAGAAAAGATTTTGTTTTTTTCTCTGTTACTTGCCATTAAAATGGGAATAAAAATACGAGTAGAGTCTGAAGACCTGTCTCGCGTTTAGGGACTCTATGCTTTCCCTTGTCCCTATGATAAGGGTCTGGTATCACAGCTTCCGTTTCCTGCTAGCTGCTGTTGCACATTTCTTCTCGGAGGTTCTCTATGAGTGGCACGACAGGTGACATAAAATGACGTGGAGTCAGTTGAATATTCTGTAATTGGAGGTAATCTATACACAACACGGTCTGTGAATAAATTAATCTCGATGAAATCCCAAAAGGGTATCTAAATTCTGAAGAACACTGGTTCACGTGAAGATCGGCCTAGTTTTGGGACGATGTACTTTTATACAATAACTCTGGTACTTCTTTACAAAACTGAACGTGTGTCGTTAACTCTATCGCACCGCAGACAGACTCGCGTCATTGTGTAGAGATGCAACAGTCGACATTCTGACGCAATATTATCGTCCAAGCAGCGTGACGTCATTAAAGGCTACATTATATCCTCAATGATTTCGTTATTTCTAGGTGATTAGTTTAGTATAACTGGTGCTGGCATTGTTTGGTGGTCAAGATGGCATTTATACGATCCTTCTTGCTAAAACGACGCAAAACCAGATTAACTCAGATATTTTCTCTACGTGTCATTCCTGACGTTGTACAATATAGAATTTTAACTGATGTGACCGTAGTCTGAAGATCTCTCCATCACCTGGCCAAGGATGACCTAGCCATTTATGTCCGGTGCTGGGAATGGCATAGTAAACAAATAAAATATTTATTTTACATCGATTTTTAATAGAAAGTATTGAAGATAAAATTAAAAACATATGGAATTAGAAACAAAAACATTTCAGTGTTCTTCGTGAGGTTGCAACAAGTAATTATCTACTCCTTGAGAAGTCTGAGTATGAATCGAAATCCTTTCATTTGCGGCGTATCATCTGATGGCAGTAAATACGAATCACCGACTGATCCGCCCAAATCCGGAAGGTGATTAATACCCAGATTACTTCTAGGGATGATCTGTGACTCCCATTTCATGTACTAAAATAACTTAAAAGGAAATTAAAGTACTTAAATTGCTACTAGTTTAGTAGTCGTTGGTTCCTGTGAAGTCTATTGTAACAAAGTCCATTTTTAACGTCGCATTTCGTGTAAAATATCATTTGGAGAAACATAGAAATTTACTTTTCCATGTACATAAGTACGGTTTAAGAAGAGCTGGCGGCGGGATAGCGTACTGCACCAGCCATGTTAGCGTCCATTGATCGGTTTCACATTGCTACTCTTTGCCAGCTCGAATCACGTGGATTTTCTTCTGGCAGGCACCGAAGTGATTTTCTTTCATTGTTAATCAGAAGTGTTCTGGTAGGTTCTTTCTCAAATGGTGCTCACTGCTCGTGAGACGGGTTTGGTTCCCAGCAGCCCGAACTCGAGGGTAGCCAGCACCATCGTCACTACTCGTACAGATTAACAGGCTGTTCATCATTATTCCTAATGAACTTCAGCGAACTGCACGTGCCTCCTAGCTCCTAAGGATAGATACGGAAGCATGAGAAGAAAATTCCATTGAGAAAATCTTAATATGCATGTAAAAATCTGATTGCAGAAGACTGTTCTTAGTATATATTTAATTACCTTGTGTAACTTATCAGGTGCTATTATTATTATTATTATTATTATTATTATTATTATTATTATTATTATTATTATTATTATTATATTATTATTATTATTATTATTATTATTATTATTATTATTATTATTATTATTATTATTATTATTATTATTATTATTATTATTATTATTATTATTATTATTATTATTATTATTATTATATTATTATTATTATTATTATTATTATTATTATTAAGTGCTATTGTTCTTTTATTCACTCTTTCGAAGAAGACTGGTTGCTGAAAAACGATACTTTGGTTACTCCATAAATGTTAATGGTCTGATAATTCTTGCTGTTCCAAGCACAGCAGTTTTCTGAATCTGTCAACTAACGATCTTCAATGGTAGCAGCTTAATCCATCCTTCTGTTTGATGCTGTAATCGCTTGGGATTATTAAATCATTGAGTTGGCAGGATCCTTACTTTGTGTCTTTTATAACGATGTCTGAGAGAACCTATGTATCCCAAACAATGATACATTTCCTCTTGATATCAGATATTTTTGGTTGGTGTTCATAACTTGCTACATGCATCAGTTTCTGCAAAGATTCCAGTAGCCATATACCTCGCTACCTGATTGTGTCTTGTGATACGTTCTGCTGGTGCAAGCACTCTACATTCTGAGACAATAATGTGCTCTACAGTCTCGGGTGCTTGGTGACCCAATCGGCAAAAATCATCTACTTTGTTTTTAAGATTTTTTGTTAGTAACATCTTGTGGTGATGGCTGATCTTGAGCTACAATTACGATTGCTCCAGTTTCTGCTTTCAAATCACCGTTTCTCCTCCAATTATAAATCTCTGCGATATCAATGATTTGCTCTTTCATTTTTTTCCAGGTATTGCCTATTCATTATTTTACTTTCCCATTCTTCTTGTTTTTTTTCAAGAATTTTTATTTCTCAACTCCATCTTTATCTCTTCCGCTTCCGCAGATGACTCTTCATTTTGTGCCCCCACGATGGTTGAGATAATGACGTGGTTGCTTTATAATCGAATATTTGTTCTTTCTATCCTCGTGTTTTTCAATATTCTTGATATTGTTGTCTTTGCTAGATCTCGTACTTTACTAGTTTGGCCACTGCTGTTTTAAAAGCTGTTGCAATCTCGACCAACACTGTACATCAGCTTTAATACCGCAAAGATTATAAATTGTTAGGAAGTTTCTTGTTTTGATATCATCACTAACAACCTTTACTTTTAAAAATTCTCTTTTAAAATCCTCATCATCACTGGCACATAACTTCAGGTCGTCCATATAAAGGAGCTGATCCATTTTTTCATCTTTATTGAAATGTCTCATTTTTGTAACCATATTCGCTGTCATTCATTTCGGGGCTGGGTGGAAACGGGGAGAAGGTGAAAATGAGTCTCCTTGGAAAATGTTCCGTTTCATTGTGATTTCGTTGTTGGATCACAATCCCTTTGTATTGAAGGGATATTTTTTTTTGTTTTTTAGTTCTTCATTAAATCTTGCATGGTTCATTAGGGCTGGATTGCTTCTGCACATTTTCGAGACTTCTGATGATTTTAAAATAGGCAACATTTCCTTCCTCTGTAGGCTTCTATTTTATTCATTTATTAATAGCTGATCTTTGCAATTATATGGCTCAGCGCCTTTCCTATTGCTTTTATTGGTTCTATATTATTGTTGATAAGGTGTTGATGCGTTCTTTCTTTGGTGTCACAACTTCTTAAAGTGTAGGGAGTCATGTTATAGGTCTGTAGTTCGTTGCATTTTTCATCTTTCGTTTGATTTATTCCTTGAAAGTAGCATAGCTCACCTCAGTCAGGAGCCAAACTGGTGCATTTACTCTGTTATAGATCATTTTCGTAAATTTTGCAGCGATGATTTCTTGGATCGAAACAAATTTCTTTGACCATGAGTTTTTGTACTGCAACTATTCCTATTGTTTTCCAATTCTTTTTTTCAAAATATACGGCAGCTTCTACTTCTGTTGTGACGTTTACACAAGACTGTCCATTCATCTACTCGTTTCTATTTTTTCTGTCTTTATATAAACTCAGTTTCGTCATTGTGATGATCCTCCAAAAATGATGTAATTCTTCCTTCTTTGACGGTTCTTTCACATTACTGGTATTTCCCCCTAAATTTCTATAAATCTCCTTATCATTACCGATAAAGGTCTTGTTTTGTTGGAACTCTTTACTTCGTTTATCATACTGTCTTAGTCTTTGGGCTTTCGCTTGAATCTTTTCTTTGATGGTTTCGATTCCTTACTCTAATTTTGTTTCATCTGGTATCAAATACTTTGCATATCATATTTCCTCTTTTTTGGCTAAACTTTATTCTCCATAATCTCTGTTAGAATCGAACGTTCATTGCACATATTTGCAATATACTTTTACAGATTTTCATTTACAATCAGAGAGGCTGCATACAGTAGATCATCGATTTTTGAGACATTTAGTCCTTTCGCAATTTTTGCTATTACCTTGTCTGCGAACTAAATGTTATTTTTTACACTCTAATTTTCACAATTCCAAGAATTGGTTGTCTTTGGTCTATTCAGCATTCTTCTATCTGGCATTTAAGAGCATCGTTGTTTTCAGATGTAACACCATTGCATTGTTCTACTGTTTGACGTGTCAGCGCTTAATTCCTGCTGTTTGTCTTCGATATCAATACTTCCACTTTGCTAATTTTGATTTCGGGTTGCACCTTTAACCGCTTTTTCAATTTCTTTAATCGCATTTTTCCGGTACTTCTTTTTTACCGTTGATAATCCATCTTCTGGCAGTAGCCAATTTATTTGCTACCATTCCAGGTCTACAATCTGAGTTACCTTATCTTCACATTTGTTTGCTGGTGTTGCGTCCGTCTGGATTGTTAGTTCTGTGATGCAGTGACATCCAATAATCTGTTTGTGCTCTTCCATCGTCCATTTTTCACGTTTATTGTTTGTCTCCATCATTTGCTCGCCCAATCGATTTGCTTCCTTCTTGTGATTACCGTTTGGCGTCTGACTAAGGGTACCATTCCTCTGTGAAAGGGGAAACCTTATCTATTTTATCGGTTTGTTTTTTTTTTTCTTGTAAGGTCTTTCTTTCAGATAATAAACCCTCCTAACTATACTTGCTCCGATCAGAAACAGGGCCCGGTGGCGCGGCGTAGGGGCAGTCTATTGAAACGGGGCTGCTGTTTCTAGGCGGTCACACACTGATCAGTAGAGAAGATGACAATCTATGCTACAATCCCTGGCGATCCCAGCTCAGGGAATCCGTAAAAGAAGCACAGTTTTCTTCTTAGCCCAGCCACCGCGTTCTTCACTGGTGTCTGTTTGTATTTCTGTCTGATTTTTTTCGCCATAGCTAACAGCATCCAAACCTGGCTCTGATCCGCCTTCGCGGCCGTTGGCAAATACTATTTAACCCATAGTTGGGATTACACTTTCCTGGGTAGCAGAGCGTGTCCACACGTCGGCGCGTCTTAAACACGGCAGTTGTCACGGGAATAGTTTCTCCAGACTTTTCTGTAGACGACCTCACCCTTAGCCATTTTCTCAATAGCCCACCACTCCTGGTTCATTATTCTGAAGCCAATCAATGACTTTTAGCCATTTCCCCGAGAACGAACCACGAGAAGGTGTGGCTACCATCACATATTATTATTATTATTATTATTTATTATTATTATTATTATTATTATTATTATTATTATTATTATTATTATTAAAAGGTATGCTCTTCAAATACGAGCTCTCAAAATTAGATTTTGTTTGATGATTTGTCTAAGCCATTTCACCTGGTTGACCTGCATTTCCCCTTAAATTAAAAATGATAAACAGTTGTATTAAAAGGCTGGAGAAAAGAGAGAAAAGTTGTTTTTTTTTCTCTATATAAACTTCTGGCAAAAGTGCAAGTTGAAAATTCCCAACAGTCAGACACACCCACCTGAACACTCAGGTGATACGTCTTAAAAATGTTACGGCAACTTTACTTAAAACTAATTGTCAGGTTTTGTACAGAAGGTGAGGATAGATTTTTTTTTTCAAAAAAAAAATTGTATATATATTTCTTAAGAAAAAACATTATATTTTGCGAAATAATTTGAAGCGCAGGAGTATTTCCTGATGCTGGTTAGATCAGGGTTCTTGACAGGAATAGTAAATTTAGTTAGACAGCCCAGCATTCAGATTCCGAAAGAGGCAACTACAACAGCAAATTACGTTTTAACTCTCAACTAAGGGGAGATAATTAAAAGCAAATGCATAAATATTGAAAATGTTGTACTTTAATGAAACTCAAAGTTGTAGAATCATCGCGACTGAGGTTGATTAGGTCTGGGCCGTAGATCATCTAAGGTGGTTTCTACCGCTTGCTTGATTGACTCAGTGTGATATTATTTTCCCGGATACTCAGGTTTCCGCTTATTAATAAACAAAAGAGTTTCTTGATGAAGTCGACGGTATTCAGAGCGCTTGAGAAAGTTCCACTCTGGTGTTATGACTCTGAGGGATTGCTATCCGGTCCGGACATCAACCACACTGGTTAGTTAGCCTGCCTGGTTGATAGGAGTAACGCCCACGTCATCACCCCTCATGATACTCTGTGATTGGCCGAAAAAAACCACCCCCCATATACCCCTTCGCACAGACAGACGATCGCAAGGAATGAAATCGATTGTATTCTTCTAGATCAGTGTTTCTCAACGGGGGTCCACTTGGCTCCCTGTGGAGGAATTTAAAGTCCAAGGGGAGGAATTTTGGCCAAAGGAGGAATTGGAGGAAAATTCTCATCTTTTATATCTCTCGTATTGTTGAGCCATAAAACCACAGGATGATGTAATTTTGACCTTTGAAATTGACTTTATTAATGGAAGATTTGTGATTCATACTCTTTCCCTTAAATGATGATTCAAGTTTTCTCCCGTAATTTGCGCAAATCCTCGACTGTTTTATTAAACTTTTCGCTTATTTTTCGCCTCCTTTTACGGATTTTGCTTCTCGTCAATTTGCTAATTGTGTAAGAGGGGGAAGGAGGCGGGGAAGCGTTACTACTGAAGTTACTACTGTTACTATATCGTATCTAATTAACACAATGTTTTCTACAAATTATAAATTACCCCCTTTTTTGTTAAGGCGCGGACAGTGGAAACTTAAAGTCCGGGTTTAATTATTATTGCCTGCTTTTACGCACGGCTTCCAATTGTTGTGCTTTAGTTGAAGCCTTTACCCCCCCTAATGCAGATGGTGCTCCAACGCAAAGGAGTACTCAAACTTCCGAAAGATGCTAATCCAGATATGATGACTGCCCACTGTATTATTCATAGAATTTGGCTGCTGCAACCCTTTAGTTCTAAGCTGGACCAAATGACGAAAAAGGTGATCAAATTGGTAAATTTGATAAAAGCTCATCCTAAGACTGAGAGATTTTTCAAAGAATTCTGTCAAGACATGAATGATGACCACGTGAGGCTGCTTCTTCATACGCACGCGCGATGGCCCTCGAAAGGAAACTGTCTGGAAAGGTTCATTACTCTGTACGACACCTTGTTGGACTTTGGTGGGGACCTTGAAGACTCAGTTCTTGAAATCCAGTGAATCCAAGGCCTTGATTTCATATCTTGCAGATATTTTTGGTAAACTGAACGTTTTAAATAACGATCTCCAGGGTGAACAAAAAATTCTAGTGGACTGAAAAACCCAAATCTGTGATTTTATAAGCAAGCTAAAGTTTTGGAAGGAAGGCCAAGATCTTGAAATATAATCTGTCACAATTCACGCATCTCAGCAAATGTGAACCATCGGACGATGTCATCCAAATCATTTCTCAACATCTCTCCAACCTGCATGTTGAGTTGAATCGCAGATTTACAGATCTCCAACTTTGAACTTTCCCTCTTGGATTACTCCACCATTTCTTTTTAACTGCGAAAATAGTGAGTGTCAGGCTATGGAATTAGATCAGATCTGCGAGTTGATGGACTTAAAAAATGATGACAGCATGAAACTGATCCATGCCTCAAAAAGTCAACTGATGTGGCTGGATCCCCAAGTCAGTGTCAAATATAACAAATTAGCTACGCAGTTCCAGCTAGTACTTCTACCATTTCCTACCACATACTTAGTTGAATGTGCCTTCAGTGCTCTTACGGATATTTTGACGAAAAAAAGAGGATGTATCAATATTTGTGGGTGTGGCGATCTTCGAGCAAAACTGACCTGTTTTGTTCCTCGATTTTCTCATTTAATTTCTCAACACGAGGCTCAAAGTTCTCTTTGAAGTTATACAATTCGAATGGAAATCTGATATCAAGTTACAATTCTGAAATCAGGATTGTTTTTAACCTTTAATTTTTTGTTCAAATAATCACATTAATACAATTATTCGTTAATTGTTTTGTTTTGTAGAGATAAAGTTTGCTTCTTATTTGTTCCTTCATTTTTGCAAATAATTATCTATAATTAATTATTAGACAATAATTGTTTTACTTTATAAACTAACTGAATTTCAATAAATCCGATTGTAAAAATAAAGTATAATGATGCAAATATTTATTCTTTCATGATGATTTAAGGATGGGAAGGAATTGGAAGAGTCTGAAATCAATGAGGAATGTGAGGTGCAACATTGAGAAACACTGTTCTAGATGATTAGATGGTATTCTCTACATAAAGACTGCACCAACTCTCTCTCTCTCTCTCTCTCTCTCTCTCTCTCTCTCTCTCTCTCTCTCTCTCTCTCTCTCTCTCTCTCTCTCTCTCTCTCTCTCTCACCTCTCTCTCTATGTGGGTTCAACAAAATAAAAATTCGTGTTAATTCTCTACAAATTTTAAAGGTGATAAAATAGCTTATCTATTTATATTGATGACGTTCTTTTATACTTTTAGATCGCTACTATAGATAAATAAAACATTAAGAAAGTAGTAGCGATCACCATCTGTCCGAAGACGACTGGATGTCAGCAAGCAAGATACAGTTGTAGACTCAGCGCCTCATATCAACGACTCCGCTAATGGAAGACGCGGGCATGACTGACTTAAACGTCGCTGTACCAAATCTATTTTAATTAACAAAACCAGGTAAATATTTTTGTAAGATTCTCTTGATAACTTTTTGTTTGTTTGTATCCTTTAAAACCATTGAGAAAACCTGCGCTAGTTGCTTTAGGTGTAAGTTGGATTAAAGGTTAGAACACATGACATTGATTCTAGTGCCATCTATAGTCTTAATTAGAAATTACTGGTACTGTAACAGTATTGGTCTCCTCTACTCTGAATAAAAACTAGTTGTTTAACTCTGCATCAGAAGATAGCGCCGTAATCACTGCGCACTGGCACTTTCTTCTTTCATCTCTATTCTTACAGAATTAAAGTGCCAATTCGAGTTCCATGAAGCAGATCAGTTTCCTCACAGGTAGGTAGCCTGATCAGTCCTGAAGCACATTACAATTTATTATATACATTGTGCTCAGCGTGCGTCCGTAACCAAAATAGGCGATGCTAAGCAACGTAACGTCATTACTAACTGTATATACTCAACTTTTCTAAGTACAGTCTTCAGACCTACGAAGATCCTTTCAGAAAAGTACAAACTTTATTCTACTGTTATTCCTACACTTTCCCCGTTTTCAAAGATTCTAGATAAGTTCTCGGGAAAATTCACACGCCCGCGCCCCCTTGTATCCAATAAATTTTGTTTGAGAGGACCGGTAATTATATCTGCCACCAAGAATCCGGAAAAGAGAGGGGGGACATATTTAATAGGCATTTTTGTATCGATGTCTGTCTTTTCCCAGCACGTGCACGAGTCCGCTCTTCTCAGCGCTCAAAATGCTCGGGATGTGGAGCATCATCTCCCATTATCGAAAGGGCCGCCTGTTTTTCCCGAAGACTCGCCGCCGTCCGCCATATTAATGATCTCACCTCCGCTGCTAGATCGCCTTATCTACGACGAATCTGTCCGCCGCTTTGCCGCAACGTCCCCTCCCCATCCCTCTAAAAGTCTGACTAATGGGTTTCTGATTTCAACTTTTTTTTTTTTTTTAACGGTGCAGAATCAAAATGAAAATATTTGGAAAACTCACGGGCGCGATAGCGCTCGGATAGAAATAGGGATCTGTTATCAGTGACTCCCTGATAAAGCGACCGGGGCCGACCGCTGGTGTCTCCGGATCGCACGCACGAACATCTAGATAAAGTTTTATAGGGGGCTCGTTTTCGGCTTCCTACCGTCATAAATAATGGATTCCCCGGCCTGTATCCGTGCAAGCCGGCTGATTTCCTGGTTGTGGAGCACAGACCTTGTAACAAAAGCCCGCAATTACAGTTTCCTTTTACTGATGTCGCCATGTTTTACTATAAATAATAAATTTACTCCTTCTCTGAGATAACCTCGGCGGCATCGGACAGTCAGTCACGCTATCTTTGTCCTTTATTTATTTTAAGACTTTACCATTTAAAACCAATTTGTAGACAGATCTACGTTTCGAGAACCGTTCTGATGCCACTGCAAAAGATCATCCTCAGAGCAGCTTCGATGTAGAAAGGCATCGGTTGCTACTGATACCGATGATCTGCGCTGGAACCACAGCTTGTCGGACGAACACGGTTGACAGTATTTGCCAGACCTTTAAATTTACCGAGACGCTCGGCCAACCGGTGATTTCATCCGGATAATTCCAAATTGTATACCGATGCACTGCGATGCCAAATCAGATGAGATGAAGCAAGACAACGTTTACTGAAAGCTCAGTTAATTGACTCGACCCCTGTAAAGCTCTACGGTCTGTTCAGATCATAGGCACTAGGTACTTACTGACTTAACACGCACGACTGAGCGCACATCTTGCATAAACTGCAGATTTATTACTTCCTTTCTCTTTTATCGTTTGAAAACCGTCGTGCACAGGCGATATTTCCCCATCTTAATCAGTTATTAGTTAGGCTGGGAACAACAAAACACGGTAGAACGTCTCGTTACTTGTAGTCAAACAACTGTTTTATAACTACTAAATGCGTGAGTAACCTGTTAAAAAACTAATCATTCTCCGCGCTTTGGGAATAACAGTTTTATCTACCAAATGTCTTCTAACTCTGTGCTCGCATCATCGCGCGTGTTGTTTGCTTAGGAAAAAGCTAAACTCGGTCGACTCTCCCCGTGAGTTAGGAGTCTTCCACCAATCGTATCTAGTCGGTTAATTTGTTTATTCTCCACTCGTGACTAACTACTTTTGGTAGTCATTCTTTCTGGTGATATGGTATAACCGATCTCTCGCTCACTGTCCACTAGCTTTTATTTTCCTTCCTCGTTTCGAAAAAAGTTGCGTACGGCGCTAAATCCTGCTCCGTTTCTGTATAACTGATTTCAAATCGAGAAAATCTTTCTCGCACCTACAGATTTAAACCCGTTACAGACAATCTTAAGAAATTAAGAAATTCTCGGCCTTTGCGAATATATTAGTCTTATCGCCGCAGTTACAGATACCAGAGATGCCACCAGAAATAATATATAAAATTATAATACAACTGTTAAAGCCAGTAGTCTTCGATCGGTTACAACAATGATTTCTTCAGTTTTCTGACACCTCCAAACACTCTTATCACGACTGTTGGCTGCTTGATCTATCTCGGCTACGAGTCTTTACCTACCTGCATCTTCATCTTCCTTTTATTAAGTAGACGCTTTAGAGATAAAGATGTGAGCGAAATAATTTTCAAAATATTTCTAGTCTTCTTCTCGTTCACCAGTCACAGTTGGATGCCTGCTTCATTGAGTAACTGCGCTCGTTTAGATCTGTAGTGAAAGAAATTTTGGTTTTGGAACAACATTATTTAAATATACATATAAATCTCTCTCTCTCTCTCTCTCTCTCTCTCTCTCTCTCTCTCTCTCTCTCTCTCTCTCTCTCTCTCTCTCTCTGGAAGCAAAAGAAAACTCGAAATTTATCTACTGCCAAGCCAAAAATGGTGAAGTAGCTATGATGTGAAAATAAATTATTACAATTTTAAAGAGGACAGTGCTTGGTATAATTTTCTCTTGCCATTGATTTAACAATCGAACATCAGTCATCACCTTGAACGGCAGGTACTTTTCCAATCCATCGGTCTAACTTATTCCTCTAACACAAAAAGTTAACGATTACACCATCATACTTTTTCCTGTCCCGGTTTTTACCAGCTGCTGCTTTTTTTTTATGAATACGATTCTGCTAGATCCCGAACAGGATCTCTAGGATACAGGACAATTTTTTCATCCTAGGCACATGAAAAAACTGATCGTTGAGGCTAAGCCGGTGGCACATTCGCGCTGAATTACTTTGTTGATTCAATTTAATTATAACAACAACTACAAAGAATATCAAAATTAAATCCAATATTAATTAACCATTGTGGGATCGACTAGTGGTTATACTCCCGCCCATTCCTGAAGTTCTTTAGAATTGTTTTTGTTTTGCTTTGAAAGGAGTGAGAGTACACGTCTTTGCATTCTCCTGGAAAACGTGATGCAGATCTGGAGTTGTGCTTTCGCTGTCCACTTCAGGCCTGTTCCTGTCGTTTCTCCAAGCGATGGTCATCGTTAAAAAAAATGTTCTTCGTGAGCATCGCTGCATGGTATTGAGAATAAGTAGGAGCTGATTTTCTTCTTGATCTTTGAAGTTTCGCAGGGCTTTGCCGAGCGTTTCAGAAGTTTCCAACTAAAAATACCGGACATAAAGGCGTCCGGTGCCGTATCAGTACCGGACAGGGAACTAATTTTGTTCGGTGAGCCTGCTGTTCCGGAATTATCATCAGTCCGGTTCAGGAATTACACGAGCAGTTATCAAATGGAAACCCATGCGCTAATGCGGTTTAGTATAAAATATGCTTAAAGGCTTTTTAAAATGTCTGCCTTATTCGCAGTGTTCTTATAAAGTGGAACTTTATCTTTTGTTTTCGTCTAATAACATCCACGACTCGCCCTTTAGGATCTGTAAGTGTAGTGAGTCTGTCTGGAAGTCATCAAGTTCGCCGAGGCGTGACGTACGGGCTACCCGATACTCCTCCAGGGCAGGGACCCTCCTCGATATTCCATCGCTGCTTTCATGCCCACATTTCCTTTTAAAACTCATTATTATTTTTGTTGTTGTTTTTTTTTAGGAAAGAGAGAGGCGAAACGTGAAACGACCGAAGCCTCCCAGAACAGGTCTGTTACGGGGGTCTGTCGAAATTTGAGACCGCCATTTTTGTTTTTGTTGTTGTTGTGTTTTTTTTCTTCCATATAGGCCAAGTCTGCTAACCCGGATACATCATCGCATATCTCTCTCTCTCTCCACCCCACTTCGCTACTTCTCCGCTTGTTTACTTGTCTTCAGGTCACGATGGCCTGAGTTTTCTGTAATCCAATCCACCGGTTTATCCAAAACGCCATCTATAAACAAGAGGATCCTGGTTACTGGCCCCTCCCAACGCATTCTACAATAACCAATTGATTTCACCAACCCAGCTCCCCGATACGGCGACTACCGTCTTGGATTTGTGCGAATTTACCAAGCGAGCACCGGCCTCAATGTCACCGTGCGGTATCCGGCGTGACGTCACGAACTGTTTACTATGGCGTCCCGAAACAGTCTGAGAGCATTCCTCCTCACGGCTTGTATTTTGTATTACACTTTACATTAAATATGTTATAAAAGCAGATAAACGAAAAAAAAGAAAATTTTTTTTTTTTTCACAGTGAAGAAAAGATAAAACAGGTGTCCAAAACTTGGGGAAAAAAATAAAAATAATTAAAAATACGCCGAAATGTTTTGTTTAGAACCTGATGAAAATCCATGTGAAATATAAAACTACGTCATTTACAATCTGGCTAATATGAGATCTATAAAGGTAATTACAGAAACTCGATGAATTAGTCCAATATCTGTTTTGAATTGTACGAAAAAATATGAACGTTTCGGGTTTAATTTTAAATTTTAAGGAATATGTGCTGCCACCAGAAATATGAAACAGATGGAATAAAATGTACGCTAATAGTTAGTTGTTGTTGTTTTCCTTAGCTGGAATTACAGATATTCCCAATTATGTACAGCTGTATTGAAGGAGAAACCGTCAAACGTGATATTTTATTTTATGTAAAACCACTCTGGAAAAAAACGAAGAAAAAAGAGAAATTTCAGTTTTTCCTAAATAGCTATCTATCACCGCCATGGTCAGAGTAGGGATCCTTTACAGCAATTATTAAGTGGCGGGACTCGATTGACTGAGATAACGCTAAGGTAACGCGTCGTTCGGTTATTCGCCACCAGTCGAAGTAACCGTCTCTCGCTCTCCTAAATGTGAAAAATGTCTTCAATCCCACCCCACCCCGGGTCTGGGGAGATGATCACCTGAGACACTGTCTCGCCCCAGGTGATGTCAGGGCGTTTCAGTTCTGTTTGAAGCCTTCTCTTGCAGTCGGCTTCATAAAACCTGGGTTTTCACCCAAACACCGCAGCTCGCTCCAAACGAGGCTTCAGCCTCGCCCCTCTCCCTTCGGAGATACACACGCGCACCCGAACGTCCCGCTGTACCACCCTCCTAAACAGACAGAAACTGTGCCGCCGATACAGTTTTTAATATCGACAAATTTGTTCTCTCCTCTACCCCTACCCAGAAAAATATTCTTAGCGCTTGGATAGATATCGACAAGAGGCGGTTTGACCCTTTTTGAATCGTCCCTCCGTTGAAGATCCTGGGTGGACTTCACTGTAAAAGAATGGTGCTGTTTTTTTTTTTGTGTTGTTTCTTTTTTTTTTATAAAAGGAGAATCATTTTATTCTCTGATTTAAAGTCTCAACGATGGCAAAACACGGCGTCATTGTTTACAGCGCGTCCATTCAGAAGTTTTACTTCACTTATATTTTTTTAAATTAAAAAAAACAAGCAAAATATCCACTAATCTCATTTGCAAGCTTCAGCTCGGAGTTTCCGATAATCCCGTTTCGATTTTGGAATTCTTCGCTAAATGAGCAGAACCAGAGCATTGTTAGAGGGGAGTTTTTTGTTTTGGATGCGCAACATCTTTATCGGTTCTTACTCTCAATAGTACACTGTATAAAACAGACCTTGCGGTATCATTATCCATCTAAACAATGAGGCAGTATGAAAAATCCATCTTGTATCCCTTAATTCAATTTAGAAACGAAACATAAGTTGTCAAACAATAGCAGACAACCGGTTTTCATTTGCATATTTCTTCACAGTACAGCATTCATCTCGTCGTAACATCTCGCCTCCATTTAAACTATCAGCTGCTGATGACATAATCTCTCTAGTTTCCAAATTATTACTTTCTGACTGAATTCTTTTTACTATGTAAAATATTTTGTCCCATTGTGATCAGAAGTAGATTTGTGTTTTCTTGTATGTATAATTAAAACCTTAATATATTGGTAAATTTTGTTTTTATCGAAAACAAATTGCTAATAATTTTTATAATTATTGTGGCCGACATTTTTTAAACTTTGTTTGTTACTTCGTTCTCCAGTCATTCAAGAAAATCGGTTTTTATGTAGTCAGGTTATATATTATATATTTTTATAATGACATCTGGCTGTTCGACACAGCTTGCTACTTTCTGAGAAGATTCCACCAACATGAAGCCGCAATATACTTCAACTAGCCAGCCTGCCGTTTCCTGGAAGAATCCTTGATCTACAACTCTATCAGAAATCACAGTACACCTGCTGCTCGGTTATCTCGGATATGATCTCGCCTCTCTCCGTGATTTCTCGATAACTGCACTGTCGTCACATCTCGTTAAAATTTGGTAGAGACGCGGTGATTATACTAAACTCAACGATATTCAATTTCACGAGAGATTTACATCTACCATCAGCTTTATCGTCCGATCTTGAGGCCATAGCGAAGATGTAAATCCTCAGCTTGAGATTGCCACCTTTTTCTCTCTCCCCCACGCCTCTTAATTTCCAGGCCACTCCCATCTTTATTGGCTTCACAGAGATTTGGGGTTATCGGCTATGAGTAAAATATCTACATATATAGAAAGATTTTTCTCTGTACTTCAAAGACTAACCATATACGCGGTTGATCATGACATATGGGAATGGGGAAATTTGGTATTCAAAAGTCCTGCAATAAATCTGAAATCTGGTTTCTTTTCTTCTTCTTCTTCTTCTTCTTATTATTATTATTATTATTATTATTATTATTATTATTATTATTATTATTATTATTATTATTTATACCAGCTTAAGCATTGGGGAACGAATACACTACATGGAGAAGCCAGTCCAGAGTTCAGATCTTTGACCTGTTTTGGTTTGGTGAATCTGGTTCAGTTCGTAGCTGCTGTCTGCAAAATTTATTCATCTTAGCTTATTTCCTCAGGTCTCGACTCCAATGTTCTTGCATGTAGACATTTTCCCAGGCTTGAAAATTCCTTCTAGTAACTGATGCCACTTTATCCCTACCGCCAACAGCACCATCATAGCTGACGAAAGTTATTCTGGGGTGGCCCAATCAGTCCCTATAAGGATTAATTAGCCTGATGACGGTGGTATAGAAAATTTCCATCGAAACTTCGATAATCTGATAACAACAGGAGGGATTTTGGGATAAACGCTCGAAAAGCACATCAGCTAGCCATACTGCCATCATTCTGTAAATATTTACTTTATTCAAACAATATAATGCTGAATAAAACCAATCAATTTATTCAAAGTTCTTTTCTCTGCGTGCAGAAAAAGGTGAGGTTGGAATAATATGCAAGTGTTTTATTGGATTTTAACGTTAGCTAAAGATTATATACCGTGTATGTTGACCAGATATCTTTTTCTTTTAATCTGTAGAATGAAAATGCCTCTTCCCATCGACACACACACACACCTGGTGTTTATAAGAAATACAAAAGTTCCAATTTCTTAGTCACCATTATTTGGGAACTCAATGACTCTTGTGTCCCACCTGTGGGCTCACCTGCGGGGAGTTAGAGTTATTTTGTGTGTATTAAATAAATACGCTTTGAAAAGCTCACCAGTTACTATATGCTGGCCCACTACTGTAAAAATAGAAGAAGAAAAAGGAATTCAGACAGAGTTTCTGTTACACAAAAGTATAATAGGTGAAGAGGAGGTTAGATTCTTTCATGGTTCACCTATGGAACGAAATCTCTCTCTCTCTCTGCCGTATCCTTTTGTTTGTGAACACTTAATCCGTATTTACGGCAGAAATATTCGACTACATACATTCTGGTAGCTACGCATGCGTAAAAACAAATAAGAAACACCACAAAGTAAAGAAATTTAGGGGCTGTTAAAAAATTACGCAACGCTTTGGGTGGGTTACGTATAGTAATGTAGATTTCTCGCGCCATGATACTTTTCTAAATATTTACAATCATTCCACCCTGCGACAACAATATGAATTTGTCCCTTGTGTTTCATTTCACCATTTTCCCGATGCCTGTGTATATCAAATGTCTGCTTTCGGAAATTAAATTGCTGATTTTCAAATTAGCTATAATACAATGTTTTTTATTTTGTATGCACGTACTTTTCCGCTTAAACTCCAGATCTGTATTTAAGATGATGTACCGCACATGCTGAATAAACCCTGAATGAATTTAAGATTTGTGGATCGTCGTATGCAGCACGGATGCGGATTTTCTATTGAATTATTCCGTAAAGTGGGGAACATAAACAAAAATATCAATTAAAAAATTCACTTGTTGAGGATTTAATATGGTGATAATATGCTAGACTTTATAATCGATTTACTAATGATCTTAAAGGGTGTCGGGTCTTGCGCTATGCATCGCTACAGGGGGAGATGGGTGGGTGTCAGATTTCAGCATAAATAGCTTTATGCAATTTTTGAACGGCCACTTAATCGTAATCATCACAAAACCTCAATTATTCCATCCGTGAATGATTTGAGAGTGGTTATTCATCTGACATCTTTGAACACGTGGCCACGAGATTTAACTGTTTTTGAAGCACGATTTACCTCTTTAAACAATGAATAAATAAACGAATCATATCTATAAAACAAGCAACAAAAGCTATGCAAAAATAAGAAAGATGACGTTGTAGGATTTGCCATAGTTTCCTCTTTACCTAAAACGATTCCAAAATTAATGCGAATTTCATCGGTAGTTTTATTATTTGTGGACAAAACGTTATTGCGTTAGTTCATTTTTTTGGAATTCACCAACAGCATTATTTAAAAAGCAGAATCGGGTTAAAACCCTCTACGGAAAGATATCCAACCTAGGAGGCGCAGTCGGGCTGCGTGACGTCAGATATATGGCCACGGTTAGATCGGCTTTGCCATCGCGCGCACGAACCGCTGTGGGCTATAGACAGACACTGTTAAACCCATTGTTATAAGTTTAGGAGGAAATTCGTGGTTTTAATTGGAAATGTTTACGCTATCCTTAAAGAATCAGAGAGCATCGATAAAACCCGGGGTAATTCAAGCTGTCTGGAGCAGCCTAAAACGGATATCCGATAACTCTAGAACAGAAAAGACAGTCTGTAAGACCTCTGGCGTCATGTTTGGTCAGCAGCAGAAAGGCTTATGAAGACAGGACTGACACCGGACAGGGGAAGTAAGTACAAGTCAACTGTGGACGAACGGTCCCCCCCTCTCTCTCTCTCTAGAATTTTATTCTTTTCACAAATTATTGTTCTTTTACATTAACAAACCATATACTAGATCAAAGCATAGATTCGGTTACATCTTTAACAAGATTATATTAAGTAGTATGTCTATCCTCAGTCTTAAAACTACAAGTTAGTGTATCTTTATTCATGATTTATAACCATCGTCAAATGAACAGAAAAAAATAGTTGCGGTTTTGTTTCACGTATAATTTGTATATCTTTTCTATCTTTTTTCCTGCGTCACAAATTCTATCTTTGTTGTTGTCATTAGTGAATTATGTTGGAAGATTATTCTGTTGAGAATGAACACGGAGTTCGAACTATTCGGGTGTTGTGCTTTGTCATCTCGCCATCGTTTTGTTTTCTACGAAATTTAAGTTGTGCTAAAAATATATTTTTAAAAAATTCCGATTTGGAAATCTTCGAATTTTAAATTAATAACTTACCTATTGTCGTTTCCACGCTTATTTGTGTCATTTTGTGTCAAGTCAAGAGATTTTGGTTTAAATTTTAGATTATTTATTACGTCGATGTTTTTTATGCGCGAGGTTTTCGAGCCTAAACCTGGCCAGGGTTAAGTGTTTAATTAACGTCGGCCCTCCATTCCTCCTACCTGGCTCGGCCATGAAGGAGTAGTAACCTCGAATCACCTCCACCAATTAGCCTATCTGCCACACTCGCTGATCGTCACGTTTGCCGTCGCCCCAGTTTAATCGCCGCCCCCGTCACTTCCGCTGTCCTCCAAAGACTGGACCCCTTTGTACCGTGAGTCCCGCCGCCGTATCTTATCTGGGCGCTCGCACAAAGACAAAGTGTTCCCTAACCGGCTCTAACAGGTGGGCCAGCCGAGGGGTGATGGGAAGAACAAGAACAAGAAAAAAAAATTGGCCAAGTTGCTTCCTCTATTAGGTTTCCATCTATAATAAAAACTAATAATAACGCTTCAAAATATCAGGGAGACCATTTCAGCCCCCTATTCTGGTGGAAGTCCAGCTGATGCCGACAGATGAACCAATTTGTGTCGTGGGAAGAAAGGACGCTGCCATACAGCGAGCGAAATGGTTCAAGAGAAATGAAAGGTCGGTTGATCCCTGAACTCCATTTGCCTGACAGCGTCTCATTATCTTTGCGCCTCTACATTCATTTCACATACGAAAAAAAAAGAAGGAATAAATAAAGGAAATGTAGTTAGAATATTATCTTTGGCATCTTACTGTCTAAATTGCTTCGTATTTATCTCTGTAATCCACGACTGTCTGTTGTATCCTTGTAGAACGAGAGCACAAAAGGAAAGAAGCATCTCTAAAAGGTGCATACGGGATCAGTTCGCAATTGTTTCCGTGACAACGAAGATTAGTGGAGGAGGCGCTGGGATTTAGATGAGAAAGCTTTACTACTATCACAGTAACCCGCCACACGTTTAGGGAAACCTGGTTACAGCGAACAAACCCAATCAATGTTCCAACAGGACTACCTTTGGCCTCGAGAATATTTTACTCTCAGCCAGCATCCATGTTACCCACCCCTACCCAGATCTCAGTTCTGTCAAAACTTTTTGCGATAAACTTGAGCATCATTTATGGGTTGCAGGTGTCAGCCTATGATCGAATCTCCACACAAGAACTTCTGTACCTTAAAACCACCCATTTGTAATGGAGACTCCGCGAACAGTTTCCCTTGTTATTATTAGTTTAGTTTAATATTTAATACCAGAAAAGACTTCGAGATCATCTTAAAAAATCCATGTTGCTGCTAACAAAGCGAGTAAATATCAGAAACATCAGTATATTATATATTAGTCCCAATTTACATTTTCGAAGTTCCTTCTAACATTAGATACATTGTACGGGGAAAGATTCTTTATTTTAAAAAGGTGTGGAATTATTAGTATTACTTCAACATAGATTCACCGGGATGTTTCCTGGTTTTACATACTCACTAAGCGACTGGAAAGATTAGATTGTTGTCCACAGTTTGTAAATTTTTGAGATTTAAAAGAAAACTTAAAATTCTTTATTTTTTTAACAATCTGGGTTTTCTATAGTTACAAAACTGGTGATCGCAATTGTAAACTGCAGCAGATTTTTCTTATTAATACCATAAATCAGTTTAATCCCCCTTGCATCACATCAGCTTTGAACTCTCTTAATCCCAGCCTCAAAGTATTAGTATTTGTGTTGGACTAACTGTACATTTAGTCTGCCTACTCACTGGTAATACAAACATGTCAGGCTGGAGCGACACTGGACTATTGTCACAAAGGATTACATTAATGAAGATAACATCTTCTATGGCTCAGCCTATAATGAGTAACACAAATTTTCCGTTACAAGGGTTATTATTAATTAGGAAGGTCATAGCCTTTGGCGTTACAATTAATTATACTGAAAAAGATTTAGCTCATAGAGCTCAAACTGTGTTGAGAAATACAGATTTTAAGAGTAGTAGGATGCAAATGCAATCCAAATGGTATACATAGGGTTAAAATTAATATTAACGCCTACTTCTTTTCCCTAGAGGCGCTGTATGAGTAGCGTTGTCTCCAGACTCTTTGTATAAATTGTTTTATACTTAAATAACTTAATATGCAAAAAATTTGAAGAAAATTAAATATCAAAAACGATTCATTATTATTTATCTTTCAAAAAGAGAAATCAATTTAGTGTAAATCAAAAAAGCAAGAAGAATAAATCCAGACGGATCCGAATTGTTGGAATGGAATTACACAGCCGAGAGTAGCGCGAGATCGCATCCTAGTTCATCGTGACTCTCAAAGAGGTTTTTTGTTCTTTTTTTTTAATGGACGTTTGTTTCTGTTTTACTTTTGCTTGAAATTAAGACACCAAAAAAAAAAAAAAGGTCATTTCCAAAAGCATCTGGTTGGGGTATCTAGTAGCGTTGCACTGCCAAATATTCCCTATCCTTCCGTCTTACCCCCCTCCTCCTCTTCCTACGATAAGTACTTCTTTCTTTTCTATAAAGGATGGATTTTCATATAATTCTTTTCGTATCCGCATCTCAGCTTTGTCAGTATTCATTTCAGAAACAGGTAAAACGACTACACCCTCTTCTTTTTGTATATAACATCTATTTAGTCATTATGACCGTGGTTCATTACCCCCCCCACTTCTGATTCGTTAATGTCCAGAGCTATTTAAATTAAAGTGCTAGAACCAAAGACGTACCGCTAAGTACCTTCACATCAAGTAATAAATTGCCTCCCTTCGTTGTAGGGCTCTTGACAGGTTGCTTACAGCCTTGCATCCCTACTTAACCTAATGAAATCCAGCCCCTTTCTCCCCAAAAAACAGGAAGTAGTTATTAGTTTTGGCAGAGCGATATCCCCCACTCCTTTCTTTCCATCTTTTCCCCGGTCTGGCTGAGGGTGTTTGCTAAAACAACCGGTATCTCCCGTGCTCTGGGGGTCATAAAACGCTCCAACAGGTTGATTCCCATTTCCCTTTCCCTCCCGCCCAACAACCCCCAAACGCAAGTCCCCCCTTCTACATCTACATTTCAACTGTCTAAAAAAACCCGGTCTTGTCAATTTCCTAGGCGGCGTCTGTTTCAAACTTCCTGTCTACGTCAGCGCTGCCAGTGGCGCAGATCGCGAAGTCTTTTTGAAGTTGTGGTCCGCTGACAAATTACCGAAACCTGTGGCCCTGCAAAAAGAAAAAAAAAAAGAGAAGTAAATACCTGTTAACTCTTTACAGATGACCAACTCCGATTTCTTTCATCCTTTTAAAGTCAATGACAACGACATATGTCCTGAAAATTCTCTCTCTCTCTCTCTACTTTACATTTCGTCAAACTGAGAATAATCGCTTTACGACGATTAAAATTACAGCACACTCATATCCAAACAAATGTGGTTTCCATTACGAATGTCTTTCTTTTTTTTTCGCTGAAAACTATTTAAATGTGTTCACCTTTGATTATCCACTTTATCTCCAAGGCCCGGTCGACATTGACAATAAATATACGGTGGTCGTCCACGACCAGCTATCACGGAATTGGCTCACTGGATCACGTTTGTTCGATCGATCTGTCGAGGTCACCATCTAAACTGTGCTTTCCGATGACACCCTTCTGGACTTTTTTTGATCATTATGGCCGCCTTTTTTAAAGGAAAGAACCCATTTTTAAGGGTCTATCGGTAAATCTGCTGGTTTTCACTTTGGTAGAAGACTCGCAGAACTTACACAGATGTAATTCCGGTATTTAACCCCTTCCCGTTTTAGGTGGGAGAAGCTCTATGATAGTTATCTGAATGATTCTGTTATACAAATATGGACATTGAAAATCCTTTAACGTTATTTTTCGAGCAGAAACTTGATCAACGTCAAGCGACTGATCCCAACTCATATTGGTGCCGTAGATCGTGTCGACCCCTAAAAACTAAAAAAAATAGGTAAGCGAACAATAAGTGAGTTAAAGCGTTTATATTATACACTAAATATTGGTTTCTACCTTCTAAAAGATATATTGCTCTTGTTTTAATAATCTGAACCGCACGTTTACATTTATTCTGTAATATATGTAGGTAACTTTTCGAAATGGCCTTTCAATTGTACGACTTCGAGAAACCCAAATCGGTCAGATTTATCAATAAATAGGGGTCAGGTTGTCTTACAAAGTTGCCATAATGTTAGTATTAGTTATTTGGCTCTTGGATGTGTATCAAGATGCTTCCATTAGTAGTCATTTTGGTTCTTGCCTGCATCCTGTTTGGCCTAGAAGAGCAACATTAGTTCATTCTGCCTTTTCCAAGCTGTACCTACAGAATACTCTGAATACCAAAGATTTAATGACCAATCCCGAGCAGGAGCCTGTTTTCATGTTGATGCCGTGCTAACTCAAACGAATCAACAGCTAGTGTAGGATCTTCATGTGCAGTGATAAAATACATTTCTTCCTAAAACAAGGATTATTCAATGTAAAACATTGGCAGGCAACGAAATATTTGCAAGAATGGTTCTGCTTTTATTTTATTACCCCAGCTGAATGAGGAAATATAATGGCACCAAGAGCATCACATTTGCTCTTGGAAACGATGATAACATGTCACGTGCGTGAATAAAGGATTATCGCATATTTTACGGAGTGTTAAATTATTATGTTCGGGATCTGTGTTTATATATATTATTGGAAACAGTATTGCATGCACGCACAGGATATGCGAATATTAATTAAGAGATGTATATAATGCATACACAATACGTTATTAAAGAAAATATACAAATTCAAAATGAATATTTTGTACAGTGCAGTAGTAATTGGAATGAGAGTATTTTGCTTTATATAGGCCATGTTCCATGTTTTCATGCTCCCATACATGTTATCAATGTCTGACTCTGAGATGCTGTTCCATTTATCCTGTAGCACTTTCTCCAATTCATCCAAAGTGTTTGGCTACTGTCTGGCTTTCTTGGTAGCCAAATAATCCCATATAACCTCATTGACATTCATATCAAGATATTCTACCAGCCAAAGCATCTGTGTGAGTCTTTCACCAGTTTGTTTGCGTTCCAGACAGTTTTTCACCAAACTGGCTGTTTACTTTGATTCATATTCATGTTGAATCTCCGCGAAATAAGATGTTTTTTTCTGGAGGAATAGAGTGGTCGAACAGAAACTGAATTATACCTATCAGCAGTCAGTGTACCTTTGATTCTATGCAAGTCAACATCGTTGGCCGATATGCAGCCTGATACCTGATACCTGTATTAGTTCTCCTCCGTACATCTCTAGCTATTATACCAATCACCAGTCCACCTTCGAACAAAGTGCCGTTATTATTGCCAAACAGTTCAAATTTGAATTCTATCTGTCGGTCGTCACTTGATTTCAAGTATGACGTCGTCTAAGGGTCAAATCATTGATGGGTCCTCACATAACTAAGTAGGCCCAGTCTTGATTTGCAGATCTTACGGCAGTGGTAGCATGAAGTTCCGGAAGGGAAAGAGAGTCGCAGTCGGTGTTTTCTCTCTTCCTTCTTTTTCAGTGAGTCAGTCCGCTTCAAAACATTTTGCGTGCTCATGGATCAGCCGACACCACTGGGTACGGTTGTTTGCGTGGTCCTTCCAGGTGGCTACATTCATGTTTCCAATCTTTATGCAGATCTTTAGCGTGTCTTTCCATTTCTTCCTCTGACTGCCTCTTGATCGTTGTCCATCACTCATCTGTAAACAGCTCCTTCCAGGTTTGGCCATTTCACTGTTTCATTTCTGCTGCCCATTTTAATCCTACCGTTGTTGGGTTGCCTCTTCTCAGCAAAGGTTTTCTGGCCGCTACACATCCACTAAACCATTTGCGTTAATATGTACCTTACTGTTCTTGAACAAACGTTAACACCCGTCCCTGAATCATACAAGATCTCTGCTGGCTTCCCGACCGCGTCGATTCTAGTGTCAGCAGAATTTGACACGTACATCAAGATAGCAAAGTTACTATTTGGAATCAGATAAGTCTGGCGGATAATCTCACCGATCAAAAACGTTCGTTTAAACGTTTTAGCAGTTCATTACTACTGCTACGCGTCTTATATTTGCATCATTTTCACCTGTATACTTTAACCTGTGTTAATTAACATCAACGATTACATCTAGAAACAATTCCCGCGTGTGTGTGTGTGTGTGTGTACAAAATGCATAAGATCCGCGGTCGTCTTTCTATCATTTGGATATTAACTCATTTCAAATGCAAGTCTCGTGACAAGCAATGAAAAATATCTTGAATCGAACATTTCCATTCTCTTTTGGATATAAAATCAAATCAGGCGCGTATGTATTCAATCAGTAACTTATGTATTTATGAACAAAGGCATACCGAAATTATATATAATAAATGGTGAGCAGTGAAGCTATAGATATTAATAAAATAAGAGTCGAAAGCATCTTTGGCTACATGCGTTCAACGTCTAATGTCTGTCTGATGCCGACAATTTTAAACATTAAAGTAAAAATAATTAATGAAAAATTAATCTGAATATGTATAAGATTTTTTTTATTCTTATCAACAAGCATATTTATTAGGCTGTTTTTTTATGATGGATACATTAATAGTTAGTCCAAAGTTACTTCCAGAAATCAACAATCTAGATTTCCTAGAAAGTACATCTCCGCTGCCAATCCTGCACCGACGTGAGCAAGAACAGCTCATACGAAATCTTTTCTCTGCTGCATTGACTTTATATTAATTGCCGTCAAAAGAAAAGAAAAATTGGTTATTTCATTGTTCGATAGTCGGAGAAATATCTTGCAACACTAGATTACGTTGCGAGCGTCAAGTATCGAGATAAGGCGATAATCGGCAGACATGATCCACACGGTATTGGTAAGACACGAATCGATTGTTGAATATGCCAAAGCTGGATTATTATAAGCGCTACTGAGATATGATTAGTTCCGTAGATTTAGCTCTATTCCTTTCCTTTTACTGTAGATTACTCTAGAAATTTCGAAAGCTGGGATTCTTGCATTTAGAATGGTTGTCCGAAACTGTTGAACCTACTTTACTCAAATGAGAGACGGGAACCTGTCCAGAATTGGTAACCTGATGATTTCTTTGAAATTAACAACGTTTAAATCATCTTTGTTACTGCATCTTTAAGATGGAGAGGGTGACACAAAAATGCACTGGAAAGCAACGAAGCATCGGCATCCTAAATCCAGCGTCATTTCCGACAGAAGACAAAAGAAAGTTAACAAGCTACAGCCGTGGCCAAAAGTTTTGTATCACCCTAGAATTTTTTAATTTAATTTTGCCATTTTATCCATATCTTCCGCTGCCATTTGAGTGAACCCATTTCTCGCTGGACACACTTCTCGTACAAGCATTTACCTTAAGACAACTAGCTTCTGACTTCGAACACAAAGAATCGAGAAGTCGTTGCGAAAACCGGCGCGCGATGTCATTACCTAACCGGAATGGGGACCCGAACGAGGGGCTACTTAGCACGTGACTTCTGCATGACGCTAATTGGACTCTACTGGTCGGCTTAATTTATGAACGAAGATCGCCGTTCGCGGCTCCGCACAGAGGGTCTGCTGAATGCCAGAAATCTGTTCACCTCACAGCCGACGCCAAACTTCTGCGACTCCCACCAACGCTCAAGCGCGGCCGAGTCTCGTTCCCAAGCACAGGGCGGGAGACTGCGGTAGAAAGTAGCGAACTGCCAAGGTTGGCGATAAGAACGCCCCCTGGGGTGTGGGAGGGTGAAAATTTTGGTATGTCGATTCTCGAATTCACCAGCATAATGAAAGCCAGCCACAGGCCGCTTCTTCCTACCTTCGTTTTCATTTTGAAAATGAACGTACGTTCGAGTCTATAAATATCTTGAAGAAGATGTTTGTGTTTTAAATGCAATTTCGGACATAGAGGCGGAAAGGTCGAGAAGAAAATAATCTTTTGGCTGTTGCTGGCTGACTCGGGGGTTGGGTAGGATAGCATTCTTGGGTACCTCTTGTGAACTACGTCATTGAAACGCCATGGTGCCTTCAGCGCGTGCTTAGACCACATGCGAGTCTGGACTTTGAAATCGCAACGACGAGTCTTTATTTCTATTTCCCCCCTTTAACCCCTTTCAGTTGACTATTGTTTATGTATTTGTCCCTGCATCATAAGTTCTAAAATTATTTAGTTGCGATGTATATAGCGTCAGAAAAACGTAATCATACTCGTATCGTAGGAGACTGACTACGTAGTTTTGCCCAATAGGGGGCGCTTTGTGATAAAACAGGTGGAAACCTATCCAGAGAGAGCCCAAAGCATTTGAAGATTAATCTGACTAAAATCGTGAAGCGATGGTTGTTAGTCTGTAAATGAGGAAATTTATTATTATTTTTTTTTAAATATGAAACAATTATTAAGTGGGACTCTACTTGAAATGTATATTATATAACGAAATCATCATAACATCAAATGAAAATAAGAACAATTGGTTTCTGTTGTCTTATCGTTTTTCTAATTGCTTCCATTTCTGTTTGGTATGTTGAGTTGCTTTTAAAATGTTAATAATTTAAATTTTTTGTTCTAATGTAATTGCGAGAATACGGAGATACAAGAGAACAGAAAGAGATGAAAGTTCAGATGCAGTTGGCAGTGGATGCTATTTTGAAACGTCAGCATATTCGACATGCGGGAAGCAACACAGCGTAAATTACAAGATGGCAAACAGGCAAATCTGTTTGAAAACAAAGACAGCTTTGGCTATTTTCACAAAAACTCCAAAAAAATCATCGAATGTTCACAGATTAAATTGAAAAAAAAAACAACTTTTCTATCCATGCTTCACTCAGAACTCTGAAACAAATATCCATTTTATGATTTTAAAAAGGGTAGGTCTGGCTTAATGTATACCAAAGCACACGCTACAAATAAACGATATATAACTCATCTACATACACCTTCACAAGCATGATAAAATGAGCACAAAATTAACATAATTATAAACCAGACAAAATGTTTGTAACGACCTGATATCAATCGCGCATTGTGATCAAAGTTTTAGATAATGTTAAAGGGTTACAACATGACCATGCTATCATTCTCTCAGCAATGCTCTCATGTCTGCAACCGCTAGACGGGTCAGTGTTTCGACGCCTGACGACTTACACGATTCAGGAGATGGACACCCGGAATGAGAAATTCTAACACGCTGGCAAAGCTGTTTATTTACCTTTTTGCGATCGCTGGTGGCTTATGTATTCCAAGAACCAATGATGCTTTCATGGCCTGGCCGACCTCAGTGCATCGACATAATTCGGTCCTTAGTAGTAGTAATATCATCAATATAGACCCCGGTACACAACAACAGGAAAGAACCACTGCCGAAGCAGCAGTAATCGCCCCTGACCCGGCTCACCGAATAGAGTGGACTGAATTCAACCCCCGACTGCAACTCGGTGATTTCTAGCGACTCCAGTAAGATTTGCGACCTCTCAAGCAGTTCTTGAGATCTAAGCGAACGTCACATAATGAGCTGAGTACTGATCACAAAACAACAAATTTGAGTTTTGGGCAAAGTGCACACATTACCCTGACAGTTTAAGTTCCGTTACTGTAAGCAGAAATTTGGATTTAATTTGTCATAAAACTTTTTTCATGCAATGCATTAAGTAAATCTCGTGAAATGACGTTTCAGGCGTTATGTTCATCACCCATATTAAGTCATACCGATGATGTGTGATCTATGTATAGGTAGCATAATATTACGCTTTAATGGCAGATAAGATACGATTCTACAAAGCTAAAACAGGACACATCAGCTTTGACAATTACCTTGGATTATTATGAGTCGACAGGTTATACACAGCAGCCATAACTTTTGTGTTTTTTTCCCAAAATAACAGTATTAACCTTCAACTGGATCGCCTACCTTTAACTTAAATTTCAAAAAAATAAATAACAGTGACGAGTTAAAGGCCTGCAGTAGAATATTCTCGATTCCGCTGCACCTGTTTGTGTTTATTAGAATGTCGTCTGCATAGTTTCTGTTCAGAATGTTGATTGTTTAACAATACAGGGTAATTACGTCGGATTTTTTTTTTTTTTTTGCTAGCAGCCAAACTTTGTGGTAAGATATTTTTATTTGAAGTCTAATTTATTTCAAAAACCGTCGTGGGCGATAGGATACCGACGATGTATGGAGAGATGGAGTAGATAGATGCTTTTTTCGGGTAACTGTGGCTTCTTCGTCGGCTATTTCCTTTTATTTCACACGGCTCCAACAAATCTTGCAAAGAATGCCACGAACAGGCGTAGAAAAGATGCACTCTTTCCTTTTCCTTCTTCCCTTTTGCCACTCGAAGCCATTAGACGGGAATAAAAAGCTGCATTTACACCCACACACGTAATAACTTTTCTAATATCTCTCGAGGGTTTTTTTGTTTTTGTTTTTTCTTTTTATGGAAGCTAATCCACTGGAGTGAGCTTTAATGGCGCGTGACGTGGGTCGCCGCCTGATATCCGAATGGTATAATTAGTGGCACCGCTCACGTAAGTCGGCAGAAAAGGAGAACAGCAGGAATTTGAGTTCTACCTCGGTCAGCGGGTGGAGGGGGAGGGGGTCGGCCGTGCACGAGGTAAGCTAAAACGGTTGTGCTAAGCGAATCTGCAGCGCTCTCTTGTGGCACCGAGCAGGCAACCTGCCCCGTTCCGGCTCGAACCGGCGCTTGCTGATCTTGGGGATAACTCCATCTTTAAACGCTTTAACAGAACGGCCAGGAAATTTTTTCTTAGAGTGCCGGCTTGGAAAAGCTTCGTCTGCGCATCGCCCTGCGATCCTATAAAGAAGTCGCCTCGGTCTGGAAACGGCAAAACCGTGAGAAATAGAAAAGACCAAAGACCTCGCATCCACTGATGAAGATGCACGTTAGAATCATATTTAGGTCCAGTAGTTATGCAATATTTAATGATTTCACGCCATTTTTGATAACTCGCCTTTAAAATGCTCAAATAGATGGAATTAACCGCACAAAAGTACATTAAAAACAAAATTATATTTAATATCTTTTTCGTGATGCTAAAATGTTTTCCGTTAATAGTTATCATTTACTTCTTACATTAATGGAAAAATACTTTTAGAACATACTTAAAACGTTTATTCCAGTACCCCTTTGTAGATGTAGGATCTCGACCATATCAGTATTATCTTGTATATGCTGCTAAGGTTAAATTAACCGCGAATCATGACCAAAATAAAACGGAAGTTATTTTATAGCTTAATAAAGCTGGTTTAATGGTCATTCAAATATGACATTTCTAGTCCTAAAATAATCGTCCGCGACGGATGGTAGAATGTATAGTGCACTTGATAAGAACCCGAGCTCAAATTCTATAAAGGTCTAACTGTATAAGGACCTTACTTAGCATGGTTACTAGGTCTTCTGTACCAGACCGTCATCGAGAATTTTCTCCGGGATCTTCGGTTTCCCCTTAAACTATAAGAGTTCTATTAGGGCTTCCCCTGTGCCTGGCATGATTTGAAATTGCTTCGTGCGCCACTTTGCATCGGCGTCGGTCTCGAATAATTAAGCTCAACCGCAGTCGTGTCTGCAGAGGGTGGACGAGTAAGTATGTGGGTAGATAACTCAGTAGTTGAACCATCTTCATATAAGCAATTTAATGAGCAGCTGCTACTCTCACACTGCGGGGAATTCGAGGCGGCAACTATAATCATCACCGGTACCAGTGTCAGGTCGTTCGTTAGTCGACTGACCCGCCACTAGTGCCAATATAAATCGCCTGAAACCGTAAATCGATAAAAAAAAAAAAGCCAACAAAAATTTACAGAAAAAAACAAAAACCCAACTATCATAGGTGAATTTCAAAACAAAACTGCTTCTAAAAGATTGCTGCTTTTTTTGTTTGTTTGTTTTTGTAAGTGAAACTATTTAGAACGTATCTGTTTCTCAGTCTGTAAAGATACGGAATCGATCGTAAATAAACGAAGCTTTGTTTACAGCCGAGTCAAGTCAGAATATGAGATGTTTCCTCGATTTGAAACAGTACTGCACATGTTTATACATTATCAGTTTGATGGTTAATTTACGACAACAGTATCAATTTCTGGCCAGCCTCGGTGCGGAAACCGTGAGAACTAACTGTACACGGGTAATGTTCGTTCAAATTTTCGAACAATCTCCTAAATTAATGACTTGTGTTGCAGCGTTTGTCATGGAAGACGACGGAATTGGACATTCTGCGTATTTTCGCTTTGCACAAAAGCTAGAATGTCACTTTCTAACCGGCAGCCAACACCACTATTTCTCTTCTCTCCCTTTTGTGTGGAAAATTCAACTGCTAACAATAAACTCTCTCTCTCTCTCTCTCTCTCTCTGTGGTGCTGTGTGTGTGTGTTTTTTTTGTGTGTTGCTTTACTGTGCTTAAAATAACAAAGTTAGATTTTGTAATCCTAACAGATGACAGCATCTCCCCCAGAGAGATACTCACGAGAGCACGGTATCTTTGCATCTCAGAGAGAGACAGAGAGAGGGGTATCCCTTTCATTGTTATCAACATAGGTACTGCTGTAATCTGGAGCTTGGACTTCTAACAATGTCGGCTAATTCTTTCACCGATTTCTTTCCTCTCGACTGTTGAGTGAGTGAAGCAAAACAAAACATTCCTTCCATCTTTTTTATCAGGCTTTCACTTATTTCAGTTTGGTTGGCTTCTAATTTTAGCTTGTCTGTTTGCTATTGTTGTTTCTATGTTTGTTTAGGTTCTTTTCTTACTTTACAAAAGATTACTGATTTATATATATATATAATATAATAACTTTCCTTCTTGTAATGAATTATTCGTTTCGATAACTTTTGTTTGTTATATTCAATTCTTTTCGTTTACTGTTTTTGTTTTGGCTTTTTTATAAATCCTTCCTTTCCACTTTTCGTTTTCCTTGTTACGCGGTTAGTTATTATTATTTTTTTCCTTTGAAATCTTTACTTAAAAGGGTCCATTTTAATAAGAACCCCTAATCAAAAATTCACCAGATACACCAATGTCTTCATTCTTACAGTTATC
Organism: Nautilus pompilius; assembly: GCA_018389105.1. NCBI lineage: Eukaryota > Metazoa > Mollusca > Cephalopoda > Nautilida > Nautilidae > Nautilus > Nautilus pompilius. The sequence continues at coordinate 695,226 of JACATO010000118.1, forward strand.
ATAGATAGCGTTACACAGACGTCTACAAGAGAGAGAGAGAGACAACTCTGGTGATAAAGCGTAGTGCCGCCAGTGTTCGCTAAAAAGCGTTGCCAATCCTACACCACGAAGGGCAGTCAAAACCTCCAATGTATCTCTTCATTTGTAGATGTGAGAAAAGGCCACGCGGAAGAAGGACGAGAAGAAACTATGGCAGAGAAGTTAGGCAAACTGAACCGCTCTTAGAGAAGCAAATATCTGGCTCTCGACTATAGTCCCCCAGTCCTGTTTTCCCCTACATAATCTATCTTTTTGATCAGCGTGTAACTAACCGTAATTAAATTCTATTCTACCTGCCTCGATTTACTACTACTACTACTACTACTACTACTACTACTACTACTACTAATAATAATAATAATAATAATAATAATAATAATAATAATAATAATAATAATAAAAGTGGGCAGACTTTTAAACAGTAGAAGTAAAAAAAATACTGAAGTCCCGTGAGATACATCGATCTTTCCGCCTGCTGTGCACGCGCACCACACACACACACGTTTGACCGTGACCTTAACTCGAATTGCCGCTAAAGCTACAGGCGCAGAAGGCTTATTTTGCGCCACTGAAGATTATCAGCTTAAACGAAAGCAACAAAACTATGAACAATAAGAAAACATATTGTTGGCTTCTGCGACAGAACGCTATGCGAGTACAAAAAGACGTATATAACTGTACACAGCCCCTTTTGTTAGCAGTTTCTCAGCGCTATCGTGCACCGATCGAGTCACCGCACACGAAAACAAAAAAATCTGGAACTGGCGTCAGAAGCGACTATCGGCTGCCGCGATTAATGTACACAGTGAAAACAAACAGCGCTACAAACGCATCAGAAGACTTCAATATCACCGGAAAATCTAACATAAACTAAACCGATCCAGAGCCTAGGAAACTTCATTCATTTTGTTTAACTCCCTCCCTGCCCTCCTCCTTTCTCTATTTTCTTTTTTCGGTGGCCGATATCGTTCCAGAAAACGTCTGTGGTTTTTGTTGGTTTCTTCATTGTCGTTGTTTTTCAATCATTATTTTGCTTTTGCTTCGCCTTTCCCCTCCTCCTACTTCACTCCAAGTAGCACCGACCGACCACCGGGGGAGGGAGAAGCTGCTTTAGAATTTTCGTCGCCCCTTCTTGGCTTTCTTCCCGGAGCCAACAAGAAAGCGAACTTTTTCATCTGGAGACCAACTGAAGTCGGGAGTGAGCGCGCGCGCGCGTGTGTGGTGGGAGGGGCAAAATGCAGTCTGAGCGGGGAGACCGAAGCGGAAAAGGCGACTGGTTCGCGACAGATCTCCTAGCTATCTCGCGGAATATTTCGAGAAAATATCCTTGAAGCTTCTGAAGAAGTTGTACGCGTTTAATATTCAAAACCGGAATTGCTGAGATTTCACGCAAGTTTTCGCCAAATTATTGCGGAATACGTAGAACGCACTGTAGCTCAAAATGAAAATAACCAACAAAAACTATTCGCATCAGATGTTTTCCATCGATCCGGAGCTCAGGTTACACTAGACAGGTGTATTATAATCGAGATCCGAGCTTGTTGCGACTTGCCGAAAATAGATTAAAACGGAATGGAGCGTGCACTATTTTCGGCAATTAGATGTCTGTAATTCGTGATGCCCGACCAATCAGGGCAGGGGTCTTTTTATCAAGGCGAGAAAAAAATAACAGCTACCACGCGGAAGCAGAACTTAACTGCATCGGCAGCAAAATGAATGTACCTCTACCCGAAATAGACCAGACAAGCAGTTTTTCAGGCAGGTGCATCTGGACTTATGACAACTTTTCTACAAATCAGCGCATAAAACTAGACTTAGAAAGAACAACGACACGCACAGACAAAAAGCACAGATAGAAAAGTTACTATTTAAGAAATATAAAGCAATAAGAGTATATCAAAACAATACACAAAAAAGATTAAACAGCGTACAGTTGTGTTAAAACTACATATGAATGTATCAGATTTCAATTTATTTTCTTTATATCCATATAATAATATAAAATCATGTTAAATAAAACAAAGCAAAGATATATGCGATATATGATACTCTATACAAAACAATATTTACATATCCAAATAAATTGCAAGAATTTATTCAGATCGAAACATTGGAAGTCGATTAGAACTGATTTTAAACTGTAGCATATAGATTTCATTCTAGGCGATAGGTGGAGATGACGTCATAATGACAAAAAATCGCCCGTACTCGCATTTCCTAAAGTTGCATGACCCTCAGTAGTGTGAGTGAGCTATCTCTTTTTCACTACAGCATTGCACCTGCCTTTCATATTGTCCACCAGTGTTGTGGCAGAACGTTCTGTTTTACTGTCAGGGCTTGAAACAATTACTGAATAGTCCCGGGAGTTTACCGCAGACACGTTCTATTGTGAAAGGTCGGAGGAACGAGCGGGGGCCAAGAAAGACGTCGGATATTTACCGCTTGACAGCGGTCTAAACCTATTCTCGCACAACGGGTCTTTGCTTTAATGTTTCATGAAGGCCCCAGGAACCTGACCCCCGCCAGGTCTGCTAAAATCTGGTCATGAGCTCCGTCATGCTGGCGTTAGAAGTGTGAGAAATAGCGGACAGGTAGATTAGCAGCGCTGCCAATTTTGTGCAGACTTTCGGAGATACGAAACCCTCAGACCCGCCGCGCAAACTACTCCTGGATGTCACGAGCTGAGATGGCGCGGCAGAGGTTACCATGAAATCTTTCACATGCCTTTTTATAAATGTTGATAAAAGGTATGAAATTTACTTAGAAAAAGAAAATTTCACATGAGATCTGCCTGTAGCCTAATTATGGCTAGGTGCCTCGAAGTTCCATTCCTAATGTTGCGCAATTTTATTATGTGGACATTTGTGACAGTTTCTTTAATAAAATCTGACCATCGCTATGCGAAATCGGAATCACCTGACTGGTTATCTCAGATACACCCCACTCAAAAGCAATGCGACACTTGAGGCACCTGAAATTGCCACTTAAGTTTTAAACTGAGATAGATGAAATACCTACAATGGTCTTTAAGACTATAGGTAGTCGTAAGAGGAGCCTCATACAATTATAACTGTACTGTTTTGTCTACTATCAATGTTTGGATATCTAAATGAGTGCTCAAGTGTAGGAAACGCTACACAAATAAACAAGCAGTATCTTTATGCTAAACCAACATGGAAATATAATCACTAATAGTCCACAAATTTAGTTAACTGTGTTTCAAATCGTTCATCTTATATCAAATCAACTGTACTTTGCCTCAAATATTAACACAGATATACTGTGCGTGAAATACTTAAACAGAATTTACCGTTCTCCAAAAGGATAGGGTCACGTTAACGGTATTAAATTATTATTACTCGTGTTTGAATATTTAAAGACGAAATGAATCTAAAGTATATGGAATTAAATGGAACAGTGCGAACTTCAGAATTTTCATAGCAAGAAATGTAAAATTTTATTAAAATGCTGTATAGAATTATGCAAAAACAATACCCATATGCGTGATGGACATAGTTTAAAGATTATCTTTTAGTCGTTCAAAATATCACAGATGATGAATATGAGTATCAACCGTTTTCTATTAAAGCGCATTCGCTTCTCCATAAAATAACGCAGAGGCTTGCTCGACTACTCTAGAGACGGACGTTCCAATGACACCCAGCTGAAATGGTGTCGCTGCAACGGTAAGCCAAACTAGAAATAGATCTTTAATTCACTTTAATTCCATATACGGCTTGATGACGGAACCTGCTTCCTCGTTATCTCGTATAACGAATGCCTCCTCCTCCTGTGTGTTTTGTTAGTTTTGGACTGAAACTACAATGAATTATCTATCATGTGCCGTGATTGGTTGAGTGTTTTCTATACGGAGTAAATAGAATAGTAGGTAACTATACGCACCGCTAACAACTAAGAAATATAATATATCTAAGATTTTAATGAATTATGTGCAACATTTTGGATAAAAAAGAAAATTGGTTTCAGCATCCTGAAACAAACGTTGTAAGTTAACAAAGCTAGACGTTTGCTTAAACATAACTCCCCCGCTAAAATGTCACATCCGGTTGGTTTTTGTTTTTGTTTTTTTTTTAAGCGAAAAGACTGTCAGAATTTAATCTATTTTAAAATAATCTCTCTTTAAATAAATTGCAAACAGTCAAAACCTATTGTATTTTTAAGTGTAATTGTCGATAACGAAAAGATAAATGTTATTTCCATAGACATTTAATCAAACTAATCCTGCCGATTATCCAAACATAGCCAGAAATCAAATGAATGTAAGTTTACTGGGTTCAGCACAGTCAGTAGTAAGTCATCGCAGTCGGTCATGACCAGCTCAGAATGGTATGTTTTCCGGTGTAGCTGCTCTGAAAATGACTTTCTTACAACCACAAATTACAGAATTGCATGTATGAAGCAGTTTTTGATTTTTATATTTCTAAAATACATAAAAGTGGTATTTTATTGAAATATCTAGGTTATTTCGGGCTTTTCTCACTGATTATGACAAAACTTGGCCAATAAATATACGTTTCAGAGATTATTTCCTGTGTTAGTTTTACTATGGCGCAAGCAAAGTCATCCATTAAAAGAATATGAAAGATTAAGATATCCACCACACCCGTCAGTTACACTGTTTCAACTCGCCGAGGCTTTTTTGGCGAAGCGCCTACAAATGATCCTATCACGTGGTGCCTTACACCAGAAACAAATTCTTCCTCTTTCCACACCATGCGAACCTTCGCCGCTTGATCCAGAGATGTGCAGGTCATCGTTGATGTCGACAGTCTTTTCACACAATGTTCCAAACTGATGAAGTTTCAGCCATCACGGTAAAATGACTTGAAGAAGAGGCCAGAAAACTAAGACCATCCCTGACTCTAAACGTTTCTGGGGGAAATTACCAACCTGCAGCCTAACGGCCCATATATTCAAGGTTTCCTTCTAAAAAGAAGCTGAAAGAATAGCTGCGGGGTTACTTGTCTCCTCGTATCCATACAATTATCTTTATGGTGCATTTTAGAACAATCGGCAATAACATCTGCTGATAAGAAAACAAAGAAAAGGCTAAGTATGATACCTTGAGGACACCTTTCTTATCTTATCTGGTGATATGAGAGAAGAGATCTAGATCAGTTTTTGTAATCTCTGAACAGCATTCACCCAAATATTAAGATTACGCCGCAGAGGAAAATAAATTTGATATTTCCATCATTTTTTTAAAACTAAAGGCAAGCTTGACTGTGAATACATAAATAAGATACTGGGCACCACTCATTCTGAGTTCATTAAGAGGTGAAGAAACAAATGATTAAATAGTGAAATAAGAACATAAGGACGATGTCTGATGTCCAGCTTGGTGAACAGTACCTATCCAGCGCCATTTGTTAGAAAAACAACAAAGAGAAACAAATGAAAACTATAAAACAACATATCAAGAAAACCTCTGAATAATCTTGGCCCGATTATCGTCAGAATCTTCCACAAAAGCACTGCAACTTTAAGAATTGAAGCTTTTGTTATTTAACAAGAGCGTGGCTTCTGTGGTTGTTCTAAGAACTATGGTGACGAGACAGGGGCTGCAAAAACCAGGTTCACTAATTCACATGACCGACGAACTACACAGAGAACTAATGTTGAGATCAACAAAATCTGGGAACTCCTAATGATCCTGAAACTAACACGTAATTTAACATCTGCCCAGGTAGCTCAGTAAGCTAACTATCAGTCAGAAATCGATCATTTTTAAAGCGAGTTTGCGCTATCTGCAAGTAAAACCAGTCCCAGCATATTCAACCGAAAGGGCAGTGCTTCTTTGGCCTAATCAAAATGACAAACAACAATGAATGTTCTCCAAAACGTAAGTTTATTATCTGTCTAGACCAATAAGAGAAAAATATACAACTGACATCTTTATTTATTATTTCGCATCATCCGAAATCTTGGCGGAGGTGGTAAAGAAAAGGAAAGTAAAATGGACTTTTCCTGACTCTATTTTGGAATACTGTGGAATTTACCAAAAAGGCTGAGATCATTACCTTTCACTCAGGTACCATCAGGTATCCATGGTTTTAATAGCGCTAATTACAAAAGTCTGTAAATCGAGTTCAACAAATAAATTAACAAAAAAAGCGTTTTCTGCCTGACCATACACCCAACTGTTCGGTGGTCTGCCTAGGAAAAGGCATCATTTCATTGAAAACAGCTGATGCTTGTATGTTTTGGCGGGGGGACCAGATAGGCGAGAAGGAGATTCGACGTATGGAGATGTTTCAGTGGCCTGCATCCAGCTGTGTTTTGGGTTCGAGTGCGTAAGAAAACTCTTGCGAGCGGTCTGCCCCGGAGCCGTTAAGCGCCTGTTCATTGAGTGTTTTGCCGGTTTTTAGGCGCACAACGCGGCCTTATTGCCTGACTGCAGCTGATCCAGGCGATCCGTTTGTTCGATTACATTTCACAAGCCTGCTCGGGTCGGATCACCTGGACGCCATCCGCCGCCTTACCGTTCCCACTGCCACGGATGTTTACCAAGCTACCTCTAGCGGCTTTTCTCGGAGTTCGGAGCACCATGCTCTCCGCACCCCCAGGATACCTTCTTTTTTTACTGAACACATCAAAATGCAACTTGTACCTCTACCTACCTTGCAACGTAGAATTTAACGCACGCTAAGGGGAAACCGGCGGCTAGTTGTTATATTTCCCAATTAAACACATAGTGGAAGCTATAATTGATCGAAGCATACGTCCAATTGGTTAGTCCAGAATTACTGAACATAACAACTATCTCCACACTATTTTCGAAATATTCACGCACCGGAACAGATGACTAACTAAATATTGATGATATAAAGAAGAAAACTGAAAGTAAATTACCTTCATTTTATACGCTTAGTAGAATTTAATCCTGGTCTGCAAAGTGAAAGACTAATTTGCATGCAAAATAAATCAAAACCTTTCTGGATCCATATTTCTTTTTATGGATGCTTTTGAAATGCACCATGGACGGATTGCCCTCAGATCGAGTTACATAAAATCTGTAAACAAAAACGCAGTTTTTACACCTTTTCCAAATCCTTGGAAATTTTATTTCTTGCTCCTGGAAATCGACATAACACGAAAGTTTTAAAATTACTTTTTTGCTGTATACATGTATATCCTTTGCCAAGTGAAATAGACAAAGGTATTTTTTGGTCTTTTGCAAATATGTTAGTATTGCTTTTGCCCTCTTTGTTCTTGTTTCTCTTTTAAAATCCTGTTAACTCTCTTACGCAAATGTTTTCAGATATAATATATTTTTACTTTAAAATATTGCACTTTTTTACGTACACCACAAAGCGACTTCCCATGTACACGATGACAAAATAATTGTACATCAACGTAATGAAACAATTTAATTATAATTCCGACAACCACAGTAAGAAACATCTATGTAAATTAATCATTTTTTTGGAGCTCATCTTCCCCCATCTCTTCTCAAAACCAATTGCTGCTGCATCTTTTAGATGAGAACCACTTACTTGGGCGATAACGCATTTATTTCTCTTAACATAATTGGTACAGAGTTACATCACAAGCCTATTATCCACCTTTAATAATCGTTTTATATTATACAATACTTATTGATTTAGGATATCTGACTTACAGAGATAAATTCAGAAAATAATGATGAAAAAATATCGTTATTGCGACGCCATTTAAACTCCCTCCCTTTTTTGTTCTGGGATGAAAAGTGTTTTAGAAATAAATTATACCGCTTCAAATCTTTTTGTTGTTTTACTTATTACATTCAAAACTTCAGAAAACAAACAAGTTTATTACTCCTTAAAAAACAACGACAACCAACGTGCACAAGGGGGGGGGAGAGAAAGGGCAACTGTTTCGGTGAGAGAGCTTCAGCGGCAGGGCCGAGAAGACGGACCCAGCCACATTCCCATCAGAAGTTTCTCTCGGCCGAGCCTTTGAAAGCGTGTCGCGTCCCCCAACCTCCTCTCCACCCGACACTCCGCTTCTGTATCACCGATCCCTGCCTCCAGGTTCAAGGGACCGGAAAGGGAACCCATGCTGCCAGCTGGCGTTGGAATTCCCAGCATCAGTAATATGAAACAAGTGCTCCCGTCGAATGTCATCTGCGCGCATACCTTGCGTATTCTCCCGTCAGCCCGTCGTCATTGACCCGGCTTGAAACTGATGACGAGAAACTTTTCTGTCACACGGGATTACATTGGCGGTGGAAAGACACGCACACAAAAAACAACAAAACATTTCCCCTCCCTCTCTCACTGGTTTCCACTTGTGCAAAGCTATAAGAAAAGATGGATGATCCCCAAAATTGATTGAAAGGTCCCGATGTTACTTTAAGACGTGAAAGTTGCTAAAACATAATTTTTCATTATGCACTTATAACAGTAAATAAATACGTCTCCTTGCATCACAGGTTTTAGCTGGGAAGATGAATATAACCAATCGTTTCTAAATAAAATGCAGTTTTTGTTTTTCTGTAAATTATCCGAGTGCAATACCTACGATGGCGTTCGCTGTTAGAAGCTGTGGATATCACCCCCTCCAGTGGCTTTTCGTATTTACAGCCAGACTGCACCATTTCGGCTGGCTTCCAAAAGATGCAGATATTTTTACTGCTATCGTGCAGCAACCTCTCCCTGTTTTCTGGTGTCACTTACAGACCAGCACGTGCGCATGCAACAACAAAAACAACAGCAAAAAGCTAATCTGAAAAACTTGCTATTTTCTTTTCGTTAGACAACTTCTAAATATGGATCCGGCTTTTCGTTTTGCTCAAACAGCGTGAGCAGACAGAAATGTTGGCTGGGGGCTGGGAAATGGAAATGTAATATGGCCGCCAAATGAATAACTTTTAAGATAAGATATGTCTTTTTTGGAAAAGAAAGTGAAGATATTACGATAGAATAAATTTCATTTATATTTTAAAATATGTATGATAATTAATACTTGTTAGATTTATAAAATCTTTAAGAAGTTTAACAAACTTGGATGCTTTATAGTAATTACACAACGTAACAAAACAAAATTATTTTATTTTTCCTTTTACTATTTGATAAACTCATCTTTAATCTTTGTACATTTTGGATAAAGAGATTTACTTAAGCAGCTTCTAATTACTATTGAAAGCAAAGATGTATGTCTAGTTAATGTGTAAATTGCACTTTCAGTAGGTTAGCCCAAGGAACTTGGTTCTGTCAATATTACCAGTAATTGTGGTTAAAAGAGGTACACGTTAGTATGACGTCGTTAGAAACAGAGTAGAGGAGAAGAATATAAGAGCAAAAATATTGTCAATGGTGCGTGCCTGGATGAAGTGAGAGGATGTGGAAGAAAGAAGGTTAAATGGTTTAGCATGTAGAAAATGGAACTAGCAAGGATACAGTTATTAATCAATTCATTTTATGACTTCTTATTCTTACCCACACCAAGTCACTCGCAGATTTGGGGGAAGAGGGAGGATATATTCCTGTGCGGTATATAAGAAAAGAATAATATGAATTTGTAAGATAGCATTAACGATTGGGAAGGTACAAATGACGCCATAAGTTGCTGGCGAAGAGAATTGGGGGAAAAACGTGAAAGCATGCAAATTAATTAAGAAGTCATCTTTCATAAAATTTGTTAAAGAAGGGAAAGATATCAAAGAAGGATAAAGAAAGACAGAGAAAAGATAGGTACTACTGAAGATTTTTGCCAAGAAATTAACGAGTGAAGAAGATAGAAAGCGTAATTTTTCCAAGTATAATTAAACACTGGAAAGAATGACAATCCACGCTTTTTCATCTAGACATTGCTAAGTAGCATTAAAATACCTGAGCGAGAGAGCATCAAGGTCGCTTAAAAGTTGGTACATTAAGTGGAGAGCTCCTAGCTTAGCTGTTGGACGGCGAGGGACGGATTAGCCCTCGACCAGGTCATTACTTCAAAAGAATTGAAGGATAGCACACAGATAAAAGGTGTTATCTACATGGTACATAAGTCTGTAGTAGTCGTGTTTCAATTGGCAGAATAGATCATTGAAATTATTTCGTTCTTAATCAATTCTTTATCGAAAAAAGACTAATTATAGGAGCATTTTTAGTATTTTATGCAAAAAAAAATACCATGAATGAAAATCGAAGTAAATTCACAACAGCTGAAAAAATCCCATATCTAGGCAAACTTACAATTTTTAAATCAAACTAATAATCAAAATTACTCCCATCTTCATTAATCAAGCAAGCTACAAGGAACAACTGGACCGTGTTAATTAATTTACTTTACTCCACAAGTAAGGTATATTTTTGTTATTTAATAACCAAGCAACCCGTCATTTGCAGTGAATTCATCAATAAATAATCATCCATTGCCTTTCATGCGTGGACGGATGGCAGTCATCGTTGTAGACGTCATAGTTGTGCATGAAGAAGTTTTACATAACAGTCGTCGTACGGATTCTGAGACAACGGGAAAATTCTATTACTGCTAATGGGGCACATGGTTTCTTTAAGATCTGCTTAAAACGTTAGAAAAATCGATTAAGATCAATCACTGATGGGCATGAATAAACCAATCTTGCATTTTAAAAAAAGGACTTTGATTTACTCAATAGAGTTTAGCATTTTGTTATTTCGTGAAATATTTGTAGGTTTTAATTATTAAGAATATGCTGAAAGAATGAAAACGCTATTTTGTCTGTTCCATAAGTGAGATGGTGAGCTACAGACGTGACAAGGATGTAACACTGAAACACTGAATGCCTCACCACCGCGTACTTTATTGGTAATAACATTTGAAAGAATGACTCGGTCTTTAAGTGTCATCTGAAAGACTAATAATAAAACCCTTAAATTTTGGATTTCGGAAAAAATTCACTCTGTTTGCAGGTGAAGGAAAGTGAGAAGAGACAGGCTCAGTCGGTTTCCAGAATCGTTGTTGGCCTCTCGACTTTAGCAGTCCAGTACGCTAACCATTGGACTATCACGCCGCCATCCTAGCCTCTTTTTTTCTGGTTACTAAGACGTTACAGACGAATAACAGTAGCGGTTTCAGAAGCCATGCAATCGAGACAACACTTCTGAAATCAAAATCAGCTGCCAACACTAGTCTTTTTCTTAAAAATCACTTTAACAATTTAAAAAAAAAAAAACTTCTTTTAATGACCTACAAGCAAAATGAACGACGGATGTAAGACAGTTCCAACGAATTAGATGATACCGGTCTTAGTGATTTATATCTGCCTATTAATGTTGCTTAAGTATATATAGTAATGCTTAGATATCTTTTCGCTAAAGTTTGATTTTTGTCTGCTTGACATTTTACAGCTGTAACCATCAGTGATACTCCATCGCAGATAGGAACTTGGGGTTTCTGCTCTCGCTTCGTCGTCTCCCGCTAAAAATAAAAAGGAACTTTTCGCCCGGGACACCTGTAACTGATGAGACCGCAAAAAAGAAAATGTTGCCCTGCGGGGAAGCTAAACAAACGTCTAATTTTAACCTCCAGCAGCGGATGCAGTACAGATGTATTACAACCCTCCCCCCCCCGCGAACACTTTCTACCTCCGGGCAGCCACGCTCAATGATAACTGCTCATTGTATTCCACCCACGCACTTTAATAGGCTCTAATTACCAACAGCAGTTCATCTCCCAGCGAAATGTCATACAAACAGAGCAGGTGCTTGCTTCGTACGAGGCGCTGCATCGGAAACACATCGGCTATTTCCGCAACTCTCCGGTTTCGCCTCAATGCATCGACTGCTGGTCTCTTGTTTCTGTTCATCTTTAACTAACGTGTGACATTCAGAGCCAGTAAAGAAATTTTGTTGCAGAGCAGTAAATTTAACAGTTTACAGTTATAGATGTTAAAATCAAGCATTGCTTCAAATGGCCACAAAAAAAAAAGCAAAACAGCAAAGAACTATGAGTGAAGTGGCTGTAACCAAGGTATTTTATCAAACACAAACCTTCTCATCGATTTGCGCAAAAGAAATTAAAGCTAATAAGAATAAAAGTAACAAAAGAAATACTTTATTTGTGTGAGGGCTGAAGACAAAATGGGAACATTACAGAGCAGTAATGATAAGGTATGAATGAGTTTTGCTTAAACTCTCTGTTTTAAACGTTTTTTAGTATCTGGATTCCGAATTTTACTTTTCTTAAGCGAAAATAAAAACTCGGGGTAAGTCATTGGTACGCCGGACAAACAGCCGTTAACTCTTCAGGGGAATTTTTGAGAAATATAGACAGTGAGGTAGAAAAAAAGAAAGCAACCAGCAGGTGGTCTTATGAATAAATGTAATTGAAACGATGCATTACAATCTTTTGAAATTACACTCCATCGTTGGTTAGTTCTCGTGAGAAAGTATCTAAAAATGTTTATCTTATTACTGTTTTTCTTTGGTCGGTGGACGCTTGTGTAAGTGCTGGTGTCCAATCTCGGAATACAGGGTTCGGGAGCTAGACGCCACTTTAACCCTGGTATAAACAAGGAAGCCAACTTCAACTTGTAAACCTTATGGTGGTCATGATTCGAGGGTTGGATTGCCGTCTCTTGGGAAGACCATGAGATTAATATTCTGAAACGTTGATGGACCAGTAAAGAAACAAGCAGCTTACTGCCGAACTAAATTGTGCAGCAAAAGACTCAAGCGGTGACCGGAAATACGTAAGGAAATTTCCGGTTTAAGGTTAAAATTAAACGGGATAGTGGTTAAATTATGAGTTTACAGTAACAAGAGTTCAAATAACAAATACAAGTAATAGAAAAATAACGGCGTGATTTTTCTTATGAAATAACTGCATTTATTTTACTTTTACTTTGCAGCCGTGATACATACGCAGTCTTTTTAGAAACAAAGCGAGTGAGATAGTTTGGCATAAGTTTAACCGGAAATGCCGTCGCGGGGTCTTCTGGATCGGAATGGCATCTGCTGTGACCGCTACATACAACATACCAAATCGCGATTTCCTTTTAAGGCGGGTCCAGCCGTTCCAGTAAGCCACATTACCTAAGCCTAATGACCGCTCTTTATAGAGCTTGGTCTAAAACTCTTTAAGGGAAAAAAATTAATTCGATAACTAGTCTAGATTATGGATTATGAAATTAGTTATACATTAGTTAAAAACTTCAGAGAAAATCAGCGATACGACAGTGCGAAGACTAAATGACTTTAATATGCAACAAGAACAGTTTTGGTTTACTATCTAGAAAATAGTTAACCATTTGGTGTCGTCAAATAAGATTTCTCGTTAGCAGTCAGCAAGATCAGTTTATAATTTAGTCAAAAGTGATAAATATGGTTCCTCTCTTCTTTTTGTCTAGCAAGTTAAGTTTACGGGTTAGGTTCGTGAAATAGACCGCACTAGACGACATGAACGATTTCTTTTTGCTACAAGATCAGTTTACAATCTGTGTTTTTTAATAGACCACGGTACAATTGATACTTGTGGAATACACCTGACTACGTGGCTAGTGCGATTCCTATTTACTATCCAGTAATACCCGTTTAAAATTTATGCTTGTAAAATAGACTACGCTTCTCGACTACCACGGCTCGTGTTTTCTAACTTAGGATGCTCAGTTTACTATATAGTCTCGTGAAATAGACCAGACTACTTGATTAGTACGATATATTTTTTTACCCAGCAAGATCAGTTTGCAATTTAGAAAAGTAAAATAGAACGGTCTACAATATAGTAAAACGTGTGTTTTCTATGCAGAATGCTACGGATCGCACTACACGATGACATGTACAATTTCTATTTACTATCCAGCAAGATCAATTTATAATTTAGCTCGTGAAGCACTTAAATGTTGTTTATACCTCTTTTTTTTTTATTTTGATGGAATATATTAGCCTTGTTTATTAGTTAGACTGCATCTTAGACACTAGTCATTTAATGTTTTAAAAAATTTTAAGCAATAGAATCTGCACCATGAAATCTGTCGAAACTTGTATCCAAAATGAACAAATACACTACACTCTAAAAGTACACTTACACCTAACACACTCTATATTATTTACTGAAGAAAGGACATTTTTGGACATCACTTCTCAGTCACGCTAGTGGTGTTCTACCGTGTGGAACATTTGACTCCCCAAACCGATCTTCCAACAGGCTCATATCCTGATTGAAACGATAAATTACAACCGAATACAGATAATCTTTCTATTGAATATTAAATTTCCTTAACTTTACCCAACTGTTAGTGGGGCTTCTGAGACAGAAAGAAAACCAAAGGGCTCAAGCTAAAAGCATTTAGAAACGACGTAGATACATTAACACGGTAGGGATGAATCAAAGTTTTTGGATGTGGTTAGTGGAAAATAGAACGTTCACCGACAGTATCCGGTCTCAGCCTCTCTCCGACAAGCCGGAACTGTCTTGTTCTGAAATTTGGCGAAAGGACTTTGCCGACATTATTTTTGGCTCCTCGAAGAAAAGGATTCGCCGCAGCATCACAGAACATTAATAAATTACTCGTTGAATTTCATTTTAATTTTGTTTGATAACACGTTGGCTTATACAGTATTTACGAGTCGAACAAAATTACAAATGACTTCTTGAAATTCAGATGGGATTCGTTACTGTTTTAACGAATGGCAAGTTGTGGTTACCAGATGCTTTAAGAAGTTTTTTTTAGGAGAATTACGGTATCTGTTACTTCGTGTCACGGTTGCCATTACTTTTATCGCAAGATTACAGCATCGTTTTTCTTTTCTTATTTTTATCCACTGCTTCATTGAATCTTCAATAATCGGTTCCAATTTGATGTGTATGCAATGGGTTTAAGTTACTGATGGACCTGGTAAAGCCGTTTCTCTACCTTAATTTGTATTTTCTTTGGGAGGCACCTCTTTGTTGTTACCGCTTTCATTTTTGAAAATTTTTTCAAAAAAAACAAAAACAAATATTCTCTCTCTCTCTCTCTCTCTCTCTCTCTCTCTCTCTCTCTCTCTCTCTCTCTCTCTCTCGCAGATGTTTACTGAATATCAGAACAACAAAAAAAGAACAATATTCCAATTATGCGAAACTTCGCGAGAGAACCCATTTAAAAAAACCTGTCTGTCTGTTTTTCATGTCAAATGTTTCAAATGATCAAATGAGATACGATGGCGAGGGATGAAGAACAGATGGCGGGTTTCCCCCTCTCGGCAGCTGTCAAGGAGCACCAGGGCGACATAAAGATGAAGCCTAGCGCTGGACAAGCGCTCAACAAGACTAGTTGTCAGGCGGCGTGACTGCGAGGCGTGGAAAATATCCAATTATCTCCCACGGTGGAGTGAAACTCTCCTGGGAACCGGAGCAGAAAAGTTTGTCTTTTGCGTCCCGTCTGCTCGGCAGCAGACGTGCTCGGTTGACACGGATCGGCGGGTCAAAAAAGTCCAGCCGAATAACTTACTCACGATCCTTAGAGGGTTAAGTTAACTACTACTAATTAAAGGACAACCTTCCTTAAGGCTATTATTATCAGTTATTATTGGGATGAAGATTAATAATATGGGTTTTATGCGTGTGCTTTTAAAAATAGTATCAGAATATAAAGCGAAACTTATTGCAAATATCTGCTGCGAAATAAAAACAACCTATTTTAGTCGGGGCTCCAAACGATGACATATCTACAGAAATTTTCCAAACATTCAAAGAAAGCATGCACTTCATTGCTGCTTAAGGTACTAAAATGTTTGCAACTTTCAACACTTTGGTAAAACGTAATTTACAGTTTAAATTAGTTCTCGTTAGCAAACAATTCGCCATTAACTATAACACGAAACCCAACTTTCTCTCTTTTTAAAAAAAATTATTTATTACTTATTTTATGTCAATAATTCTGTAAAAATATGGTTAAAATTAAATATACTGCGAGAGAATATTGATTAGACATAAACTATTCAGCTAAATCATTTGTTAAATAGTCGTAAGATATATCGAAGTCTCTTCTTAGTATTGTAGTTTGTGTGTGTTGCTGTTGTTTGTCTGTGCTGTTGTCGTGTGGGGATTTTTTACTTGTATTAATTGACATAAATATATATATATATATTTTTTTTAAATTGCTTAATATTAAGTACAATAGTAGTAACCTAGGTGCCCTCTTTACTTGGCATTTACAGAACATTTCCTTTCCTTCAAATGTAACGTCTTGCCAATGTCAGGTGAAATGTCTTTCTAGTTTTTTTTTTATGACAATCATTAAAACCGAACTGACACTTTGTCAATTCCAAGCTGTGATGTGAGTATTTTGTTATAAAACGGGAGATTGGCTGAAGAAACCCGTCGTTTTAAGAGTTATAAGAAGAAAAAAAAAGTTTTTTTTTATAAAGGTTCAAGGTAAAATCGACAAATTGGGTCCTCAGTTAAACATATTTTTCTTCTGTTTAGCTTGTATTAGTTAACACATAAGAAAAAGAGAAATCAATGCGTGATTCGTGCAAGACTAGTTGAGTATTTAAAGAATCATTTTAACCGATAAAGGCATCGATTATTACCATTTCGATGGCAGTCATGCCCCTGGCCTACAATGCTATTCAAGCAGCACTGAACAAGAAATAAACGAATTGAAAAAATCAACGACAAATTAATTTGAATTTGAGAGAACACAAAAGTGTATTATTCTTTTCCATAATTTCTGGTAGGCGGTCATGTGATATGCTTTTGTGTGTAATATAAATTTAAAAAAAAAAACAGCTTCGTTTCATTTACTCGATTTACGAGACCAGTTTTCTCTTATTCCGTTTTTTTTTTTTTTTTTTTTTTTTTTTTTTACCGCCCGGATCTTTCACTTAAAGGGCGAATAGCTTCTGTCCTATCTCTTCTTCAAGTGAACAGGTGACGCAATTTCTTTATTATGGCGGAACGGACTTTCTGTTTTTGAAACATCGCTGTGTGTGCGTTCATCGCGTGAACTCTTCTCTCCTCCCGGGGCGGAATTTATCGCTCTTTGATATTAGTAATTAATACCAGGGATTTTATCCTGATTCTTTAAGCCTGCGGAAGTTATGATGAAACATGGTGCGTCATATAGTGAAAGAAGTCGAGTTATAAATGTCAAGGAGATTACGTGAACTCCTTCCAACACAGACGGCTGGGTCTGTAGTTTCGCACGGGCTCGTTAACAATTGTTACAACAAAAAGGAGAGAAAAAAAGAAACAACTGTAATCAGGGTTCGCGCCACTTTATCCTCAAGGACTCGTCGATGCTCTCCCAACCTCACCACGATGTCGCTCGATCCCTGCCTCACTACGCGGTCACCGGCTCACTCACTCGCTGTCTTGCCGGAAACGGAAAAAAAAGGAGCCCCTCCTTGTGGGCGCGCATTCTTCCCGGAATCCTTTTTCCGTCCTCTATTGCGCTATATGCAAACTATGTCCACTCCTAGTGACCAGCAGGCGGCGCCCTGCTGAGACCACACTCCCCCCCTGATCTCTTGATCATAGCTACAGCGTTGGGGTGGCCTTCTCTCCCTGGTGCTTCTTCGTGGGAGTGGCTCGGCACGGGCTGCTTCTTCCACCCCATCAAGCTCAGGCTCATCTCTGGCTGCCTCACTCTCTTCTGGAGCTTCGCGGAACGCAGCCAGATCCAGCATTATGGTGTCTTCACTTGCAGAGGACGCGTCATCAATGTCTTCTGATACTCTTACCGAGTTGTGACATGGTCGAACATCCCTAATGTGACGCGGAATTCCATCCACTTCAATGGACTGTGGGCTCACAATTCCACTGACAGTCCCCAACCCCAGCTCGGATGTGCAGCAGTGTGGAGTCGTCTTCTCCCACACAGTGTCTCCCACCTTGTACACGTCATGCTCCACCTCGGGTTCCGAGGAAGGCACCGAGTCAATTCCTTTCAGCCGAACCTCGAACCTGTATATTTGTTTGGCAGGCGCAGCTGAAGCGGAATCGTCGTCCTTTGGTGTCACGTTGTACCAGTACACTGCCTCAGGAATGGAGCACTGCTTCCTGGCGGCAATTCGCTTGATACTTCTGTGACACCTCTCTACAATTCCATTTCCTGATGGAGCGTATGCACACCGGAAACGCAGCCGAATACCCCACTTATCCACTGAAGATCCTGCTGCGAAATACGGTGTCATTGTCTGTGAGAAGCTCATCTGGCGGATCCCTCTTATAGAACACACTCTCAAGCTGGCGTATGACTCTTGCTGAGTCCTGCCGAAATAATGGTCGCCAAACTGAGAAACGTGCAAGACCACAGTCTATGAGGGTCAAGTAATGCCCGATACTATAGTGAGTTATATCCATCCCCAGTCTGCACCAGGTTCTGCCCACCTCCAATTTTCCTTTTTTCCAGTGCACTGGCGCCGGATCTACTGACTGACATGCTCTGCATTCCTTAACAACTGACTGGACAAGTGCCCGTGATACGGAAGGGTTAACGCACTCAGCAAAGTACAGTGTCCGTTTCACTCCAGGGTGTCCACTCTGTCGATGAATTTCCATTATCTGACTGTGGCTCAAGTCCTCAACAGCGGCACATACAGGCGTTATGGGCTCAATCTCTCTTTTCACTACACCAAGCCACCTCTGCGGCACTCTAGTCAACTCATCTGCTATGTTCTGTTCAGATCTCACCAGTGTCACATCAACAGAGAGACTGTACTCCTTTATCAGCGCACCGAGTGTGTCAAGCGTCTTCTTATCAGCATCTCACTTGCAGCCTTAGTTTTAAACCTCGCCTTACCGGTCAAGGTGCCATGTACCCAATGATACACAGAGAGGGAATCAGTTCTCAGATGCAGCACCACCGCTTGCCATTGAAGAACTAGGCTAACTCCCTTCAACATGGCATCGAGTTCTGCCATTTTGATGTATTGCGTATCGTTTGCTGGACGCAGCCAGCACGCATCCTCAATCACGGACACCCTTGCCTCAAATACAACTCAAATCGCCAAGTAGCTAGCATCGACCCACACATTAATCTCTTTGCCATTAACACACCAATCCCCATGGGCTAGGTCGTTTTGCCGTACCCTGGTGATGGTCTCCTCTATCATGCTGTTAAGGGGATTATCATGTACCTCATCATCCAAGCGCTTTGTGACTGCAGTAACTCTGCGCTTTTGAACCCTGTTGCCACACGGAGCCAATCACACACTGGGAAGTGCCCCACAAGTTTCCCCACACATGGAAAAAACACTCCGTCTATTGATGACATTGGGGATCTCTGCAGCCTCACTTCCTCGCTTCCAACGCAAATCACCATGCTCCCCCCCCCCAGACCTCCAATCCAAGAACTCGGGTACCATCTTCTAGTCGTTCTGGGTCCTTGCTGATCAGTCCGAAATTCGACAAATGCTTCTTAACATCCGCAGCAGGCACTATATCCTCATTAACGAATATGTCATCAATGTAAGCTGATGTTTCCCGTAGGATAGCCTCATGTTGCGACAAAACGGCACTCAGCACAGACCTCATTATCAATGGTGCTACATTGAGACCAAACCCTAACCTTGTCAGACAGTATCGTTTTCCTTTGAACATGACTGTCTGAAATGGCCACAATGACTTGTGGACACGCACTTGCAGGTATGCTTTCCTCAGGTCGATGACAGACACATTTTCCCCCTGCCGTCGCCACTCCCTTAACTTGTCCGCACAGACATCCGCATTGGCTGTGAATGCTTCGACATGTTCATTCTGCTCTCTGAAGTCCATTACAGGGCGCACCTTCACCTTGTTCTCCTGCACAACGGCCATCAATGGAATCAAGCCCTTGTGAGGTCCAAATTTCTCCTCTGAGTATGGTAGCAACCAGCCCTCGTTCACCCATGCCTGGAGCTCACGCTCGTACGCTTCCTTAACCTGTGCGAACACAGGGTACTCAGAGACCTTATTCCGTAGTCTCTCTGGCTCAAAATCACCCGACCATTTCCATGCCGTCGTCCAAGCTTTCTGTTTCTCATCGAAGCATACAGTAAAGTCTGGTTCGTCGATCCGAATGGCTGCACACACAGGCATTTCTTCCCGGATGAAGCACACCGCACCTGTTTTGTCGATCCGTATGCCACCCAGCTCCTTAATGGCATCAAACCCGAGAAGAAGGTCGAATACCAGTGGTTTCTCAACTGCTACCACGACTTCAACTTTGACGCAGCCCCCCGTTTGTACCCCAATGTTGATACTCCCGACCCCGAGGTACTTATGGGCCTTCCCACTGAAGTCAACACACCCACATCCTTCCTTCTCCATGACCGGCACATAGACTTACTTACAATGGAGCGGGAGCATCCAGAATCCACCAGCGCCGTGCACCGCGTTCCATCGACCTGGACCTTAATCACAGGTAGCGCTGCATTCATTTTCGGCCTGGGGAGGAGACTGGCGCTGATGTCCCTCCCCCCATTCCGTTTCCCGGACAATCTGAAGACACGTGACCTAACTCACGACACCGAAAACACCGGATTCCTCTTCTGGTACCTTGTCCACGATCGTTGCTCGTTGTTGCTCGTCGGAGCAAGCAGTCTTTTGCCATGTGGTTAGGTCCATGACACCTGTAGCACGTGAGCTTAGGCTCTCGACCCTCTGGGATTGTCGGCTCAGTCTTGTTTACTGGTCGAGTCGCTGCGGCAGCCAGTCCCACAACTCCCACTTCATCCTTTAATACCGCCCTGGCTCGGGCCAGCAACAACAGTCTGCGTAGTTCCGCCAAGAACACGTCCACCGACTCACCTGGGTGCAGCTGCCTCGCTAGAACTGTTTAGGTTACGAAGGAGTCGACCGCAAACGCGGCGTACAGCGTCTCCTTGATCTTCGCAACATCTCTCCTCTCAGCATTGCTCAGCTGCTGGTACACGGTGTGAAAGCACCACCCGACAGACGAAGCAGTATGACCTCCTCGACCTGCTTGATGCCATATAGATTGCACACCAGCTCGACTTTGCATCCATTCTACCACGGACTATTCAGCGTTAGAACCGTCGAACTCCGGTATCAGTTTGAGGTCAAATCGCATTTCAGACATTTTTGTTTTGTTAGATGGCCGGAATAGCTTGTAATCAGAGTTCGCACCACTTTCTCCTCAAGGACTCATCGATACTCTCCCAACCTCACCACGATGCTCGCTCCGATGTCGCTCGATCCCTGCCTCACCACGCGGTCACCGGCTCACTCACTCGCTGTATCGCCGGAAACGGAAAAAAACGAGCTCCTCCTTGTGCGCGCGCATTCTTCCCGGAATCCTTTTTTCGTCCCCTGTTGCACTATATGTAAATTATGTCTACTTCTAGTAACCATCAAGCGGCGCCCTGCTGAGACCACAAACTCCCCTTAGTTTAAAGCTCGGAAACATTTTTAATTTCGAAAATATCGTTTTTTTTTTCGGAGAACTGACTTCCGGTTCAAGGCGTGTGAAGTATTAGCGGCCATTTTATACGGCGAGAACTTTGGAAAAATTAAGTTATTCTAACAAACGAATGCAATGGTGATAAGGTCTTCGATGAGGAAGGCGATAAAATGGCTGAAAAAGAGTAGTCCTGTGGTTGTTAGCCTACTGGACTGCGTCAAGACCGGTTTCGGACTTGACGTGCTGAGGCATTTTTTTCCCAAGATTGGTTTATGGGTGGGGAAGCGATCACTCCAACAGGGGGGGGGGGGCGTTCGCGTCCCCCACCATGGTCGCTTCGGCGCCTCAACCCGGCCTTTTAGGCCTTAACAGAAACTTGCTCCACACCGGGCTTCGGCCACCAACTCCAAGATAAACACGCATACACGAACTTTCACACGCACCACTTACGCAATCACCATGCAAAAACATCAAAGTGTAGTTTCTCTTCTTATAAGAGAAAAAAAGATCTAGGGCACTAGTTCAGTTACCAAAAGATGCTCGTTTTTCTGGTTTTCTCTCTGGGATCGGTATTTTCCAGATTCCTACATTCTTCCTTCATTAAAAAAAAAATGAACAGTTTTAGAAGCATTTCCTTGTCAAAACCAGAAGTGCCGGGCCATCACGCAAAACAGGCTAGCATGGCTTCCTAGCGGACAAAAGTGGCACTACGCTTTCTCTTCATGGTTGCCTTCCTTGTAGGTATCGCTGTACCGCGAAATAAACAGAACAAATCCGAAACTATCAGGGTTATCCGCGCAAGACGTGGGTAGTGATAACGCCTCTACACGCAGTACAGATGTCGACCTTAGTAGGCATACAAATTCAATTTTTACTATTCTTAACATTTATTACTTCTATTTGAATAAAGGTTTTAACTCTATCAATGAAATAACCGATTTGATCATTTAGTTGTTTAAGAAAATTTGCCGGTGCTTAGAGAACTTTCAAAATAATGGAAAATTTTTTAAAGAAAGCTTATTTCCGTTCTTGGAATTCTGATTGATTAACAGAAATACACTGGACCATCAAGTGCTACAAAGAGACAGCGATTTAATTTAATTCAGAAAGAAAATACATACGAAAACATGATAATGTAAGAGCCTCTTCCTTCATTAGCAGGAGATAAAGTGATTTCAAATTTGTTACTTTTTATTTTTAATTTAAATCTAACTCGGCTTTTCTTTCGATAATTGTATATTATTATTATTTTATTATTATTATTATTATTATTAATTATTATTATTATTATTATTATTATTATTATTCACTCCTGCATTCAACCGGAAGTTTAACCCGCTGTGAGTATTTATTTTTGTTTACATAAAGAGTAAAAGAAACAATAGGTAATAGGAAGCAGCGGCAGTTTTAATAAACCTTAAGTTAATTGAATTCGAAAGCTGTGGCCATTTTAAAATTTGTTTGTACATCCTGCAGCTATACAACATTCAACCAGAATTTACATCAGAGACAACTGATTAATGGAACCTGTTGGTTGATACCTGTCCCTGAAAAAAACGTCACATCTGGCTTTCTTTGCAAGGTAAAAAAAAAAAAAAAATATTCTAAATAATTTTTCTTTTAATAATATGTGAAGAGTAAATAACTGCTATTTATAAACGCGATAGCCAAAGCATAAATTATGTTGTCATAAATTGTTAAATTAACAGAGCCTAGAAGGTTTTTAATTTTAAAACAATGAAACGGACATCAATTTGGTTACTTGCTTCCTAACATATGATGTTTGTGGCCTGCAGCCACCCAAATCTGCCTCCATATTAAGCTAGTAAGGATATGTAAAGTATTTGAAACTTTAAAGTTGGGCAAAATTAATTAACTCTATAACTAAGTAATTTTACCTAATGTCTTATTTGTTTGATTAAAGAGAATTCTGTAAAATTAAACTTTTGCTATAAATAAAACCACAGAGTTTTGTGTGCGCCAGGGTTCAGTATAGAGCTGTATGGACTTCAGTCATACGTCATAGTTGTGCAAGATGGTGTCGTAGATGTTGTTTGTAGGGGTCCAACGTTACTACTACCATTAGCAAATCTATTTCCTCCCACTTCTGTCTGTTAGCTAAAATAAATGTTTAAGAAGTCAGCCTTCGCGACAGGTTGGCTAATTATTTATCGTTTACTATTTTCATTGGCAACTAAAAAAACAACAACATTATTAGTACATTATGGTCTAAAAACCATGATGATTCTCAACGACTCTAGTAAATCAATTCTCAAGTGTCTATGGGACTGAAGTAAGCCGAAGGTGACTTGCCATCGTTCCGAATAATTTAAATCCTTTAAACATTATAGTTATTAGTTAAACTCTTGTTCCCCCCTTTAAGTAAGGACTTCACATCTGCACCATATTTCTATACAAACGGACAGCTCGTAGCATGGCAACACGTTCCAGATTTGCCGCGATGGCGGCAATGATGAGATCGTGGTAAGGCCGTACCGTGTTTGACTGCTGCCGTGGTTTATTTCGTTCCAGGCGGAATTTGTCGGACCCCGCCAGTTTCCTATCACTCCTCAACAGAAAAGGCGCTTCGTAAGGTCAGAGAGCAGCAGTGCGCACATTCTTAGCCCCTCTTTACCCTCCGGGCTACCGTTCCAGTTCTCCGCATCAGCGACGAGCATCCAGTAGCTAAGGCGACAGCACCAGAAAGCGAACACCAAAAACGCGGTCGGTCCATCAATAAATGGCAACTAATTTCACTTTTTTAAAAACTCAAGATCGTATTCATGTTATTTTGTCTATTCACCTTTTAAAACAACTGTTTGAAAAGAATTCATTTCATCGTTACTGCTAACCTGTCTGCTTCTTATCGCAGTTACACCGACGTCTTTTAATTTACTAATAGGAAGAAACGTAAAAAAATTTGTGCTGCATCCTTTACTTTGAAAATTGTATTATTATTATTATTATTATAAAGAAATGGAAAATTATTTCGAGCTAAGCTTTACGTACCCTCCTTAGATTTGATAATGAAAAATAAGTTATGAACTAACAAATCGGTAACCATGGTCTGTCGCTACCTTTAGGATACAGTCTTCAAAACCAGTTTGTTTTTTTTATTTGCAGTATTTCGTACAGAGACGAAAGTTCATACCTGTCTTGTTGATACCTGACCGACAGTTTAGCCTGCTGAGCCACAGTCGATTCTTTTTAAACGCTAGAAAATAAAACCGGTTTAATTTTTAATTATTATAATAATCTGAATGGCTTTAAAAATACTAAAGGAAAAGATAAGTTTTTCAGGGTTTATAAAAATCAAATTTGAAGAATTATTCTCAAAAAAATCTATGAACAGATAATTTCATTACCAAATTTGTTCTGGTTGTTTTTTTAAAAAAACAATTCTGATAATTTGCGCAACAGTTATTTCCCTTGTATTATTAAACAAGCTGACGAAATATTTTTATAACACAAATTACGCAGCCACATCGTGGAAATAAAATTTGTTCGTTTCATTTTTTTTGTCATGCTAAAAGAAAACTTCTTCAGAACAAAGGAGTGCGGACAAGACATTCTGTCCTGTTAAATAGTGTTTACGAACGGTCGCGACTTCACGTATCTCCGAGGAGAAATGATGAGATACTTCGTGAGCATTTTTGATTGTCTCCTTTTACCAGTTTCCCCCAGTCCTCCATCCTTTTACATATCCCTCTTCCAACTGTCGGACAGCATAAATGACGCAAAGTATTTAGTCCATACTTTCTCCCCGATGGGAGCTACGACGTCCGATTTCTATGATGCAACCGGGCACTTCAGTTCATCCGTGCTCATCGCAAAATTAGAAACGAACGGAATTCTGTTCGATAAAGTTTTTCCAGATGTTCGAATTT
This sequence comes from Nautilus pompilius, assembly GCA_018389105.1. NCBI lineage: Eukaryota > Metazoa > Mollusca > Cephalopoda > Nautilida > Nautilidae > Nautilus > Nautilus pompilius. The sequence continues at coordinate 720,456 of JACATO010000118.1, forward strand.
CTCCCTTTCCACGTGGAACAATTATCGTAAAGAGTAATGCCTGCTCGGAAAGATTCCAAACTGCCATAGCGGATTATGCCGGATCACGAAATCGAGTTTACGCTCGCGCAACTATTTGCGCGTGGACGAACTCGTTGAAAGAGAAAATCGGAGTCAAATGTTTGCCGCACAGGTCCAGCCAAAACGGTGAGTTCATTGATACTTCGATAATTACAGACTGTGACACTCCTGGATTGATTATTTTATCTCTAGTCGCCATTAAGGCTGCATCAACTAAGATGTTATATTCCATTTTTTTAAAATTTAGTTATGCCAACAGGGGTTGGGGATTACTAAAGCCAGAGGTGATATTACATTCTGCGTTCTGAGTAAGTTACAGAATGATCAACTTGTAGGCCAGCCAGCATCAGTGGACTAATCCTAGATATGAGGGCATGTACAGGGTTCCGAACATTCCCCAGACTGTGTGATGTGTCGCGCTGCTGTTCTGCTTTATGACAACATCGCAGGTTGTAAAGGCTTCTCGAAATCGTGCGGAGAAACTTTAATAAAATAATTAAAGAGGTGACGACTCAAGCTTCTAGAAAACTAGCATTTAACAAGTCTTTCCAGCCAGGAGGTGAAAGGTGAGTAAACAGCGCAAAACTAGTTTGCTGAAGTACGAGTCAGACATTACATTTGACCCCTAAGTCACATCCGTTGTCCATATTTGTTCGTAGATGACGCACCTTCATTCCAACTTCATGCATTCGAGAGTTTTGCACGCGACGAGCTCTATAAGACTCTCTACTGTGTGACTAACAACGACGAGAAGCAAGAATTCTTATTTCCTCCACAGTGAGGAATATGCATGTATACCGTTGGCGGGGGTATATGGATTAATACCACGGGACATTCTTGAAAGAGCATATAACATAGATAAAAAATCAACCTTAAGTGGGTTGTCCAAAATTATTTACCAATATAAGCCAAATAAGGATTGAACAAAAACGGAACCTTGCCTGCCGATATTTATTTATTTACGTTATTAATTTACTTACCCCGCTCTCTTTATTTGATTAGGTTGTTTACTCGTTTAGGCTATTAGCCGACCTAATCTGTCCTCGTTACTTGGTTGGGTTAAACTTTCCATCTCTGCTGATCACTACATCGTTTGTAATTTATCTGAGGCCCTGACAAATGATGATTGAATTCTTTCCACTTTAATTAAATGTCTCCCCATTCGTGGACGTCAAAAAAGTCCAAATTAACAGAAAATAATTATTAATCTTACTCAATTTTATCGGCAATCGTATCTTTTCCGTATCCGAAAAAAAAATTAAAAAGATAATACCATCTTCTGCTTGGGTTACATCTTACAGCTGTCTACATTTTTACCAGCCACAAACCCCTTTTTTTTTCCTACACGTGTTTTCTCAAAGCATTTTCTTTAAGCCAGAGAGATGAGAGAGATGGAGAGAGAGAGAGAGAGAGAGAGAGAGAGAGAGAGAGAGAGAGAGAGAGAGAGAGAGAGAGAGAGAGAGAGAGAGAGAGATGAGAGAGAGAGAGAGATGAGAGAGAGATGGAGAGAGGAGAAGATGAGAGAGAGAAGAGAGAGATGAGAGAGAGCGAGCTAGAGAGAGAGCGCGGATCTTCTCTCTGATAGATCATTAGCTAGCAGAGAGCTAGAGCGAGCAGAGAGCTGAGCGCTCGCTCTCGCGCCTATCGAGCGCGCGCTGATCGCTAGAGATCTCCACTGATTAGCGAGCGATGAGCGCGGCTATGCGCTCTATGTCTCAGCTCGCGATCTTCTCTCTCTCGCATTCTCTCTCGCTCTAGAGAGAGACTTCTTTCTCTCCTAGCTGAGTCGCTCTCTCTTTTCTCTCGCTCTCGCTCGATCCTCGCTCTGATCTCTCTCTGCGCTCTGCCTTTTTTTTCCTGTCAACAGGAAACGAACACAGAAAAAGAAAATGTCGCGGAAAGTTTTTGCAGATGCCGGGAGAGAGAAAAAGAAAAAGATATATAAATACGTACTCCATTTATAAATATATAAGCAAGCGTTGGTATGGTCACCTCAGAAGTTTCGCTTGCATTCAGTCTTGTAGTTGACTTTTTCATATTTGGATAGAAAGCAAGGCAAAGTATATAAAGATTTTAATGTGAAATTAAGAAGGAATTGGAGGAGTTTTGATGAAATAGAGAAAACAAATAAGAAAAGTGTATGGAGTGGTTACTTTGGACTCTGCCGCCTGCCTCCCCTCTCTCTCTGTAAACTGCAACTCTCCTACACACCGGGGTTATCATGCGATAGATTTCCTTAAATCAGTACTTACTCTTGCCACTCCTAACAAGGTACAGACATTGCTGCCATAGCCAATTAAACAACTCATACATAACGAAAGCGGAAATCAAACTACCGCGAAAAAATGGCGCAACCTTAAACTCTTCATAGAAATGTGCGTTGCTACAACACCGGAGGTTAATTTGAAATCTAAAGATTAATCGCAAACTAGTCCGTATGAAACATCTCATCGCAAAACGAAACTGTACACCAGAAAATACACAAGCCTAACTCTGAGAATTTAAAACATCCCGTATGTGCCGTTTAGAACCTGACAGAGGAAGGCGTCCCTATCAATGGTATCACATCTGCTTTAAGATTGCATGGGTGACGTGTGTTCTAGCAAAGAGACTGGCAAATTCGGAATGTGCCCACGTATAGCCCGTACCAGGTTTTCAATTTATTCAATAGCAGATGTAGTATCTTCTGGTGAGGTCAGATCAAGTGCTTCTTTCTACCATTAAGAAGACCCCCTGTCCTTTTAGAAGTCACTTATTATCACGTGCATAACATTTACGTCACCGGAACAGGTCATCTTACACGACGTCTCGGGAAGCATCGACCAACTCATGATCGAATTTTAAACTTAGAAAATAGACTACAAAAAGAAGAAGCAGAAGTCTATAACACGAAGAAGTATACCTACCTCCCTTTGGTATTGTAATATATAAAATATTATAAGCTTAATTAAACTGTTGTAAATGAGATGGATATGTGTAAGTTAGATGTAAACGTTAAAATTCAATAGCAATGTATAAATGGTGCTATCTGGAAAATATGAGAATCGCAGTTATTTCTTTTATTTCTCTCTTTTTCTTTTAAATTTGTTATGCTTTTTTTTTTTGTTAAAGGAGACTGCTTCATTATGACGGTCTTTCTTTAGCAAAGGCATGTTTAACTATCTGCATACAGCAGTGCTCCGTAAAAGTAAAATATCATTCCTTAACTGGCATCTTATAGCCATCATGTCTACCTTGCTGCTGCCTGGTATTCTGAGATTATCATTTGTTTCTTTGGTTTTTTTCAACAATAGCGAATTTCTTTAAATGGTTCAAACGTCCAAGTAAAATAAAAGTCAAGCAGTCATAGGAAAGCATTTCCGATATTCTGTTCCAAATACGCTAACAGAAAACAGTTTGAACCACGTAAATATACATGGAGACACTGCTGGAAAATTTGTATTATTATTATTATTGCGCAGTTGCACTGTTCGCCATAAAGTAGTAGAGCAAACTTGAGCTCGATGTTTACCGCTGTCGTGTGTTCAGTGGATAAGTTTATTTACACAAGGAATACCATGAATGTGTGAATAAGTTTAAGCAAAAGGAAAAAAAAGAATGCTAAGTTATCCACCAGCTCCAGACTGAATATTACATTTACTATCATATGATAATCTGGAGAAATAGATTCGTGGATCCAAGGAAATCAGGGAAACATGTTTCTGGTTTAAAGCATTTGAAGATCCGCTATATACAGATTTATTGGGGCCTGCTACACATTTATTAAAATGCCCACCATCCACGAGCAAAAAACACGGAGACCTGATCGTGCGGCTAAGTCAACACTGTCGGAGAACCGAGTAAGTTAAGTCGTGCTAACTACTTGTGACGTCACATATAAACGTCGTAAGTTTCAACAGCGGCGAGGCGCCGCGAACAGTCGATGATCACGCATTACGCCATCGATCGAAATGATTCCCGAGATACTCGTCCAGTTAACACTGCAATGCGCGGTTTCAAAAAAAAAAAAGTGGGAGAGAGAGAGAGACAGAGAGGGGGGAGGGAGGGATTACTGCAGATTAAATTTGGAGTGATAATGCGAACTTTAAATCAGCGTCAACTTGAAGCGTAGTAAACGATATAAGCCATAAAATTCAGCTACTAATGAAAGTTGTTAAACAGAAAACTCATAATAGTAACATAAGATGGAAACATATTTAGTACATTTATACTTAAGCGTTACTTCGATCAAAACGGTCGTCTACCCTATAAAATATTAAGGCACGTAAAGTTATAAAATTTGATGAGAAGTGAACCAATGAGTTAATGCCACGTGCCTTACGTCAATATAAAGGCATCAGGGAGCGAGTGCCCTGACTGTTTTAAACGCATCTACGACCATGTGTTTCCGTCAAACCTTGGCCCTCGGTCGGGTTGGCTAAAGGAGAGCACGTGATGCCATTTTCACTTTGAGAAAATGAAGGCCTCACCGAAAGAGAAATCGGGAAAATTCTACTAACTTAGCATTAAGCAGCAGAAAATTTATAGAGTTGTGTACAACGAAAATTACCAGGATATTTGACGGCTGCATGCAACGGTTTCTGCTACCCGACAGACCTACTGGTGATGAAATTATTCTCCAACACAATAACGGTTCTAGGCATCCATCTAAATTATACCGAAAGTATGTAGAACACAAAGAACGAGACAGTGTTCTCATAAACATGCTTTAGCATGTCTGTCGTCTTACGAACGTCTGTAAAACGACAGAAAAGTGGAGTAAAGGATGATGACACAATGCAGAAAATCAACTGCTAGAAGGCTTGGACTTTGCAAGGCAGATATGAAGGCAAAAGAGGGCGACTGTTCCGATGGAAACAACGATTGACTGTAAACATGTTGGATATGTTCATTTATGCAGTACTCGATAACTTTGTTTTTTATTGAAAAAATCATAATTTGTTAAGTTCTTTCCTAAAACCAGCAATGGCTCCAAAATATCCAAACACTTTTAATCGGTAGTGTACACGTGTGTGTGTGTTTCGACTTGTCAATATTTAGCTTCAACTTTTACATCCAGTGCCTATATAACCATGTAGAGATTAATTTTCGCCAAAGCATTTCTATAATTATCTGGGTTACATACATCCTGCTTTCGCGCTAAGTGGGCGAGGTGGAATTTTTCAGATATTCACTATTTAAATGAGGGAGGGTAAAGATCAAATCTGATTCGGAAAACACCCTAGAACCGAAACCGCCTGGAGGGGATCGGACGGGCTGGTGGAAGGCGGCTTGAAAACTCTGACCCACATACAGTCACCGGGCTGCTTTTCCTGAAATAACAGATTTCGGTTAGTCATTCTCATCCCCACCCGTATTCATTTCTCTCTTCACACCTCGCCACTGAAAACCGCCGATAAACGTCGCTAATAAAGGAGGGGGGCGGAAAGGATCGTTTAAAGCTGTACCTCTCCTAAAACGTGGCCGACGTTTGTCATATTCTTAATAAAGGTAATCGCCTGCTGACGGAGAATTCTAGAGGAAGGACAACTTTGTGCGCGATCAAATTAATTTCAAAACGGAAACGTTACAGCTAAACAGGACCCCTATAAGCTATAACGGGTAACTTTTATTGCCTTAAAAGGCCTTGATCAATAAATAATACCCTTGTTCAAATTTCTATGGCATAAACCGTCTAAACAGTCCATCCACTAGTGGTAAATATTCTCCACAGAAACGCCATCTATCCAGAAAACTGTTTGTACCTCGTCCAACGCATCGCGAGAAAGATTTTAAAACCACGAATGAAGGTTCGTTCATCCTTGCGAGTTTCTGCCTTTCTACCCTTTATCTGACTCCGATCCTCCTCGGTGAACCAGACATTGCGAGAAACGCGCGTCGTGACCGCTGTTCCTGGGCGCGAGATTGGTTCCGCTTACCGTATAGCTCATCTACAGGTGCGCTGTCGTAATCCAGAGCAATCGAATCACGTCGTAGCTGAAATGTTTTCGAAACAGACAAACACGAAGAGCTTTAAAATTGGGATTTCAAAAAAACAAACGTTATTGTTATTTTAACAATTTTCAAGCCTTAATTATGACGCGGATGCTTTTCGTAGACTTTGCGAAACAGCAGCGCCTTTGTGGATGCACAACTGACGATACTGATGCTGAGGCTGGGGCTGTCGGTACCTTTACATAAAAATTGCAGCTTTTTAAAATAACATTATACATTTTTGGTATTAAATTTAAGTAAACCGACCACTCTAGAAACTTGATCAAGTTTATTCCTGGTTATTTCTCTATCATTTCGTTCTTAACCCTATGTAATTCTGGATAATGTATACATTCCATTTAGTTATTTTAATTTCGACAATTCCTTTTATTTAAGTAAAAATTTAAAAAATGAGGCTTAAAATCGAATATTCTGGAAACCAATAGACAAATACCCTACCCCACCTTTTTCTGTCTGAAAAACATAGCGATTTAAAAGCAACACATGGTAGGTATTTTCCAAACAGGTCATCATGCAGAAAAATGTGTACCATTCTAAACAATTTCTTTTTAGTTTATCTTTTACCAGAAATTTTATACAAGTCGCAACTATAAGATGATTCTTCAGTTCAACCGTCTCTGGTGACTTCATCAAAGGATTTCAGAATACTAAAGAACTAAATCCACGATTTAATATATATTGTACTACATTTATGATTCGCTTGTGGTGACAAAAAAATTTGATTGGAAATTTATTAAATACTTGTAAATAATAATTAATCCGATATTCCCATATGGATACTTCGGAGAGACTTGTCTTGTAGTTTTGAGATGTTTTGGAGAGTAACACAGGAAAAAGCCTTACAGTACGCCATATTGCACAACTATGATGCGTATATGCCAAACGTCATGCATCAGAAGACTCTTTGCTGCAGCAAAGAAAGCCAAATCACAGTTCGTAACTCACCATTGTCGTTGTTTATCTTTGTCCAAGCCCAACCATGAAGAACACGACGTCTGTGATCTTTCTAAGAAAGATACGATCTCATAGACGTATCGAAAAAGTGCTAAAATCTTTTTAAAGAAATCCATTAAAAACGAACGGCATAATATTAAATTTAATAAACAATTTTGTAGGGTGTGTCTTTAATAAAGTTCTACAAATCTCCGCAGGATTTTGGTAGCTAAACGAACGAGGATCGATTTCAGCGCGGTTTTTAAAAACTGATATGATTTTATCTGCATTCCAGTCATTTTTCCTATGAGTAAAAATAGATCGTCTCAGCAGGTCGAAAACAGCGATTTCACGAATCTGTCGTCATCTGCTTGTTATTTCCCTAATATCCCTCGAAAATTCATTATCTAGCTTTACCAAAATAAAAATAAATTTAATTTACTTTTAGACAGCATCTTTTTTTTTTTTTTTGAAGGGAAGTATCTTGGTCCCGGGCGTTCCTCCCTTTAGCATCTAAGAGGGCGGACCCTAGCGCCGAACGCTTATCGTCTCGCTCTGAGCGCCAGCGAGATATTTTCATTCAGAACGGAAAGATTTTTGTTATTCCAGAATAAAGTCTGTACAGTATCCGACCTCTCCAGACAGAGATTTAATAAATCATCGGTGGGAGAGAGAAATTAGAAGCATCTGGACTCTGTGTGTGTGTGTGTGTGTGTGGTGTGTGTGTTCCTATAATAATAAGATAGTAGAAAAGAGACAGCGAAGCGATTACTTTCGCTGAAGATCAGAAACGGTTCATCGTCGTTATCCGACTGCTCAGTAACACGACAGCCAGCGCCCCCCCTCCTCCTACGGATTGTCTTTTCCTGATTAACAGTAGACGCCGCAATGCAATTTTGTAAGCTTTGTCTAAATACACCATCACTTTGTTTGCTTCATCCGTATGGATAGAATGGATCAAATAAATGCCAAAGTGGATTTAAAACAAACAAAAAAAAAAAAACTGCTGTTTAGAAATAATTTTACTTTTATTTTTTTCTGCTTTAAAGTTTTGTTCAGAGATTTTCCCGGTGGCACGCCTAGCAACCGGCAACAGCTTTCATAGGTAAAGTTGTTAAGAACCGCTGATTGCGTTTAACTTGGAGAGAGAGAGAGAGAGAATCGACCTATGTTGCCAACTTTTCATGTTCTTTCTTAACACTGGAAGTGACTATAATGAAAAGAGCTCGCTTAGCCAGCCAGTTTTTTTCAGACGATGATAAAAGAACAAAGGAGTTTTAAAACTTTCCCGGCCACTCCTCTGTAGCTATCCATTCAGGGGTCAGTGACAATGATGGCTAATCAAATATTTGACTTTCTTCCTAATTTTTTCATGGATCATAGACTTTTAATGATGGAGGTTCTGCGGCTGCTACAGAGAGATAAACATTGTGAATAAAGTACAATTTCCTAAAGAGTTGATCTGGACGGGCGCTGGCGCTTTCGTTTTCACAGACAATCTATGAAGAAGTCAGTACACCTGAAACATTCGCTTCCCTTCTAACGTTAATTATATATTAATGTAGATTACTACTATTTATGACAAATCACAAATTATCAGATGCATATACAGAATAATTATATAGCGCCATCCTACGTTATCTACGTTTCTTGTAAAAGCAAACGAGATGACGTCAGATCCAAACGTCACACAGTTCGCCATCTTGCTTCTTGTATCCCTTTTGAAAAAACAGTAGTCGAGAGACCCCTCAAATGCCCGTTGTGTACAACTGTGACGTGTTCACGAAGGTTTCGACTGACCTTTGACCTACGATGTAGACTATAGATGTTCGAAAATTATCAAAAGGGCCCATTTGTATTTTTTATTACTTATCTCCCTCGTTCATTAGTGGGAGAACACAACAGTATTAGCAAACTTTGTGGTTTTACTTTACCTCTCTTATGACGTCTCATCATTACTTAATCTAAGACAAAACAACCTCACCAGGATTCTCCCAAACCATCCTTTCTTGATCAAAGCTTCCTGACGTTTCTCACCTGCCCCACCCAAGTGTCCTTCCCGTCACATTATGGTTCCAAGCCAACCTGACGGAAAAATATAAATAAATCTTTGCTTCAAAGTTTTCAAATTCCTTGAGATGTCATCTACTTTTCTTCAAATCCCAAATCTGCATAAACAAACGTCAGTTTAAGAGAAGGCTATTTGTTTAATTATAAATCGAATAAATGATTACCCACTAATTTATAAGCAAATTATATAAACATATTTTACAGAACACAGGGTACTTACTGTTTAAGCTTTAGTTATCAACATTTCAAACAGGTTAGCATACCTGTTCCATTTAAATTATTATCGTGATCAAAGGAAATACTTCAGTTAATTAAATAATTGTAGCCATTTCGGAAACGTTCTGATTGTCCTATAGTTCACACAACATTTTCAAAGTCGGAGATAACTAACTGGCTTTTAGAGGAGTCTTTTCGGCACCCAGATCAAAGCCATAGGCGAAGTTCTCCGAGGTTATAAATAAGACGGAATTGTTACAGTGACTGAGCGAGCGAACAAGATGCGGTGCATAGAGGTCGGTGCAATCGAGGCGTTGAGGAAGAGAAGAGATACGGCAGGGGAACTATTCGTTTGTTCGTGCACGCTGTAGTGCTGACTAGTTAATGTATCGGCCCAGATATCGCTTCCAGTCTCTTTTGTCTGCATTCTAGCCCTCTCTTCTTTATTCCTTTCTACTTTGTCGCTTGGATGTTGCTGAACATTCCTATTCTGCTCTTCTTTCTCTCGCTCTCGATTTGAACAATTTAAAAACATATTCTCTCTCTCTCTCTTCTCTCTCTCATCTCGCTCTCACTCTCTCTCTCTCTCTTGAAATCTAGAACGTAACTGCAGGCCTAAATAGTGATGATTTATCTACCTGTAAAATCATTCGGTGCTCAACAATTACCCTGTCCCTTCACTTCTGTAGTAATGACGAATAATTTAACTTGTTCTACCATGAAGAAGAAAAATTCTTCAATTAAACACTATTTAATAACAAAAATAATATTAAAAGCTTTAAAATGTCTGACACAGATACCTGATAAATGACATACAAATTTGGTACAACGTGTAGATAGCATCATATACTGAAAGGACCTTTTTTGAAGAATTCTGTAAACGACAACGACAGCGTCTTAAAAAATTTTTTTGTTATTTATTTTTTTTTCAGCTCGTGTTTAATTCAGGGAATATATAATATTTTTGTGGTAGATCTTGCGTTTGAAAAATCTGAATCCAATACCTAAACTTCTCACTATTTTAGTCGTAACAAAAAGAAAACAGTAATTCAAAATTCTTATTTATTTATTTATTTATTTGGAGATTTACCAGTTTTCAACATACATTATGAAACTATCTGAGGCCTTCTGGACAACAGAAGCCATTAATCTTTCAAGAATATATTTTACGCCTGTGTCTGGTTATCTCTCTGTGTTTAAATTGGATTTGGTTGCTGATAAAAATCTAACTCATCTGAAACCCTGGAACGAGGCGATACGTCTTTTGACATCTCAGACGTAACGGAATGCCAGCGTATATAAAACAAAAAACAGAAGCACTCTTAAGATGCTGGTAGCTGGTTCGGTGCATTTTTTTGTTTTAAAAAAAATTTGATTTTTAATCCAAAAATACCTAAACCCAATACGTATTTTGAATCCGATACCGTCAGGCAAGTCCCTTTTTTTTGTACCCGCTAGACCTGTATGCTTCGTAGAATTCGACGGCTTACTATTTACGTCTTCATTCTCCGCCAGAAGCTGACTCTCTCTGAATTGTGTTTCGTTTCTCCGGTGCTTCAGATTTTCTTCGGAAAATGGTTTCCTTCGTGCGAAATTCTCGGACAAACTGCTACTGCCTCCTCTTCCCCCTTCTCCTTTTATCCGTAGTTTTACAACTGTTCATCTTTTTTGTTAGCGCACTATACTTTTGAAACTTTTTCAAGCATTCAAACATAATCGATACGAGCGCTTTCCTGCTAACAAAAGAGTCAGGGACGGCTCTGTGCGTATCAGACTTGTGCACAAAGTTGTACTCCGCCCGGGTCCTGTATCATAGTTGTGCAGGTAGAGTGCCTCTCACGACGGACGGTTTTTGATTCTGACGCCACTACCTTTTCTACTCTCACTTCGAAAGAGCTCCGAAGTTTACCGAACTGTCGGTGTCTTACTGCTTAATTACTGATTTTTATATGCAGTACATAATTTGTCAATAATAATTTTATCGATGAAACTAAGGCATAAATATTTATAACGTCTGTCCGTTAAAACGATGGTTTGAATGAATAATACCACTTGAGTATTTATCATCTCATAAAACCTGGTATTTATCATTATCGTTGTTTGTTTATGCGTAGAAACCATGGCCTACCTGAAGTAGACCTTAGTAGTCCACCAGCGCGCGGCCTATTATTATTATTATTATATTATTATTATTATTATTATTAATATTATTATTATTATTATTATTATTATTGATATGCGTAACGGGAGATAACATCAACTTATTCAAATTTTAAAAACTAATTTGCGCAATTATTGTTTTAAAATTTGCCGGCAGTGTACAGCTAGCAAGTAGCAGTGAATTGATTGATCTGATTAATAAATAATCTTTCATACAAGTGAATTTTAAGAGAAGAATTAAACAAATTAATTAGCCTTTCTCGGTGTTGGACGGAAGGAAACGTTATATATATATATATATAGCTTAACTATTCTCACTTGCAATTATAAGAGCACTATTAGAGAAATAAAAAACCTTCTATTACCGTTAAAGAAGATAAAAGGAAGCAAAAGGCATTGAAACAGAAAAACAATTTGCTTTTACTTTTAATTATTAAATGCTTTATTAGCGTAATACTCTACTTTTTTGTTTGTTTGTTTCTGACTGTAATGAGATGATCCCTCACATGTCAAGTTCCTATTTACGACGGCGTCCAGAGAATTTCAAATACAAGCGTCTAGTTTAACGGTCAGCCCCAGCTCGTTCTTCCGACTGATATGACGCTTCCTTCGGAGTGACCACAGCGCGGTCGGTCTCCACCTACGATTTCAAAGATACCAAGAAACTTTAGTCGATACCTTACCAGAATATTTCCAAAGCCTTCTCCCACCGAGGCGTAGAGAACTCGCTACACGCGTGACACGTGCCAACCAAATGGGCGTGTCAGCAAAGCATTGGATCAGAACTTTCGTAAACTGCAGGGATGTGAAGGAAAAAGCAGAATCCCTTTCTACTTTTCCATACTAACGGCTTTTTGGATACTGTTCAGAATAAACAAAGCGTGTTCACACCACTGATCTGCTTTGTTTTGTGTGATGGCAGCCTAATCTTATTGTCCATCAGATATTTAAAAAAACAAAACAAAAAAAATGCAGGACAGAAGGACGGACGGACAATGACTTCAAGTCAGAAAAAAAAAAGGAACTAAAGAAATCTGGCGAGTGAAATATACAAAGGCAAAGAGAGACTGGCTGAGAATCTTAAAACGGGATAAATGGAATCCGAAACGATCTTGTCACCCCTTTTAAAACTGTAAATATTATTACGGTTAGAAAATCCTAGGTCTCTGTGTCATCGGCTCGAGAGTCGGCCTTTAGCGCAGCCCTACTACAACTAGAAGGTTTTCTCTCATATATGGGAGAACAGAAACCTGTAAGAACCCAGATGTTGATAAAGTTATTGGTGATGCATTATTTACAGGAAGAAGAGAGTTAGTTCCGCCATTCCCCCATCAGCTAATTACTATGACAGAACTAAATAATGAGATTTTTTCCCCCTGCCATCATCATTAAGTATTAAGAAGGACTGTTTCAGAACGCAATGATGTCAACCTTAAGTAAATGTCTTCTTTTTTCTTTTTTTTTTTTGTTTGGTTTTTCAATTTTCCAAATGTAGAAGTGGCCTGAATTCGTCTCGAAGTTAGAACTTGCAGACTGCTATGATTCTGACATCGGTTTAGCCCACTGCACTCAATAGTGCCACGACTAGAAAGACGCAAGATAAAGTAACACCGGATTAAGGATGTCGAGAGGCAGGAACCTCGTGGTTGGCTGAAAATCCCGTAGGATGCAGGGATATCAACGTTCTCACGGCGAGATGGATGGCAACGTTTACTTTTGGATATCGGCAACCCGAATGAGGGATGAATACTCCCTACCTCTGCTGGTGTTGAGGGAGAGGAAAGAGGCCAGCTCTATTGCTCTTTTGATGTCCACAAATACCGAAAAAAATAAAATAAACGTGACAAAAAAGAGAGATACAAATTTACAATTATTAAATTTAATTAATATAAATCAAGAGTAAAACAAAACTAAAAACTTATGGTTAACGTGAAGCAGAAATAACTTAGCATCATTAGTATTTTCTGAATTTTTGATCATGTAAGTTGTTTCCCCATTTTTTGTGCAGAAGAAGCACAAAAACGGTTTTTATATATACTTTTTAAAAAGGCTCTGCTTTTCAAAGACAATGATTTTTCTTGCAGGAAATGTCGCCCCCATCTACTACCTATCATACCTGAGTGAGGTCCTTTTTTGACGGGCTTTCGTACGGTCGACTGATTATTCCTACCCGAGAGGAGGATCTACCCTAGCCAAGTAGTACCTCCCGCTCAGTTTCTCATGTCTGACTTCCGCAGGTACAACACACCAGATATTTCTCCTCCACCCAGCCCGTTCTTCGACCGGACCGTACAAACACGAGGATTTCCGCATGGATGAATAAGCTGGCGAGACAATACCTACGACAATATCAACATCCGGCTTTCAGAATCCTCGGATGAACAGGCCAAGGTTTACAAAAAAGCGCACTCAGTGAAATTTCAACAGCAGTTTGAAATCAATGGAGCCCAATATTATCCTTTGTTCGATCGCGTTGATGCCGAAAAATTATTCTCTTTCACTCGCGGAACGAGTTCGGCAATTTCCTCTTTAAGAAAACTTCCCCTTTTTGTCTAGCTGTTCTTTGTTCTCGTTTACGTTGGCTTGGAAAAGAAATTTTACGAATATTATTAGGATAATATCGCTTAGAAATATAAACCAAATTCCTGACCTCTTGTTGTTAGTGCGAAAAATTTGTACTTATTTGACAACATGGCTTCTGGAACACTTTATCAGTAGGGAAATGGAGACCGGGCTCTTACAGTAAAGGATTTTGTTTGTCGGTTTCTTCTTCTTCTATTAATTTATTCGCTATAAAAAGTCGGCAGAGCGTTTCATTTCATTTTAGAATTCATGCGTAGAACAGTTCTTTTCCTAACTTGAGGAAGGAACATTGCTATAGAGATGGAATTATTTCCTAGCCACCAGTAAACAGAAGAGAGAGGTTAGGGGGGAGGGGAGGAATAATATGAGATTACCACGGTATCACACGTCCCGTCACGTGATCGCCCAAACTATTAGGGTCTGGTAGAGTCATAAGAAGCGGCGTAGCAATAGATGGCATAGTCAGTGCTTAATTCTATTACTAAACAAACCTGTTAAGTACTTGTTTTATGGAAATATTCATGTATCATATTATATGTATGAAGTAAATCTGCCAAGTCTGGAATTAGACATCTCCTATTCATTTATTTGAATTTACAAAACTAATTGCTGAAAGGGATAGTGAGAATAGTCAGAACGAGGCTACAAAAATGTCCAAATTAAATATTTATTAGGGAGACAACCGGGTCTAGTAGTTACGGGATGAAATGTTTTAGCACCAGTAATTCCTAATTAAACGTATAGATGAGGCTCCCTTCAACGTCTTATGTTTTGATCTTTGGATCGCAGGTGTTATTAATGATAACACAGCCAGAATTATGTGCATCATTTATTTTTATTGTTTGGAAGCAAATACAAATCCGAAGACAATTATTAAATAAAGAATATTATAACCAATATATTTCCAGCCACAAAACAGTGAATGTAAGATTCGATACATCGATGAAAAAAAAAAATTACACATATCTAATAATCGCACTGTCCGCTTTCGAGTTCATCCTACAAGAGCTTGATGAATAATTAATCAGGTGACTGTGGCGGCCGAACCATGTTGTAGAAGCAGTAAAGTGTCTTAACAACTCTGACTCCAATCCGTCTGTGCACAAACATTTAAATTTTTTTAGATATTTGGGCCAGAACTCGTCAAACATTGATTCATCATCAGGCCATAACACTTTATTCTGTCTTCTATAGTTCTTGCAATTTTCCGCCGATGCATCCTTTCCAAGCTACTGGAGGGATCTAGGCAAAGTTATCCCCCTTTTTTTTCCATACCCACGCGACCATTTAAACCAGCAGATCTACGCCTTTCTACTGTTGTCAGAGGCATCACGTTTCCTTTTGTTTTTTATTCAGCTGTTTAATTTTTGGAACTTTAATCTGAATTGCGACCACAGGATTTTATACTATAATCGGTGATAACGAGTTGCTTCTGTGGTAAATAATAAGCCACTACTACTGAGCCCAACTCTGCTAGATCGTCTAGAAAATGTATCAAAACGAGGCTGTTATTTTACCACGGAAGTGACGTTTGTGTGGTAGTTTAAGGCGTCCCTGGTCGTTAATGAGCAGAAGAACGTGACCCGATCTGATTTTAAGATTAAAAGATGATCAAGTTCCGGAGACCCTACGATACACAGGAGCGATGAAAACCACAGCACCGGATAATAGCTAGACAGCGTTGACCCCTCCCCCTTCCTCCACAGAGGATTCGAACAGGAAGGCCGGCGTGAAGACGCAGGTAGCTTTGACTCGTTCGCTGGCCGTGTCTGGCAGACAATAAAGCGTTGCTGCCAAGCAACCCACATCATGGTTAGTACCCAGCTCTTAGGAACGACCGATCCGCGTACTTGGTCTGTCAACAAGAAACAGCGTTTTTCGGTCGCAGCTTTACTGACTTAATTTAAAAAGTAATGAAAATGATCGGGAAAAGTCTTACTCTATGCATTATTTAATGTTAAACAAAGCTTTAAAATGTGTAGTGTATCGAGTGATTGACCAGATCAAAGATGATAATTAATACGGGAAACCGGGACCAGTTGCTATTGTTATAGTGCGAGTAATTCCTACCTTCGGTCCATAAGCCAGACGTCAATTAATAGCCTCATCTCTACGTTTATTAGGAATTAGTAGCATTGCAAAAACGTATCATTATAACAACTTCATCCGATCTTACGGCAGGTTTCAGCCCTGTCCGACATCTAAAAACAAGAGAAGACGACTCGTGAAAAACAACCTGGCGATTCCAACCTCTCTCGTATCGTATGCCATGATCTTTCCACTCAGTAATAAAAATTTGAGTAAAAGAAAAAAAAAAACAAAACAAAATTTTTTTCCCCCCCCCCCAACAACCCTGGTCTGTCACGAGGCGGAGGGAAGTAAAAATAACCGTCCAACCAAGCGATGTGAAACCTGCAGTTTCCTATAGGGACGCGTGAACTCAGAAGGTTTTAAATAGCTAGGGAAACTCTACAAGCTTCTACGCGCTGTAGAAAAGTGATGGGGGCCTGGAAATCCCTTGCAATAAAGTTTAAATTATCTCCATTTTTCCCCTTTGTTTAAATAAATCGAAACCAGTTAACAAATGAAAAGATTCTAAGTGATGAAACTCGAGACATTTGACAGCACGAACTCCAAGAAGGCGTGTATCGCCCGCTCTGCAGTCTTCTTAGTGATTCCATCTTTCTTTCTGCTGTTTGGTACCAGGGACGTTCAAATCAAACCCGGCCAAAACACCATTACGGCGATGTTATTTCAGCCGGGTTTAATTTGAACATCTCTAGTAGTAGTAATAAGAAATTATTATATTATATTATTATTATTATTATTAACAAATCTGTACTGATTTAATTTCTACGCAATTAGTTTATATTGTGATATTAACTCGCTGCACGCGTGTAAGCCGATTTACTGACACGCACTAACGACATCGCACAACGATGTGTGGCTACTCCAGTCAAGTGGAAGCGTTAAATGAGAAATCTGCAGTAACAAGCCGCTGATGCATATGCATTGTAATTTCCTGGTCCCAAAAGAAGCGCCCCACCCCCAAGGGGGGGGGGGGTAACCTCATCGTGAGTGGTGTACTGAAAGTAATGAGCCCCGATTAAGCCACTATTCGGACGGACGAGCGGTTTTATTCTCACGAATATATACGACGCCTGTGTCTACTCACTAATGCTGTTAGCGTTACGGTTATTCCACAGGTGGCAATAGAGTAGCCACTGGAAAAGGATTCTCCCATGAATAGTGCGTTGAAAAGAAAAAAAAAGAAAGAAAATCCCTGTGACAGAGCTCCTGAGAAAAAGAGGACGTGACCCTAAAAAATACAAAAAACAAAAAAAAATTCGTGAACCATATGAGGCTACATCGCGATGCTGGCAACGAACGCGTGATGAACGATTTTTCGTTTCAACAGCAAAACGCATCTGGGAAAAGAGTCGCCAGAAATGGAAATCATGTGAAAAAGTTCAATTCAATTTCTGTCATGTGTGTCCTGATATCTCCACGGAGTGTCGTTATATTTTGCGCGAACAGGGTCCAAGGTCTGCCCTAAATGAGACACCCCCTAATTGATTAAGGCTGATTACCTTGATTGTGACCGTTGTAGTAGGAATGAAACACCACTATGGTTTTTGCTGCCAACAACATTCTAGAGAGTTATTCAGGTCTGTCGGCGGGGATGATGAATACAAATAAACTGAATTATTTACTTGTGCTTGCTAAGGCTTATTTATATTTCTGTTTTAATTACCCAAGTTACATCAAATACATCAGTACCTTTCGCTACGGAGCAATCGTACCGTCCGGAGAGGTGTACAAAGTCAGCTTTTGCTGGCAATGAGGTCTCGGTCTTGTCATTTTTATTTGATTTTAGTGAATTAATTAATTTAATTAATCAATTTAGTTTTGGCTGTCTTATCGTAGTCACCTGTTTCCAGAGAGTTCTCGCCTTGTGATGATGGTGTGTGCCACTCTGTCACGAAAGTAATTGAATTTGACGCCAATGTTAAAGACGGGACCTTCTTTCTGTTCCAAGCCAGCAGACCGATGAAAACCGATTAACCAGAGTCCACTGGTAGCTTTTCGGTCGCCAGTGCGCGAACCACCGTCAGCAATGTGATAGTCTCTTAAATTCATTCTCCGACCATCTTCCGTCAATAAAATATTAAAATGACCTGGACAAGATAATCAAACGTGGGTGACGAATATCGCAAGCGTCAAGAATTATTGATGGTGCAGTGTTAGCTAGCTACAAGTACGCATAATGAAAAAATGCATTAAGTAAATATAATCAATGTCGGCATTATCTTCAAGGAGATAACTAAAATAAACAACAAAGAAAGTAGGGGATTGGATATTACGGAGGGCTTCTGTGGTTATAATTTGAAAAAGAAAGCTAGTAAGTCAGGACATTTGGTTTTTAACTGACGTAAATTCCCTTTTGCACAAAACCAATTTGTGCACTAAGAATGTTTTCGTTACAAGACCAGTAATGCCTAAATGAACGTAGAGATAAGGCTACTAATGCCATAACAACTGGCCCCGGTATCCCTATACTTTCTGCTTCGGTAAAGAATTCCGAGCAGATCTTAAGTGGTTTTCTGATATCTCCTTGATTCATATTAAAGTGGTGTTCGGACGTTTCAGAGTACTGCCCTCCTCGTCTTCACCTAGAGACGGCAAATGAAATTTAGAAACTGTATTGTGGCTTTAATGTTTTTAAAAATAAAAGGTATCTGGGCGGTGCTGTCCCAAATGTGCTATTAACACAGGTACAAACAACGGTACTTTGAAGAAGCATAGATTCGGTGGGCGCCATCATTTTCTGATACCGATAACCTCCTTGTTTTCCATCCAAATATCTTTAAATTCAGTATTACCGCGGCGTGTCAAGTGCGATGTCATAAGAAAAACTGCTGTTATCGCCTAGTTTGTAAATTCTGAATAAGTATTTAACATTTTGTCAGTCGCGAAATCTCCCAATAAAACTGAAAAGTGGGCATTGGACCGGGGTGGGGTGACGCGCAGTAATCCAGGCCTTTTCAGAGTCAAGTCGACCTCATGACGTCACGAGAATGGCACAATGGCAGTCAAATGTTCACGGCTCCAATTAAAGAGACACGGAAACTTCAGATTTCCGTAAATGTCTCTCATTAAGAAAAAAAAAGGAAATAAATATTTTAAAAACAAAAAAAAAATAAAATTGCAGTTTAAAAGAAAAGGGGCAGGAAAAACGTATTTGGTAGAATTTCCAAATCAGAGCTGGAAACATTCCGTGTTGACATCCTCAGCCGTTTCGCGGGTGGGGCATGGCATGCGCGTGATCGCCTAGTTACCCCCCCCCCCACCCTCGGTCCGTCGTCGCGTTCAGGGTAACCCGCGTAGGAAACCAGATATGAACGATCGCAACCAATTTAAGCCAGAAGCCTCTCAGCTACGTTACCACTGAGAGTCGAGCCGGATCGACTCTACTCACGATGTAATGGCGGCCTGATTATAATCAGCAGAGAATCTTATCTGCGCATCCCCTAAACACAGAAGGACTACAAAACGACGACGACAACAACAAAAAAAAAAAAAAAAAAAAAAAAAAAGGGAGAAAAAGTATTTCCGTGTTAAGGCAAACGGTCACCTTCCCTTCCCGGCCGGCGGCCACGTGTTTGCCACCCGTCTCCCTCACTCGGGCTATCAGGTAAGATAAGCGACCGCCTCTTCCATGCTTTCGTCAGTCGCCCCTTTCATTCATTACTCCCCTCCCCTGGACCCGTTCGAAACTTCCCAGTTGGGACTGGTTACGTTCGATGGCGGAGGGGAAGAAAATGGGTTTCTACGTATACTTTTCCTTACACCTGTGTGGAAATACGGAAACGGGGGTTCGTCGTTTTCACTCAGCAGAACCGGGGAGAGGAGAAATAGATACATTATAATTAGTCATAGAACGCCAAAAGAAGGGGCTGTTGACCGTGAATGAAGCTGGCTGGACCTGTCTGACCCGCCTGATTCCAACCCACCTCCCTTTCTTTATCTAACATGGTGACCTAAATTCATTGACAAGTCGGAACAAGCTGGCGGCGAAGTGTGATGCGAGCATCTGTGCATGCGGTTCTTCTCTACCCTCATCTTTCCCGTCTTCTCTGCTGCAGTTGGTCAGCACGGGGCAGAAATAAAACCTGAGCTAACAATCTGACAAAATATATATATATATATTCGTGTCTTTTCCAGTTCTAACATACGCCGTCGTCATTAACTTTTCTCCCGGCCCTTTGAATGAATATGTCACCTGCGTGTAAGCCCCGCCCCTTGATCCGTATTTGGAAACTTCAGAACGATAGCCGCACGTTCATTGGATGCTGCTGTAATCTCTCTCCTCTCCTCTCCTCCCACCCCTTCATTAGCGTTTTTTTTTTTTTTCGTTATTGTTGTTGTTTTTGTTGTCGTTAATGTTCTGCTCCTCCGGAGAAACATGTTCAGACAAGTCGAGTAGGAGTTCGTCCGTCCGTCCGTCGTGTACCGGGAGCTCGTGCGATATTAGGCCGCCTTTCCACCCGCCTCAGACCACTCGTAATCCTTTCATATGGTAAGTAAGCTTCTCTCTCCCCTACTAACCCCCTCCTTTCTTTAGTGTTTCTGTTTTTCTCTCCCCCCCTCCTCCCCGAGATGTGCATCTTTTTGATGCTCTCTCTCTCTCTCTCGCACCTGCTATGATTGTATTACTGTTGAAGTTAGGGGCCGGGGGTCAGGGTCAGTCCCGACGGTCAACATAAAGACAATATTCTCTTTATTATCGTCGTCATTATCCTCCTCATCCCCCATCATCTTCGCTTCTCGCTGTCGCACGTAATTCCAGCCTAAAACCGTAAAACTAATTTTACTATGTCGCGATAACATGGAGGAAGGGACCGTTACGCGAGACAGTCAGAGTTCCTTCCTTCCTGTTATCGTTACGCAATCTGGGTTTTGCGGTTTCCTGCGCGAAATCTTCTCACTGTTCCAGAGACGCCAGGTCGCCCGACGGCATCCCTCAGCTTCAACCTTCTTTGAAACAGGTAAATTTAAAGTGCAACAGTCTGCCAACAGAATTTTACATTGAATTTGAACGTTTTGAAACATACCCTTGAAAAAGAAAGTGAGTGGCCAGGACTTCGTTGACTTCTCTTCCCATTCCTGTTGCAACAGTGTCTTTATTGTCGAATTTCAAGTCGTACTTTGTCTTTCACACCTGAGTATTTTGTTCATCTCACTTTAGAAGCCTCCCCGATCTATTTAAACAAACAAAAAAAAAACACGTGCTCACGTAGACCTTTAAAAACGTTTTTAGTAAGAATTTTGCTACATGCACAAGATGAAGATGATGATGATGATAATAAGCTTACTATTGTCTTTCATCCATTAGTCTCCTTTAAACTGCTCACGCGAGCAACATTTCACAATGGTGAATAGGCTGACTACCGCCTTCATACATTTAGATATTTAGACCCCCTTTTTTTAAAAGTTAAATTTATTGAAGTTATATTAACCCTAACCATGTCGTTGACCGGTGCGTGTTTTCTCCAGGTGATGGCAGTGTTTGGCTGGGTGTTCGGCCTGGGGCTTGTCGCCATGGTGGGAGCCACTTACACGAACTGTCCCTACGAATGGTACTTTGACTTAAGGATACAGAAGTGCAAGCGGTGCTCGTCCTGCCCCATCGACGAAATCATCCGCAGACCCTGCAAGGGGCACCGCAACACGGAGTGCGGACCCTTCCTGGAGTTCAACGCGTTTTACCAGCTGCCTCAGAACCCGCGGAGAAAGGGGCACAAACATTTCAACGATGTGGGCAGAAATAACCGCAGCGAAGAAGATCAGGAGCGGAGACTGTACGAGCCGAAGGCACCGGAGAGGGCAGTACCCACCCTTGGGGAAGAAACTCGCCAACAGCATCACCGCAGTCGGGGTGAGGAGGAGCCGTATGACGAACCGACAGTCAAGCAGCCGGATCTAGCCACAGTGAGTAAGGGGGAAAACCCTTGGCGGACAATAGCGCTGACTCTGATCGGGATAATTTGTATACTGACCATCTTTCTCGTTGCCTTCGTTATCTTCATCTACTACATCAGGAAGCACCGGTCGGCCATGAGCAAGCAGATCATCTACGACACAGGTGAGGCAACAATGAATACTCCCTTGTGTTTTTTTTGTTTTTTGTTTATCGGTGCCAGTTGAAGCAAATAGGATTGATGGGGGTGGCACGTGTAACCGCATGTCTTGGCCAAAGTCTCATCTAAACAAATTTGACCAGCTCTTCTGGAGTAGGCGTTTTGCAGAAACTGTTTCTTACGGTAAACGCACCCTCCCTTTTCTTAAATATGAAATCAAAGAATATTTATCTCTGAGAATGCGCTTATCTAGAAGCTACAATGCTTTCATTGTTAATAATCTAGGATGCGTGTTCGTTCCTTTTGTATTTTTTGAGTGCATCAGGTCTCCTTTTTATATCCACATTGAGATTAGTATGGAATTTATATATATAATCCCAGCTTTTTAATTTATATAAAAAAATTATTTGGACATCACACCATGGCTTTTCTTTATTGTTTACTCTCTCTCATCTTACCTTCATGGATGCTGATAATTTTACAGCACATTTTGATCCCCTACCTGTTTCTATTTAGCAACAATGGTTTCTGTTCCAGCCCTTAATGAAATCCTCAGTTTTCTTTTTCTTTTTTAAAAAGGGTCTTCAAGACTAGATAAAGGTTTCAGATATAAATAATATGATTTTGTAATATACTAATACATTTTCATTACACTTTTCTCTAAAAACATTCTTGACTTTGCCTTTCTCTTGTTCCTAAAGGCAGAGATTTGAATACCAGACCAGTATAACTAGTCCCCTAATATATATATTAGTGTGTGTGTGTAAAACTTTTCTTTAAAGATGATATTATAGAGACCCAAAAAGTGATGACTATTGCTAACTTAATTGCACCCTAGCTGCAGGTTATTGGGAATTTATGTATTTTAACACCAGTGAAGAGATAACCTTTCCTCTCCCATTTTCATTTTAGAAATTTGAGGATCCTCTATAAATTTAGAAATCTCTAGAAGGGACATTTGAATCTATAAAGATAACAGAATTACAGAAACTTGCCAATGTTCATGCAGGCAGAAGGCAATATCAACAGAGAGCAAATTCTGAAATCTAAACGAGTTGTCCTATTTTACACTGAGAACTGAGAAATATTTATTTCTTGAATATTCAGTTTTCAAATTTTTTTTTCTATTTTTTTATGAAGGAACTTCATTTATATTTACAAAATTCCTTGTTGGTCTCTTGTTTTACCTTGTATTCTAATGCCACATACCTCTTTGTGTTTATGGAGTACTTGCAGGCAGTCCTTATTCAGACAATAGAATTGTAACATATAACTATCACTATGCATTGTTTTAAAAATGTATGAATATTACAAAAATGTATCTTCAAATCTTTCTTTCATTTTAATTATAACCAAAATCCAAAAGAAACTTTCCTGTGATTTAGACTAGAGAAAACTATACACAAAATCTACTAAAGATCACAATTATAAAGTAGCTGAAGTGTCTGTAAAAACCACTTTCCAGAAAATTTCTCTGGCTACTTCAGTGCTAATTACTGGCTGATTAAATGTTAAAAATAAATGAGTGAATGGATCCATTCACCAACTTTAACTTTTCTGATTAAAGTTTCATGAACAAATTCTTTTGTTAGAAATTATTTTTAGTGAGAGAATTTTAAACGGAGCTGAAACTTAGGTCTCTGAGAGCCTTATCAATTAGCAAGGAAAGGACAATAAAGCTTTATTAAATAAACCAAAGTTTAATTTTAACCATATACATTTAGTGTACTAGTAATAATTTTAATATTTTAAATTAAAAAAATTTGTTAATGCTACACGTTAATGTTTTCTAAATTTTTTTTACTTTACCATCTTTTAAAAATTGCTTAGGCTTTATTTATTAATTTATTATTATTATTATTATTATTATTATTATTATTATTATTATTATTATTATAGAATTACCTCCCCTTTTTGTTTCTGAAGTATGTTTCATAATCATTAGCGAAACAATTTATTTCATTTGAAAAATGTGATATTTGTTAGCATTTATTTCAATCTTTAATTAAATGTTATTCACTATTTTAATCATCTTGTAGTTATGACAGATTACTTTATTCATTGCTGATATCATAATATAACTAGAAAGCAAGGATGCATCCAAACACAGCTGCCTTGTGAGTGAACAGTTTATCAAAATAGATGTTTACAGTGGATAAAAAACATTTGACTCTTTGTTGCCTTTCCCAACCCCTAGGGTATCAGATGGATGTGGGTGTTTGCAGGCAGTCTTGTTTTAGGGTTTCTGGTTGCTTCCAAAATGCCCAGTTCCCTGAAATTGGCATAGCTGCCTTTAAGTGGTCAACTACTAATGGCCATGTGTTTTAGCCTGCCACTGTTTCTGTTTCCTTATTCTGCTTCCTGTAAGAAAGTGGTTTTGTGTTACTCAGCAGCATTTTTGAATTCCACAAGTTTTTCAGCCAATCTCAGATAATCGGGTACATTCACAGAGATGCCTAAAATAAAGAATCTGCACGTTGAAGTCCAGATGAATGAATCTGTATTTGATAAGATGGCAAAGATGCGACATAGAAGTGTTAATTTATTGTCAGGTTAATTTTGTCTTTTCTAATCTTGCCCAATAGAAGAATCCGTCACATATGAAAGAAAAAAAAATGCTGCTGCTGCTGAAAAACTATGCGCAGAAATGGGCCTCCAGGTAATTAAACCCTGATGGTTGACATGGAGGAAAAAACTCGAAGAGTAGGTTCATTAGATAGTTCTATTACAATTATAAAGTGATTATCAAAGCCTGGATTCATCCACTACTTTATGAATTTATTAAAATGTATAAATATAAAGTTAACAAAAAAAAAAGGTGGTAGAACTTTCCTGATTGATTCTCTCTCTCTCTCTTTTTTAATGTGCTAATTAAGATTAACCTATTGAATCAGTCTGCATGCGTTTCCTCATATCTATTACATGCTTTTTCATTACTTACCAGAAGCAGAAAAGGAATTATTTAAATGGTTTAGATAAAAATTATTGAACCACGGGCAATATATACTCAACTTAAGTTAATACTGTGATTATGAGCTCTGGCATTTCAGTTTGTTCTCTAGTTCTCTTCAGCATTAAATGAACCACTCAATTGTATGGAAATCTCAAATTTTAAAAAAAAAAAGAGGGGGTATAATTAACCAATTAACCTGTGGATATAAACAAGTTTACTTACTGTTCATCTTTAAAAATTGAAGACTCACTTCTTTGGCATACACACATAACTGTGAATCTGTAGGTTTTTAATTTACATAAAATCTTTGATATATATATATATATATATCTAAATTTAAGAACTTGGTTGAAAATATTGTTCAAAATACTGAAGTTGTGATGTACGACAATCCTTTTTAAAACGTTATATATATTAAATAATTATTGTGATTACTCAAATGAGACAAATATGAAAGAAGCCAGGTGGATGGAAGTTTTACATCTTTTCCCTTATAATATAAAGCATTTAAATGGGCTGGATGCTATTATGGTGATGCTGTTTCAGCCAGGTTTCATTTGAAAGGGGATATACATCTTTTATATTTTTTTTGGTTTTTTTAAAAGTTATTTATTTGTGTTACTCAGAGATGCCTAACTACAAATAAAAAATTCAGTTTTTTTCCCCAGAACTTGTTCTTGGAGGTAAGAGAGATAGCATGAGAAACATTTTAGTCAACTTCAGTTCTGGTATGGCAAATTAAGGATGTTACCTGGAAACAAATCATCTAACCTTTCTTCTTTCTTTACAGTTTTTTCTAGGTGTACAAATTTTAAATCACTGTGTTTGATTTATCATAAGAACCTGTATCCCTGTATAGAATGCTGGCGTTTCATAACTTACTTCCTGTTTATCAGAGTCATTTGGCTCGTTAAATAAAGTGTAAGTACATAAGCAAAGAAAGTACCATTATAATACCTACAGATGGGTGGGTATACCTCCAATTTTGCACAAATTCATTGTGGGTTTTTATAATTATTATTATTATTAATCTTTTTTGCCAAAACTTTGATGCTTGCAACTCTCCATTTTAGAAATGATGAGGTACTGCGACAAGTAGCTTCGGTAAATAAAAATTATTTTTATTACATGTAACAGCTATACCTCCACTGTAGCAATAATGCAGAATGACCTGGGGATGAAAACTAAGTTATGCTGACAAGTTCTAGACTCTTATCTATCGCTGAATACAGATAATGTTGTTAGAAGCTCATTAATGGTAGAATTCACTGCCAATGTTTACCTGCCATCAATGACTTTCAACAAGAGGGTGTTTGCCTTGATGCCTTCATGGAGGTCCATGATAGAATGTGCCGCCCCCCTCTCTCTTTGGTTTACTTTGCTTTCTGATTTCTTTACTTCCAAAGACTAAAGCTTCATCTTTGACCTTTGACAAACATGATTCACAGGGGAAAAACCAATCATTGTTTGACAGTATATTTTGTATTAGCTTTGCTGAATCAGTGTGCAGAATATTTTTATAAGCTTGGAAAATTGGCTATATGTCACTGTGTACATACATAAATTCCAGATGTGGTTGTATTTCTTGCTGTCTAAATATGTGGGGATTTTCCTCCCCTCCCCCTTAAAAGAAATTCCAAAAAGATTCAACAAAAAT
Organism: Nautilus pompilius; assembly: GCA_018389105.1. NCBI lineage: Eukaryota > Metazoa > Mollusca > Cephalopoda > Nautilida > Nautilidae > Nautilus > Nautilus pompilius. The sequence goes on from JACATO010000118.1 coordinate 747,223, forward strand.
CTAGCAAAATTTAATAATTTATTTTTCTTTCATGTGTATGTTAAGAAAGTTTCAGATTATTTATTATCTCCCATTTAAACTTGAAAAAATAATTTATTATTCTTTTAAAAAATGCAAAAAAAAAAGTTAGATCATCTTTAATTAATGTTTTTTTTTTTTTTGTAGTTCTGCACATTATACAGGAATAACTGTTATAGGAAGTAGATTTTAAAATAGCATATGAGTGGAACTAAAGAGGGCGGGACAGTGGCCCTAACGTTTGAATCTCTGTCAGGGTTGCCATGTGGGTCTCAGCCTGCATTTCTTCTTGCACCTAGAAAATGAAGGGCTCCAGCAGAAACTTTCTGCAGCATGCATGTGACTGACCTTTGCATACTGTTCTCTCCCCCCCCTCCTACCTTGCTTCAGGAAACTGATACTAGTGGGGGTGTATGCCAACAATGGCAGGCAGTTGAACGAGGAAGAGAATTAATGTGGTTTGTTTTAACTTTGCAAGCTTAAGAATCTATAAAGGTAGGCGATGGCAAAGGAAACTCCAAATGCGTGATGTGACTCCGACTGGGAGCTTGGGACAGGCCCCACACTCTTTTCTGCAGTATCAAAATATTTTTCTACAACATCTCACTGGAGCACATCCTCTTTCTTCAGAGTTCATATAGGTCTGCCTCACGTATGAATTACTGACTGATAATGAAGTAGTATTATGAACTGATGTAATAATTGTTTAAATCTGTAGGCTAGTGGAAATGAATTATAAAATATCAACAACCAAAGTGAGATGAACAGGCTTTTACATTGGCAAAATTGTTGGTGTGCATCCAACTCTGAGAGAGCAATAAGCAGTGAGCATCACTTTTAAAGCACGGGAGACCTGCTGCTACAGGGTGTTTTTTTTTTTTTTTTTTGCCTAGATTCAGGTGTGCAAATAATTGTTGGTCACATGGGGTCAGGGAAAACTTTACTACACTGGTTTGTGTGAATTTGTGTAGTTAGATTTCATGTCATCTGCTTCCTTAGACCTATTTAAGCAGTGTGAAAGTTATTGTACATAAGTAACATTTGTAGGGGGAAGCAAAATCTTTCAGCCATTTTAACAGATAGAGGTGGTATAATGGGTGTTTTAGGAAGATGTCTACTTAAGGAAACAGCATCAATCAAACAGTCTGTCAGACAGGTACAAGCATGAAAATACCTGCTTACAGCGAGCCATGCCAGGACTCGCATCATTTAGACAGTTTGATTCTAAAAGGGGTGTGGAACTGTGAGGTTTCCTTTGACTCACTGATCAACGACAGCACATTGGTGTTGGTGCAGAGTGGCATACAGAGATTATCCTGCCATGCTGCTGCTGCTGTGTTCAGACAACGACTGAGTATTCTAGAGTGATAATGTGACTCCAAACTATGCAGAACTGTGTGTGTGTGTGTGTGCTTTGTATATGAGTAGTGGTAGGTGATGCCCCTAAGTCATACCAGCTCTTAGAAATTTGTGAACTAATTATCAAATCTTAAATTGTTTAAATTTAAGAAACAAAAGTATCCATTTGTAGAGAGAAATAATTTAACTAGAATCATTAGGTAGATCCACAATAGTGAAAGGAAAGAAAAGGGGAAGCTTTTAAGGGCATCAACCAGATATTTCTTTTTTTTTTTTTTGATAAATGTTTTATTATTAAGCAGGTCTGGTTTATAATTATGCTCTAGTTATTCTCTTATAGAAAAGAAATTCTTGTTTTTCACAGAGTAATTTCTTGATTTACAGAGATGTGGAAAAGAAAATATAATTTATTTCTGTTAATAAATCTAGATACCAGCTCACATACATCAAAGAAGTAGGAATGTTATGTAAGTTACAGGCTTCCGGTTTTGCCTACACTTCTAAATTTGGCACCAAAAAGGAGTTGGAGTCTGGATTCTTAAATTGATATCATATGCTTTGTGGTTGGTTCTGCTTTTTAAAAATTGACCAAGATGTCAACCATAACTGAGAAAATTATGCATATTTATCTTTTTTCTTTCTTTCTTTTAAATAAATGATGTAGTACTTTAGCCATTTGTACATCTGGTATCAGTATCGTGAATGTGCAAAGTAAGCAACAGAGTTAAATCCCTTTCCTTTTTCAGTGAATCCTTGTTATACAGTAAATTTTTCAAAACAATAAAATTGTCTGCGCATGCATTGGTGATTACTTGTAGTTCTAAGGTGGATTAAAACTGCATGTATATAATTTTACCCGATCTCCTATTTGTGTACTTAGTACCCATTACTGCATGATACATCTGAGATCTGTGAATAATACTTCAGTACTAGTCTGAACAGCTGATTGTAATTACTATACTTACTGCTGGGATATGTATTTTATATCAGATTTTCATATACAGTAGAAATCTCCCCTTCTTTTTTCCCCCCTTTGTTTACTATACTAGTTCAGTACTAAGAAGTAGTATTGGTGGCGCTAGAAGAGGATATACTGTAACTTACATTTAATTTATAGTTAGAAGCAAAGTTTAACCATTTTAAACTGATTTGTTTACATTAAAAGTTCTTATAACTTAAATATTTTAAGCTATCAGTCAGACTTGTCTAATATTACACACTAAAGCAACAGGATAATATATATAAACTATAAATACTGTGCAGATTCTTTACTCATATATATTTTTATGAATGTATTCTTCCCCTTATCATCATCATCATCACTGCCCACTTCATTTGTTAAGTAGATATCCAAATATAAATTTTTTGTGTACTTTTTTTTTCAAGAATGTTTATCAGGGAGGTTCAAATAAAACCTGGTTATTTTAGCCAGTTTCCCTTTAAATGTTTCTAGTATAAATCGTTGCAGACCAATAATTTACAAATTGCACAATAAAAATACTGCATCTCTTTGTTAGACAGCAGGCGTCTTTTGTAAGGGTAAGTGTTGTCAAGCTGTCTTTAACTAGAGAAGGAAAAGAAAAGCTGATGACATGGAGTTAGCAACAATGGTTTTCATCTTTTAAATCCATTTTCGAAAGTTGAAAGAATCAAAACAAGTTTGTTAGTGTTATGCAGATTTTCTCTTTTAGTTGAGTGTTTGTTTTCAATTTAGTTCAGAGCCTGCCCACATCCAAAGATCGTAAATTGTAATTTTGGAGTGTTCTAGAGAGCTGGCTGCCCTGCTGTCTCCCATGGAAGCAGTTGATGGAGAGCGGGAATGACTCATAGGAAGAAAACACCTCTGACAGAACCCAAAGTGAAAAGCCTACTGGCTGAAGAATTTCTCAAGTGCCCCCTCCCAGAAACTTTTGCCCCTTTGGGATGCTGATGAATGTATATTTCTTCTCATTCTCCTCCCCCCCCCACCACCCCACAACAGCTTTTACACTGGTCATCTGTTTCTGGCTATTCTTAGATGTTTTAGAAGCAGGAAGCCAAGGAAAGCAAAAGAAAAAAACAAGAAGAAAAGTGGAATTCAATTTGGCTAAATGTTTTTGGCACTAACTCACCAGTGAATGGCTGGGTGTGGGCGTTGACATTTAACAGCTACTAGACTCAGCTGGCAGACTAGCCACCGCAATGTACTGTAGGAACCTTGGCAGTGGTGTTTAGCTAGCTATACGCAGTCTCTTCTAAGTGAATATGAAAAACAAACAAAAGTACCACCTAACATTATTTTATTAGCAGAGTGATCTTGACAAAAAAAGAAAAAAAGGAGGGGAGAGGAAACAACAGGTTTTTAAACGAAAATGATTTAAATTTAAGATCTTGTAAGTATGAGAGAACTTATTAAACTCTTGTTGTTTTTTGGTTGAGAACATCTGAAAAGTGATCCAGACATGGAAGGTGCAGGTGGGCCCATTGGTGACCAAGCAAGTACCAGGGTATGTTTAGGGCTTTTGCAAGTGATGGTCGAGCTACTAGCCTGTCATTAGATACCTGTGGAAGTTCCACCAAAAATGGCCAGAAGACCTGTACTAGAAATCTTCATTTTTTCTGTTGGGGGGAGGGGGGAGAAACCGGACCCATCCAGCCAGTGGTAGAGGGTGATGAGAAGGAACTTTGCCAGTGAGTTATATCAAAATGAGCAACCTACACACCAGTCTTGCTGGTTAACTTTGCAACCATAAACTACCACCAGTCTGTAACAGATAAACCTTTTAAAGTAACTAATAGGGAAAACTGTCTTATCTTTTCCAGCAGGTGAATAATCCAAATGGCTTGTTTTCCATCATGTGTCATACTTACCAAATTGCCATTTCTTAGCCTACTCGCTATACTATCATGTAATCAATTTTTCCATCAGCTGCACATTTATGTATGTAGTAAAAACTTTTAGTTTTGGCATTTTATCCCCCTCTGTTAGCTTTTGGTAAGACAAAAGTTTCATCAGGATGGTTTTGTTGATTCAATCAGATTATCCAGGCTTTTATTCCCTAATGATCCACATTGATATAAGTTACTTCACTGTAACTGGTTCATTCTTTCTTTTTGTTCTGAAACATTTAGTAAAATTCAATAAAACCACCATGTTATATTAGATATTCAAGAACCTTCTATACAACATTTTTACCTTCCATTTTTAGTTACTGTAAAATAATTCAGATTTGTTCAAATTTTGTACCTTTTTTCTTTTTTTCCTGCAAGTAAAGTTAAAGTAAGGGTTCATTCAATCAGATAGTGTTAAAACTAAATTTAGAACTAATTTTTCCCTGTTGTGATTTCAAACTCTTGGGCTACACATCATCCAGAGATAACCTCCCCTTTTCAGTTTTCTGAACCAAGCAGAGGAGGAAAACTGGGTTCAGAGGTTAGCTGCACCCCTACTGCAGAAAGTCCCTACTAGAAAGTTAAATTTTTTTTTAGATGTGGTAGGAAACCAGAGGGCTAGGAGGAAGTTCACGTGGCTGGCCAGGGATAAGAAGAAAACATGGTGGAAAATGTATATCATCAAACTGAGGTGGTCAAACAAGGACTGTTAACTAACTGTACCAGTCTGGTAGGCCTATCACTGGACCACTATCCCACCCAATATATATAATTAAAAATTAGCATCAAATCATCTTTGGTGTAAAAATATTGACTGTATAATTAATATTTTTTAAAACACGATTTTAATATAATAGAAAGGCAAAGCATTTTTCATCAAGTTAGTAAAAATGACAGCAGAGGATCAAATTCTTCAAATGAAGTCTTTAGTTTTAAGCATTTATAAAGTTTGGAAAAGCAGCTGTTTAGGCTGAAGGTGGGTTAGGGGGATATAGTACATTAGAAATAAATTCAAGGTGCTGAGTTTTGCTGCTGCTGTTACAGCTATATTTGATGTTTATTTTGTTTTATGCCTGATTGAAATATAAACCCATTAGTGGAAGAAAGTTGCCAAGTCATTCATATTTGATTTTTTGTTGTTGTTGGTCTTGTTCTACTTTATGTCCAGAGGCACATTTCATCAGCTGATACCAATTATGCTTGATAAAATATAGTCACCAGGCAAAAGTTATTCTGAAGGAATGTTGACTTAATTGGAGTACCAACCTACAAGAAATGAAATGCTAATATTGTTTTTTTGCTATATGTCTGTAATAGGGTAAAAGTAAAAGAAACCTGACAAAAACCGATATATGTTCACAATGACACTGAATCGGATCCCGATTACTACTATTTCAGATTAAGTGTAAAATTGTTTAGAAACTAAAGATTCTAAATACGAAAATTTTAAAATAAATAAAGTTTATTTTACCATTAAAAAAATAACATCCTAAATTTAAACTTGGAGTGTAAAATATATATATATATATATATAAAAAAGTTTCAAGTTACAGCAGCTGATATCTTTTTCAGAAAACTGAATAAAATGACAGGTTTTCATAGGTCTATCTGTATTACTACCATGCATTTCCATATTTTAATTCTCCTTTACACAGAACAAATTACTGAAGTTCCAGTCTAAGGATTGAATGTCTCTCCTATCCTAGTATGTCTTCCCATTTCTGGAATTATATTTTTTACCACCAGCCATGAGAATGTATGTCCCCCATCTGGTTCTAGGATCTTGAATGTGTGAGTATTTGCTTTCGGTTTGCAAGGAAGAAAATTGCTGATTGTATTTGTAAAAACAAATTTCACTTTATTTTGAAATTTTTATATTGACAAACTCAGGTTTTTTTTTTATGGAGGTGAGTGTCAGAATAAAAATGAAAGTAGAGTTCCATATTCTCCCTGTAGAGCTTCCTCCTTTCTCTCTGCTATAATTGGAGTTGTCAGTAAATGTATATAACTAAGGCCAGACAGTGTACAGACATTCTGCCTCAAGCTGTGACCTTTTTGGTTCCTGCTAATAGAGTTATTTCTGGGATGGCTAGTAGTGGAGGCCCCTGTCAAGTACACACACTATGCAGGGTGGTTTATGTTATTCATATGGCATGAATAATGCACAATTTCCTATCAAATTCATGCTTGATTTACCAAATGAAGCAGTCTATATGCTATAAATACTTCTATATTTCTCACGTGACCTGTTTTAGCAGTTATAATAAATAAATATGCCTTTCATTTCATAAAAAGGTATAAAAACTCATACCAAAGCATGTGATTTGAATTCTAACTACTCCCTTAATTTAATTTGATTATTAAAATATAAATTTCCATTGAAATCACGTCTTTGTTTAGAAACAGTTTGGGTAGGGGGATGAAAATGGGTATCATCAGTTGTAATTTTCTTCAGGTTATAGCAAACAGCATTCACACTATTGTACACACACTACTTTCATGTGAAAATACCCTACATTAGGAATGTATAAGGTATGTTTTTCAAGTCGTCATAGAACAGCTGCATGGCACGGATTGTCTACAGTGTATATTGGATTCTCTGCGTCCCTTTGTTTTAATCATGAGCCCAATTTAGAAATATTTGATCAAATAGATTTCTTTTACATATGTTCACATAGATTTGAGCCAGATGCTATTTCAACTGGGTTTCATTTGAATTTCCTTAGTATAAAAGAAATGTCTTTTTTTCAGCTGAACCCATCATTTAATTATCTAACACTGATTCAGTTAGACTGGTTTGCTGCATCCTTAACAAATAAAATTAAGAAATCATTCATATTTTCATGAAGCTCACTTAACCTTTGCATTAGTTGTTAATGTTGGAGATGGATAAGCCTGGGATGTATATTTTTTGGTAGTAAAGTGTAGTCTAGAAACACACATTTCTATTCCATTTAATATATAGTCCAGGGATGTTTCAGCAGTAGAACCAATCAAAAGGAAAACCATTGTGCTCTGTTGGATGTACCAACCGAACAGTTTTTGATTTCCTTACCGTTTATACTGCCACTGTGCTTCATAAATGTTGAACTGAAATAACGGTAGGCTATAGTAGGTAAGGTTGTATGTAGGTACTGTGTATGGGAAGAAGAGCAGTATTGCCGAGGTGGACTAATTGATCATGAAATACCAGTCCCAATATATTGAATACCTAAGAACAGCTGTCAAAAGATTGGCAGCTCTGAAAGAGCAGATGGTCATTGCAACAGAAGACAGGTTTTTACTTAAACATTTTCCCACGGTCACCTAAGTCTGCTATTCCGCACACACGCACCAAGATATACAGAGAAGTTGGTTGATGGACATTACTGGCATGTGAGGCAGGATAAAATCTGTCAGCCTTAGCTAGGCACTGGCTATGTCTATCATAGTACCAACCTTAGTGCCATATGTCCAGCCATTTCCCTTGTCTAGACAAAGTAAGTTTTCCAAGGAGTGATATTTTGTCTATTAAAAGTGCTATTTAGTTACTAAATTATACTGATACATTTCCTTTTTTTTTTTTTTTTTTTTTTTACAAATTTTAAAGATTAATTTTCAAATATATGCGGCGTAATGCATGACGACAATTCGTGAAAAGAAGTCTTTACAAAACACCTGTTGTTGTAAGTAGTTAAGTTTTTGGATCATTTGCATTCTTAGCATCTAATAGTGAAGAAGAGATGAGGGTTAGGGGTTTATTTAAAATCAGTAGAAGCATTTTTTTCTGCTTTGCACCACATGCTTATCTATGAAGCTCAAATTTCACTTAAAATTTGCTATGGGGAAACATTAATACCAAAGACCAACAAAACAAAAACCTCTTTAGCCAGTGTCATTGATTATATTACATTCCCACTCCCAGGATCTGGGGTTTGCTTTCTTCAGATATCTCCCCCCCCCCCTTCCTGTCCTTTAAGTCTGCTTCAACTTGCTTTTTTTTTCTTTTTCAATTGCAGTATTGGGCAAACAGTTGTATTTAAAAAAAAAAAAATTTTTTTTAAAGCATTAGCTGACTGTTATTGAGTTGAAGTTCTGTCAACTATTCTGTAGACCCATCCCTTTACCAATACAAAACAGTCCACCTGTTATCTCGGCTAAATCAGTAGTATTTGAGTCTTTCACTTCCCATGGGAGAGAGTAGAAACTGATCTTTGGCTGCACATGTAATAACAACAAGAGAACTCTTTAAAAAATCTGTCAGTCTGAAAGTTGTCTTTTAAAAACATCAGTGTATTAATACAGTAATCAGTTGATGCATGACAAAAAGACAATACAAAATCGGTGTGATGGTTCAGATTGTAACAGTATGCTTGCATAATTCATTCTTGAATATTTAATATCTGATTGTTTTTAGCATCTCTTTCTGATGCTTTTAAGACAAATTCCATTATTCATAATATGCTTACAAACTTGATTATTTAGGCTCTATGCCTTTCACACCAACATTTATACAGAATCTCTGGAGGCTAAACCCCTCTCTCACTTCTCTCCCCACCTCCCTCTTCTTTCTCTCACTTTTCTTCATCCTTTTTTCTTTTTCCATTCCTCCCTCTCTCTTATTATTGCTCTATCTCCCTTCTCCCCTCTCTTTCTCTGCCCATCCTCTCTAAGTGTGTCTGCATGCTTAATTAAACTCAATAAACCATGTAAAATGTTAAAAAAAAAAAGTGAATTAGAGCTTTGAAGATGATTTTCTTGGCCAACCAGTAACTGTTAAAAAAAAAAAAAAAAAACTCTTCTGTTGGCAAAACTCAGAAATTATTTAGTGTACATTTTTTGACATCTAAAACTACCCGTCTTAGCACTCGCTAACATGTAGAACACTGTTGTCTGACAAACCCTGTCACCCATATGAATTAAGCCATCATGTCTTTAATCTTCCTTCTAGAGAAACTGGGCACATAGAGATTTGCCTGAATCCACTGAGTTACTGAAATTTGCAGCTACATTAATGTGTCTGCACCATTAAAGAAGCAACGTGAACTTTTAAAATGGGAAACAGTATCATTCATTGTCAATTGAATTAAACATGTTTTAATCCCCTCTTTTTGGCAACCCACTGGTCCCTTTGGTGCTAGAAGGGGAAGGTTTAGGATCTGAGTAAGGGATCTTGAGCTCTTGACCCATGGTTACTTGCAGAACCTCCACCACATCTACCTGGAAAACCTTACTAGAGTTCTTCATTTTTTGATGTGGGAAGAAACCATGGTGCCTGGCAGAGGAAAGTGAGAACCAAGGTACAGCAGATGGATTGGTCTTCACCAGGATCCAAACTCAAGCCCCTTGACGATTTTAGTTTCATAGGAGGTTATGGATTGGCATTAATAAATATATTGAGGTTAAAAAAGACAAAAAAAAAAAAATTATGGTTTTTGAAGTTCTACCAGAGAAATTAAATTTATCAAAGATATCTTTGCTCAAACTCTTATGAACAAATGTGTACCTGATCGTCTAAAATATTTTTTGTACACAGATAAAATGCTAACTTTTCTTTAAAAAAAAAACAACAAACAATCATAATTTTTTGTGGATCTCTAATTAACAGTTTTGACTGGTCTCCTTTTATTAACATTTTCTTTTTTTAAAAAAATGTAAGCATTTTAATGAGCAATTAAACTTTGTTTGCTGAGAAAAAGTGGTTTTGTCAATTATTGGAATTCTGTCATGTTTTCACCTTTGTATTGTAGATCCTTAGGTTACACAAACATTCTATAAAATCGTTTTCATGTAGGAAATTAAATGAGAATCTGCATAGGATTTTGTTTTCTAGTGAAGAATGTGTCTGGAGTTGTACTGTGGATGCCATGCCCTGTGACTGAGTATACCTTTGGAAGCAGAGGATTAAAACAAAATTATATGTACATTGTTGTATGGCCGGATATTTCAATACGAGGTCTGTGTGTGTGTATATATATATATACACATCTGTCTTAACTAAAATTACAAATCTTAAGCCAGGCGTAAGTCTCAATTTGCCCCTTGAGTGGCCTGTGCAATGATGGCAGCATTGACCAAAATCAAGGCAAATTTTATTTTTCACACAGAAAGCAACATATTACAGTAGTGTCAGATTACCTTATATAAAATAAATTTCCAAATAAAAAGAAAGAAAAAGCTAAGTATACTAAGTTTTTATAAAAAGATACTACAAAAAAGCAGTTGAACTTCACAAAATTTGATATTGAAAGTAATTTGGAGAGAAGGATGATGCAACTTTTGTTTATATATCAATATAATTTTCCATATAGTATATACAGTACATAAAATCTCACTGATCTGCTGGTTACGATATGGCTTTCATCATTTTATGTTCTTGATTGCGCTGTACACTTTCCCAGGCTCGCTCTCTCTCTCTGTAATTTGTCATCTGTTGGTATATATGATATTCTTGCCCTTCTTTTCACTTTCACTATTTTTAGCAAATGAAGATATGTGGTAGCTGTAATGCAGAATGCCACAGACCCAGAGACATTGGGTAGGCTGTGATCTGTCATGAAAGATTTATATAAAAGTCTACATGTCTGGAATTTCATGAATTTGATATTCATTTCTAGCTTGGTTAGTTACAGGGACGAGTAGTTTGCATAGCTTACCACAATTTTACATCATAGTGCTTGCCAGTGTATAAATGTATAAATAACTTGCAGGGGTGAAAGACTTGCCCATATACTATTATCGTTTAGCAAATAAGTTTTCCCCTCTGTCAATGGTTTTTTCTGACTTACCTGTTGTAGCATATTAATTAGTCTTAGTAGCTAAACATGAGCCAAATCTCTTCAAGCTTTTTATCAAAACTATTGTGCTATTACTTTAAACTTAATTAATGGAGTTAAATCAGACCTTACATTGAATTTTTTGTTTTTTTTATTTGAGAATATTATTGCCCATCATTGTCTTAATCAAATCTGGATTAAGATGTAGGTGTGTCTGTCTGTTCATGTAATTTGTATAGTAACATTTAATCATAATAGAACAAAGATGAGATTGTTGGCACTCATGTTAGGTCATTTTTATTTTGTATTTCCAAAGGGGCAGTTTTGTTTTAGACTTTAAGATTCACTTACTGCCCTAAGATGAAGAAATTTATATAAAAAGAAACAAAACAAAAAAAACTTGTGTGGATGCATGTGACATCATGCGACAGGCAGTACTTAACAGAGTGAGTGCATCCATCAGCCATCCTGTTTCTCTAGTAACCCTAACCAGAAATAATATAAACTTATTGTTTAATTAAAAAAAAAAAATGTTTTTTTTTTTTTCAGATACGTGCCTCACGGAAGTGTGCTACAGCACCATGGCGCTGGACTTCATGGAGAAGCCATTTCAAAGAGAGTGTGAGTACAAAAAGCCAGTCCCAAACTTACTTCTGCCGCCTCGAGTTACCCAGCACGGTGCTTCAGCTGCAGCAGAAATAGCCGAGGAGAGTGAGGACAATGGTGGCTGCCCGCTCGACCATTCCACCAGGCGGTGTGTCCAGTACGCGCCGGATAACTTGGAGTATGATGCCGATGGCAGTGGACAGACGGTGTCGAGTCTAAACACAGCCTCTACAGACTATGTATACTTCAAACCTTCACACATCGACAGGGTAGTGCCATGAAGAAAACATGTGCCTCCCACTACCAACTGAACTGGCCATCACTTTCTGTAGAATGCATCTACTAAACCGATGAAAGCAGCTAACATTTCCAATTCTTTTCTCGAAGAAAACAGCATCTGTTTTCAAAGGAATAATGTCTGCGACGGCTATTTTGAAAATGCTAAATGGTATTCATTTTTTTCTGTCTGTCCTACAGTGGAATGGATGTCTTTCGACATGAAGAACTCATGCTGTAGTTTTTAATTTATTCTGGAAAACAAATACTAACCCTGCACCACTAGTGATGTTTTTATACACAGAGAAAAGTAACTGTAAAAACAGACTTTTTAAATAATTTTTTTGTATTATCATCATTTTACCTTATATTCCTGATAAATACTTTTAAATCTGAGATAAGACTTTTCATGCATACAAAAAAAAAAAAAGAGGAATGCACTGCAGTGTGTACATAGATATAATTTGTTGGTGTAAAATAGTTCAAAATTCTCCTTATCCAGTGAAGTATCTAGTGTTTTTATTCTATCATTAAGTTCTTCAGGCTCCATAGTTTAGACATAACTCATTTGTCGTGTTTGCCTCTTTAGCAAAGATACTTGTAAATTTCTTTTTTTAAAATACTTCCTTAAGCACCAGCTGATAATGGACATAGTCTAGAGTATAGATAACTTTTCTTATCCTTGTATTTTTAAAAAAAAAAAAAAAAAAAAATATTGGGCTGAACATTTTATTTTTACCTTTAAATTCTTACTATTTCACATATGCTCCCTCTCCTTGTACTTAAAAATGAAAGTCACTACCAGCTTTCCTGCCTCACTGAAACGAATTATGTTAATTTGTTTCACACCAGATACTGAGCTGTAACTAGGTAAGATATTGCAAAATAATGCAAAACAGTAGTAGGGATTATTTGCACAGAGATTGAAAGAACGCACAACTTTGTTGGCTTTCCACCACTGTGTTTCACAGATGTGTCAGCTCGTGTATTTCGCATAATTTAATTAAAATTTAAAAAAAAAAAAAAGACGATGACGAATAAATAAACTGCTGGACTAAGTCAAAGTTGTGCTCTCGGTGTTTGGTACCAAGTTCAAAAAAAGCATGCATAACAACAAGAGTTAGTTCTCGTCACCAAAAAATACCTGTTTATCTGTGCGCCACACTGATTTCACCTGTTATGTCTGGATAGTCCTGCTGAGCTAGCTGGCGTGATTGATGATCTCTACAGAGGCTGCTGATGTTTTGATTCTCAGCTCTGGAACAGTAATGATCTCATTTTGGAGGGAACAAAATTAACGACAAACATTATTTTCATTCTTTTTTTTCCTCTCTGGCTGACTTAAGCTTTTTTGATCTTTTAAAGAATAAATATTTTCCAGAGTTTTTCAAGGACAAGTAATTTATAAATTTGAATATATTAAACGATTCGAGTCCATTTATTAGATTCAACTTCAATTAGTATATCCCCCAAAGCTGAACTAATTGGGATACACACACATTACTATTATAGTTGCAATTTAAAATGTTATTCTTTTGTTATATTATATATTTTTTTTTTTTTAAACAATCGTAATATCAAAAGTGTTTTTTTTTTTTTGTAATTATTTATAAAATTAATTGCTTATACAATTTTTGTGGTAATCATTAGAAATGGCTTTCTTAGGATTAAAAATCAAAACAATTGAAGTTTCTTTGATTTTATTGATTAGTTTTTTGTATTAAATAATTATGCATTATAATAATAATAATAATAATAATAATAATAATATCAGGCTTTATGAAAGCATGTCTGGCATTCATTCTTGAGATCGAGACTTATACTTTGACCCTGCTGCTACATCTTTTGAATCCTTAAACCTGACAGTTGCGCCATGTATTTGTGTGGGAAATCATTCTTCTGGCAGATTTCCTTAGTTTCTTTTATTGGAAATGTATGTTTATTTTTCCATCTTTCTTGAACAGTCGGACCTTGGCCTTGAGCTTAAAGATTTTCACCTCTAGCCTCTGTTTTAGATATAAAAGGAGCTTAGCATACACCTGGCTCACTGCTAGTAGATCAATTACAACTCTTGGCAGGTTTCCCTTTAGTTGTATGGAGCCAGTCCCTTAAACCCCTTGAAATGAAATGCTGGGAATCGTTTTATTTACTGGCATCATTTATTTATTTTAACAGAAACTTTTAGCCGAGTTCCACGTGCATCTTTAACCCTGGCCAGCCACAGGTGATGGTTCTCCCAAAAAAACCAAAAGGAGATTCAGCGTGTTTGTGTCACCACTTAAATCAATGGAGGCTGTAATTGGGTGCAGATAATTAGGTAATGATTTCCATTTAGTGAAATACTGCATTGAGATGATCTTAAATTGTAACGATTGGAATCTTTATCTTTAGTTGAATTTTATTACTGTATAAATGAGAAAAGGAAAAAGTGTGTATGGAAGTCAGGTGTAAGTATTAAATGTTGTTTATTGCAATTGAGAAGGGATGATATTAGCTACTGGTCCATTATACTTAACATTATATTAAAAGCAAACATGTTTTGCTGAGATGTCTTGAGTTACTTAATTCTGCGGGAAGATGCCACACACCTGTTCTGTGGAACAACAACATAAAAATTCTCCTGAGAAATTTCATGTAAAAGAATAAAACAAAATATTTTTTAAATAAAAAAAACAGAAAAAAAACCACCAAAAAATCCCTGACTTCAGTCAGAATAAATAAAAGACCTTATTTTGATACATTTCTGTGATGTGTATGTAATTTCTATTTGTGTTTTTCTTCATGTACAATTGATGTCCGTGAAGTCTTATTTTCTTTTCAATTTAGTTTTAATAATTTGCTTTAAAATCAGTTTTAAAACATTAAAAAAAATGATGTAGAAATATTAAACCATGTTTTTCTTCATGCTTGTTTAAAATTAGTCATAAATGGATGTTATTTTGCTTTTTAAAAAAAAAATTATCGACAAATCACTATATGGAAGAAAAGCGGTTCTAAGCGGCAAGGATATGCTGACCAAGTCTTGTAGAAATTCAAATTCCATTTTGTTGCTTTTGAGTTCAGTTGCATATAGCAAATATGATCTCCAATACTGAGGCTGAGGCTTATCAAACAAATATGGTGCATTTAATTATTTTTACATCTACTTTCCAATCTAAATGAAGGAGAAATGCTTATGCATTTTTTTTTTCTGAATTTGTAGGCACACCTGCCTTACAAAGTTAAAAGACTGTGATATTTTTGTTTTGTTTTTGTAAATCTGTGTGTGACTGACCAGAGTTATAACAGATATGGTACCCACTTACTAAAGATTAGTGGCATTTTATATACATGTGTAGTTTTCTCAGATTCCTTTTTTTTTTTTTTGCAAGAGGTTAAAATATCAGTGTAGCCAGAATCTTCTCATATAACCAACTTCATCGTGTGCCTGGACATAGTGTGGTTGTAGACGGCTCCCAGTATGGCAAAACGGAATGAAAGGAGAAAAATTCCGAGCTGGCGGCTATATTATAAATGTATGATTCTGAAGAGCATATGTTAGTCAGTAGTGCTGAAGTATATGACAATACCTACACTGGAATGTCCAGTGGGTTCAAATGTTTTTTTTTTTTTTTTGATTTTTGTTGCAAAATTTTATTTATTTTTTCTGTAAAATTCTGTAAAACAAATAAAACTGTCTAATACTGCATCATTTATCATCATTATAATATTATTAGTTACGTAGCTGATATTGAGGACATTAAAATCTTCAGTTTAGAAGTATGGCTATTGTTTTATTTTTAAATCACAAGCCAAAGGTGAAAGTGGTTGTGCCAGAATTAGCTTTAATTGGTTCTGTCAACAGTTTATACCTCGATGATTCTGGAAACCCATCCACAATCATAATCAAATTTGCAACTGTATAAAGAAAAAAAATCATTGTTTAGACAAATTGCTAGGTTTTTTGTTTGGGTGGTGGAAATACACTGCAATGTTATGCAAAGGCCTAAAAATAACCCTTTCACTACTGATTCTGCTTCAAATACTTATCAGTGTATTTCTGTTCACCTAGTTACAAGTAGTTATCACTGAATGACTAGTAACATCAAGGAACCTAATGACACCATCTGGCTTTATTCATGTACATATAATCTGACTGGATTGTCTCTTCATTCACAGATAGAGGCCCTGGGCCTAAAGCAGAAGAAAATCTATTATAGTGGCAATGGCTAATGCATTGGATGATTGTTCTTGGTTAGGAAATCCAGTTTTACAGAGGAACAAAATTAAACACCACTGTTTAGGGATCCTGAAGAAGAGAAAGAGCACAAAACAACTGCACTAAAGGGATCAGATAATCAAGAAACAAAGTGAAGATGCGTTGTAGCATTGGAAAAGTTTTGCAGACCCAATTAATTTATAATGCAATAACTTTGTTTAATGCAAAAAAAAAAAAAGTTTCAATATTAAAATCCTTGACCATGCATAAGGGCCGGAGTTCAAATCCCACTTTGGACTGATTTGATTTTGTGTACTGCCTTGGCAGTTTCTTCTTCACCACCAGCCGTGTGTATTCTTCTGAATCTGAAAATGAAGAGTTCTAGAAGGGTTTTTTTATGTAGAGAGGGTGCAGTTTGGTGCAGGCGACTCCTGACTGTCTTCCTCTTTGACCATCACTCAAAAGTCGTCAACCAAAACTAGGTAACTTGGTTGGTCGCCCCTACAATGGGACAGGAAGCTTACAACTTGTATGTTTGCTCAGCACGAGAGAACTGACAATCTGGCTTGTTCTTTAGACTATGTAAACTCCAATTCTCAACAGTTTTACCAGGTAACATCGTCTATGAATCTACAAAGCTTTTCTTTTTTTTAAAATGTCTTTTGGAGAAACAAAAACTCAAGCAGGATGCAAAAAAATCAAAACAGATAAATAAACATCTCTGGCTTTTTTAAAACCACTAACATCATCTCTGCCCGTTTGCGGATAACCAGAGACAGTTTCTGAAGTTCTAACAGAGACTCGTGTTTCACAGTGGTCATTAATCACGTATCTGGCTGTAATATCTTAGCCACTTTCCGCTCTATCATACACATTTACTGCTATATATCCGAACTGTTTAATTAACGGCATCATCCAACAGTAAATTTCTGTCTTTGCAAAGATCTCAACATTACAGTTTGTTTTTCTCTCTTTCGTACAGTGAAATCTAAAAAGATACACAAGCAATATTTTGATTCCCTTCTGTTGTTTTGTTTCTCAGGTAATTATCAGATTAGCTAAGTAGTAGCGAGAAGCCACCATTGCTTTTATATAGCTTTCAAGAGAGAAATGAGAATTTATTGGATGATATTTTGCCTTTTATTTATTCGGTTATTTTAATTATTTTTAATCTTCTGGTTCTCAAAGAAATTTGTTTCGATTTTTGCTTATTGGCCTCGAGTCACGTGACTTCCGCAGGTATTTCTGCGGGCTTTCTATCGCGAATAATACGTCTTAGTATCCAGGGCCATGAGCTCCCCGATTCTTTCCAATTGCCTTTGGGCAGGTATGACTCGAAATGACATTAAGTTTGCACGCTCTCTCTCTCTCTTTTTCCTGGTCAGAATTGAGTTGACTGGGAAGTTGCTTCAAAATTCTTCTGAGTCATAGCGTAGGCGAACCCAAAGATTTCCAAATTCTTAGATAACGCTTTCTCCGACATTTGAATGCAAAGCATAACTCTCTGCTCGACCTACTTTAGAAATTTCGATTAATGACAGTGGAAGTGCATATAATTAGAAGAACAAAAAGCCTGCTTACGAAACTAAAGAAGCTGTATAGATTAGTAAGAAATACCTCGACAAATATTTAATTTAAAAAATCCTACATTTAATATTAAAGAAATTATTATGCTTGTATATTACAAATATTTTCCATTGTTTTTGTTGTATAATTATTCGCTTAGACTAACTTTAAACACTGAAACCGGAAGTGTTGAAATAAAAAAAATGACAAATAAAAGCATTTTTTTATCTCTCTGAATTTGGAAGTTTAGTTTAGTTTAATATAAAGAAGCACGAAGGCTTCATGGCTTTTACAAAGTTCTCTCGGAAGAGAAACGTTTAACGATTTGATCCCCCGGTAGTTTATCCCAGTCATGTTACCATCATAAGTCGATTGGTTAACTGCCCGCTGGAGCGAGAAACCACTTCACAACAAAAAGAAGTTTGGCTCCAGCGGGACTCAAGTTGGTCCACCAAACCGAATGTTTATATGCCATCCTATCATCGCTTCTCGACAGCTGTGCATCGCTGACGCTTCATAGAAACCAGATGAACGAATTTGGCAAGTTTCGCATGCAATCCTAAGAAATCCTTTTGGGATCGAACGCCGAGACAGAATTACAAAGTTACTCGGAAGAGCCAACGTCTGAATTTCGATGGACTGATTTAGGCGCGTCGTCAGGGTTTCCGGACAAACTGTCCACCCTCACCTGTAGCTGGAAACAAAACACGAAGTCGCGAGACACCTATCACCACTGAGCGACGATCCACGAAGCTACAACATCACCATACCCCCTAATGATACCGAGATCATCTGTAAACAGTGTTCCACGCAAAGTCATCTCCTTCACTTCGATCGTTTCTTCTCGTTCCCCACCTGCCGGCCGCACGCGTTTACTCCGGTTCTCTCCCACATCTAGAAATGATGAGTTCTTGCCGAAGACCGAAGCGCAGGACAGGCAACGCTCTCTAGCAGATGCTAACCGCTGCTCCATGGTGTCCGACATCTCACCCCACGATTACTTTTGTAAGCCATTTTGAGTGCTCAGCTACACATTCATCGGTTGCATCATTAAAAATAATTTGTTCTATCTTGCGACTTAATTTATTAAAACATAAATATACGTTTGATTTTTTTTAAAAAAATCTAGCTGTCATTTTAAACAAAATCTCATTTATTTGTAGGTTAATTTTTACCCAACCTCCATCAACACTTACAGTAAAGCAGAGCTGGGTAGTCGAGCAGAATCTTTATTCAGCGACATAAGTAGACGACGCTTATATATTCCTTTGTCTTTGTGTGCATCTGCCATTCCCTGTGTCAACGGAATTCTGCAGCAGAAATTAGCCTTGGATTTATCTTATATCTACAGTATTGTCAACATTGCTACCATCTCCCGCGACACGAATAATGACGGGTTCAGGCTGGTGGATTTAGGGGATTCTTGTTTAATCTAGTCGCCGAACGGAGGCAGATAGTCGGTTTCCTGTTATGAAATTTTTTCTAAACATTGCGCGATTGCTTGTTAAAGCGGATGGGTTTCAATTTTACAACAATAGATAGCTGACAACAAACAGCGCGCGGGGGAGGGGGCTGCTCGGCTTGAATGGCTTCGCTAGATATCTGTTTTCAGTGAGGAGTTGACGGGAAAGGCACTGCGAAACAGTTGACCATCCTCCTGCAGGCGGGATTATTGCGCGGAACATAACACTGTAATACTAACGATAATAATGTACGCGCAGACCATTAAATATCAATAACATTCAAGCAATATCTAGTTCAATCCAGCAGCCCTCACCCCAGCCAGAAAGTTGATGGTGACAGTGTAATGTTGACATTATTTTTTTGCCCGATTCACCATCTTCACTGGCGCGTGGTGAATCTGGAAAGAAATAACGAGTCTGACCGCATACAGTCAAAGGCCTTGAAGAGAGTAGCAATATAGGAAAATGCAATATAAGGCACTGGCAGAGCGTCTCTCTCTCTAATTTTGAGAAAAAGACTGATTAGTTAATTAAGAAATGAAGGGGGTCGCCAATTGGTTAGTATAACTATTAGTTAACGACCCCAGCGGCGCTTCTCCTTGGTTAGTCGTACTGAACGTTGAAGGTCACTTTCAGATCCCAAGAGATTATAAAAATTGGCAAAGAAATCCCCATTCAATAGCTGAGTGACCCAATCAAGCTCGCTTTATTTCTGTATTTGTTTTAGATATTTTGTTAATCCTCTTTTAAAATGGATATCAGAATGTTTTTAGCAAAGCGGAAATTAGAAACACCAGAGAAGCAGGGAAGACGAGAACTTAGAAACAAAGCTGCGCTATCTCTGGTTCAGGTTCATCAACGACAGTTAAATGAGACCAACCCAATCATTCTGATGATAATCCTGATGCTATTGGATTACAAGTTAATTCGCCTATAAAACTAAGAGGCAATCTGAAACAGTCTACTGGTAAAATGAGACTCGTCTTTTCAGAATTATAATTTCAGAAAAGATGCAAAAGGAGGACGGAGTTTGTGTCATATGGATAAATCCATATTCGTCGTGGCTCATTTATTCCCCACACATGAAAGAATCGATTTGTAAATATTGTACAATTTTCCAATAGCCATCCATTTTGGAACACAGAGGAAAAAAAAGGAGGGAACACTGTGTTAGCAAATTAAAAATCGACTCATTGAGTTGTTAGAGTTCACTGATTTATTCCCTTCCATTCATCAAGCAGTCCATATTGGTCTAACATCACTAGTAACCACCTGCACAGCGGAAAGGTTGTTTAGCACGATGAAAAGGGTGAAAACATGGCTGAAGTCAACAATGGTGTTTAAGTGCTCAAAGAGAAAAAGTTACAGCTAATAAATATGAGCTTATTGAAGAAGTAATGGATAAATTTTCATGAGACCAGAGTAGTTTATTTGTATTGAATGAAAATGAATCACAAGAATTATTTCTAAGTATAAAAAAAATATTATTGATCAAAATAAAATACCTGTGATAGAAAAAGAAAACGAATTAGTATTTTTTTCGTTAGTATGCCTTTATCGCCAGCCACATCCTCTGACTGATATTATTTTGTCAATTTTCCCCTCCCTGTAATTTATCTTGCGGACATTTTGTGCCAACCGCTCCCAAGAAAAAATCCTGCGGAGACACATGAATATATCTGACAGATATTTTTGATGCACCCATAATTTTTTAAAAAATATCTCAAGTAAATAAAGCATCTGAGATTTCAGCATCAGGAGTCGCGAAGCGAGAATCTATTTGGGTTTACTATATATATATATTGTTTATAGCTTAAAAAGAATGGAGCTTGAAAGAAGTTACCATGGCTTATTATGTCAAAATTAAACTACTGTAGATCCACGAATATAAGACGAGAATGACGGGCAAAAAATTAATAATGATATGACGAATAAGGCTCTGTTTTCAGGAAAAGCCACAAACATGACGTATGTGAAGACGCGTCATTAGCATGATAGAGTTAGTTCTTTAAGTTTGCAAGAACACGAATAGACATAACTGCAAAGTAAATAAATATCCGTAGTCATTCCAAATGATTATTTATTTCACGGCAATGGCGGCTATCATGTGAGTGCTTCCTAGAAATAACCATTGTTATATTTGATATAAGAGGAAAATTGATCGTTGATTTTACTATTCAAGGTGGTGGTCGACTTATACACCGGTAATATACTAAAAACAACATATTTTAATATGGAAATTAGCTGTAGGCTTAAACTCGGGGTGGGCTATATACAGATCTATGGTAATTAAACTAATGGATAAAAAATACATCACCATAATTCAGAGACTTCATATGGCTTTAAAGAACATCCATCTATTCTGGAACTATACACAGCACTTGCAGAATGTAAGTATAGTTTAAGACTTTGTTTCGATGCAAAGCATTGGAAATATTTTTGGGTGAAGTAAACAATCATGGTTTGCGTGTCTGCAGCCTTTTGCAGCATAAATTATGTATTAGGAAATCTCAGAAGTCGGTTTACTTTAAAGGAAACAAATTTGTAAGGATTGCTTGAAGGTGCGAGCTCAGCCGTGGGAGGGTCTGAATGGGGAACTCCCTGGCATTATTTCTGTCTTCGCGATGCACGGGCAGCAGACTCTGGGGGTACTGTCTTCGATAAAAATACTGGGCCCTTTGTACCAATGACAAGTGGAAAGGAGTCCCTGTCAGAAGACAACCGTCTGTGAAAGTTCAGTTGTTGAAATCACCCACAAATCCATACAGACAGGCCGCCATATTTCATCGTAGACTCCAGAGGGTTAAATGATAATTCCTATGGCACACGGCTGCAAAACTATACAGGGTTCTGAGATCTGTGAAAATTTGCTTCATTGGAAAAAAAGAAAGATGCCAGAGTTTCAAAAACAGGAATTTGTGGTAGCATTTACGTTACTTGTTGCAGTCAGCGACTGACATTGTATTGAGAGCCGAGTGGCTTGAGTCTGATTACTCTTCCTTTGCATGTAGTGCAAATGACACCTGATACTTCTCGCTTCAAGTTCATCAATCTCTGTGAATTTCCTTCTCTTGGCCTCACAGCTTGCAAACTGAGACTGACTTAGATCAGTAGCTTTTTTATAGCTGGCAGCTTTTGATTATCATACCCTTTGAATGATTTAGTTGAGTCTCAGTAAGAGAGAGAGAGAGAGGTGTGTGTGTAAGAGTAGTTTGATATCTTGACTCTTACACAATAAAGACGTCCAGTCAGACCTGAAATATATAAATATCCAGTTAATAATTTGTTTATTGGTTTGCCATGGTTGACTCTGCCTTTGTGCATGTATTACTAACATTTGATCACGTGTCATTAGTCTGTTTATACCTAATTGATTTAACATAGGACCTTCGTCACCAAGGCACGTGACTGACATTTCTGCTCTTCTTTACTCAGCGCTCCTTCAGTATCTTTCATTTTAATTAAAAAATAAAACTTTAGCAACAAATTTAGTTAGGGTCCAAAATTAACCGTGCATCACTTTATTGTTTCCGCTGATCCAGAGCCCCTATTCTCGCCCTTGCAGCGTCCTAGGTCCCTATTATCTGAGTCGCGGTTCTAGGTTATTTAATGGGAGACATGACAGATCTCAACTCTGAGGATAAGGAACGTAGTTGTATAAAGTTATACTGAGATTTTTGTGGTTAAGAAATCTACAAGCACCTGTTGATTTACTCCCAAACCAATTATTGCGGCTGGGTAGTCAGTGTATAATGGCAGTGAGGTAAAATGTAACGATAACCACTCTACCCCAACTGTTAGCCACGGCACTGGACAGTGAGATATGGAACGGTTACTGGTCGTAAGGTTTAAACGCACAGCGAAAACTGAAAAGTAAAGCGGTTTAACGAGATCGTGATCCCCTGCAACTTCCCTTCTGATTACAAAGACAGCGACCTGTTCCTAACCTCAATATCCCCGCTATACCAGTGATGACGAATTGTTTTCTGTTTGTAGATCACATAACCATAAACTTTAACATGATGGTAAATAAAAATAGAACTCATCCCATCCTTCCATTTGGAAATTTGAAAAATAAACAGTGGCCCAAACTTTCCCTCTCAGTTCAAGGACACGAGTTCAGCCTGGAGAAACCTACTCCTCCTGCCATACAATACGAAGGAGTTGGGTAGCCCGCTGCTCTCGCTAGGTTGAGGAACATTCACACAATACACAGGTCGAAATAAGGCCTCACTTGTAAACAGCTGTGCCGGCCGGTCGTGGAACTGACCCAGCTCCCAATCTAACAGATGCAACTTCACACACACACACCCCAACTTTAGCACCACACCAAAAAAAAATAAAAGAACGCAATTATAACCAGGAACAATGAGAGACAGAATCTTATTTGAATAAGTAAAGAAAAAAGAATAAAATCATATCGCTACTTGAAGATGCCTCAGGTAACCTGCTAATTTGAGTATACACATTTTAAATCACCTTTTAAAGACTTTGTATACCATTTGGGAAGCATCTAGACCCCACTACCCATCAAATCTGTATTACTCAGAGCAGGTAGATCTATACAGACTACTTAACTGATACAACAAATCTATACACCGCTCTAACCCCTTGTCTGTTGACTGAATGTACAGCCAGAGAAACAAATATTAATTAGCAATTCTACGCTGGGGTGGAATAGAGGTGATGGGTAAAAGAAAATAACCCATACAAAGTAGAAAGGTATTTACAATAGAGTCCATCTATTGTCTAATACGTCCTTTCATGTATTTCACAATAAAGACAGCATTCTAGTGATTTTAAACACCTGTGTGCATATTTTAGTTAAACCGTTACCATGACTGCACCGACAAAACAATCCAACGTATTTATTTACATTTTATTTCAATTACTTAGGTTATTAACAACTTAAAAGTCCGAAGTATCATCTTCTAAAAGAAGCTGATGCTACCAGGAGACCAACCATCCAAACTTTATTTATGTAATCGAGATTAAACTCTAGAAAATAACACAAAATTAAAGGGTAAACAATGCAAGGGAAATAACTAGACTCAGGGTTTATACTCTTTAAAGGGAGGTAACATTATAACAAATAATCGATGTTAAAACAGTTTTTTTCAAAATATTAGATAATCATATCTAAAGTGTTTATCATATTAGTCAAGAATATAACAAGGAGATGGTATTTCCATCACAATTAATTTTGAATTTACATATATTTACATAATTTTTTTAATCAATAGGTTTAGATTCTCATTCAGTTCGAACATCAAGAACAACAAAAATTGATATTTAAAATGTTTGACAATTTTATTTTATTTTAAACGTTATTTATAAGGGCGGCGCGGTAGTTCAATCGTTAACCAACAAGTCTAATAAGGGTGAGGACCAGTATCCAAACCCCGATCGGGATCGGGCTGTTTGAAGTAACTTTTGTAGCGTGCGATTTCTTAGGGAATTAATGTTTCCTTTCACATCTAAAAGTGAAATTTTCTGGTAGGGTTTTTTTTGATTACATAATGTGGATGTCCAGTCTCCATCCCAATAATACTCGAGTAATCTAATTTCCCCGCATCCTATCCCCTTTATCTCCCTGCTGTGACACTTTTACAAGACCACGAAGTCGGCCAGGGATCCACACAAAGCCACTGAAACAATATTTAGCAGAAAAACTAGTGAGGTTGTCTCCCTTACATCTATAGAGTTACTAAAGCTAGGGAGGAGATATGAATGAAAACAAAGATTTAAATTGTGATTTTTTTTTCTAAGAGAAACCAAACAATCAGACAGATATATGAGTTCTCTCCTTTAATATCACATGGTGTATTAGCAGTAACGTATAACTTTACCAAAATGTAGAGGAAATGGTACTTACAGTGTATATGCTCTTCACTGTAATAACAGTCAAATGCCTCTTTGCCATTTTCCCAAATATTTGGCAATTAATTCTAAGAAAAAAGACAAATTGTGAACATACACAAAAAATTAATTGAACTTGATGGATGACCAAAATTAAATTAAACTAATTTAAATATTCCATGGTAAAACAAAGCTTATGCAAAATTAGAATAAAAGCATTAGTAATGAAACCAGTCATTTTAAAGATGTTATTTGCTGATTTAGACAAATGGGAGAACGACATAATAATATTGCAAACAAACATAAAATCGACCAGAGAATGAAAGTGCCATTCACAATGGTTATCAGGAATATTATCAACCTGGTAACGGAAAAATTCATTCAAAATATAATTACCAAGGTACTGAAAATTCAGGATAAGCAAATGCAAGCAATTAATAATTTATATTCAGTAATGCTTTATGATTGACATTTATATTAACATTACTTCAGGAAGTATCTTCAAACGTTAAATTTTCACTCCAAACATAGACTCGGTTTTATTTACTAAAATTGCTTTACAGTTTATATTTCGGAAATTGAGAGCTAAATGTACATTCATGCTTAAGAAATATCTAAGGTGTTACCTTATATACATAATGCTGTCATAACAGTTACATCTTTGTTTTCATAAATAAGGGTACATAATTATTAACGCCACAATCTGATCTGGAAAATGATAGTAAGTAAATATTTGCCTTCTATTACATGTTACAAGATTGTTTTATAAAAGATTTCCTTGGTAGTTAAATTAAATCAAATAAAATATTTTCTATGATTTGATAAATTAATAAATGTCAAAAGTAAGTTCCATCCATTGAAATAATGATGAATTTTAATAAAATGAAAACACCTGAACACAAATGTTTTAAAATATACAAATAGCAAACATGTAAGAAGAAACTTGCACGAGAGAAGATCAGAGACATTTATACTCCAATAACCAAGGCCTTTTGACAGACCATGAAGGAAAATCTAAAGAATATACAGCTGATAACACAAAGTTGAAATGTGCAAGACAATTCCTTGTTTTGTAGTCCATAATTGGTCTGATTTAACATTGGAAACTTCTAAAATCATATATCTGTTTTTCTTTTTTTTGCCACTAAAACCTATACGTGCAATATTTCCACCTTCTGATGTATAGATTGTAGTTTCGATATTAACACTTTGTTAACGATCTTTGGCTTGTAAAAAGACGCATTAAAAATATATTGATTTTAATCACATTGACGATTACATAATTCCTATACTTTAATTGTGCAGCTTTGTATACCACATAGGATGCATTAACCCCCCCCCATCACTCTTTAAACCTGTCTAACCCTGCACAGGTGGAGTCATAGAAGCTATGACTTTGCCATTAAGATAACCCTGCATAACGATAATTTTGTTCCACTTCAGACTCACATAATTTGCACTTGGAATGTGATGACTCAATACATATACTAACTATTGATCGATGCACCTTAATAATAATTGTTTTAGTAATTTTCAAATTACCTTTTCTACTTTGTAATTTTCATCTGAAGCAGAACCAAAATCTGGTTGTTTATTTTGATCAATAAACAGTGACACAAATAGATCTACATGGAAAAATTATATTATAATTTATCATTTTAAAATACGGGTGTCTAAAACACTTAATGTGCTTCTTAGTTTGTCATTGCTATTTTACTTATCCATTGTGCATTAATTAATATACGCTGATTGCATGAATCATTTGCTGATATTACTGTGATTGCTAACAATTTCTCTATGCCTACATTTGTAATAGTCTCAGTTTTGCTATTCCAGACAGTAAACGTGTGTACCGTTTGATGCATTTCTAGACCATTAACACAATCTTTCTTTAAACTTAATATTAAAAATGTTTGTATATGTTATATGAAATATAAACCATCAAGTTTTATATATCTTGCATCTCTAGCTAATTGATCAAAAAATCTGTTATCAATACAAGTTTTAATTACATCACGTGAACCAGATATCAGTGCAGCTAAATTTGTAATTCTTTTACTGTAAAAATTTATATGATCTGCTAAATCTGTTATAGCAACATTAAACTATCATCAACATGCTGTTTCTGTTTTTAATTTGAACTGTGTCATAAAAAAAATTATCTGTACTAGAGTTTTTATATATATATTTAAAAAATCAGTTGATGATAGAAAACTAAAGGAAAAAAAAAATAAACATTTTATTAACTGTATGACAAGATCATTTTTCACCAGAATTTATAAATAATACCAATTTAAAATACTCCATTCTAATTTATTAGGCTTAAAGAAAGAACATTTCTCATAAAAACACCCTAAAACTTTTCCAATTTTTAACATGTATGTATGTATCAAAATTTGTTATTTAATACTTAAATAGCAAGCAGCAGAAATTGAAGACCTAAGTTATTACATCAGGCACTTCACACTAACTTATGATCAACAACAAGTTGAGTTTGTGGTCCATCAGATTTCTGCATACACCGCAGACATCTTTTCTGTTATGATATTATAAAACTACATTCATTCAGAATTTTATTGTAGAAATTCATAAATTTTACTTGGTCTATAAAACTGAATAAATCAAGATTTAATATATATATATTCGTGTTACACATAGATAGGAAATATGTTTCTGCCTATTTGTGCAGCCACCTTGAGAATTTTCTGAATGTTTGTGCATATTATACATAAAGGGTTAAAGAAAGAATAAAGAAATTAAAATAGCATTCATTTGGGGGGACCCTAAAAATACAGAGTGGCACAAGAGCCTGTTGCATCCCCAGGGTGGATGCCATTGGTGGTCATAAGACTTTCTTCCCTGTACCATGATGATTCTGCAAATGTTTGTGATTATTCCAGCATCACACATGCCTGCGTTTCAGAAAGAATTAAAATCATTTTATCTAAAGGAGATGTGTGAGAGAGAGAGAGAGAGAGAGAGAGGAGAGAGAGAGAGAGAGAGAGAGGAGAGAGAGAGAAAGGAAGAGAGACTATAAAGTTACTCAAAATAAAGCAGCAAATATATTATAGACAACTCCAGATATGTCTGTACACAGCACTCATTAGGGTTGCATCAGTTTTATCTGGACACCATATGGTGTAAAATCTAGTTCTAAAATTTTTCAATTCTAAATAAATAAATTCTGAGCAAAGTTTTAGTGTGTTTTATTTGTAAGCAAGACAATATATTGATTGGTGGTGATAACTGGGAAGATAATTTGGCAGTTCCAGCAGAGGTACTCAGAAGGTTTCAGCTAATATAAAACTCACTTCAAGTTACATAAATGAGAGTTGCAAAAAGACAGACTGCACCCTACTGAAAACAAGACTATTGCTATCAAAAATGCTTCTGTGCAAAGTAATGTTTCCAAATTAAGGATGATCCATTAATATCTGTCTTTCTATTTTTAGCTACAAAGAGAGAACCATGTTATCAGTTGTTGAAATATGCAGAGCCAGAAAAGTATAAAAATGAGTATCAGAGTACATTATTTATGTAAAGAGTCTCTTAATACATGCCACCACAGCTCTGGGGCTAAGTTGGCGAGTACTCTCCTTAGTGGTTTTTGTACACAGAAAGTTCTCTGCCTGAAAAGAGTGGAGGCAAGAGGCGCTTTTTGCCTTTGGCCTGCCTATCTGGCTGGGAAGGTTAGGTGTGTCGAGACCAGTTTTCAGACTTGATGTGCTGAGGCCTTTTTTCCCAAGATTGGTTTTTGGCTGGGGAAGCTATCACTCTAACATGGGACGCTTGCGCCCCTAACTCTGGCCACCTCAACGGCCAGCTGCATGAGGTGCTTCAGTGCCTCAACCTGGCCTTTTAGGCCTTAAAGGGAGCTTGCTCCACACCTGGTTTCGGCCCCACACGGCTTTGGCTACCAACCTCCACTCCCTTCTCCTCGGAGATACACACGCATACAAGAACTTTCACACACACCCTCATGCACACACCACAAAAAGATAAAAAAAAGTTGGAGATGATGTTGGACTGTTCTTTGGCTCATTTATGCTGCATGCATCATGTCTGCAAAAGAATCTTTGTGTGAGTCCAGAAGTGCCAGCTAATGATGTGTTCTTGCCATTGTGTTACTATTCAAGATCTCCCAAGTTGCTTCCACAGCAATGACATTTGCCTTGGAAATTATTTTTGCAATTACAGATCCATGAGAAATGTTCAAATTTTTGACAATTTTGAAATTGACCACATCCTAATGGCCTATAACAAACTTGAGTAAAAATAAAATACCAGAGATATGTCTGTTTCCAGCATGGAGATAGTGTACACTGGTTATTTACCCACATATATGTCCAATATATACATAATATTTGAAATATTTAAATTTTGACAAGATATATTTATTTATAGAGCAGCAAAATTAATATGGAAGCACTTCACACACACACACACACACACACAACACAACACACACACCAAAGTTTATAGGAACCATATTGCCCTGTATCAGTGCAAATAAAATACTACCTGAATCAGAATAACAGTTTGTTTTTTCTTTACACAACATAATCTTATCTGTACAGTGGATGCTAAAGTATCTATGTACTTCTGATATGTGAATGTATATCATTTCTAGAAATTACTCATTTATATTAGGGTTCTGTATAGATACAAATTTTAAAGAATTTTAATTAAAAAGTGTGAATAGCAAATGTTGATAATTTCATTTAAGATACTGGAAGCTTATTTTGTGAATGATGGTTTGTTTTTTTTTGGTTATCTAACAGAGACAGTAAAGTACTGTTGGTAAAGCTACAGTGTGTTAGCTAATTCCAGCCACTCACAGGTAAATGTGTAAAAATAAACAGACTGTTCTGATAAGAAATTTATCTTGTTCAGACTTTAATATCAATTTTTAGCAGATGCAAAGATTTAGTTACCCAGAAGAACATGTAATTACAGCCAGTATCAAATATAATGTGGTGTTTAGCAGTACATACCTAACTGTGAAAGTCCATGAACAACCATTGCCACACATCACCTGTTCAAACCTGCTCTTCCTTCTGAAGTTAAATCAATGCCTAAATATTGTGCAATGGCTGCTGATGCAGGGGTGGTAGCAAGGTCTCCAAAGATCTTGGTGCCTCACCTGATATCCCTCTTCAATTTCTCTTCTATAAAAGGAAAATAAAACAATGTCACGCTGATTCAATGATCACAATACCTTAAAGGTACTGTACCAAGCCCTGTTCTATTCACAACACTAAAACTAGGCAAGAAGTCATCAGTATATTTCAGAGTCATTTTTCACCTAAAACCGTAAAAATAATACAATGCAGTACATATCTACAGTATTAATAAAGCATCTATTAACAACAACACAACAACAACAATAATAATAATAATAATAATAATAATATAATAATAAATAATAATAATAATAATAATAATAATACATTCTTACCATAGGCTATGGACTAACATTTGCATTCTTTAGGCCAACCAATACAATGGTAATTCACAAAGCCTCTTTGACCTTGAATAATGTAATGTAGAATACATGGTGGTGCATTTAGAAAACAAGCTAACAAATTATGAAGACTTTGCTAAAAGTTTGATCAAACTAAATTACTGTTTATTGTATATTTCCCACTATGCAAAAATAGTAGTTTGTCAAATCACCAGAGAACCAAAAAATGTGCAGCATGGTGGTGTGTTATCTCAGTGCTAAAACTTACAAATATGGATAAATTATGCCAAATATTTCACAGACAAATATATAATGTTGAAGAATATACTCTGTAACAAAGAAATAAATATGACAAATAAGACCTTGAAAAATATTGCATGCACTAGGCTTCTATTCTTACTAAATAAATATAAATGGAATTATTTTCTTTTTGTTTTAAAAACGTTGTCCTGACATTTGAGAGTGGGCCATAAGGAGAGGAAGGTGTGTGATATCAGTTTTGGTGACCAGGTGAGTTACCTAGGTGCCATGGAAGGGGTTCTTGAACAAACGTCATAGTGTGAGCCAGTGAAGTTATCTGCAGAACCTCCTTCACATGTAACCAGTAAAAAAAAAAGAGCAAGAAGAAACCATATCAGAGGTATGCCAAACGAAGTTGGTCACAACTTGGGCTCTCAACTATGGCAGTCCAATAGTGTAGCACTGGGACCAAAAATTATTTATTAAGAACTAAGAATTATCTCCCTTGGACTCTGGAGAACATACATGTGTAGTCAGATGATATAATGTAAATAGTGAAAATCAGAGGGTTAAAAAAATTAAATATACAAACAAATAAAACTTTCCAAAGAAATACACAACACTGCTGTTTTTTTTAAATCTTTATCTGATAAATGATCAGTGCTGAAGTCAAAGATGAAGATCAGTGTTTCGTTGGTTATGTTTTCCTGATTGAATGAGGTTATCAGAGATATTTCCTTAGAGAAGCTTAGCAGATAAAGTATGGACAAACATGACCTAGTTTATATGAATAACTCTGACATAGAGAACTGCTCTGATGGGTAAAGAAGGATGTCTTAAAATGAAAAAAAAAATACCAACATGATTCTTATGACAGGCAAATTTCCAAAACAAGAGAGCAAAATGTCACAATAATACACAATGATCCAGTACAGACTCATCAACTCCATAGCAGAGATTCATGATATTGGTTCACAGTAATCCACAAAAGACCATTCACCCTCATCCAAATTTTCTTCCTCTTTCCCTGCTTCAGTGAGCTAAGGCTCACCATCCATGATGCTGTTCACTTTGACTTTTTCAGTTTCCTGTTTGTCTTTTAGTACATTTTCTTTTAAAAAACAGTAAGAATTACAAAAATTGATGAACATTTGTACAAAAACAAACATCTTGATCCTCACCTACATCTCTCTTGAAAATAGACAGAAATAACCACTTTCACACTGACCATCACTTAACAGAGCACCAACATGTAGACAGTGAAATAGTTTTGCCAAGTTGTATGGTCCACTACTAATTAATAAGGGAAATGTATGACGTTGATTGTTTGACTTCCCACATAAATTTCATTATTTTCTTGTACTTGATTTCCATTGTATCAATATATATTTTAAGTTTTTGCTGATTTGTAGCAAGACAGCCCACCTGTGTAGAATTACACAAACATAACAAAAACTCTCTATGACCCAGCAGAACTGTAGAAATGGTAATTCCACTTATTTGCACTAAAACAAGGACATAAACTAATAAAATCATATTGGTTATAAATAGTGTTAACATATCAAACCATGTCTGTTTGTAGAAAAACATTTACTATGTCATAAACATTTTACAAATTGTTAACACACGTTTTTCTTCACAATAAACTGAGCAATAGGTTGTATTAATGGATTTTCTAATTTATGTATGTACTGTGTACACTTGCTCCAATACAAATCCCATTATGTTTAGTTAATATATAATTTACAAACAACATACAAACATCTAGAAAAAAATTAAACCTGCCAATTTTAACATTTTTTTTCTGATTTCACTTCTGAAATTTGGATTTCCAATTCCCTTTGCAATTTCTCTGTTTCTTCCAGTTTTCTCATTAGGCTTTATTGGCAAGAAATGAGTAACTTTTCAAGGATACAGATAATTATTAAACAGAAATATTATTATTTCAAGCATTAAATTCAGCAGTACCATATAAGTGATATGAAAATAGGGAAGTCTGTATCTAATAAGCAGAACAAAAAGTCTATAAGTAAAAATAAAAGGACTGTTGTTTTTTGACCTTCATAATAATCTGTCAACTCTGGAGGCAGTTTCTGGCCAGGAGATCTAGGAGGAAGCAGCAGCAGGTTGAATTCATTATAGCCATTCATTAGTCGCAGAATCTATTTGTAAAAATAAAAAAGACAAATAATCCATGCACCTTAATCCCACTGTCAGCCATAAGATGGCATGAAGTTAAGCATGATGACAAGAACACAGTAATAACAGGAAGGAACAAATACTGCATCAAAACTGCATGTGCTCTGATGCACTCTCTTGCATACTTCCTCTTTCACTACATTTTAGTAAACACTCCACTCATCGAAAGTAAAATCTATATACAGTCAAACTGTGCAAAATAACACAGGTAACATCTTTTCACATTAAGAAAATTTTCTCTGATCTTACCAAATGTTATCATCACCAAAAACCTGTTGTGCCATAAATATATATTTAATTTATGATTTTTACAGAAGGTTCACATTTTTGTAACTGGTATCTTCTACACTATATGAAGATGGCGAATAGAGACATTATTAGATAGTTGCTTCCACATTACATCTGGCTCTTCCTAGAAACATCCCTTTCCAATAGACTGCTGATAGCATACAATGATGCTGAACAGGTTACCTGATCTTCCTCTAGATAGTCCATGTCACATCCCAGGTTGTACTTCTCAATGGAGAAAGAGCACCGATTTGTGACAATGATCTCTTGCTCTTCGCCCATGCAGTGGGCCAACACTGGGCCAAACTCTGCAAGGATTCGGTCAAACTTGAGCTGTGGCTCAAAACCCTGACTGCAACAAAGCATCACAATCTGCTGACTGCTCTCTGAGATTTTGATTACACGTCTTTGCTCTCATAATCTCTAAAAAAAGAGAAAAAATACCACTGAAGAAATTAAATAAAACAGATAAAGCATTTTATCTGGTGGAGTATAATCCAGAACAACTGTCAAGATTTAGAGGATCATTTAATAAATAGCTAATCTTAACTTGCCAGTACTGTCTTTAAAAGTATTGGAAGAAAACGTTTAAGATTCACTTCAGAAACTGTTCCTTTTCTTACTAATAAATCTGTTTTACCTTTTTATAAGCCATAAAAGCTTCCTACTTATGTACAATACCTAAAATCTACAGAATATTAGATTGCTAAATCTTCCTAAACTAAACAATGCCTACAGATGAAAAGAGACCTCTTACCTATTCAGTTGACATAAATTTCACCTGTATGTTCAAGTGTTGATCAGGAATAAGGAGACCAGATGGAGGCAACACTTCAAAAGTCTTTGGTTTTGGGGTTCCAGATTTTGGTTTCCGTCGCATGTACATGGGAAGGAATTTGTGAAAAGGCTAAGAAAAAATGACAAAAAAATAATGATTTGCCTCAGCTGAATATAGTAAAACAAATTTTTCATCATCAAAATATTTTAAAATAAGTAGCTACTAAGACAGACCTGGCTATGAGAAAGAAAACAACTGCTTGAGCATACAAAACTTAAAAAAAAAAACGAGATGAAAACAATCACAAACTTCCTCTCTTTTTTCTTTCTCTGCTGAATAGTTCCACTCAGATTCCATCTGCTTCTGATTGTGTAGTTAGACAGTGATCACTTTACAACTGCCACATTTGACCTCCCTGAAGCCCAGCTGTCATCAGAGATCTCCAAGTATGGGATGGTAACAATGGCTTGCAAGCAAATGCTAACCTGGAGTCAATTTACAATCTGAAATCCCAATAACAATGAGATACAGCATGCACTAAATAAATTTTAGAGGTTTGTAATTATTGTTAAAGATCAATATGAAACAGTGGCAAGAAAACAAAACTGTTTTTCAGCTATAATAGAATATCCGATATATTATGAAAATATATTGAGAATTAATGATGCATTATTACTTTTTCTTTTATGTTTCAAAGTATTCCAGTAGTAGAAAGGGAGAATTTAGCCTCCATGTTGCCAATATTCCTTACAAGAGCCTGAGAGCTTGTAAAGTTGACTGGACTGAGAGAGAAAACAATTTCATCAGGAAAATCAAGATTGGGTTGATCACTAGCTGCTGTGCAGTCCTGGAAAGACCTACCAGTGTAGTAAAGGTACTGGATGAATGGATAGAGAATGTTAGTTACCAAAATCCAAAGGGAGTTGTATTGGAAAGGTCTGTTATAAAATAATGGGCTTAATGATAATGAATTACTGAATGTACAAATAAGTACATAAGGTAAATAATTAAGTGTGCACAGGTACTTGCCCAAAGGTGTTAGAAAACAGAGAGGATGAAAAAATGGCTTACTACCTGGTACATGAAGTTAAATTGGCTTCAGAAAGTATGCAACAAGTGTTAAGAAAATTTTGTATAAAGATTTTTACTGCTTTCCTTTATAAAGAGGGATCCAATAAATTCTTTGTGGCTGAATAAATTAGCTACAAGAAAAAAAAAATCTTGATAATATTTTTAATGTAAATCTTACTTTCTTGGTCTGGAAATTGTAGTTTCCTTAAATTGTGTGCTATATTAAAAACAGAGGACGACCTTGTTTCAGGAGAGTGAGCTGCTGTTTCTGCTGTTGTGTGTGTGTGAAATAATGGTGGAAGGGTGTCCAGGGTGTTGGTATGCAACAGTTACATATTCCTCCCTTCAATGCAAACCACCAACAGACATAAAATTGGAAGCAATCAGCATACAGAGTTACTCTCCTTCAGCAGCTTCACATCTACCAGTTATAAACCCTCATGGGTAAGTAAATACCTTGGTTGCCATGTGCTCTCTTGGATTCAGAGTTGCTAGAAAATGAGTCTGCCCAACTCAGTGGCTCATTTTATAGTGGCAAAATTGGCTGAAACATCAGTATGGACAAACTCCCTCTTTGGTGAAGCTCACATTACTATCAAAGAGATCTGTATGTACATTCACTTTCTCAAATCTGTATTGCAATCTTCTTGTTACATTTTACTATTTTTCCTCTCATCTGAAAGATGTCTGAAGCTGCTCCATCTAACAGTAAAAATATCATGAATAGACTTCTCCTGAATCAAAATCCTGCCTGTTAAGATATCGGTTTTAGTTTTCTGTTGTATGGCTGTTTTAAAAAATCTGATCATCTGGTTAATTGATTCTCTTTCTCTCCCACTTAACTTCTCATGAATGAAGATTTAGAAATATGATCAATGACATAAACCTACAAAGTGATGGCACAGGATGACAGCCGGTTCTCTCTCTTGCCCCCTAAAGTCCCTAATTTTCCACTATGTAGTAAAGACTCCGCTTCATAATAATAATAATAATAATAATAATAATAATAATAATATAAATAATAATAATAATAATATGCATCAGTTTCTTGTTGGCCAGCAGTAAATGTCCCTTCTGTTTCTTTCTTTCTTTATGTGCACGCATACAAGCCACAGGCTGGAGCCGGATCCGCCACCTGTAGGTTCCTGTCTTGTCGGTATTTCAAACTGTTTTTACTGTCTTCAGCAGATTTAACAGTTGGAGAAGAAGAAGAAGATAAACGGATTAGCAGCAAACAGTCCGAGATCGGCTGATGCTCTAATAAACCAACGGAACTTTGACGCAAATCAGATCAACGCTGGCAGCTGAACACCGAGAAGGGTCCTCCCCCCCCCCAGAACTAACCCTCGATGGCTGCTGGGGGAGATGAGGTCCAGGTTAATCAGACGATTAATTCTGTGAGGAGGGGGTAGAAACGACATTCCGTCGTTTTCCTTTCTAGCAGAAGTGAACTTCCACAACAGAGACTCCGATAACCAGAACAGGATGAAACAGCAGCGTCCGTAGTTCACAGCTTCGCCATTCTCCCCGATGGTCATCGACTCTCCTCCTCCCGTTCTCTGTCATACGGACCAGAAGACACAACGACCAACAAACAATACCTATCTTCTTTAAAGAGGAATAACTTTAACATTTAAAAGTCAGATTCCTACCTGAAACAATTTATCCAAATTACAATTTGAAAATGCGACTAATTTACGGTTTTCGGATTCCGCTGTCGATCCCGGCTACAGAGAGAGACCGCAGTAACCGCCGCCATCTTGATCCCGTTGTTATGGTACAACAACTGGTGAAAGAAAAATAAAAAACACATTAAAAAATCGGTTAATCATCGATTATCGATAATAAATAAAGATTTAAACTGAAATTTGGTTATGGATCATTTTTGTGAATCATTCAATATTTATCATGAAAAAAGAGACCAAGGTAGATTACTTCCCTTTAAAGGAATAACAACAACAACACAACAACAACATAATAATAATAATAATAATAATAATAATAATAATAATAATATAATAATAATAATAATATAATAATAATAATAATAATAAACCTTTTTGTGTAAATTTCCAATAAACTAAAAAGATGCTGAAGTAACTACTTTGTTTCTGTTGATATCGATAGCTGTATAATGAGATAAAAACATTGAATATTTTAAAATTTTGGATATTTATACAGTTTATATGCAATAACAATTTTCAGTGCCGAGGGAATTGACAGTATTTCGGTCACCAACTGTCAGGCGGTTGTCTCCCTTGTGAAGATCGTAATTCTCTCTCTCTTTCTTCTGTTTAAAGAATAAATTTAACTAAACAAAAATATCTATTATTGTGCGACTGCTAATTTTAAAACGATAAATGTGGTAAATTTAGGTAACAATAAAATACATTTCTAAAAAGATCATAAATACATTTATTAAAAGGTACTGGCTTCATCTAAAATATTTATCAGATCCATGTTGTAGTAAATGTAAAAATCTAATACAGCTTCAGCAACTTTCACGGATCAAAAATTGAAATATACAAATGAACAGAAAAATAATAGATGATGCAAGACATTACATTTTACACAGTTTTTAAAATAACGAATCCATTAAAAACATGTTATTATAAAAGTTAAAATTAGTTAAATTAACAGTTAAGTAATTATGCATTTATTCCAAAAGTATTTGTTTGCAATTCCAGAGAATGTATTTACATTCAAAGACAGCATTTGTTAAAAGCCACAGACCATAGAAAGCAACAGTCTAAAATTATGTAAGGAGAATATCTTATCTTATTTAATAATTGAGTTATTCCCTTATTTATCAAATATTTCCAACCTATCTAAAGGAGAATAAAAAAGCTCTCATTATTTTCATATTGAGATGAATGGGAATTTAGTTTGTGAGTAATTGCTTTCTTGTTATTTTATTTTCAAACTTAATAGTCATGAATCCACCAGCCAACTTTTGGACAGATCCCGTTGCTGGCCTGATTCCATCAAGATTTTCTCTTTTGGTCGAGTGATTGATTATATCTAGAAAAAATCCTTATGGCAGAAATAAGTTGACTCTGCGATCCTTCAGAGGGAAGTCCCTTGTCTCGGACCACAACTGGGTGATCATTTTCATTCATTTAATAATAAAAATAACAGAAGCGTCATCCAAAATTGCTTTCGTTATACTATCTTGTAACAAAATTTGCATAATGTTTTACAATTTAAAATTGAAAAGTTATTAAATATTATGAAATATTTCTTTGAACCTAAATTTAAAGAAACAATGTAGTTGTGAAATTATTGAATTAAATAATGAGAAATTGATATAGATTCATATTAAAATGTATGATGTCATAACCAATATCTTACTTTCCTGATATTTTATTTCCTTTTAATATGATATACTTAAGAATGGCTTTGTACAAAAGTTGTTTTTTCCTTAAAAAACTATGATATTTATATAAAAATCTATTAATCATTTATCAAGTATTTCTCAATATGTTTATAATTAAAAAGGTAATTTATTCATATTGTAGAAATTCCAACCTGATTCACGATAGATTGTAATTCCCCATATCTGCTAGATTAACTACAAATGAACTTGTTCAAGTCAAATATAGAGCTACAGGGATCATCCATCACTTCACGTGGTCAACCTGGTTACATCGCATCTCAGATCAGGCATAAGACTGAAATGGTGCATAGGTCATAATGAAGCGGATAGCTAATGTGTGTGTGTGTGCGCGCGCGTGCGTACATTTGTTTTCGAATGAAATAGTTCCAAAACAGTTACTTTGTTTTAACTTGGTTTGAAAAGTCGAACATGAAATATAAATAAAGAAAACAAAATTAAAACTGAAAACAAAACCACAAGTAAAGAGCAGACATCATCACCAGGAATAGACATATATTTAAATTGTACACACTCCAGCAAACAAATCTAAGTACTTTCTGTTTATTTGAATAAAATTTATTGGATCAGCCACAAAAAATTAATAATGATCAAGTTGGATCTTAATTATTTCAATAACAAATGGAATGTGGCTAGAATATTGTTCAAATTTAGAAAACAGTTGACCTTATTACTCTATGATTGTGTAATTCAAGTGATACCAGCATCAGTTAACTCATTTCCATTTTTACTTATGATGAGGTTGAGCAGCTCTCATATGAGAGCAGAGTTGGTCAATCACTGGTCTTATCCAACTAGTTAACTAGCAATTATCACCGCCCTTAATTCAATTTTAAATAACTAAAACTAATAAGATAGTTTGAATGATGTATAAAGTATAAGTTAGTAGAAGGCAGATGAAATATTTATCATAATTTAATTTAAAGTAAACAAATTTTGCATGTAACTATATAATGAACCCTGTTACACCCATAAAGTATTAGGTCATATTTATTCTTACAGTTATCTCCCCTTATAGTTACAGTACTTTCTTCTTACTAATACAATAAATTTAGACATTTCAGAATAAAGTTGGGATACTTGTTGTAAATAATTGCACATATCTATTTATCCTTTTTGTAAAATGTGAAGAATAAAAGAAGGCAAATATTTATAATAAACATTATTAATTTTAAATCTATAGGCTGTAATCTTATTAAATATTTTAAAAGTAAAAAATAATAAAGACCTGATAAAATATTTTAATTTCAGAACGATATAATAGCATTATTTTAATAGACATGCCTCATGTGCAGATCTTGTTATTTGGGATCAATTTTATGATAAAAGGAACTTATTATAAAGCAATAAAAGCATAATACGTGACATTTGTTACCTTCTAAAAACTACATCAATTTCTACCTCTGTGATGACTTTGGTTTAAATGTCGTAGAAGGTAATCAAACCAGGATCTTGAGAGAGTTAATTATGCAGTAGTATTTTGTTATTTTGGTACTCTCCCATACTATTGCAGTTTGTTTATTTTATAAGGTCATTTTAATTTTAGTAGATAAAGATATTTATTTTCTAAAAATGGAATGCAATTTTGATTGCAGTTACATAATATATTGTTATCTTCAAGATACAAAGAAATAATTTAAACTAAAATATAACTTTAAAAACAAAAAACTATGGACAGAGACAACAAAAGAGGGAGAGAACATTTGGCAAAGTTTCGAAATTTAAATATATGTCTTAGTTGTCAAATGTTATTTACAGTGATAATTTATGTATGCATGTATAATCTTTGATGAAAAATAATATATATGCAGGAAGGGAGGTAAGCAGAATTTAAAACTATTTACCTTGAGTTAAAATTTAGTTTGTCATAAATAATTTTTTTATATTAAAAAGGGTATTTTAAAAATAAATAATAATAATAAATATAATAATAATTTTTTTTAAATGAAAAGAATTACAATTTTTAAAGTTAAATAATGTGTAGTAAGCTAATTATGGGAGGCAATAAAAATCCATCTCACACTTCAGCAGTTTCAAAAGAACCAAATATAAAAGAGCAGTAGAAAACAAAAAAACCTGATGGATTTACACCATTACTATTGACAGCTCTACTGTGGTGGCAGCAGCACATACAACATGTCAATGACTCTGTTACAAAGAGAAGCTGTTCCCCATCGCCACATGTACTGACGTCACCTGTGCACTGACACAAAAAAGCAATCATGTCTTACTGAAATCAGAAAGGAGATTTTGGATGATGAACTGTTTTCAGGGAGCAG
The DNA here is from genome assembly GCA_018389105.1 of Nautilus pompilius. NCBI lineage: Eukaryota > Metazoa > Mollusca > Cephalopoda > Nautilida > Nautilidae > Nautilus > Nautilus pompilius. The sequence goes on from JACATO010000118.1 coordinate 787,907, forward strand.
ATAAAAAGGATTCTGGTTAATATTTTCTGTTTGTAAAAGTACAAAATGAGGAGAGTTCCATCCTTAAAGTAAGTGAGCATCTAGTTATCTTGGCTGTTACCTGACAAAATTCTTCCATTTATAGTCAGGACTATGAACACTTCCCTTCGTGAGCTCTCACTTATGTTAACCTGATTACTTCAGGTCACTCAAAATGTTGTACACAGTGAGGAGCTTAAATTGGTAAAATTACGGCTGTTAATAAGAGCTTTTTCTCTAACTTTTGTTTTCATGGTTTTTTTTAGAAAAAGTATGAAATCTCAAGTAGACTACAAAGTGTTAGTTAGGCTATTAAATAATAGGATGGCTGAAATACTTTTTATTACCACAGTTGCTCGGTTTCTATCATACATATTCCATTTGAAGTTGTAAGTTATAAAAGTAACATTTTTAGTATTTACAGGTTACTGTTTACATACTAACGACAACAAGAATTTTTAATTCCAGAAAATTGGCAATTATAAGGATTATTTTAAAATGAAATAAGGGAATGACCAATTGCACATGATTGTGTTTTCTAATGCCACTAAGTTTTCAATGTATGCAGGTCTGTCCACTTGTTGTTGTTTATTTGTGCCTTATGATTTCAGCATCTGAGGAGTTTTTCTCATCAGACTTTTATTTTTTAAGATTTGTTCTAAGATGATGCAACTGTTTCTAATATTATTGCTAAAAACCTAGTTTTCGTTGGCAAATCACTTCTCTGAATGGCACAAATTTCACCTCATTTACTGGGAAAGTAGGTTTTTTTTTATCTTTGTGCCCCATCACCTTCATCTTAATTTTCCCACAAGGATTTATGAGACTTTAGCCAGTTTTCTTTATTCTGCTGTCTAAATGGCAAAAGAAAACCGTTTACAGATCGCTAACGGTTCCTACTCATCACTATTCCATCTCCATAGTGACTTTGACTCCAGACCTTTAAACAGCCGGTTATTACCAGTCATTCACCGCAGTCATCGAAAATTTGCCGGGGTCGAGATTTGTCTACTATTAATAACGTTTTTATTTTTTGTTTGTTTGCTTTTAACAGATCGTGGTCTTTAGAAGGCGGCAAGCGGCAGGCCGGCATCTTGGGCCCAGCCACTCCGCCATCGAGCGCGCGCCGCTTCCTGTCAGCGGACAGTGACGTTCGATCCCACGTGAGGAGCTCGTGACGTCACTACCCTCGGTGTTTGAAGTTGGGGTGGGAAAAGAAAATTGACGTCTCTGGTTCGTTTTGTTCCCGTGGGTTTGTTATTGTTCCTGTCATCTTCTTGGTCTGGAAACAGAGGGAAGAGAACAGGAAGTTTGGAGGCAAAAGAATAGATCCCAACTACTTTACTCTACTCAGCCCCTGGGGTTTTCACTGCGCATGCTCAGGAGTTGGGAGAAAATAGTAAACTTTTCAATTTTCTCCCTTTCTCCTTAAACTTTCGTTTTAATTTGCACTCTTGGAAAACGGTAGACCTTTTCCTAGATTTATTTTAAAAATAGTAAAACAAAAAACTTATTTACAAAAAACAGGATTTTCTTTACTCTTGCAATCAGATTCCTAAGATTGGTGCTGATGTTTACTTGTATTTCTTCCTTCTTTCATGTAGCAGCTTGAAATGTATTTCTGGAATAATTTTTGTTACTGACATCTTTTCTTTTGCTTTTTTTCAGGAATTTTTGTTTTCTTTTATTACTTTACTAACCTTACTAATTTTGTTCTCGTTTGTTACATTTGAGCCACACAAATACAGAATTAAAGTTTTAAGGAATTTGGATAGTTTTAATTATTAGATAGGAATTTATACTTTCATCAATAATCGCACCTTGAATTCTGTATTTGTGTCAACTTTTCTACTCACCATACTAACCATTTTTTTTCCAATATGACCATTGTACAATATTATGGAATTATACTTGATGTCGAGAAGAGTTAATCTGCCAAAGGAAACTGGGCTTTGATACCTGTCACAGGTGTGGTGGCTAGAGTTGGTTAAGATGCGGATTGGATAAAAAATAACTAAATTGTACCAGCTAGTAGTAAAGCCTCTGCGTTTGATTCCGATTGTGCGTCCGCGTGCGTTTTTAATGGTGCGTCTGATTCTGCCTCCATCTTCGCGTCCGTCGTCGTGTTCGTTAAAATTATGGGAATTATTATCCGTGATGTCAACGGGTACTAATTTCGGTCTTTTGATACTACCTGCTGCCTATAAGTTGGTTGCTACAGATAACTGATTTTAGCCATTTATTACAGCAGCAGCAGTCGACTTTCGTCGATGTAGCTGTTTCTGTGATCCACGTTTGTGACGCAGCCATTTGAGCCGTGCAACGCAAATCGAGTCTGACTCCATCTTATTACCGACGTCGCAGGGGTGAAACAACATTGGTGGCTCCATCTGATGACTAACCTTAGCACTACGCCACTGATCTGCACGATACTACTCTGCCTCTCATATTGGTGCACCTAGTGACCCTGGGGCGCTGAAAACTTCTGAATTATTTGGCTTTTGTTTCTCGATAAGCAGAAATGATCGCCTACTTTTTATCTGCCGTTTAGCAGAGGAGGGTTAAATGAGAAGAGTGAGTTTTCGGTGACTGTGTAGGAACGAAATCCAGGAAAAACGTACGAAGAAAAGCTGTCACTTTCTTTTGTATCGGGACACAAAAGGTATTTATTCTGTTCCTTGAAAAGCTTTGGAGAGGGCATCTCGAAATATGGTCAGGGCTGTTCTCGCTAACCGAGCGATCGGGGCAGAAATAGCAGTGTCCCGGAGAGACCGCCTAGTGGAGAAATATAGATTTCTGTCGAGTTATTTAAGTAAATAATGAACGTTGTTAACTCGTTTTTAATGGAGTGTTTCCCAGTAATATTCCAATTTATTTTTTTTTAGAAGATAACACGTGCGCATGCGCAATATTTCAGCTATAGAAGTGATTTATTGTCATAGATTTGCTGAGGCGGTACTTCCGTGAGTAATGGAGTTTTGTTAGATCTGCCAGGAAGAACGGTTAGCACTTGTGAGTTTGGACCATTTTTTGTCTCTGTCCGTATTGATATTAGAGAAAGATGAAGGAATTACCGCATGGAAATGAAAAGACTTTTCAGATTTGTTAGAAAAAATAAAATATAATAAATAATAATTTTAGCCTAATTTTATTTTGACGTTTCATTGTTAGAATAACGGACAAGTCGTATTTTTAAGAAAAACTGGTCAGTTCTGCCCTGAAGATTCAAAATTTATGTTAACAAAGAAAAGTTTCACCTTAAGGTTTTAGTGGCGTAAAAAGGAAAAACAAAGGTATGATTTTTGGAGTTTCCAATGTTAAATCAGACCAATTATGGACCTACAAAGCAAGGAATTGTCTTGTACATTTTAAATTTATTTTATCAGCTGTAAATTTTGGGACAGACTTTTTTAACTGATGAGTCTGTCACTATTGTATGTTTTTGACCAATGATGAGTTTCTTGCAGACAGATAGTGAATATTTGCTGATATTGTTTGAAATCAGTGTCCAACTTCATGTTTAACATGTGACAGTGCACTCAACATTGGCCTCCATTCTTTTAGTGTGCAGCATCTCTTGGTTAAATAGAAAATATGGTGCAGTAGGAGGCAGGTTTTTCTGCATTATCCATGTTGTGTCTTTAGCTTTCTCAGCAGCCCTGTTAAGTACTTCTGAAATAGTCTTTGACAGTGTGTGGCTCATAAAGCCTTCTGCACGTCAGTGCAGCAGCCAGAGGCTTGAAGATTTTCAGTCCTTTCATGAAGTTTATCAGCATCCGCTTCGCTGATCGGTTTCACAAACCAAGCCCCAGCACTGCGAAGCTTTCTTCTTGTAATATTTTTGCAAGAGGTGCATCAGTAGCCATCATTTGGAACTTCAGTAAATGGGGAAAGTTTGATTGATACATTGAGAACTGACACCTAAGTTGTGTAGATGGTGGAAGGTGGCTGTATTTGTGCTCTCGGCTGCTAATTTGATGATACACCACTAGAACCTTCAGATGAGATGTTGGTATGTTCTTGACCTGGTAAAAAAATTATGAATAAATTAAATGTTTTGTTAGGATAATAAAATTTAACATGAATTTGACACAGCTTATTGCGAAACACACAGAAGTTTATGGTTTAAAAAAAGAAATAATAACAACAATGTATTTAAATTTGTTGTAACAAAATCGATCATGATATAATAATTGAGAATATATGAGCTTATGACATTTTTACAATAGCTATAAAAGGCAGGGTGGTCATGGTGTGTAGACAGAATCGTCAAGAGCCAGGGTGGCCTTGCTCAATTTATTCATTGATAATTTTTAGATTCTATTGATGATGACTCTGCTTGTCTTTATTGACTACTATGGGGGCAGGAGTTGGTGTCAGGAAATCCCCACTTGTGTGTTTGTCAACGTTAGTAGAGCAAGACAAATGAATTCAATTACATTTATATTTTGTTACCTTTGCCTTTTACACATTACAAGGGTTTGTACTTTTGTTCTTTAATCAAATACCATAAGAAATATAATTTCTTGTTCTTGGAGGGATACGTTTTGTACATTTTCTAAACTGATTATCTTCAAAAACTGCAAAATCTTAAATGAAAATTTTAGCCTCTCTATTGTGATTTTAAGTGAATATTTAAACTGCAGATTTTGCAGGAATTACACCTGGCTTGATTTTTTTAAAAATAGATTTTCTGTGTCCCCTTCTTGTGATTTAAACTTTAGTTGCCTGATTCTGAACAGAGGAAAACCAGGTCATTGTCATCGAACCTCAGGGAGTCTTTGATTTTCATTACTCAATTATTAGACTCTGCAAGGATGCAAGAAAATCATGAGTTATGGACAATTATTGGAGTTTAATGTTTTTTTAAATACTGTACTTTAAATAGTGTTTTTAAATGTATCAAGGTTTTATAAGGATACTAAATAAAAATAATTTACACTGTATAAAGTCTTATTACTGACTGGGTTCTTCAGCTAAATAGGAAGTCATTTCACCTGCACATTCAACTATCAAATTTGCCAGTGTTGATCAGTCATTGTAGGACCAGTGTGGACAATACACCTGTTAATCCAGGAAATCTAACGGATATTTCACCTGACCCGTTGATACTCTATAGTGATGTATTGTCCTGGACATGAGGAAAAGATGAGCAAACTGACAGATTTTATATCAAAACTAATATTTAATAATATTTTTATATCTTGTTTCTTATTCTGTTCTGTATGTATAACTTTACTCTGATTACTTGTAAATGACCAAACTTTGTTTCCTTCTATTGTGTTTGAGTTTAAACAAAAGATTTCTATAGCCTAATGCTTCCTTTGGTATCATGTTTATAATTATGGCATACATTTTCATTTATAAAGGTTCTTATGTGAACAATTTGTCAGATAATTGTCTATATATTTGCACAAGTTGTTAATAAGAAAAATGTATTTACATTTTATCATATTATATTCACATTATGATAATTTAGAGGGCCTGGAAATGGAGGAGGATCATCTGCACCCAGTAGTGCCAGCCAAAGATAAATTTAGTCATCTGAATGATGGAAATGTACCTCCTTTTATTCAGGTTGACATGATATATGTTGTCTTATAAGTGTAACCACTGTAAGCTTATGTTTCTTGATGGTTCTCTTTTTAGTGATGAAAATACTGCTGAATGCATGAAACTTAACCAAGCCACAACATCATCCAATCGGAGAAAGTTCACGGGCAGGTAGGTACTCCAATGTAGCCATTCGGTGCTTGGCAGGGAGTTCAAAGTTCTCACTGATCATAAGTGAATACACGACGAACCCTTTTATCCCTACTACAAAAGGTTCGGAAACCGATGAAGGTTACATTAATTTGTGATCGGCCACGAATACTATATACTACAGCTCTTGTGATCCACCTGAATGTCTGGTGTCTCACCACACACCTGGGGATGAAAGAAATAAAGCAAAAATGTATCTATCCGTTTATTTAATAATTGATCATTAAGATATTAAAAAATTTTAATAGAGAGCAATAAACAGAAACTACCCCTGTGTAATGTCTGGCCTTGCTGAACTTTTTCTTCTTCGTCTTTTACCACATTGATGTATTTCATACTCTGCTATCTTTATGGGCCAACTGTTTTAGTGATTTTCATCTCCTAAGATGTTGTAAAAGCTTAATTTTTATAAAATAAATTTTTGTAGAATTGGAAAAATATATTTTACCAGAGCTGCAAGGGTTTGTTTAGATTATTTGTAGCTCAGCTTGTGGTTAATCACTTAGTGCTTAGAACTGTTTCCACATCTGAACTTCCTCTCATTCAAAAGCAATTTTTAAACAACTTTTATTGCATTTTCCATTAGAAGGTAGTAATCGCCTGCTGGGCTCATGAGTCCAGATGAAACTTAGGAAAAGAGTGGTATACTCTCATTTCTTCAGCCCAAGGTTTACTTATTTCAGAGAAAACTCCCTAAAGTGATTAAATAAGGCTATTTCTCAGGAACTTTCAGCTTCATAGCTTGTCCACCAGCCAGAAGGTTTATTCAAATCTCACTTTTTCTGTCCAAGAGACTCAGGCCTTAACATTCCTTAAAAGGTAACTGCCTTCCCAAACCTAACCGGTTATCAGTGGGACAGAAGAAGGTTCAGTACCAATGATGTGGACTTGTTCTTCATTTCTTTTACTGTAGGTCTTTACACCTTTCAAGCTTCTATTTTGGATGTATTCAAAAATTTTCACTACCCTAAGAAAAGTAGAAAGAAGTTATACCAAAAGATGTATTACAGACTCATTATTAATTTAGGAATCTGCTTTAAAACTTTTATATAATTACCGTTGTCCTTTTAAAAAGTATTGACACTTTGCTTTAACTTGGCAAACCATTCCTGGAAGATACATCATGATTACCAAAAAAGGAAAATGTATATAAATTTCCAGTCAAGATTGTTTTATTTAATATTGTCTAAATCTGTATTCTCTTTACCAATACTGCAGTCATATCACTAGGAGAATGGCTGAGGCTGTACTAGGTAACTGAAGCCTCTTCCTCCTAGTTAACACAGCGATCACCACTGATCATCCAGGCAATCTTCTGAATTTCCATATTTTTCCTAAGGTGAAGATTCTATTCCTGGATCCCTTACTCTGAACGAATTACAATCAATGGTTTATAAAGAGGACTTAAAATGTTCATAGTTTTAATATTTATGCTACAAGTTAGCACATCCATCATCAATTCTGGCACCTAAACCATTTTCCTTCCTCATCTTCACTACTTTACTGGTGCCCTGCTCTTACAAATGGTTTCTATCACTGTTCAAGATTCAGATACTGGCATTCTGAAACTGTGTCTCACAATCTACTGAAAGATTTATCTTACATTATAAGTTCTTGATATCAAACCATAAATTTAGTAGCATCTAAAAATTGTAGACTCTTATTAGAGATTTCATTATCAATAGTTTGTACATAAAATGGAAAGATTAAAGAACTAAAACTCCAGGCCCATCTTACTTTAAGAGAAAGAAAAAAAATACAAAGTGCACTGGAACTTTTACTTCATTTATGTTGAGAATCATGAGAATACTGCATGTAATATAAGTAGATTTGTTTCCTTGGTTGTCCTGTAACAGAGATAATCTAATCTGGAAAAGAAATTTAGCATTTTATTAGCTGATTTCTCCTGATCTCTCTCCAGCCAGAAGCATCCTCTACAGTGGCCACCTTGATGCTGGTGTATTTACAATACTCCCAGCCCTAGGAACAGGCAGCTGGAGGTCACCATACAGTTGGTGTAGAGTGCTCTTCTGAAACAATGGGGCACTTTGTAGAGGTAAGATTATGGTTGTGGAATGTTGCTTCCTTTTGTTCAATCATTGTAAGCCAAAGTTGCAATTTATGCAATAATAGTTTTCCTCTTTTCAAAAGAAAAATATTGAAAAGCTACGACCAGAAAGGGGTCTGTCTTCCCATTTTTTTAATATTCAAAGATGCCAAAAAGTGTTTTAGTGCTCCAGTACAAAACCTATAATCTACATTGTTGACCGACTGTTATTTATTACACATTAACTGGTTTAAAAAAATATTTGTTTATGTAGTTTGACAAAAATAAATTCTTGAGTAGATTATTTTCTGAAAACAAACTTACTATCAAAGATAATAGATGTCTGTAGGGGTAATGATCCCTCCCACATTGATTTCTTAAATGACTCTCTGTGAAGAGAACATTTAACAGTTTCTTTTATGTTGCCACTGATACAGTGTAAGCAGCTTAAAATAAAATTTTTAATGAAGAAACAGGTAGATAAATCGTTACTGAAAAACACACAGAGAAAACGAATTAAACTAAAAGACACATTTACTAATTCTCAGTAGCCTTGTCATATCAGGGAATCTACAATAACATTTTTTTTTAACTTTTCAAATACTCAAAATTCATCTAAAAAAAGGAAAATTATTTTTAAATATGTGGTATTATTAATATTTAAGTCATTGTTTGATGATAATTAATCAATTTTAGAGTAGTACATTCCCCATACAATAAATAGGTTTTGCTGCAATTTTTTGGCAAAATATTAATCCAGAAATTCCAGGGAGGAAATAAAATGTGAGTTATACTTGCATATGAAAAACTGAAAGATGATCATCTTGTATAAGGTCTCAGTCTGGCTGACTGGGCTTTACTGGTCTCACTTTCTCTTCTCACAGGAACTTGAAATTGACATCAATCATCGCAAACAAAAAGACCACCCCCCCAAAAATTTTTTACCATCTTTTGGCTGAGTCTTGCATCCCACTTGTTGAGACTGAAAGTGTCAGCTCCATATTTGAGGAACACCAGATCTGCAAGAGGTGGTCAATGTGGCAGCAAATAACCAGGCCGATGTGATTGATTATGCATGAAGCAAATGTTTGCATTTCTGTAGACTCTGACTTCAGTGTCAGCGAGTGTTATGTATGGATCTGTTTTCATATGATGACAGTTTGGAAGATTCCTTGACATAAACACTGTTGCTACTGCATCATGAATCATGCTACACTAAAATCTGCATGATATGGAATGATGTCTTTTATGATGTTTTTCAGCTGAACAGTGGTGGTGCCTGTGGCATAGATGAAAGGAAGTTCAGCTTAGCAATACCATTGTTGGGCAGAACTCCAGACCAGATTTAGAATTACCAACAAGAGTAAGGTCAGCATAACGTGAGCATTTCTATCATCCAATAACTGCCTGATGAGCACAACAGCTCTGATTTTACAAAGAATTACTTCTCATAAAACAAAAAAATGGCATGTGGAGATGTCTACTAACTAGCAATTTCTCTATGATTAATGTTGTGAGCTTGGAGACCTATGTTAATAGTTTACAGTATAATAGACATAGCATCACCGAGATCTCTGTACTTCACTGTTGCCGGGTGAGCAGTAAAAGCACAGGCCACAGAGTTAATGTAGAGCGTTTGTTGTGCCATGGAAATTCTTGCTACTCCATCTTTGGTACACTGTCTAGGAATGATGGCACAGGGGTATTATTCTAAAGTTGTTTTAAGATCAGTAGTGTTGATATTTGTAATGTAAAGCCTGACTACACAGAGTGTCTCTCCAGGTGGCCTGTTTGCCTCTAGCCCAAGTGAGGAGGGACCTGATCATCTGAAACAACTAGAAATTATAAATATGCAAGTAGAAGAGTGCAGTCTTTCTTGTTGTTGTTGTACCTATCAAAATTTATTCAAGTTACAAAGTTACTAACTATAGAGTAAAATTGTATTTGTCTGCTGTGTAACTGGATCGGTTCCATGTTCAGCCGTCTCAGCTGTTTATGAATGAGGCTCATCTACGTGTAATACCACCTGAGAATAGCTGGTCATCCAATTCCTCCCATTGGGTGGAAAGGTGAGATTTACCCAGACCTAGATTCACGAGCAGAGTTTTCTCTCTCTATGTCCTGAGGAGTAGAAGGAGAAAATCAGTTTCAATTGACAATCAAAGTAAATTGCATAGTATTCTGCTGTTGGCCTTTGACATCGGCCCGCCACAGTTACATTGGACAAAGGGCCGCTAATCGCTGCATTTGTTTACGTTATTCTTCTGACGGCGCCGTCCGTCTTCTTTCACTGAAATTGAATTTTTCTGACTGGGGATTCTGTCCTAAGTCAATTTTAGTTTACCTGAGGCACATCTAAACATGCATAGTTAGTTATCTGCCATGTAGGCGGTCTAAAGTATGGTTTATAAGCCAGGTATTTGAAAATTACTGCCTCAGCCTTGCATAATCAGGGGAGAGAACTCGCTCAAATGTTGTGAAATCATTAGGGAAAACATCTTATGGTTTTGACCAGTAACCTCACAGGTATTATTTATTTTATTTGATTTATGGTAAGAAAATAAATTTCACTTTCTCTTTTAAATTCTGTGTGATGATGTGTTTACCTTAAAACAGCCTGTCTCTGGTGGCAGGAACAAACACTGGCAACCAGAAGATTTTGAAGTGAATCCTGCCTGTGCACAAATCCCAAATCATGGCCACATTTAAGTCTCCATTGCATTTATTCCCCAGACTACACGTAGGTTGTCCTTTTTATTTGACTAAAATTCTCTGTGATTAACTCCTATCCAGCTTAGTTTTTGTTTTAAGATTTTGTTAAAGAGGTTTTTATTTTGTTTCTAACTTTTCGTTTTCTTTAAGCAGCTGATCAGCCGTCTGTCAGTTACTATGAAGTAACTGAAAGATGCTGGATGTGCACTACTTATTTAAACCCTATATGTGAAAAAAACAACAAAATGAGCTGGTACAAGATGTTTTGAAATTTAATCAGACTCAACAAGTTGTCCAGCTGACGCATTGCATATATTTATAATTCTTTGGCTGAACACTTTCTGATGGATAATTGAAACTTTCGTTTGAAATATTAAGGGGTTGATCCTGTGTAGGCTAAGTGCATATGATCTAAGGTGAACAGGTTGGAGATATTAAACTCTTCTCTCTCCTTGCCAAAGTTTAGCAGACTTCTCTCAACTCTCCTTAAAATGACGGTTTACCAAAATAGATAATTTTGATAGCTTAATACAAGTAAATCTTCTCCAATCTATCTATAATTTTTTATATTGCATTGGCTCCATGACTAACTCTCTCTAATAACTTATTAATAGGTACAAGTTCAGGTTTAAACAGCTGATATATTATCTAGTTAATCTTGTCTAAAATGTTGCTTGTCTTCACTGTTATGTCACTGTTTTTGGCATTTCAAAGACTCTGTCACTGAGATCTATTTCTTCTACACTTGTTTTTTCTTCAATTTATAGATATAATCTGTGCTATTGTTATAAAAAATAAATTCACTTGCAATTATTCTTTGTGACATTAAATTGTCTTTGTGATTTATGAGATCAATTGTACAGTTTGTTAAAGATTTGTAAGAGAACCATACAGTATCAGTTACTTTGCCATATGTTTAGTGTCATCAGCAAAATTTAGGAGAGAATGACTCTGTCAGCATCATGTATATAGACCAGAACAATCAGAGGGCCAAGAAGAAAGTCCTCAAGTATCTCACTGGCAATATCCCTGTATTCTGATAAGATTTTATCAACGATCACACATTATTATTTAACTTTTATACACTTTTCTTGCCATTATAGTAATTAACCAGTTATTAATCAATTCTTTACATTTTTTCTTCTGACTATTTAATATGTTGTATCAAATTCCTTACTAGAACCTGAGTAAACAGCATTTACTTTCTCACCTTATCTCTGCTACTTGTAACAAACTAAGAAGAATTGTAAAACAGAAACTGACCAAACAGAAAACCATGTTGGCTGTCTTGTGTCACAGTATTGTTTTGTTTTTAAAGAAGTGGACAGTCTCTTTTTCTTACAAGCAGTTTCCCTATCATCACTGTTAGATTATGTGTCACACAAGCCTGCAATGTAAAAATTGCCCGAAAACTAACAGCTGATTCTTATAGATTTTTTGGTGCTGTTTTCAGTAAAAATAGTTTAAAAATTCCATCACGTACCATTTTCCCACAAACTCAAATTTTCGAGTTCAATATCTCCAGAATCACTGTATTAATCTTCTAAACAAAAAATTAATTATAATTAATTTTTTTCTTTTTTTTTTTTTACTCTTTTTTACTCCTTTTTGCTTTCCACACTCCCTACTTGGACTCGGTTGCAATTAGATCTTTGTGTGAGAAGGTTCTGTCATAACCAGTGTACTTTTCCAGACATGTCATTTTTTCTCCCTTTTCCTTAGTGGTTTTTATTTGTAGTTTTCTTCTGTTTATAAGTGTACTAAATGGCTGCAAGGAGTTGTCTTAATGCTCCTGATAATTTTTGCTACATTTGTGGGAACTTTAGTGAAGAAATAGCAAAGAAACATTACAGACTTTGTTAAGAAAGTGTATTATTCGTATTTTGGTGTGAATCTTGGTGACCAGGATAAGTCCTGGGCCCCCACATAAAGTGTGTTCTATTTGTGTGGAAGAACTCCGACAGTGGTCTCAAGATAAGAAAAAGTCTTTCCGTTTTTGGATCCCTATGATCTGGAGGGATCTCCAGAATCACAGTGATGACTTTTACTTTTATTTGTGTATTGTACAGGGGTTCAATCTAAAAAATAAGAAAGAAATTTTCTATCCAAACCTCTCGTCAGCAATACGCCCTGTACCCCATGTTCCAGGTATACCAGTACCTTTACCTCCAGAAAAACTAGAAGACACGCCTGAAGACTCTGAAAAAGAAGGCCAGGATTCTGATGAGGACTTTCACGATGTTTCAGGCAGCAGCGAGCCCCAACTTTTTTCACAGCTTGAATTGAATGACTTCATCAAAGACTTTGGTTTTCCTAAAGATGCAGCAGAACTGTTAGGCTCTAGGTTGAAGGAAAAGAACTTGTTGGCCCCTGGTACCTCTTTCTCATGGTTCAAAAATAGAGAAAAATATTTCATTCTGTACTTTTCTAAAGAAGGTGACCTGGTTTACTGTAGCGATGTCCCTGGACTGATGGAGAGGTTTAACATACAGTAAATCTGAAAGAATGCTACGAAATTTACCCTTAATTCTCACCGAACTGAAATACAAGGATCATGGATGGACGATATGCGGTGATCTAAAAGTAATTTCCATGCTTTATGGACAGCAGGGAGGATAGACCAAGTACCTGTGCTTCTTGTGTGAATGGGACAGCCGGGATAGGGACCAACACTGGATCAAAAAGGAGTGTCTGTGTAGGGTAGAATTATAACCTGGAAGCAAAAATGTAGTACAGGAAAGTTTGGTTGATCCAAGGGAAGTCCTCTTGCCTTCACTTCATATCAAGTTTGGACTGATGAAACAATTTGTAAAGGCTCTGTCAAAAGGAGGAGTGTTTTAAATACCTGTGCAACAAGTTTCCGGGACTGTCAGAAGCAAAAGTGAAAGAAGGTGTTTATGTCGGTCCAGATATTTGAAAACTTCTGAAAGATGATCATGATGTGTTTGAAACAAAAATGGAAACAGTTGAAAAAGAGGCCTGGAAAGCTTTCATAAAAGTTGTACAGAAATTTCTTGGGAACTATAAGGACCACAACTTTAAAGTGTATTGTGGAAAACATGCTGATGAAATTCAAAGAATTGGGTTGTTCGATGAGCTTAATGGTGCACTTCCTGAATTCTCATTTAGACTACATCCCTGAAAATCTTGGTGCTATTAGTGAAGAGCAAGGGGAAAGATTTCATCAAGATATCGAGGAGATGGAACCTTCAGGGTAGGTGGAATGTTAACATGATTGCAGACTACTGTCTGATGCTGCACGGAGAAGAGCCGCAAGCTGCCTACAAGAGAAAAAGTACCAAAAGGAGCTTTGAGGGAAAACAGAAAAGGCAGCATAAGGACTTGTAAAGGTGAGTAAGTGATGAGAACGGTTTACTGACAATAATTTTGTAAATGAAACTATTTTAAAATTTTTTTTGCAAATAAATGTTTCAACCAGAATGCGTATTAATAATCTTTTTTTCCCATATTTTTGGATTCGCTTTGCAAAAAATCCCTACATGATAGAGAAAAATAGTGGCCATACTTGGAATCAGCTCACTAAACAACATAAAAATCAGTTCAGTTATAACATTGCAGACAGTTTAATTTGACCCAAATTTTGCAGGCCTGTGTAATTAGTCAATAATACCTAGGATGATTCATATTGTCATTTTAAATACCAGAGTCAAGTTGGCTCATTTCAATGAACTGGAATTTTTCTTGAATCTAAGGACTGATTTAAAATATTAAGGAGAAAGGATATTTGATCGCCTGATATTCGTACCAGATTATGGTGAATTTTATGCAGACATTTGGCTTTAGGCATATTTACAGTATGAAGTGCTGCTCTCAGCCATCTGTGATTTTAATAATTTGTGCTGCAGGCCACACAGACTTATTCATCACTTTGTGTCTTCTGTATAAGTCCCTATCATAGGTCCCCCCGGTTGAATAGCCTGCAATGATAAACTCATCATTACTTTCCTGCAGCATAAAAATTCTCAGAACAATTGGTAAGTTGCCACATTTGTTATGTGAGTTGTTAGGTGTCGTGCTCTCTTTCTAGACTTTCTGTCAGCCTTTACTTTCATTCATTCAGTTTTGTTATCAGGCTTTGTTTGTTGTCATGCAGCATTGGATTCCCAACATTTATACATGCATCTGTTTGGCTTCTTTTTCTCACCTTCCAGGCTCAATAGTTACACATTTACACTCATCAACCATCACTTCAGCCTGGGCATTCACAGTATATATATAAAGCTAATGTATTTATTTAAAATTACACACATTTTGACTGCTCATATTTGTCATTATTGGAAATTTTGCTGCATAACAAAGAAAGCAAATATTAATAGTAGGATAACAAACCATTTATTAGTTCTTAAAATATCTGGCCACATTAACCAGTAGTTTGGAATGTATTTTAAAGGAGATTTACATAAAATAAAGGGTTAGTTCAGGAAGTCCCTTCAACCTATTAGTGTTAAGTGACCCAATATCAATAAGGTGATAGGAAATAGTCAAACTAACACACATTCAGTGAATTTCTGCTGCTAATATCAATATATACACTACTACGAGCACCTGGCTTTATAATGATTATAATTACCATTATAACCTAAAAGACACCTCAACATTAAATTTTTACCAACATAACTTTTATGTCAGAATGTCAAGGTTTAAATTACAAATTTACATGAACATCTTTCTTGATATTCTTGCAGATCAGGTATAATATGTTTTAAAATATTTGGACACGGTTTATTGTTTCAACTATTAACAATGGCACAGTGGAGCCATATAGAAGCCTGAGTTCAACATTGAAATAAGCGAATGCTATAATTCTTTAATGGTATTATGGCTCTTAATCCTCAGCAGATTTGAGATGCTGTGACAAGTGTAAAGATCCAAAAATTGACTGACTAGCTGCTTGCTTTCCTGTATTTGTTCAGCTTCTAGTTTATAAGAGAATTAATGATTATTTTATGCCATCAGAAAACTGATTCTCCCATTTCTGTAGGTGATGATCGACTTTGTCAGTTGAAAATTAGAGAGAGATTTTAAAAGGCATCATATAATTATTATTATTTAAATATACTGTTTAGACGATTAATCTGCATATCTGTCTGTTATATGTTTTTTCATCTTTATTAAACATTTTTACTTTACATTTTGTTTCATTTCTCTCTTTTTTAATATTCGATAAAAGTATGTATACAAATTTACTGACTACTATACTATCACTTGTGTCATCCATCAATTGTAAGGTCCATGTTAATTACTTTATAGGAAATATAGATATATTAGAAAGAGTTGTCTCCCCTTAGTTGTTTTAGTAAACAAAAAGTGAATTGGGTTTTTTCTTAGAATTACAGGGCAACGAGAAAAAATGGAATTAAAATGAGTATTGGAAATTATCTTTGTATTAATCCGCTCACAGAGGGGGTAACCGTTAAAAAACTATCATGAAAATCGTAATGGGCCGTCAGTAATCAAACTATTCTATCTGGATGAATGTATTTTGGCTTTTGTGTCTCCTATTTCTGTAAATCAGGAGAAATCCAAACCTGACACGTGCTGTGTTTTATCTAAAATTAAAATACTACCAAACATTACATTGTAAAACATAATACTATTTATTGGTAGATATCAGTGATAAAAGGGACAGTATCATCACTTCTACAGCGATAATGATTTACAATTAAAAGAATAGGTTTGTAGATAATAAGTATACGACTGAATTTATTTACTGTTTCTGCTGCTTTCTGATACCTGACACCTTTTATTTCGGATCATTTATCAAAGTTTGGAGCAAGTGACTGGACTGTGCCAACCTTGAGTATCCAGCTCAAGTGGGCCTCAGTAATTTGAGAACGTAGTCTAGACTTGTTTATGTTCATTACCGAAAATGTCTGTTCACAGTGATACGTTGTTCCAAAAATGGACAGAATTTTTAAGCAAAAGACTTTAACAGGGGTAATTTATTCCCAGATATCGATGAAATGTGCCAATATCACCATTAAAAAGATCAACCTAGTTGGTTGTTTTAATACACAAACTGATAATTTTATTACTCCCTTTCATGCATGGATCAATAACTAAATGTGCCTTTCTTTCTGGAATCCACACATGGACTGAGACCAGGATTTATACATTGTTTTGTGGTCCATTTTGCTATAGATAGACTTGCAATTCAAGATCAGTGATCAGCTTTTCATCATCTCACTTCTTGGCTTCAACAGTCATTTTTTTGCTTCTGAATTATTTCTCTTTTTTTTCGTTCCATGGAATTATTTCTGCTTCCTGGGTTATAGCTGATTTAAATTCCTCAGCTCACAGTAAGTTGTTGACATCTTACTGTGTTGTTCTTTCTAGGTGTAGTCCAGTGGTTAGCTAACCTACTAGACTGCTACCACCCCTGTTTGGCATACATCACTGGCATGGTCTGTGTTCCCTCTGATACAATTTTACTTTAAATTAATCTTTTTGTACAACAAACTCTTCAGTGAGCCAACAATGGGCTGACATCGGTAAGGTTGCTAAGGAAGCCCATGGATAGAGAACAAAACATTCACTTTGATATAGTCCAGTTTTTGCACAAATTTCCCTCTTACAATTGAATTCTCATTTGGAAAAAATCCACTTTCAAAACACGAATCCAGCTGATCCATCAGTGGTGTGGGGAAGAGAGATAAAACAGGATTTGTGAAAGCACTACTAAAGTCTCAGGCAAGAAATTCTTTTAGAAACTTTCCGCAGAAATTTGAAGTCCAGTTAAATATCAGCTGCAGTAACAAATTTATGTTTGAACATAATTTAGCACCAAGTGACTTTCTTTGACTCTGTGATGGAACATAAACTAAGCCATTCTACTTGAGAGCAGGTACAAGGTGGTGAGTTCTTTAATTAGGGAGATTTCAGTATGAAGTTTGAATAAGAACATACAGAGTTTGATTAAATCTCAAGATTGACAGTAGTGTGCGTTTATAAAGTAAAGGTTATTAATGTGGATAGTATTTTTCAGCCTTTACTTTCCTAAACAGCAGAAAATTGTAAACTTTTCTTTTATCTTTTACATTTCAAAGTTTGTTGTTGTTGCTGCTTTTTTGATACTTTGCTCTGATGCCGGCTG
Source organism: Nautilus pompilius (assembly GCA_018389105.1). Lineage (NCBI taxonomy): Eukaryota > Metazoa > Mollusca > Cephalopoda > Nautilida > Nautilidae > Nautilus > Nautilus pompilius. Next base: position 805,561 of record JACATO010000118.1, read on the forward strand.
AGATTTATTGTTGTGCTCAATGATTGATATTTATTTCCAATAAATGTACTGTAAACCCACTGTACGTAAATATTTCAAAAATTGTTTTTGGAAAAACTTAATTTTCTGTTACAAGAGAATTGATGAATTTTTTATGAACTAATTTACAGATCTGCAACTGGTTCTTGCCAGAAAGGTTATGGTCGTGAAAATTAAAACCAGTTTGGTTTACCAGAAACAAGATAACAGATACTTTTAATATCCTTATTAATCGTATACATACTGTTGATAAACATCATTTCTTGTCAGTATCACATCATTCAGATGAAAACAGTGGTAAGAAGTATCAGTGGTGTTGTTTGCCAGCCTCTTGTTGTGATGCAAGAATGTAGGCTGTATCACAAAATGGCTGTATTTAAGTAACCAAACTCTTCTTCTGTAGCCACGATGTTCTCTCTTTTGTCAACTCAATGAAGACTCCTCCCATGACCATAGGTCTGCCTGTTTGTTTCACTTCTGATGAAGTTGGGGAAAGAGGACATTGGATGTTATTTCAATACACCTACATCGTTTCCTTGTTTTTACTCTGAGGATACTTCCATGAGAGCAGATGGTACATATTTAGCTATTCTGATCTGATGTTAAGAAAAGATAATTAAACAAAAACATTCCAAAAGGTTTGAAGTGGGCACCTTTGAATAACTTCAATATTGATAAAAATAACTTAAGGGATAAAGGAGCTAGGCCCTGTAAATGCGGGTTATGCACAATTCTTATTTTAAGGAAGTTAAATTAATTATCTGTTTCACAGTTGATATCATCTATTAACGCTGATCTTACTGACTTATGCAACAGCGAAGCCTGGATCAGATTTCATGATCCATGTGAACAAACATAAAATTGATTGGTTCAAAGAAAGTGTACAGCAGAGGGAGGATCAGTTTGTATCCTACACATCAGAGAAGCACACAAGACTAATGTTAATCTCGGTTTGCTGCTGTAGATGTTCCGCCAAAAGGGGCCATCATCTGCTGCCAAAAACCATTCATTTACTTCTGCCATGACCTCAGAGACCGAAAGTGACCCATTACCCAGAGGGCATCAAGTACAGAACAAAACCATGGACCTAAAAGAAAATAATGTCAGTTCAGGGATGAACCAAAATCTGTAAAGACTCCATGACACACAATCAGTAATTGTTTACCTGAACAAAGAAAAAATCTAAACTGGTCAGGTTATAATTGTTTCTCATAATCTGGCATCCAGACAATGACATGTAAAATCTCCACCCATCCTGTCTGTCTCTTACCCTCCAAAAGCTCTCTTAATTCTCTCTAACTCAGGCCGACCACCTGGCGAGACAAAGCTGGGCTGGTACATACATTCATTAGTCTGTCAGGCTGCCAGCTCAGCACCGGCTTGGTGGCAGGAGACCCTCCAGTCGTTAACAACAGAGCTTGGCCACACCCTGATGGCCCTGCACTGCCAGGTACCACAAGGGAAACGATTAAGCTGATTGGAGCGCATTCAAAATAGAGTGGCGAGAGGTGCCTAACTATGGTCATCTGTCAGGTAAACACGATATTTAATAGAAGGGAAAATACAATTAAATTTATGTAATTAATTCAACCACACCCTGAAGATAGATGGAACTTTCTAGGGGCCAATGAGAACCGACATCAGTATCTATTAAAACAAACCGACCACACCATGGGTCGAACAATCACCAAATCGCTTGGTATCGAACTGAAATTCGTCAAAAAGTAGAAAACTAAGACACGGAGAAAGTAGCCGACAAATGGAGACCCGGAAGCATTGAGACGTACTTACTTCATATCAAACATTTTCATCTCAAATGTCCTCTATTGATTAATAAAAATTTGATGTAAAATAATTAACATTAAACATTTCAGATATACTGGTAATTTTACTCGTTAGCAACCAGAAATAGTAATAATAATAATAATTTTAACCACATTGTCGTAAATAAGTCTGTTATAAAAGTTTAGTAAATCTTTAATATAATTGATAATTTTGAATAAAATATGAAAAGTAAAAGTCGCCCTTTTTATTCTGTGATGACCAAAAATGTACAGGTTAATTCGATCACTTAAAAGGCAAAGTTACAATAAATCAAATGTTTTAAATTGAGTTCAGAAATATGTCTATGGAATCAGAGATTGGTCTTTCTGGGAGGCGAGAGACCAACGAATATCATCAATTCTTAAAGGTCTTTGTTAAGCAAATTTAATTGTATTTTCCCTTCTTTTCTAATATCGCGATCACAGGGAAAGTGACCGTTACTAGGCGACTGCTTCATAGTGTCAGGTGTACAATACAAATATGCAAAGGATTTATAGCTGTGTCAGCCAGTTTCGGTTTATTTCGATCTGTGAAGTCTTACAAACTGTGGAAATTGTATCGGTTTAATTTGGCAAGGGAGACAACTGCAAAGAAGGAATGTTTTGGGTTAAAGGGAAACTACTATGTCTGGATACTTCTGGGGAATATCAACCATGAATTTTGCTCCCATTTCCTTAGCGGACGGACGGTTATGGTCGAGAGGTTTTCCTGGACACGTGATGGATGTTACGCTGGTAAATCCTGACTATTCGCCATGACCTCGGCCCAAGGGCAGACAGCCGAGCCATGGTAACTTATATGGTTACCGAGATGAGGTACTTCAACCCTTCCAGCCGCTTACGTAATATGACCTTTGACCTCGAGGGTCAGCGCAAAGTTGGAGAAGGACAAGAATTGCCCTTAATGGCAGATTTATTTGTGATACAAGAAAACAGCAGTTTTGTGTGTCGCTGATCTCCGAAGAGGATTATTCTGGAAATCAATGAAAACAAAAGTGTACAGATACAGACCCCAGAGGTTTGCGGGTAATAAATTATACTAATAACTGGCCTGGAAGGTTCTTCTGCCTGCCTGGTGAAGAGGTGGAGATGAGAGGAAGAGAATGAAGTTTACGGACCTCATTTCGATGGATTTGTGCCAGTAAATATCTCCGTTTATTTTAGATGAGGAGACAAACTGACTGAGACGGCTGTGGACCGAGATATTTAGGAATAAATGGAAGACCGCTTCCTGTTATCACTGATCAGGTGAACGAAGTTACCTGTGGTTTCCTGAGCTTATTTTACACCTCTTAGCGGTATTCGGGCTGATACCAACCACCTGCTCGTTATTAACAATCAAAGGTAGGTAACTCTGGCCACATAGCGACCGCTAGGTGTTCGGTCTCACTCTTCCCTGGTAGAGCTGTCTGCCGACGGTTTACACCACTGCATTACCAGAGAATCCACAGGCGGACATTTTGTATATTTTTTTGCTGATAAATTAAAAACTTCTGTATTCACTGAATGATCGATTTATAAATCTGAACCATAGCAAAGTCAGGAAGATTGAAAAGGGAGGCCGTCCTCGGATTCCTGTTCAGCTTTATGTCTACAACTGAACAGAGACGATTCGAGGTTTTCTCGATGAGCTACAAGTCAGCAGAGAGTTAAATTCCTGTGTGAAAGAAGAGATGAACAGGGAACATATCAGGGGAATAAAATGATGGAATGATTCCTTTGATCCTATTAATAACCTAAATGTTCAGAAAAATACAAATATGTCTACAAGTAACCAGTGCATATTGTTTTTGTTTTGTTCTCTTTTGACGACCAGACATTAATTTGAGAGATTTCTCAAATCTTTATTCGAGATATAAATTAGAGTTCTTTGGAGGACAAGTTATCGATAGTGAAAACAATCAGGAGGCTGAATATAATGGAAAGTAAACTAAACATTATCGGTTAATGTAAGAATAAACAATATTTTGTGATAGTAAAAAAGATTCATTTTTTAAAATCTACTAAGAAAGAAATCAAAAGTTGATCGAACTGTTAGAGGAATATATCAATAACGATCAATGCATTAATACTTCCAATGCAAAGTCTTTCCACTGAAAATACATCGAGTTAAATTTACGAAACAAACCTAAACTTCTTGTTTTTGTTAGGAAAGTGTTAACTGATATCGAAACAGATACGATTTGTCTTCTATTTAAAACCCCTGTATTACTTAGTCTAGGAGAGCAAATATAAATATAGTCGGCCGATAAAACTTTCCGGTGCATTTTGTAAAACGAATAGAATCTTGTAACAAATATAGCTGAAATGCGCTACTTTTACACGATGATATCTTAACCATATAAATATTTTAAACAATAATTCAAATTTGATACATAAAAAGACCCGTCATATTTTTACTGAGATTAAACCGATTTTGTAGTTATATAAACTGTTTTCCTTCCCTTTATTTACATTATTACTTGCATCATGAACGACAGGAGACAAAGCGGGAACTTAGAGGGTTTATTCTAAAAGCAAATCATCATACACAGAGAAGTAATTAAGACAAGAACCTTCAGCTGAAGACCAAATTGGAGCCTTATGTTGGAAACATCTTCCATACTAATACAGGAACATCTACGGTACAGCGGGGGAGAAACTATTGCCAGAGTTTTCGTGTCCTATATCCAATCCAGGGTCGTATCCGCTTTCGTCTTCCGTTCTAATAATTTTTTTCTGAAAAGACAAACACCAGATATTTATTTTTTAATAAAATAACCATTTTATTAAATTTTCTATGTTTGTCTTCACACAACAAATAAAGAGATGAGATCCCCAACAGAAATATAAGTTATAGTGGAGATGTGAGTGTGGAATGAAGTAATATCTTGCTGCAACACAAAGACACGTGGAACATAGAAGTAGAAATAAAAGTCGATCCAGATTAAAGAGAGAATCACGTGACCAGATCAATCCATCTTTCTTCTGTATGATGAATGTGACGTCATATTTATTACCTTTTACCGCCTGACGTCACATTCCGACGGTAGCCCAGGTAACTGCCGCTGGTCCGTCATGAATTGAGAGCGGAACATTCACAGTTCAGACCAATGGTGAACTAATACAAGATTTAACTTAAATTAAATCACACAATTTTAAAATAACTCAGCAGCCAAGCGAAACCAAAATTAAAGGAGGGTACATTTTCCTACATCCTCCTTATAACAGCAGGTGAGAGAAATAAACGGCTGATACCACAACTTCACGATTTGTAATCCGCTTCTCTCGGATTTTCAGAGAAACAAAACAACGGGAGTCATTTAAAAACTGTGATGTCTGTGAAAGAGAAAAACGTTCTTGATGCCATTTGACTGTGGAAAATGTATGTTCCCTTTCTTCACCAGATGTTGTCTATCGTCTTTGACTCGTAGACTTCAGTAAACTAAACTATAAGGTAAACAGTTAGAGCTTCCGTCATCATATTCCATCTATTTGAAATTTATATCTACGTCCACAAAAGAAAAGGGAATAATTTTCAGCAAACGTTTACTTTCTCTCTCCAGGAACAGAAAGCGCTGACACCATCAGCTGAAGATCCATAATCGATTTGCAGTCAAGAATCTATAAAAATACTCGATCAGCGGAGTTTTCTTTTATCAGTTATTAAAATCTCGTGTTTGCCGTGGATAATATAACGAGACTAATACAAGGGAAACAGTCGATAGTTTACATAATTTGTTCATTCTGTGTTGGATTTTCTTATCGTAATAGTAAAGTAGTTTTAATGGTTGTCCATCGAAAAAGGGAAGCCCCCTTCCCAGTGTGAAATTAGAAAGGGCTGGCTGTAGATCCAAATCCTTCCACGGGGACCCAAATCTCCTTTATTTTCTAATGTAGAAGGAATCCGGAGTTCCTGAAGAACACCCACGTGGTTCGCTGGTAAAGAGGAAATAGAAGCCATGTAAGAGAGGGTGACCAACAGGGGGTGAAACGTGGACCCTAATCCACCACACTCCGCCAGTCTAACCGTTGGGTGATCGGCCGTCTCAATATTTACTATTATATGTTTATCTACCCCTCTACACTTGGCCGTTTCTGTTGCTTCTTGGAAGCATTCCTCAAATAAGTAACATCAAATACATGCTACAGATTCTCTAATTTCGGTGAGAGGATAAACGCATTGAGTAGTTATGTAAGTAAATTAATTCTAAAAATAGTATATAAACGATAGTAAAAGACAGAAGTAAAGAACTATGGTACTACGAATACCAAAATTGTAATCAACAGGAAGGATTTACGTGTGGATTTGGTATAATTATCAATTAGCGAGACAACGTATAAGAAGAGGAAAAGGAAATGATGGTTCCCTAAAGAAGGTAACATTTGCGATAGCTTTAGGGTTTAAATATAAACGATGGAGAACTGCGTGTAAATTTCCGTAGTTAATAGGATATAAAAGTAGTTGAAACATTTAATAATCAATAAACGAAACGATGAAAAGTAAGATTGATAATTGATCAGTTTACAGAAAAAAACAAAAGATACCGGTTAACATGATGCTTTATACCCTTGATCTAGCAGCACGACAATGTTAATTATGCTATGGATGTCTCATCTTTCTAAATTTAAGCTTTTGTAGGATTATTAAATGTCATTAGGCAAAACTTTGTTATCATTTCCCAAAAAGATACACGTAAATAGTTTACAACAAAATGTCAAAATGCATAAAATAGATGGGGAAATATGAACGTTATAAACTGAATCAATTACTCTTTCTGTGGCTTCGTCTACATGATATGAAATAAGGAGAAAATATATTACAAAAAATATTCAAAAAAATATTTGATAATTAAAATAATGTTTCTAAAACAAGACATTAAAATGACATTTTATTAAAATCCTTCGTCTGAAAATATCTCAGAAAAAAAACATATTCTTGGATATTTTTTGAAAGAGAAGCGAAAATCAAATGATGTACAAACACTCATTCACACGTGTGCGCGTGAAAAGGAATTTTAAAGTATCAATGAATATACTTTCTAAACTTTAAATTTAAAAAAAAATTATTATTATTATGTTTTTTTAAAAAAAATACCCTTTTTAATATGTAAAGGTTATTTATGACAAACAAAATTTTCACACAAGGGAAATAATTTTAAATTCTGCTTATCTCCCTTTCCTCATATATATATACAGGTGCCTTTCAAAAAACTAGAATATCGTGGAAGAGTTCATTTCTTTCGTAATTTAATTCAAACAGTGAAATTCTCATATTCTTGATTCATTACACATAAAGTGAAATATTTCAAGCCTTTTTTTGTTTTAATTTTGTTGATTACGGCTTACAGCTCATGAAAATAAAAAATTCACTATCTCTAAATATTATAATATTTTATAAGATCAAAAAACAGGATTTATAATGTAGAAATGTCGAATTTCTGAAAAGTATGTTCATTTATGCACTCAATATTTGGTCGGAGCTCCTTTTGCACGAATCACTGCATCAATGCGGCGTGGCATGGAGGCGATCAGCCTGTGGCACTGCTGAGGTGTTATGGAAACCCAGGTTGCTTTGATAGCGGCCTTCAGCTCGTCTTTATTGTTGGGTCTGGTGTCTCTCATCTTTCCTCTTGACAATACCCCATAGATTCTCTATGGTGTTCAGGTCAGGCGAGTTGGCTGGCCAATCAAGCACAGTAATACCATGGTCAACAAACCAGTTACTAGTAGATTTGGCACTGTGGGCTGGTGCCAAGTCGTGCTGGAAAAGGAAATCAGCATCTCCATAAAGCTTGTCAGCAGACGGAAGCATGAAGTGCTCTAAAATCTGCTGGTAGACGGCTGCTTTGACTTTGGACTAGCAGATGACATGGCACCCCAAATTATCACTGACTGTGAAAATTCCCCACTGGACTTGGATTCTGTGCCTCTCCATTCTTCCTCCAGACTGTGGGACCTTGATTTCCAAATGAAATGCAAAATTTACTTTCATCTGAAAAGAGGACTTTGGACCACTGAGCAACGGTCCAGTTCTTTTTCTCCTTAGCCCAGGTAAGACGATCCTGACGTTGTCTCTGGTTCAGGAGTGACTTGTCATTAGAAATGGGACATTTGTAGCCCATTTCCTGGACACGTTTTCTGCATGGTGGTCCACTCCTTATGAAGCTCCTCCAAGTTCTTGAATCGGCTTTGCTTGACAATCCTCTCAAGGCTGCGGCCATTCCTCTTGCTTTTGCACCTTTTCCTACCACACTTTTCACTTCCAGTCAACTTTCCATGAATATGCTTTGATACAACACTCTGCGAACAGCCAGCCCTTTCAGCAATGAGTGTCTTCTGGACAACTGTCAAGTCAGCAGTCCTCCCCATGATTGTGGTTGTGTACTGAACCAGACTGAGAGATTCATTGTATTTATACTTATACTGCATAAATAGTGATTTACTCAAACTCGAAATGGAATATTCTAATATTTTGAGATACGTTTTTAAATATTTTTTTAGCTGTAGGCCTTAATTATCAAAATTAAAATTAACAAATGCTTGAAACATTTCACTTTGCATGTAATGCGTCTACAATATATACAATTTTCACTTTCTGAAATAACTGACAAAAAAGATTAACTCTTCCACGATATTCTAATTTTTTGAGATGCACCGTGTGTGTGTGTGTGTGTAATATTTATATATTCAATGAAAGGTGTTGTTAATATTTCATATAAAGGAATTTTGTGACCAGGAATACAAGAATTAATAACCACTTTATCGAATTTAGAAATTCATTTAAGGGGTAATTACATAGCTGATCATCGTCGTAATGTAAAGAAAGATAGGGAAGATTATTAAGGGAATTTAAAATCTCTGTTTCATTAATACTAACAAATCCAGGTTCTCTTCTCAGTATTATGACAAAAATATTTAACGTCTGAAATGATTTAAATATTCCGAAAATGACGACAGTATAATTTCTAGTTTGACCGCTGTCATTTCTATGCATACGATTTGGATAATCAGTTCCTTTACAATAAGGTTATTTTCTATGTAAATATTTATTTCTAATTCTATATTTGCAAGGGGTTGCGTGGTTAACGAACTAAGTCATTATCGATGTCTTCTGATGTACCGACATTAAATTTATGATCTATAGATGAATGGATAATTAATAAAATATTTTACTCAAACAAATTAACCAAACAATCAATTAAAATGTTGTCTTGCTTCCAGGGGGGGGGGGGAGTATGACAAGCATCCATTTGTGAAAGTTTAACAAATTTGTCACAGAACAGAAATGAAAGTTCTTGCTTCAGCCACAGTGTACGACAAAATATTTATTGAACTGTTAACAAAACTGTCAGAATAATGATAGAAAAATGTTGCAATTAAAGTACATTTCTTTCAAAGACTAAACAGTATATGTGAGGAATATTAAAGGAGGGATATTTTTTTCATATCGATGAAAAATACATTTTTTATAGATGAATAGAAAGAAGATTTAATAAAAGCAAAGCATCAGATATGTATTGTAAAAGAAAACGACAACTTTGATAATATAAACGTAAGATAGCAGATGAATTATTAATATGATTAATGTTAGGAATTTTAGTAGGTTCATCAATAAGTAATATCTCATATTAAAGAAGAAAATTTAACAATCAATAAACTAAAATATTACTTCGTTACATGCTTATAAAAGAATTGTTTTCTGGATGTTTTACTTAAACTGTCACAGAAATGCAATAAATATATATTAATTGGTTTAAATATTTTAACCAAACTCGATACCATAGAGTTTATGAATATTTTAGCATAAATATCGATTTATTATATAATGGTGTTCCAATTATTTAACAACATTTGTAATTAAATCTTCATTTTTTAAAACAAAATGCATATTAGCTGTTCTTGAAATCCCATGTGAAAATATCAATGTTTAAAGGAACTATTCAAAATATTCTGCAGTAGTTACTATAGATGAGTGGAAAACAAAACAAAAATAAATATTAAATATTTACGCCCTTTTGAATGTTCCAAAAGTAAATTGAATGTGAAAGATATGATAACATATGAATAGTAGATAGGACAAGCAAATGTTTTGTAGTACCACGGATAATTTACATGTCATTTTATTGAAGGAATTTACAAAACTATAAATTCAGATGTTGTCACGCTTCAGGGGACATCATGACAAAGAATAAGGTTTGGAAAATTTAACGAATCAGATAATTTAACCAATTTTTTGAAATTATGTTAAATTATTATCAGGAACCAAACGATATACGTTACGAATATTCTATTATTGAAATAATTCTCATATCTATATTTACCTATATTCCATCAATTCAACAATATTGGATACAAAACATATTCGATTTTATAAACAGATAAAACTCCATAATATTGTTCTTGGAAGTATTTGCGGAAATATCAATGTTAACATTGTAAATTATGATTTCTTTATATATAGTTTAAAATATCATTCTATAGATATATAGACAGAATTATGAACTATAAACGTAAGAAATTTACGAACTGTTTAATTCTACATTTCTCATAAGAATGAGAAACATGTATTTATTAACTTAAAATTGGAGACGGGTAGATTAATAAATATATAATGCTGAAATGACTTTATTATTAATGTTATATTTTACTCAAAAAAGTAAAAAAAAAACACAACAGTTATCTCGCTTCAGGCACAGTGCATGATATGTATTTTCTGAAACTGTTCGAAAAATTGCCGCATTAATGGTAGAACAAAGTTTAAATTAGAAAACATATCATTCAGAAACTAAACAGTATATGTGAGGAATATTATAGGAGGGATATCTTTTTCATATCAATAAAAATACATTTACCCAATATTTCTTACCGAATGTTTATTTGTCCTAATATATAAGACATCATTTAGGGGTTATTTAAATCATATGTTAAAATGACAAAAGTTGCGAGGTTAAGGGTTCTTATTTCATAAATCGTTACATTAAAATTGTTAATGATAGAGGGATATAAAGAAGAAGAATTAATGAAAAAGAATGTAGCAGATATACATTGAAAAGGAAAAAAAAAACTATCATTTATGATATAAACGCAAGATATGAGATGAATTATTAATATGATTAATGTTAGGAAGTTAATCAATAATTAATATGTCATATCACGCATGAATTGTAATCAATCAATAAACTAAAATGTTATCTCGTTCAAAGCGTAGAGTTTATAAATGAATTGCGTTCTGGATGTTTAAACTTTCACAAAAATGTAATAAACAGATATTGAATTATCTTAAATTCTTAAAAGCAAATACATACAATATAATTTACGAATATTTTAGGAGAGATGGTGTTCGAATATTTAAATGTAGTCCATTAATTTAACAAGATTTGTAATAAAATCTTTATTTAAAATAACAAAAAAAAACGCCCTATAGCTGTTCTAGAAATCTCATATAAAATGAATAAAGTTTACACGGTACAGTTGGAATATTCTTAAGTAGTTACATTAAAAATCTTAATTTACAGATGAATAGAGAAAAATACAAAAATAAATGTTAAATAGTTAATGGTTGTGTGTTGAATGTTCCAGAAAAAAAACGAAAGCGAAACAAATGATAATATATAAACATAAATAGGACAAGAATATCTTTATTTAAATAATGTCTGTAATAGCATAAATATTTTATAGGTAATTTTATTGAATAAAATAATAGTTATAAATTAGTTGTTGTCTTGCTTGAGGTGACTATCAATTAGAATAAAATGGTGGAAAATTATCGATTCATTTAATTTAACAATTTTGTAAATGATGTAAAATAATTTTCAGGAGCCAAACGATACAGGATACGAAAATTCAACAGTATTTGTTAGCAATAAACAGTAGATTTTATAAAAATATGTAAAACTCCATAATATCCTTCTTGGTAGTTCATAAATTCAAAGTTAACATGGATTAGTTTGTATTCTTCCTACACATATAGGAAAATCTCATTCTACAGATTAATGTAAAGTATGGATTTTAAACATTTAATATTTACAAACTGTTGAAGGTTCCAGTTATCATAAAAAGCGAAAAAAATATTATTATGAATATATGATTGGAGAAAGCTATGTTATTATACTTTCTATTATCTTTACCAATTAATATGATACTTTAACTCAAAGATGTACGAAAAAATAAATTAATATTCTATCTTGCTTCAGACACGGTGTATGAAAAACAATGATTTTATGACACTGTTAGTATAACAGTCAGATGAGTACATTTTACTCAGGAACCAAAACAGTGTATGTAAGAAATATTACAGGATGGGTATCATTTTCATATTAATAAAAATACATTAACTATCCAATATTTTAAAACAAATGTGTTTTCGTTCCAATAAATAAATTGCTATATGACGTTATTGAAATCAGAGGTGAAAATGGAAATCTTAACTTCATTAAATGTTGTTACATTCTACGTTGTTACACTAAAAGTCTTCATCTATATATATAAATGGAAAGACGAATAATTAATAAAAGGAGAGTTCTAAATATGCATTGAATAGGAAATAAATGTAAATATGAAGATAGTGGAGGAGGCTGATTAGTTTATATACATTATGGTAGCAGTTTCATGAATAATTAATATCATATATTACTTAAAATGAGTAAACAACTGTAAATTAAAATTATATTCCATTTAAGCCGGTAGTGCTTATAAAACTTTGTGGTTTGGAAGTTTGAACTAAATATTTATAGAAAACTAATTGAAACAAAAAATTATTTTACATTTAAAAAAAAAACGATAGAAGTTACAAATACTTTAGGAGACATATCGGTTTAATATTTAATTGTATGCCATTAATTTAATGAATATTATAAACAAATCTTCATTAAAAACAAAAACACCATATTGCTGTTCTAGTAATCTCATATACAACGAATAATATTTACGTGGATACAGTTTGGAATATTCTCAAGTAGTTATATTAAAAATTTTACTCTATTGTTGGGTAGAGGAAAATACAAAAAAATGATAAAAACATATGCTGATGTTCAAGAAGTAAGTTGAAAGCGAAACAAATGATAATATATAAACGTAAGATGGACAAGGGTGTGTTTATTTAAATAATGTTGGTAATGCAATGAATAATTTATTGTAATTTTATAGAAGAAGACATTATGACAGATTAGGTTTCTAAAATTGAAATAATCAGAGAATATAATAATTTTCTAAATTTTGTAAAATTATTGAAGAACAACAGTATATATTTTAAGAATAATCATTTAAAGGAACATTTCTCATAAATATTCCATTATACAAAACAGATTTTCTTACTAAACAAATATTTCAATTTAAAAACAGGTACAATGCCATAATATCTTTCATGGAAGCTCATAGAAAAATATTCAAATTAAAACTGTAAATTTTGATAAGAAAGATATAAACGAGCATCAGATTTAAAGTTATGAACGAGTATCAGTTCAGTAGTTATTAAAGAACTACAGTTCAGAAGTTATAAGGGATCATCAATTTTGAAGATATAAACGAGCTTCAGTTCAGAGGATATAGGCGAGCATGAGGTCAGAAGTAATAACGAACCTAAGTATAGAATGTTAGAAACAAGCGACATTACAGCAGTTATATAAATTCTTCATTCAGCAGGTATAAAAGAGCAAAAGTTCACAAATTATAAACGATCATCAGTCTGGAAGTTATAAAGGCGAGTAATTTAAAAGTTATAAAACGAGCCTGAGGTCAGAAGTTATAATCGAGCATTAGTACAGAAGTAATAAACGAACCTAAGCATAGAATGTTAGAAACAAGCGACAGTACAGCAGTTATATAAGTTCTTCATTCAGTAGGTATAAATGAGCAGCAGTCCAGAAATCATTAACGTGCATCAATTCACAACTTTTAAACGAGTAAGAGGTCAGATATTATAATCCAGAATTAGTTCAGAAGTAATAGACGATCGTCAGTTTAGCAGCTTTAAACCAGCAACAGCTAAGAAGTTATAAACGAGCAGCAGTCCAGATGTTATAAACGTGCATCAGTCCAGGAATTCAGTTATGAAGCCCTAAACTAGTATCTATTCTCAAATTATAAATGGGCATCAGTAAAGATGTTATATAAAGTTGTTCAATTCAGCAGGTATAAACGATTAGCTATCGAGAAGTTATAAACTTGCATCAGTTGAAGAGTTACAAAACAACATCAGTTATGAAGTCATAAAATAATTTCTATTTTCAAGTTATAAATGAGCATCAGTTAAGATGTTATAAACAGTAGTACAGAAGTAATAAACGAACCTAAGTATAGAAAGTTATAAACGAGCGTGATTTGAACAGTTATAAAAGTTCTATTCAGTAGTTATAAACGAGCAAGAAATAAGAAGTTACAAAGGTGCATATGTCATAAAGTTATAAACATGTATCTGTTGAAGAGTTACAAAACAGCATCAGTTATATAGTCCAAAACTAACATCAGTACTGGCGTAGAACAACATTTCAGAAGTTCAATTCAGCAGGTATAAAAGAGCATAAGTTCACAAATTATAAACGATCGTCAGTCTGGAAGTTATAAAGGCGCGTAAGTAAATTCAAAAGTTATAAACGAACATCAATTCACACTTTTAAACGAGCAAGAGGTCAGATATTATAATCCAGAATTAGTTCAGAAGTAATAAACGATCGTCAGTTTAGCAGCTTTAAACCAGCAACAGCTAAGAAGTTATAAACGAGCAGCAGTCCAGATGTTATAAACTTGCATCAGTACAGGAATTCAGTTATGAAGCCCAAACTAGTATCTATTCTCAAGTTATAAATGGGCATCAGTAAAGATGTTATATAAAGTTGTTCAATTCAGCAGGTATAAACGATTAGCTATCGAGAAGTTATAAACTTGCATCAGTTGAAGAGTTACAAAACAACATCAGTCATGAAGTCATAAAAATAATTTCTATTCTCAAGTTATAAATGAGCATCAGTAAAGATGTTATAAACATTAGTACAGAAGTAATAAACGAACCTATGTATAGAAAGTTATAAACAAGCTTCTATTCAGCAGTTATAAACGAGCAAGAAATAAGAAGTTACAAAGGTGCATATGTCCTAAAGTTATAAACATGCATCTGTTGAAGAGTTACAAAACAGCATCAGTTATATAGTCCTAAACTAACATCAGTACTGGCGTAGAACAACATTTCAGAAGTTCAATTCAGCAGGTATAAAAGAGCAAAAGTTCACAAATTATAAACGATCATCAGTCTGGAAGTTATAAAGGCGCGTAAATTTAAAAGTTATAAACGAGCATGAGATCAGAAGTTATAATCGAGCATTAGTACAGAAGTAATAAACGAACCTAAGTATAGAATGTTAGAAACAAGAGATAGTACAGCAGTTATATAAGTTCTTCATTCAGCAGGTATAAATGAGCAGCAGTCCAGAACTCATTAACGTGCATCAAATAACAAGTTATAAAAGTCATCAATTCACAACTTTTAAACGAGCAAGAGGTCAGATATTATAATCCAGAATTAGTTCAGAAGTAATAGACGATCGTCAGTTTAGCAGCTTTAAACCAGCAACAGCTAAGAAGTTATAAACGAGCAGCAGTCCAGATGTTATAAACGTGCATCAGTCCAGGAATTCAGTTATGAAGCCCTAAACTAGTATCTATTCTCAAATTATAAATGGGCATCAGTAAAGATGTTATATAAAGTTGTTCAATTCAGCAGGTATAAACGATTAGCTATCGAAGTTATAAACTTGCATCAGTTGAAGAGTTACAAAACAACATCAGTTATGAAGTCATAAAATAATTTCTATTTTCAAGTTATAAATGAGCATCAGTTAAGATGTTATAAACAGTAGTACAGAAGTAATAAACGAACCTAAGTATAGAAAGTTATAAACGAGCGTGATTTGAACAGTTATAAAAGTTCTATTCAGTAGTTATAAACGAGCAAGAAATAAGAAGTTACAAAGGTGCATATGTCCTAAAGTTATAAACATGCATCTGTTGAAGAGTTACAAAACAGCATCAGTTATATAGTCCTAAACTAACATCAGTACTGGCGTAGAACAACATTTCAGAAGTTCAATTCAGCAGGTATAAAAGAGCATAAGTTCACAAATTATAAACGATCATCAGTCTGGAAGTTATAAAGGCGCGTAAATTCAAAAGTTATAAACGAACATCAATTCACAACTTTTAAACGAGCAAGAGGTCAGATATTATAATCCAGAATTAGTTCAGAAGTAATAAACGATCGTCAGTTTAGCAGCTTTAAACCAGCAACAGCTAAGAAGTTATAAACGAGCAGCAGTCCAGATGTTATAAACTTGCATCAGTACAGGAATTCAGTTATGAAGCCCTAAACTAGTATCTATTCTCAAGTTATAAATGGGCATCAGTAAAGATGTTATATAAAGTTGTTCAATTCAGCAGGTATAAACGATTAGCTATCGAGAAGTTATAAACTTGCATCAGTTGAAGAGTTACAAAACAACATCAGTTATGAAGTCATAAAATAATTTCTATTTTCAAGTTATAAATGAGCATCAGTTAAGATGTTATAAACAGTAGTACAGAAGTAATAAACGAACCTAAGTATAGAAAGTTATAAACGAGCGTGATTTGAACAGTTATAAAAGTTCTATTCAGTAGTTATAAACGAGCAAGAAATAAGTTACAAAGGTGCATATGTCATAAAGTTATAAACATGTATCTGTTGAAGAGTTACAAAACAGCATCAGTTATATAGTCCTAAACTAACATCAGTACTGGCGTAGAACAACATTTCAGAAGTTCAATTCAGCAGGTATAAAAGAGCATAAGTTCACAAATTATAAACGATCATCAGTCTGGAAGTTATAAAGGCGCGTAAATTCAAAAGTTATAAACGAACATCAATTCACAACTTTTAAACGAGCAAGAGGTCAGATATTATAATCCAGAATTAGTTCAGAAGTAATAAACGATCGTCAGTTTAGCAGCTTTAAACCAGCACAGCTAAGAAGTTATAAACGAGCAGCAGTCCAGATGTTATAAACTTGCATCAGTACAGGAATTCAGTTATGAAGCCCTAAACTAGTATCTATTCTCAAGTTATAAATGGGCATCAGTAAAGATGTTATATAAAGTTGTTCAATTCAGCAGGTATAAACGATTAGCTATCGAGAAGTTATAAACTTGCATCAGTTGAAGAGTTACAAAACAACATCAGTTATGAAGTCATAAAATAATTTCTATTTTCAAGTTATAAATGAGCATCAGTTAAGATGTTATAAACAGTAGTACAGAAGTAATAAACGAACCTAAGTATAGAAAGTTATAAACGAGCGTGATTTGAACAGTTATAAAAGTTCCATTCTGTAGTTATAAACGAGCAAGAAATAAGAAGTTACAAAGGTGCATATGTCATAAAGTTATAAACATGTATCTGTTGAAGAGTTACAAAACAGCATCAGTTATATAGTCCTAAACTAACATCAGTACTGGCGTAGAACAACATTTCAGAAGTTCAATTCAGCAGGTATAAAAGAGCATAAGTTCACAAATTATAAACGATCATCAGTCTGGAAGTTATAAAGGCGCGTAAATTCAAAAGTTATAAACGAACATCAATTCACAACTTTTAAACGAGTAAGAGGTCAGATATTATAATCCAGAATTAGTTCAGAAGTAATAAACGAACCAAAGCACAGAATGTTATAAACGCTCGTCAGATTAGCAGCTTTAAACCAGCAACAGCTAAGAATTTATAAACGAGCAGCAGTCCAGATGTTATAAACGTGCATCAGTACAGGAATTCAGTTATGAAGCCCTAAACTAGTATCTATTCTCAAGTTATAAATGAGCATCAGTAAAGATGTTATATAAAGTTGTTCTATTCAGGAGGTATAAACGATTAGCAATCCAGAAGTTATAAACTTGCATCAGTTGAAGAGTTACAAAACAACATCAGTTATGAAGTCATAAAATAATTTCTATTTTCAAGTTATAAATGAGCATCAGTTAAGATGTTATAAACAGTAGTACAGAAGTAATAAACGAACCTAAGTATAGAAATTTATAAACGAGCGTCATTTGAACAGTTATAAAAGTTCTATTCAGTAGTTATAAACGAGCAAGAAATAAGAAGTTACAAAGGTGCATATGTCCTAAAGTTATAAACATGCATCTGTTGAAGAGTTACAAAACAGCATCAGTTATATAGTCCTAAACTAACATCAGTACTGGCGTAGAACAACATTTCAGAAGTTCAATTCAGCAGGTATAAAAGAGCATAAGTTCACAAATTATAAACGATCATCAGTCTGGAAGTTATAAAGGCGCGTAAATTCAAAAGTTATAAACGAACATCAATTCACAACTTTTAAACGAGCAAGAGGTCAGATATATTATAATCCAGAATTAGTTCAGAAGTAATAAACGATCGTCAGTTTAGCAGCTTTAAACCAGCAACAGCTAAGAAGTTATAAACGAGCAGCAGTCCAGATGTTATAAACTTGCATCAGTACAGGAATTCAGTTATGAAGCCCTAAACTAGTATCTATTCTCAAGTTATAAATGGGCATCAGTAAAGATGTTATATAAAGTTGTTCAATTCAGCAGGTATAAACGATTAGCTATCGAGAAGTTATAAACTTGCATCAGTTGAAGAGTTACAAAACAACATCAGTTATGAAGTCATAAAATAATTTCTATTTTCAAGTTATAAATGAGCATCAGTTAAGATGTTATAAACAGTAGTACAGAAGTAATAAACGAACCTAAGTATAGAAAGTTATAAACGAGCGTGATTTGATTTGAACAGTTATAAAAGTTCCATTCAGTAGTTATAAACGAGCAAGAAATAAGAAGTTACAAAGGTGCATATGTCAAAGTTATAAACATGTATCTGTTGAAGAGTTACAAAACAGCATCAGTTATATAGTCCTAAACTAACATCAGTACTGGCGTAGAACAACATTTCAGAAGTTCAATTCAGCAGGTATAAAAGAGCATAAGTTCACAAATTATAAACGATCATCAGTCTGGAAGTTATAAAGGCGCGTAAATTCAAAAGTTATAAACGAACATCAATTCACAACTTTTAAACGAGCAAGAGGTCAGATATTATAATCCAGAATTAGTTCAGAAGTAATAGACGATCGTCAGTTTAGCAGCTTTAAACCAGCAACAGCTAAGAAGTTATAAACGAGCAGCAGTCCAGATGTTATAAACGTGCATCAGTCCAGGAATTCAGTTATGAAGCCCTAAACTAGTATCTATTCTCAAGTTATAAATGGGCATCAGTAAAGATGTTATATAAAGTTGTTCAATTCAGCAGGTATAAACGATTAGCTATCGAGAAGTTATAAACTTGCATCAGTTGAAGAGTTACAAAACAACATCAGTTATGAAGTCATAAAATAATTTCTATTTTCAAGTTATAAATGAGCATCAGTTTAAGATGTTATAAACAGTAGTACAGAGAGTAGTAATAAAACAACCTAATAGAAAGTTATAAACGAGCGTCATTTGAACAGTTATAAAAGTTCTATTCAGTAGTTATAAACGAGCAAGAAATAAGAAGTTACAAAGGTGCATATGTCATAAAGTTATAAACATGTATCTGTTGAAGAGTTACAAAACAGCATCAGTTATATAGTCCTAAACTAACATCAGTACTGGCGTAGAACAACATTTCAGAAGTTCAATTCAGCAGGTATAAAAGAGCATAAGTTCACAAATTATAAACGATCATCAGTCTGGAAGTTATAAAGGCGCGTAAATTCAAAAGTTATAAACGAACATCAATTCACAACTTTTAAACGAGCAAGAGGTCAGATATTATAATCCAGAATTAGTTCAGAAGTAATAAACGATCGTCAGTTTAGCAGCTTTAAACCAGCAACAGCTAAGAAGTTATAAACGAGCAGCAGTCCAGATGTTATAAACTTGCATCAGTACAGGAATTCAGTTATGAAGCCCTAAACTAGTATCTATTCTCAAGTTATAAATGGGCATCAGTAAAGATGTTATATAAAGTTGTTCAATTCAGCAGGTATAAACGATTAGCTATCGAGAAGTTATAAACTTGCATCAGTTGAAGAGTTACAAAACAACATCAGTTATGAAGTCATAAAATAATTTCTATTTTCAAGTTATAAATGAGCATCAGTTAAGATGTTATAAACAGTAGTACAGAAGTAATAAACGAACCTAAGTATAGAAAGTTATAAACGAGCGTGATTTGAACAGTTATAAAAGTTCTATTCAGTAGTTATAAACGAGCAAGAAATAAGAAGTTACAAAGGTGCATATGTCCTAAAGTTATAAACATGTATCTGTTGAAGAGTTACAAAACAGCATCAGTTATATAGTCCAAAACTAACATCAGTACTGGCGTAGAACAACATTTCAGAAGTTCAATTCAGCAGGTATAAAAGAGCATAAGTTCACAAATTATAAACGATCATCAGTCTGGAAGTTATAAAGGCGCGTAAATTCAAAAGTTATAAACGAACATCATTCACAACTTTTAAACGAGCAAGCAAGAGGTCAGATATATTATAATCCAGAATTAGTTCAGAAGTAATAAACGATCGTCAGTTTAGCAGCTTTAAACCAGCAACAGCTAAGAAGTTATAAACGAGCAGCAGTCCAGATGTTATAAACTTGCATCAGTACAGGAATTCAGTTATGAAGCCCTAAACTAGTATCTATTCTCAAGTTATAAATGGGCATCAGTAAAGATGTTATATAAGTTGTTCAATTCAGCAGGTATAAACGATTAGCTATCGAGAAGTTATAAACTTGCATCAGTTGAAGAGTTACAAAACAACATCAGTTATGAAGTCATAAAATAATTTCTATTTTCAAGTTATAAATGAGCATCAGTTAAGATGTTATAAACAGTAGTACAGAAGTAATAAACGAACCTAAGTATAGAAATTTATAAACGAGCGTCATTTGAACAGTTATAAAAGTTCTATTCAGTAGTTATAAACGAGCAAGAAATAAGAAGTTACAAAGGTGCATATGTCCTAAAGTTATAAACATGCATCTGTTGAAGAGTTACAAAAACAGCATCAGTTATATAGTCCTAAACTAAACATCAGTACTGGCGTAGAACAACATTTCAGAAGTTCAATTCAGCAGGTATAAAAGAGCATAAGTTCACAAATTTATAAACGATCATCAGTCTGGAAGTTATAAAGGCGCGTAAATTCAAAAGTTATAAACGAACATCAATTCACAACTTTTAAACGAGCAAGAGGTCAGATAATATAACCCAGAATTAGTTCAGAAGTAATAGACGATCGTCAGTTTAGCAGCTTTAAACCAGCAACAGCTAAGAAGTTATAAACGAGCAGCAGTCCAGATGTTATAAACTTGCATCAGTACAGGAATTCAGTTATGAAGCCCTAAACTAGTATCTATTCTCAAGTTATAAATGGGCATCAGTAAAGATGTTATATAAAGTTGTTCATTCAGCAGTTATAAACGATTAGCTATCGAGAAGTTATAAACTTGCATCAGTTGAAGAGTTACAAAACAACATCAGTTATGAAGTCATAAAATAATTTCTATTTTCAAGTTATAAATGAGCATCAGTTAAGATGTTATAAACAGTAGTACAGAAGTAATAAACGAACCTAAGTATAGAAAGTTATAAACGAGCGTCATTTGAACAGTTATAAAAGTTCTATTCAGTAGTTATAAACGAGCAAGAAATAAGAAGTTACAAAGGTGCATATGTCCTAAAGTTATAAACATGCATCTGTTGAAGAGTTACAAAACAGCATCAGTTATATAGTCCTAAACTAACATCAGTACTGGCGTAGAACAACATTTCAGAAGTTCAATTCAGCAGGTATAAAAGAGCAAAAGTTCACAAATTATAAACGATCATCAGTCTGGAAGTTATAAAGGCGCGTAAATTTAAAAGTTATAAACGAGCATGAGATCAGAGTTTAATCGAGCTTAGTACAGAAGTAATAACGAACCTAAGTATAGAATGTTAAACAAGAGATATACAGCAGTTATATAAGTCTTCATCAGCAGGTTAAATGAGCGCGTCCAGAACTCATAACGTGCATCAAATAACAAGATAAAATCATCAATTCACAATTTTAAACGAGCAAGAGGTCAGATATTATAATCCAGAATTAGTTCAGAAGTAATAGACGATCGTCAGTTTAGCAGCTTTAAACCAGCAACAGCTAAGAAGTTATAAACGAGCAGCAGTCCAGATGTTATAAACGTGCATCAGTACAGGAATTCAGTTATGAAGCCCTAAACTAGTATCTATTCTCAAATTATAAATGGGCATCAGTAAAGATGTTATATAAAGTTGTTCAATTCAGCAGGTATAAACGATTAGCTATCGAGAAGTTATAAACTTGCATCAGTTGAAGAGTTACAAAACAACATCAGTTATGAAGTCATAAAATAATTTCTATTTTCAAGTTATAAATGAGCATCAGTTAAAATGTTATAAACAGTAGTACAGAAGTTATAAACGAGCGTGATTTGAACAGTTATAAAAGTTCTATTCAGTAGTTATAAACGAGCAAGAAATAAGAAGTTACAAAGGTGCATATGTCATAAAGTTATAAACATGTATCTGTTGAAGAGTTACAAAACAGCATCAGTTATATAGTCCTAAACTAACATCAGTACTGGCGTAGAACAACATTTCAGAAGTTCAATTCAGCAGGTATAAAAGAGCATAAGTTCACAAATTATAAACGATCATCAGTCTGGAAGTTATAAAGGCGCGTAAATTCAAAAGTTATAAACGAACATCAATTCACAACTTTTAAACGAGCAAGAGGTCAGATTATAATCCAGAATTAGTTCAGAAGAATAAACGATCGTCAGTTTAGCAGCTTTAAACCAGCAACAGCTAAGAAGTTATAAACGAGCAGCAGTCCAGAGTTATAAACGTGCATCAGTACAGGAATTCAGTTATGAAGCCCTAAACTAGTATCTATTCTCAAGTTATAAATGGGCATCAGTAAAGATGTATATAAAGTTGTTCAATTCAGCAGGTATAAACGATTAGCTATCGAGAAGTTATAAACTTGCATCAGTTGAAGAGTTACAAAACAACATCAGTTATGAAGTCATAAAATAATTTCTATTTTCAAGTTATAAATGAGCATCAGTTAAGATGTTATAAACAGTAGTACAGAAGTAATAAACGAACCTAAGTATAGAAAGTTATAAACGAGCGTGATTTGAACAGTTATAAAAGTTCTATTCAGTAGTTATAAACGAGCAAGAAATAAGAAGTTACAAAGGTGCATATGTCATAAAGTTATAAACATGTATCTGTTGAAGAGTTACAAAACAGCATCAGTTATATAGTCCTAAACTAACATCAGTACTGGCGTAGAACAACATTTCAGAAGTTCAATTCAGCAGGTATAAAAGAGCATAAGTTCACAAATTATAAACGATCATCAGTCTGGAAGTTATAAGGCGCGCGTAAATTCAAAAGTTATAACGAACATCAATTCACAACTTTTAAACGAGCAAGAGGTCAGATATTATAATCCAGAATTAGTTCAGAAGTAATAAACGATCGTCAGTTTAGCAGCTTTAAACCAGCAACAGCTAAGAAGTTATAAACGAGCAGCAGTCCAGATGTTATAAACTTGCATCAGTACAGGAATTCAGTTATGAAGCCCTAAACTAGTATCTATTCTCAAGTTATAAATGGGCATCAGTAAAGATGTTATATAAAGTTGTTCAATTCAGCAGGTATAAACGATTAGCTATCGAGAAGTTATAAACTTGCATCAGTTGAAGAGTTACAAAACAACATCAGTTATGAAGTCATAAAATAATTTCTATTTTCAAGTTATAAATGAGCATCAGTTAAGATGTTATAAACAGTAGTACAGAAGTAATAAACGAACCTAAGTATAGAAAGTTATAAACGAGCGTGATTTGAACAGTTATAAAAGTTCATTCTGTAGTTATAAACGAGCAAGAAATAAGAAGTTACAAAGGTTGCATATGTCATAAAGTTATAAACATGTATCTGTTGAAGAGTTACAAACAGCATCAGTTATATAGTCCTAAACTAACATCAGTACTGGCGTAGAACAACATTTCAGAAGTTCAATTCAGCAGGTATAAAAGAGCATAAGTTCCACAAATTATAAAACGATCATCAGCTGGAAGTTATAAGGCGCGTAAACGTCGTAAATTCAAAAGTTATAAACGAACATCAATTCACAACTTTTAAACGAGCAAGAGGTCAGATATTATAATCCAAATTAGTTCAGAAGTAATAAACGATCGTCAGTTTAGCAGCTTTAAACCAGCCACAGCTAAGAAGTTATAAACGAGCAGCCGTCCAGATGTTATAAACGTGCATCAGTACAGGAATTCAGTTATGAAGCCCTAACTAGTATCTATTCTCCAGTATAAATGGGCATCAGTAAAGATGTTATATAAGTTGTTCCATTCCAGGTATAAACGCTTAGCTCTCGGAAGTTATAAACTTGCTCAGTTGAAGAGTTACAAAACAACATCAGTTATGAAGTCATATAAAATAAGTTCTATTTTCAAGTTATAAATGAGCATCAGTTAAGATGTTATAAACAGTAGTACAGAAGTAATAAACGAACCTAAGTATAGAAATTTATAAACGAGCGTCATTTGACAGTTATAAAAGTTCTATTCAGTAGTTATAACACGAGCAAGAATAGAAGTTACCAAGGTGCATATGTCCTAAAGTTATAAACATGCCTCTGTTGACGAGTTACAAACCAGCATTCCGTTATATAGTCCTAAACTAACATCAGTACTGGCGTAGAAACAACATTTCAGAAGTTCAATTCAGCAGGTATAAAAAGAGCATAAGTTCCAAATTATAAACGGATCATCAGTCTGGACGTTATAAAGGCGCGTAAATTCAAAAGTTATAAACGAACATCAATTCAAACCTTTTAAAACGAGCAAGAGGTCAGATAATTATTAATCCAGAATTAGTTCAGAAGTAATAAACGATCGTCAGTTTAGCAGCTTTAAACCAGCAACAGCTAAGAAGTATATAAAAGAGCAGCAGTCCAGATGTTATAAACTTGCATCAGTACAGGAATTCAGTTATGAAGCCCTAAACTAGTATCTATTCTCAAGTTATAAATGGGCATCAGTAAAGCTGTTATATAAAGTTGTTCAATTCAGCAGGTATAAACGATTAGCTATGTCGAGAAGTTATAAACTTGCATCAGTTGAAGAGTTACAAAAAACAAATCAGTTATGAAGTCATAAAATAATTTCTATTTTCAAGTTATAAATGAGCATCAGTTAAGATGTTATAAACAGTAGTACAGAAGTAATAACGAACCTAAGTATAGAAAGTTATAAACGAGCGTGATTTGAACAGTTATAAAAGTTCCATTCTGTAGTTATAAACGAGCAAGAAATAAGAAGTTACAAAGGTGCATATGTCATAAAGTTATAAACATGTATCTGTTGAAGAGTTACAAAACAGCATCAGTTATATAGTCCTACAACTAACATCAGTTACTGGCGTAGAACAACATTTCAGAAGTTCAATTCAGCAGGTATAAAAGAGCCATAAGTTCACAAATTATAAAACGATCATCAGTCTGGAAGTTATAAAGGGCCGTCAAATTCAAAAGTTAATAAACGAACATCCAATTCACAAAAGGTGGCTACCTTCCCGGGTTTGATATTGCCATGTACGCTGATGACGTGGGCCATCCTCAGCAGTCACCCTATCTAGAGACAAGCTGAGAAGAGCGTAAGAAGAGGACGGTCCAGAGGCCGTCACAGCGGTCTCAGAATGGAGCTGTAGGAAGAAGTTGGTCCGGATGAACGCCGAGAAATCGGAAGTCTGCTTCATTTCCACCGACACACACGAAGCCAATTGGTCACCGACGATAAACCCTTGGCACATCTCTCCGACACACCCGACAACCCAACACCCAAATTTCTAGGCGTCATCCTAGATCGGAGCCTCTCCTTCGGTCCCACACAGAGGCAGTTACCAGCAAGGTAGCGGCTCGTTGCCGCATCCTGGCCTCCCTAACATCTCAACTTGGGGCTGGCGAAAAAAACAGTCCTCCGCAAGGTTTACCGCTCCCTCCAACTTTCACTTCTCAACTATGCAGCCCCAGCATGGCAACCCTGGCTTTCCCTTCCCGACTCGACCACTGGACCGCGCTCAGAACAAGGCCCTTCGAATAATAACTGGGCAATTGCGGTCTACTCCCTTAGATGCCCTTCGCCTAGAGGCCGGCACCCGCAGCTACCACACCACCTCTAAAATCCTAATTGCAACCTCTGCCGAAAAAGCTGCACGTCTACCTCCTGAGCACCCTCGATCTCAAACCCTTGCATCCACTGTCCTCACAGACTTCACCGGCCAAGCTGGCGCTCCACATCCCAAGCGATTGCCTCGTCCCCTCCCTGAAAACTTCTCCATCCGAGCCCCACTAACCCAACCCCATACACTGCCCATGGGACTATGGACCTACTCATTGGCGTATCTCCCCATCTCTCACGAATCCACCTTCCTCTCCTACCCCCGCCTCCCTTTGCGAGGCAGCTCTCGTGGCCATCCGCAATCATCATCCAACCATACCATCTACACATCTACACGGACGGCTCTGCCTCCAATGGCCGACTCAACGGGGGTGCCAATGGTCGTCACAAGCGGAGACCCAGCCCATCCCTCCTCATTCTCTCCAGATCTGAAAAAGGAGCTCCCTTCACGTCTTCCTTCTGTGAAGAGAAAGCAACCCTCCGACTCGCTCTGCTATGGCTTCTCTCTGACGGTCCCGCCGAGCCTGCCACTATCTGCACCGAGCAGCCGCTCCCTCCTACACCATTCCACCGACACCCGAGACCTCCAGTCCCTCCTCTCCTTCCCCCCCACATCATGTGGATCCCGGACACTGCGGTATACCCGGCAATGAATGGGCCGATGCCGCTGCCAAGTCTGCTACCTCCCAACCAGACCCTCCCAGACCTACCGACTACCAGTCCGCCAAGGCTGCCGTCCAACACCTCATCCCGGACCCACCACCCGTAAACTGCTTATCGGCTGAAGTCGACTACTCTGACTACAATTGGATGACTGACAGCAACGCGACGACCAACCGGCGGGACGCAGTGCTACTGAGCCGGCTCCGGTCTGGACACTGACCTCGTCTTCAATCAACTCAGAGTCAACCAATCAGCCGACCCCACCCGCCCCACCTGCGGAGAGGAGCCTCAAACGGTGTCCCACTGGCTACAGCGGTGCCCGGTCTTATCTCCCTCCCCCAACAAATTTTCGGTGAAGTGACTCCGCCGCTCAAGGCACTTGTCTCGCTCGCAGCAGCGGGGGTGATATCGCTCGCCATGAAGTCCCTTTAAGGATACTCTGGGCGCTATGTCTCTACAACAACAACAACAAACATTACGGTGTAAGCCGGGGCACCGTCCCCAGTAAATATTACTCCCCTCTCTCTGAACAGATGATCGTTAACAAGAAGCCTCTCTCGGAGAATGTTGATGGACCTTAATCGTAAACCAGCCGCTGTAACCATCCACAAGAAACCAACCCTCACACAATCATAGTCCGACCACCATAGTTTGTCGTGGCTTGCTGGCGCTCCAGAGGACATTTTAGTACTGGATGCCGCCACATCCATGACGACCAATATCTGGTAACTCTGAAAACCTGGATCCATCGTTAAAATTTTTAATGTTCCAGAGATCAGGAGGGGGATGAGGAATCTGTGCTACCCACTGCAGCGAACGGGCGAGTGACATCTCGTGTGCAGGGAGGAATGGTTTACGTCCGTCGGCTCTTCTGTTACATCTGTTGCTGTGGAGATAACATCTGAAGTTTCTTGTGGAGCCTGAAAATGTTCTGCCACATTTGCAGCCAATTGTCGTAGAGTTTCGTTTCCATACTGTTATTTGTAGCAGAGATTTCTCTTCTCTTGAATTGGTCAGTCCCCCTGCTAACATTCAACAACACAAGAATGTCCTGTGCTGTAGAGGTTTGCTTCTGACTTGTGCCATTGTCCTGCTCCTGAACCGTCTGTTGTCTAAGAGTTCCCCTTGGGGATGTGGCTGTCTGTCCTCTCAACTTGTCCTGATGTGTGGATGAAATGGCTCTTTTCAGCCTTGTCAAGTGCCTGTATATCTAGCATCTCCTTTAGAATGTTTGACATATAATACAATATACTTTATATATGTGCTAGATGATTATTTTTAGTGCCATTTGACAAAAGTCCAATCAAACATTCGATAAATACGGATCAGGAGATGTAAGTTTGCTCCACACTGTTGGTGCTTTGTTCGTTGTGTGTGATGTCTGTGTTTCTCTGCTACTTAGTTTATAGACTTGTGTCTGTTTCCTTCAGACTGTGAGGAGAATTGGTTTGGCCCCAAGTGTGACAAGCAATGTCACTGTACTGGTAGCTGTGACAGAGCTCTAGGTCACTGTACCGGGGGATGTGAGAGCGGATGGATTGGAGATTCATGCCAACATAGAAATTATGGTTTGTACAAATTATGTTTACTCTCTTATCCACAAAATCCACCAAAGGAATGTGAGATAATAGGTGAAACATGCTGAATAACAGTAGCAATATATTTAGAAGATCTTTGCAGTTAAAAACAAAAATGCAGAAAAAGCAAATCTCTTATTTTTATACCAAATTTTCTCTATCAGTAAATATTTCTTGTAGACCAACTGTAGGAACTTATTTCAATTTTTGATTTCTAGAGGCCAACTTGTAGATGTCAGAGTCCCTCGGTCTTCTGTGAGATAGAAGACTGATAGCTCAATAATGCTGGTGTAATCACTGTAATTCAAGATGAGCTCAAAAATTTATTCTGTTATCTACTAGATTGGACATTTCTCTCAACCTTGTTGGTAGATCTTCATAATTAGAGAATCTTCTTTTCTAGTGGCTTTCCCATGCAGTCCAAAGAAGGGCTGTTTTTGGAGTGGATTGATGTTAATTTTCCATAGATGTATGTATTTTTTGCTATAGTACAAGAGACTGGTCTTGAATCTACCACCTGCTGGTTGTGGAGTCTTTATTGATGTACTTTCCAAACCAACTACTGAGCTACCTGACCGCTGAGTTTCTGCTGTATGTTCATTAATTGAATACACTGCTATTATACAGTAAAATTCATACGATGCCTTTGCTATCTAATATTGTAATCAATGCATTCACCTAGTCAAACTAAAGTAAGGAACAATTTTAACAATACATGGAAGAACCAAAATAGCAATTAAAAGTACTGGAGTAATACCTGGGATTACACCTGACTTCTTTAGTGTGGTTGTCTGGTTTTGCAGCTGTAACTTCTTTGGCTGTTCCAGGTGTCTGTTCTCCTTTTGTTATTGAAAAAACAATACATGAAACTGAATCCATTCAGTTGAAGTAAACTTAAAATTTTAATGTTTTGGGTGTTTTTCATAACCATGAAATATGTGGTGGACTTCATTTTCTTGAAACTGTTTTTTATGTGAGGATGGAGATGAGGTGGTCTGACTGTGCAGTGATAGCTGCTAAATTGTCTTTACTTTAGTCAGAAGTCCAAACTGTGGCTGTAATTACAGTTGTCCACGTAAAGTGAAATTAGTTCCCATGTTAGGAGCAAAGTCGCTTTGTTCTTGGCTTTTAACATAAAATTAGAAATATTAAATTATTTAGCCCCTGATAAAAGTTAAAACAATGATAGCTTGATTTACATTTGGGTAAGTCTCCTTAGTTTTGAATAATAATAATTAGCAAAATGTTTTATAATGTTTAATCTTCTGGGAGTTCAATGTAAAATATATGCAAATGTGAATCTACATCTGTTCAAACTAGATTAAAAAATATTCAATTGCTTCTCTGCTTGAAATTTGAATAACTTCAGAGGCAGGTAAATCTTAAAGCTGAGTTAGTTTTATAGTTTTATTTTTTATTTCTTTTTGTCACCTTCTCTTGTTTTATTGTTCTTTCTTATTCTTATTTAGTTCAGACTGAGATCCAAACATTCAAACCAAACGATGTTTGGACAGTTAAAAATCTCTCATTATCAGTCTTTTTAACATCAGTCACATGTCTGAAAATTGTACTTCTGGGGAACAGAAAACCTGAGGTAATCAACTGCATTCTCGAAGAAACAGAGCCGACAGAATGGAGATTTCAGAGTCCAAATGTCATTAAAAAACAAGTCCTCATTCAAGTTAACATACAAGATGTTCAGATGGTTTGTGGTTTGCACAAGTAGAAACTATAAATGCCTTGTTTACAGCCCGTTCGAATATATATGGTGGAAGGGCAGTGTTCGTCCCCTATTTCCTTTCCTCTGATCAATCATTGATGGTCTGATGTACAAAGATACTGATGGGAGACGATGCTGTTCGCTGTTTTATCAGCTGTTACCTGTTTGTGGTCAGACATAAGAACTAGAATAAATAGAAGACATGAAACTTTGTTGTTGGGAAATCATTCAGCACTGATGATGTTCCTGATCTGGATAGATTCAGAGGTTAACTGATTGCTGGTTTTGTTGTCATAGCACTGATCAGGGTAACTTCAGATTTTGTTTCTCATTAATATTCAAAACTGTTCCATGGAGTTTTCTCCCCTTCGACTGTTGAAACGCCCTTTGGAGATATATATTATTTTAAACTCGTAGAATATCAACATAAACTTGTATCAGAAGTAATAGCAAGGATAAAGTTCCTTTCTGTGGAGTTGTTTACATAAATAAAGTTCAGTAAAGTTATGACATACAGAAAATGAAATTTGTTATTTAAAAAAAATTTCATTTCATTTCTATTAATTTCCTTATTTTTGAGACAGAAAACGTAGCCGTGAATAAATCAGCCTGGCAGACTTCTGATTATGTTAATGATCTGCTGTTTAAAAATGTCCGTAATACAAGTTATCCTGCCCAGCTGGCAGTGGATGGTGATCCAGATGGATATTTTAACCACCTCTCATGTGCTCACACAGCAGCTGGGGATTCTAATCCAGAGTGGACTGTGGATCTGGGTTGTTGCTTCACAATCTCCTGGATACGGATATATAACAGACTGTCACGTGAGTCTTCTCATTCAACCTTTACCTGAAATATTTAACACCACACCTGTTTTTACTCCCAGGTGGCTCAGTCAGTCAGCTTGTCTCGTTGTCATGGAAACAAATTTACGTTTTTAAGATTCGGTGAAAGTCTAGCTGCATATGCACGCTACCAGCAGCTGCAAGTTCAGTTCCATCAACTTTTCCCGCAGCCGTGAAGTTTGAAAATTTACTTTCTTCAGTTTCTGATGATAAACTTTACCTGATGTGGCCCCTTCAGTCAGTAGAATAATTAATTTTTAACCCCAAATATAATTACATTTTGAATAAGTCACCTTTTTATTATCATAATATTTGATAAATAGTTTGGACCAGAATAACCATATTTTTTCTTCACCATTATTATTATTATTATTATCATTATTATGTATTAATATTATTATTATTATTATTATTATTATTATTATTATATTATTATTATTATTATTATTATTATTATTATTAACATAACCTCTGCACACCAACTAATTCCAGAGAGAGAAACAAAGATGAAGAACTGACCCCTCTGAGGTTGTTTTCCCTCATTTATTATGTTTATTTGTGATGATTTTCAGATCTTCGATATCGATTGACGGGGTTTAAAGTCTACGTAAGTAACAGCAGCAGCAGTTCAGGAGAACTTTGTTTTGAAGACACATGGAGAAATAAGGGTGGACAGGTGATCATAGACATCCACTGTGAGCCATCCATCAGGGGTCAATACGTCAAAATAAAGAAGACAACAGAGTTTTTGACTCTGTGTGAAGTTGAAATTATGCGTGAGTAAATATGTTAGACTTTGGTGAGGAATTATTTCAATCTGCCCTATTTTTCTGTGTGGATCATTAAAACCAAGTTACCTCCCCTTAATTTCTGATGTTTAGAAATAACAGGGTCCCTTTTTATAATCTGTTATTTCCTCTACCTTTATTATTGTGCATGTTTTTGTAGGTCTCCTTATATATTTGTCTACATTGTTGCTGTTATCATAAGATACGGCACTGAAAGGTGGAGAGAGACATAATACATGTCCCCTCCATCAACCAAATAAGTGGAGGGGACATGTACTTGTTCTCCCTTAATTTTACCCTGCTCTAATGTTGATCTGTAATTTCTGAGAGTAAGTTGACGATCTGTCAGGTCGAGCTGTTCAGTAGGTAGGAGGTATATTAGGGAAAGGATGAATGTCACACCTGATATTTCAATGTCAGATGTGTCCACCAAATTTACACACAAATATTTTCTAAATAAAGCAGCGAATAAAAGGGGAGATAATCAATTACATTACCTGTCACTTCATAGACATTACAAAAGAATTAAATATCCAAGGACGAGTGGTTCAGAATCTCTTCCTTACCTTTGAGACAGTCAGCTCTGGTATCAGTGCAGTGTTTTCTCAGCTTTAATGTGGAAGATCACTAGTTTTAGTAAAATTAAAGCTGTAAACGACATAAAATATGCAGGCCATTGTTGTTGATGAGACTTTTTTTGTTTTACTGTTACCTGCATAAAGTTTAAGAAATATTTCTCAGTGGACATCATGAAGTATTTATCTCAGTAAGTAATTGTTTAATCTACGGCAGGTGATAAGGTAAAAGCTCCCTCAGGTTTAGAATTGTTATTTGATGTAATAAAATGTAAAATGTTTACCTCAAGTCTCCATTGTCATCTGTGTTAAGTCCAGACCCAGACAGATGCAGGGAACACAATGGAATGGTGAACCTCAACCTGATACCGGTTCATCAAGTGAAGTTTCTGAGTGATTAAGTAATTTTAAACTATTAGAAACTGTTTAACTTATCTGTTGTTTAGTAGAACAATTTATTGATGAACAATCAGTGCAGCAGACTTTAAATACACAGGGTGTCATCAGTGGTAAATAGACACCTCAGCATCTACGTCTACTAGTAGACAAACCAATTTGTTTCTGTTTTCTTACAAATTCTTTACACAGATCAATACTCACCTGTAGAGTAGGGGGACTGAATTGTGTTGAGGTATCTCTCTCTGTGTGATAACATCTATAAATGGATATTAAGACCACATCTACATAGAAATATGTGAGAAATATACATTTTTCCTCATTAAGCAAGAATTGTGAATAGGCTGACAATGAACCTTCAGCAAACTTGTTTTGTCTTTAAGTGGCCCACAAGAACTAGCACAGATAATATGGATCCCTGTACTGTTGTTAGGAGATTTTACTTAATATTTTATTTTTAACTGGTCTCCAGCTGTACCCCTTCTTTTATTAGAAAATAGTCTGAGAATTTAAATCCTGTATGTTTGTTTTTTGTGTTTCTAGAAATACATGTTAGAAATAATTGCATTTCACATGACTCCTCCTCTAGTCAATAAATACATATTTAGGTAGCATCTACTGAAATTCATTCAAAATAATGAGATTGTGTATATCAACCATAGTGAAAGTAATCTCTCATGAGTTATGGCGTGTTAGAACTATCAGAGACCCACCTCTCCTTGCCTGGTTTGTTTTATGTCCACCAGCACAGACTTAACCATATTAACTTCCTGATCAGAATAACTGCCATCCATCTGTGCTGATGATGATGATGATCTCTCTCAACTTACACTTTGTTCTGTTTTTCTTGTTACAGAATGTAAACGAGGATGGAGGGGTGATTACTGCCAAGAGAATAAGCAAATATTTACGATTTATGATCTTTAGTTACCATTATATTTATCACTGTTTGTTGGAACTCAAATAAAATGAAAAGTTAAAGATTCTTGGGGAACAACTGGGAGATATGTGCAGCGCTTTGTTTAAAAGCTACGTATTTACAATTTTCTTTCCTTTATGTTGTTACTTCCAGAATGTTCCAAGGGAAAATATGGAGCAGGTTGTTTAAAAAACTGTAGTGATAACTGTCAAGAAAATGTCTGTGATCATATCAGTGGCACCTGTGGAAACGGGTGTAAACCTGGATACAAAGGTGACAAATGCATTAAAAGTGAGTCATACTGTTATAAATTAAACTGACTGACATCTT
The DNA here is from genome assembly GCA_018389105.1 of Nautilus pompilius. Lineage (NCBI taxonomy): Eukaryota > Metazoa > Mollusca > Cephalopoda > Nautilida > Nautilidae > Nautilus > Nautilus pompilius. Next base: position 839,476 of record JACATO010000118.1, read on the forward strand.
CATGTTGTCTTTTGAATAAAATTCAGTCTTGCAGAAACTGTTTCATGTAGTAAGTGGACATAGAACAAAGATGTTAGTGTCTGTATCGCATATGGCTCAGGTGGTATCCTGTTTGTACAAATGTTTTAGTTATCAGTAGGTGGAGGCTGTAAACCAGGATATCATAGGATATCAGTCTGATCAATGTAACAATGATAGTTTTGTCAAAAATTTCAGCTCTTGGAGTTTTGATGCCTAACGGTGAATTCTTCTCTTTTACTTAATTTGTTAGAATTCTCTGTAGTAGTAAAGATACAGAGAGAGCCATATTGAAATATTCCAGGAGGGGCTGCATGACTGTTGTCATCAACAAGATTCTTTGATCACAAATCAGCTAAAGAGATAAAAGACTACCTGTCTACTAAGGAAACTCTTGTGCCTGTATTGATCATTAACCAGATCAATGGGGTTTATATCAGAAACATTAAACTGGGATGACATTAGGCAAATTTTCACTTTTAAATCCCAATTTTCTGTATTATTTAGCTAAGACAAAAGTAGTAAACAGAAATAAAATAAACTTGTGGATATTTTAAGAAATTCATTTTTTAAAAAGGATTTTTAGCTCATATTGGAGATTTTCCTTGTTGTTATAACAGAATGTGAGAAGGGAAAATTTGGACCCGGCTGTGGCTACAGCTGTAATACAAACTGCAAAAGTGGAGAATGTGATCATGTGACTGGTCAGTGTGCAGGTGGATGTAAAGCAGGATATCAAGCTGATCACTGTAACATAAGTAAGCATATATTTGTCATTCTATGTGGTTTTTTTCAGTGCACTGGGGTGTCTAGGTTATTTAGTGTAGTTGAGACTGAGCACCATCAGTGGTAGAATAATGGGCTCAGGTAAACAGGGTGGATCTGTAAATATAATTTCTATCACATACCTTAACATCCACACCTGTCAGTTTCCAGTAGTTGTTGAAATGTACCAACATCAACAAGGTAAACAACCTCGCCACATTTTCCTGCCAGGAAGTGTTGCCATTTTTTTTACTATAATGGCCTACACTTCCATCTTTGCCAGGGAAATACCTGCAGTCTTCATCTTCAGATGGGAGAAGACCAGATTACTGCCCAGAGGAAACCTTCATGACCAGCTGGGGAAAATGAGCAAGAAGAAACCAAGCCACTGATACAGGAAAAGAACTCGAATCCCTTCACCTTAACAGATCAGCAGACTAACCATTGGACTACCCCACCACACATTTCAAAGAATGAAGGAAAGAGAATCTGACACATGTTCAACGAGTTTTGAAGATATCATTGGTTATGCAGAGAGTGCCACATGCAAAGTTTTGTTGTGTTCTTTTAGTTTTACCATGTAACATTACCATCATCAGCAACATTGTCTGTGAAATCATTACCTAAAAACAAAGTAATTGCATCATTGATTGTAGAAATGCGAGTGTTGCAGTTCAGTCTATCATCATCATCTTCATCAGAAAGATTGGGTCAGGAAACGTAAGGTGTAGGAGGCCAGAATTGTTGCACACATTTGTATTATTCTCAGACAAATCACATTTCAATTTATCATATGATGATGGCAGGACTCTGGTTTACTGCCATCCACACTTTGCATATTGTTGCATCCATCAGCATGATAGATTTAGTGGTGTAGTGACATTATCTAATCAGCTGCAGTGTACACCAACTACTCAATTAGCTTCTGGTTCTGAATGTCTAGCAGCAAACAACCACTATTTGAACTTCTCTCTTTCTTGTTCAATGCCACGAATGCTGTTTTAGATTTCAGAAAGACAGAGGTTCTTCATGGGAACAGGGAAACATCACCAATGTAACATACATCACATCAATACGACAAGAGTGGATCATCTTTGCAACCAGAATACAATGCTTGAAGCACAGATGTCAAATGATGAAAATTTGTCTGAGATGTTCAAACTAAAATTTCCACATGTAACTGATCTTTTTTTATATCATAGCCAATATAACATAGGAAGTGCACCTTTTAAAAAAGAAGAAGAAACAGATAGATGAACAGGTACAATATCAACAGCTTCATTACCAGAATAAACAGTTGATTCCCCATCCATACAGAGAATGATGGATCATTACATAAAACACTTAGATTCACTTTGCATGATTTCTTTTGGCATCATCTTTACTAAATCGTGGCTTAAAGGAAAACGTTAACAAAACATCACAACTTCATCAACAAATGTACGCAGAATTTAATTTAAGCTGCTATATTATTGCTTTTATGTCATAGATGATGGCGTCTTGTGTTAAATATTCAAGCTCCATTTATGAATATTTCACACTTGCTTCACTAGCTACTGCATTTTATGAAGTATAAAAATTAGTAAATAGGTGAGCAGGTGCAATTCAAACAGCCTCATCACCAGAAAAGACAACTGACCATCCCCAAATACAGAATATAATGGAACATTACATAAAACACTTTGATCGATTCACTTTACACAATCTTTCAAATCATCATCTTTCCTAAATCAAGACATTTCTAAAAAATTCACAATACATCTGACAACTTCAACTGTCAGGTTCCCATCATGGAAATCATCATTAAGCTTTCGATGCAGCTGCCATTTAACCTTTTACAAAGAAACAGTGTTACATGATGACTTACAACAATTGCTAATTCCCTGTTATCCTTTAGTTACACTGATGACTGAATAAAGCTTGATCCATAAAGGTGTCCATTCAAGTTTTTTCATGGTGATGGATTTCTATTGGAGTGTTGTCTGTGAAGCTGTTTGCCATGAAGCTTGAGGGATCTTTGAGAGTATTTGTTTTGTCTCTTTCTATATTCAAAAGTTTTGGGAACTGGAGTCCATACAATTTTTCTGTCTGTCAAAAGAACTAATTAATGTTGTTTACCTTACATTCTACAGCCTGTTCATCTGGATATTATGGACCAGACTGTAAATATAAATGTTCCATGGACTGTCAGACTAACAAATGTAATCACATCAATGGCCATTGTACTGAAGGATGTAAACCTGGATTTGTTCGTGACAAATGTGATAAATGTAGGTATTTAGATTTTTTATAATGTTTAAAATGTAAAATAATTAAATGCTAAATATTTATTGTTGTTTTCCTTTGCTCTTATAATGTTTATAAAGTAAATTTTAAAATTGGATTACATTGAAAGAGAGGTAAAATTATTGATAACAAGCATTTAAATTGTAAGAAATAATAATGATGTAGAGTGTAGAACCATTCTTGATCAGAAGATTTTTGAGTATTTGTCATCAACTGTTTACAGCTTGTTCACCTGGGAGCTATGGAGCCAATTGTACAAGCAGGTGTGAGAATTGTAAAAATGGCAGCTGTAATCACATCAGTGGGGACTGTAGAGATGGATGTATACCTGGATTTGTTGGTGACAAATGTGATCATTGTAGGTATTTAGATTTTATTAAATGTTTAAAATGTAAAATAATTAAATGGTAAATATTTATTGTTGTTTTCTTTGCTCTTATAATGTTTATAAAGTAAAATTTAAAATTGGATTACATTGAAAGAGAGGTAAAATTATTGATATCAAGCATTTAAATTGTAAGAAATAATAATGATGTAGAGTGTAGAACCGTTCTTGATCAGAAGATTTTTGAGTATTTGTCATCAACTGTTTACAGCTTGTTCACCTGGGAGCTATGGAGCCAGTTGTACAAGCAGGTGTGCGAATTGTAAAAATGGCAGCTGTAATCACATCAGTGGCCATTGTACTGAAGGATGTACACCTGGATTTGTTGGTGACAATTGTAATAAAAGTAGGTATTTATTATTTTTTTATTGGTGTTTATTATAGAAAGATTGGAGAAAAAATTCATTTTCTTTCTGTAAAATATAAATACATAAGGATTTAAACCATCAGTTTGATAAGCTGACGATGCAAATAGCCTTGTGGCTATTATTACATGCTGCCTACATGGGTCATTTGGAGAAGAATTTTTCAACAGCTGCAGCATCAGCTATCGAACCAACAGGTGTTGTGACCACCTCAGTGGAAGCATTAATGGGAGATGTAAATTCAGTTTTGCTGACTAAAAGTGTATAACAACTATATATCTTATCTTTTTACTCAGTAACAATGCAAAATTTAACTCCTCTATTGTTAGTGTGTTGTTGTTTAACAACTGTAGAAAATTACCATGTATGTACAGCATCATTTTTTATGCTCACTACATTATGCACTCACAGCTAAACTGGAGACCAGAGAATTACTTTTCAACGTAGATCACTTACCATTGAACGCCATCAGTTTAGAATAAATGTACTACAATAATGATTTTACATGGATTTCCATTATAATTATGGTCATTGACACCTGCTTACATCCAATACATAAATAAAGGATTAAACATTAACAAAGTGAAATAAATACCAAAAAACATAGTGTAGTAGCAAATAGATATATATTACATTGCTGTCCCAGGAGAAATTATTTATGTTTATTGTCTGCTCTACTTATCCTTTGGTTTTTCTGCTTCCATCCAAACCTCTTAGCCTGAAGGATATCAGGGCACGATTGCAATGTCTTTTCCTTACAAATGTAACAATGGGTGACCTGGCTCCCAGAGAGTTCAGCCAAAACGTGTGTCTTCACTGTTACAGCTTTATAACTTTTCTATTTATTGTCAATTAAATAAAGAATAGAACAACTAGAACCTTCTACATTCCAACAAATCTCTCAAAATTTGTTGACAAGTACAGGTAATTGCTGTGTTTCACTTACAAAGATTTTCTTGAATTTTTCTTTAAATTACTTGATATACTTTCAGGAGTTGGTTTAATGAATAACATTAAAGAAAATCATAAATTTAGTAAATTGTACATTGGTAAGTAATTATTAGAAAAGAGGATATAACTTCTTGAAATCATTTTTTAAAATTCTGTAATTATTTACTTTTCTCTTTAAACTGATCATGAATAGAATCTTTAAGAATAAAGTAAAAAAATACAGTTAATGGTTTCTCTCTCCTTTTGCATTTAGAATGTTCACGCGGATTCTATGGATCAGGCTGTAAGAATTCTTGCAACACTTGTGAGAATGAAAATTGTAACTTCATCAATGGCACCTGTATTGATGGATGCAAGTCTGGATTTCTTGATGATGACTGCAAACAGAGTAAATACTGTTTTCTTTAGGCTTCTCATTTACAGTTTGAAAAGTCTCTCCATCCTCTTCAGTAGTAAAATGTTACGTTAGATAAATTACAGCAAACTTTGCTTTGATGAGTGTAATTATATTAGGTCTGTTCTGACGCGCAAGCAAAGTATTTGTTGATAAAGAAACAAATTTTAGATCTTTTACGTCAAACCCAGAAACGACTCAGGCAGGGTCAGGAGAGTGACCCCCGATGGTAACTGACAATGGCCACTCATAAATTACTTACATGCATTTGGGGATTTCTTTATAGTAAAGGAGCCGCTCACTGTACATCATCCCCACATTTATGTAGTGAGCAGTGTAACCTGGTGTCAAGGAATAATATCTGAGGGGACCAGACCCATACTCTACAGGTGCCCTGAAAACCCTGTAGGACCTCTTCATTCTTAGATGTGAGAGGAAACTCATGTAGCCATGGAGGATTGGCAAACCATTACATTACCACAAGAATCAATCATGGGTTTCTTTACCAAATTGGTCCAGCAGACTAACCACTGCACTACCTCACCACTCCTGTCATGGAAGGTAGAGAAACTGTCATAATTTCAAAATGTTTTGAAGATATCCTCAGTTAAGCAGAGAGTACTGGATGCTCATTTTAGATATCTCCATTTTGTGTTACCATGCAGCATTATGGTTGTGAGATACATCATCTGTAAAATCATTACTTAAAAGAAACTCATTACATGAATGGATTTCCAAATCACCATCATCAGAAAGATAAGTTCAGGAAGCATAAGGTGTAGGAAGCCAGAATTGTTGCACAGATCCATTGAAAATTTTCAAGAATACGATTTTCTCAGATAATTCAAATTTTAATTAATCATTTGATGATAACAGGATTATTGTCCACTGGAATCCACATTAACAGTTTGTAGATTCTTGCATCCATCAGTGCATTGGATTTGGTGGTGTAGCAGGATAATGTTACGAGCTGCTTTGAAAATCAGTTATCTCAGTCAGCTTGTGGTTATGAAGATTGATTGTCTAGCAGTATGTAAGATGCTATTTTCAGCTTGGCCTGCTACACTGATGAGGACTGCACCTAATATTTCGATGAGGCAATGACCCTTTATACACATTTATGCAGGCACAAGCTTTCGTAAAGCAGAGCAGACCACTATTTCTGATTGACCATATTTTATGGCATCTTTGCCAGTGCAACATCATAGGGCATCACTTCAACAAGACTGGAACTTCTCTCCAGCCAGGATACTTTGCCACAAGAGAATAATGTTCACTGATGACATACAACAATTGCTAATTTACTGTATTCTTTTAGTTACCTTGACATGTGAACAAAGCTCAATCATAAAGTTGTGTATCTTAGATTCTATGATTGCTGTGGATTTCTATTAGAGTGTTGTTTGTACAGCTACTTGCCCTGAAGTTAGTAGATAATTTTTTAGACTATTTACCTGGTCTCTGTTTATAATCATCGGCTTCTGGCAGGATAAAGGACCACAAGATCATAATAAATTTTTTTTTACCATGATAAAGAAACTAAAGAGTCGTGTTTTCTTTGCATGCACAGACTGTTCATCAGGATATTATGGACAGCACTGTAAATGTAAATGCCCTGTGGACTGTAAGACTAACAAATGTAATTATGTCAGTGGCAACTGCAATATGGGATGTAGGCCTGGATTTGTTGGTGACAAATGTGATTCAGATAGATATTTAGATGTTTTTAAAAATTTTAATTTATAATTTTTGAATAGTAAATGCTTATTCTCATTATGGTTTTCATGCACTAATGGTTTTTAATATAAGTTTTAAAATGTCTTTTTATGCATTAAAAGGTAGGTAGAATTTGTTTAGAACAAGCATTGAAGTTGTAAGAAATAACAATGATGTATAGTTTAGAAGCTACTCCGATACCAATACTTATGAACATCATTGATCATCTGTTTACAGCTTGTACACCTGGAAGCTATGGAGCAGATTGTACAAAAAGGTGTGAATTATGAAAACAAAAGATGTGATCACATCAATGGCAACTCTATTAAGGGATTTATGCCTGTGTTGATTGGTGATTCACTTAATTATCTAGATTTTTTGCATAATAATAGAAAATAAACAAATAACTTCAACTAATCTTTTATTCCATTCCAAAATACTGGTACTTTGTTAGATGAGGCTCCTTTTCAGCCAGAACCATATTTAATTTATATGGTAGTCCTGTAACAAGTTTGAGGAAGTTTACAGATTCTTAATCTCTCTTTCTCTGTGATTAGAGACAGTAATCTTCTTTCAGTAACAATATCGATATGCCAAAGTTTGTACCATGTTATTTAGTTTGTTATGATTTTTATACATTTTCAGTATTCATGCCTCAAAATTGTCTTTTAATTATGAATTTTTGGTGATGAAGAGTTGTAGACAACATGATAAATTGGAATTTTATGTAGAATACAAAACATGCAGAGAGTACTTATTACTGCAAGATGTTTCAGGGCCTTTAGTGAAAAACAAGTGGAGGAAAAGAAAATATATTTTCAGATACAGCAAATGAGAGAAGTGATTAACATCCATATAAGGAAAGTTTGTTGTGTTTCAATTTGTTTCACCTCATAGAATTATTGTAATATTTCAATTAGAATAAAAGATTTATTGTATTTTTTATAGGATGTCCTGAAAATTGGGTTGGAACTAACTGCAATAAGTTCTGCAGGTGCAGAAACGGTGAAAGTGAAATCTGTAATAAAGAGAACGGACACTGTCCATCTGGTTGTGCCACTGGCTGGACAGGAAGTGACTGTCAGCAATCTAGGAGTAAGTCAGTTTCTACATTGGTCAGTAGTCAGAGAGACGTTTCACAGCTTAAAGTCTTCATTCTATTCAGATGATGTACCATTGATGAGCACACAATGTGGGGTGTTGACATCAGGTTACTATAGAGATACTTTTTAACTAAACAAAAATAGCAGTTTTTTTTTTATAATTAAAAATAAATAAAAATGAATGATATTTATTATTTTATTTATTTGTGTTTTTTGTATTTGTAGATGAGATAAATGGCCAACATTTGGACTGACCTTGGCCTTTGTCACAGCCATGCTAATAATTGTTGCTGCCATAATAATAGGAAGGTTGGTACAACTAGTAATAATCTCTTTGTGAACAGGAAATACTAGGTAACTGCAAACTAGTGTTAACAATAAAATAAAGAAACGACTAATAGAAAATGGATTGTTTGAAACAACAACCATACTGTACCCAATACATCGCATTGTGTTTATTGACCAAAGCCACACCGACAAAAAATTATGTCTAATGATGACGACCAGAGGCCATCTTTACATGACACTAACAAGTGACTAACTGTGGCTGTAAATGTCGTGTAAATACAATGTGAAGGTGGTCTCTGACATCTTTCTTTTAATCATCTACAGGGCCCATCAAGGAAAATAGTGGGGCCCAGGGGGCAAACAGATATTTTGGCCCCCGATGTGCACTGTAATATTTTTTTAAATAAAACTATGGATAAATCATGTTAATTTCATATTTAAAATTTATAAAAAATCTAACTTACAATATTATTTTCTTTTAAATTATTGATTGATTAAAACAAGATTAAAACAATAAAAATTACCGTTATTTGATAAATTAAAAAAATAATATGAATATTATTCGGGCCCCTCCCAATCATGGGTCCTGGGCAAGTGCCCTGTTTGCCATATGGTTGAAGCGGGCCTGATCATCTACAGACGAGGCTTTGTTCTGCGTTGCTCTTCCATTTGTTAGAAACAGGATGAAAATATTATACAACAGTTAAAATAAAACCAGAACAGTTACAATAACATTACTGTTTTTTAACTGCTATTATAAAACATCTGGAACAACAACATATGGCATTCCGGACATCTGTTCTGTTCTCTGACTTGCCCGAGTTTTGTCAATTCATGTCAAATGGAGGCAAAAAAAGGCCAGTCAGGTATTTCAGGAGACCTGCTGGCAGGCAACAATTCACACCCTAGTTGTAGTGAGTGATGGTGTAGGCAGGGATTCATCAAGGGAATTCTGTTGCAGTTCAAGACATATTTGCTTCAGGAATATTGTGCCACTTGTCACACCTTCGAGACAAAAGGAGCGGCGACTTTTCTCAGGGCACCTTTTGTGTTTGTTTTATTAATCACTATATCAATTTTTTTATTTTTAGAGGAATCTTGACTGGGTGGAAAATCTTCAAATCTCACGAGCCCAAAGGAGAGGAAAACTGTAAGTTGAATGAATTATTTATGCAGGTGATAAAACTAAAGACTCATTGCAAAGAAAGAAATTCATTTCATTTCCATTTTTCTAAAAAGATCAGAACTGACCTCAAAAACAGACTGTGATTTCTAGACAGTTCAATGATTTATTCTGTCCTACAGGATACAAACAACAACAATAGGTAGATAAGCTTGGCTTCCTTATACCAAATAATTGTGCACCTGTAATTAAGGTGATAGAAAATAATACAATATTTTATCAATTAAAGTTTCAAAAATGTATCAAAACTGTTCAGCAGATGTTAAGGATTTTTGCAGGTTGCCATAAAAACAAATCAGCCTGGAATTAAAATCAAACACATTTACCAAATCAGTATCGACAGTACAGTTTGTTTGTTTATCAGTAAAGCAGCTTTATAATTATGTAAAGTATTTACACTTTAATTTCTTTCAGTGAATGAAGTACACGAATATGAACATCCAGTTATTTTGGAAACTGTTGTGGATGATAGTTGTGATGGAAGTCAGTACGTGTCTGTACCTTGAGATCAGTTTCACTCGTTAAGGCTGAACATTTCACCAAAATGGGGAGACTGACTACCGCTGGTTGTTACACAGGTGAGTGGTTACAGCACCAGTAATTCCTAATTATGTGTATAGATGAGCTATAATTGATTAAGGCAAACATGTAGCATCGATTATAGGTCATCTACATGTTTAATTATGAAGTAATGGTGCTGTAACGACTTGTCCATATAACAACAAGCCACTGGTTCTTCTATATATGTTTGCTTGATATTTTATTGCACATATTTCTGGTTCAGAACCAAAAACTTCATTATGTCTGTTGCTTCATTTCTAAAAGTTCATTTCTTGCTAATTTAGCCTGATGGGTTTTGCCATCAAAGATGGCAACCTAATACAGTTATGAGATGTATTCTGACCTGAGGTTATTGTTTTTTGTTTGTTTTGCTTAATTTGAGTAACTTTGCATGCACCTTATATTTTTAAAAAATTTATCAAATCTAGTGTTTGCTTGAATATTCTGATGATGTATCATCAGCCAGACTCTGCAGCTCTTGTTGTTTACAGATGCAAAATTAACTAAATGAGAAAAACTTGTTATATAATAAGCAATTTTCATCAAAATCTTCTAACCTTATCCAATTATTTTTATTATGCACTGGGAGATTGAAAAATCCCATGTTTCGTTTATCTCAGAATGAAAATATCTGCAAATAAAATTAACATTTTTTAAACGATTTGCTGTAAAGTTGTCTTCTTTAATATCTATTTGACTTTCTAAACTTGAAATTTATAGGTTAACAAGGGAGGTAATAATAACTTTCAAAATATTTAAAAATGTTTATATCGTTACATTTGTCAGGTTGTTAGTAACTTTTTGTTTTGAAGTGTAAATAGTCAATATGAAAAACAACTTGTCCACAATAGTATACTTTGGGTATTTTTCTAATACAATGACAGTTTATAGTTAACTCTACCTACACACATTCAACTATTCTTATTTCTTTCTTGAGTGTGTACAGCTGACAGTCAGATTGCCCGTCTGCCTACAGTTCTCCTCTTGTTATCACAGAGTTATAGACCCATTAGGGTTGATTGCTTTATTCTGATTCAAGACTTGATGGGGATGTGACATAAAAAAGCTGAATTACTGATACCATTAGAGCAGCAGCTAAATAATGAGATGTTTTAATTGGTTTTCTTTTTACTTTCTTCTACTTTAATAAATGAAGATGAACTGAAAGGTCACCAGAAACGTGCTTCATCCCTCTACTAACTGAAATCCCTCCGTTTACTAACTCGACGTTTAAAGAAAAATTCGACATTTATACAAATGAAGCAGCTAAGAAAATCTGTGAGTTACCCGGATTTAGGCCGCTCATTTTGAAAAAGTCATATCCTTTTGTTATTTAACACTTTTACTGCAGGGGTTTCTTCTGTATCAAAGATTTGTATAATTCTGCGTATTATCATAATTTTGAATTCATGATTATTACGACCATCACCTTATATTAAGGAGCAGTAATCTTACACGCTGGCCAGATACCCTAAAGCGCATGGCTATCCTTTTTACTTTGTCAGTCGCTAGGTGGTGGGTCTGTAGTTATAAAGTGAAACCAAGTGAAATTTACAGGGTTATACAAGATGAATTCCCCTCAATATATTAATTATTAGGAATGATTCCTGTAGGAAGAGCTGTGAATGGTGTTACAAATAAAATAACAATCAGTGCCACCAATTTAGTAGTTTATTTCCAGAACAGGGGTCAGCTATTTATGCAATAGCAACTGGAAATTAGGAAAGGGTGACAGCTGGTGCTACATCTCCCCTTTCATGTATAACGGTTCTTTACTGGACTGTGAGATGTTTATTCCCCAAATGTTATAGGTCTAGTTTTTGTGTGGGTTTCACTGTTCAACAGATCCATTTACTTGACTGGGGGCTGTTGGCTGGCTCTCTGCTGTTTGCCAGTGTTCATCTGTTTCTTGTGATTGACATTCGCAGGTCAGTCCTGATGGATATGACCTATGACTGGTGGATGGGTTGGTAACCTGACCAAACCACCTGGGCAGTTTAGGCTTTTAAATCATACAGAATCACCTTTTCTTCAGGGGTAGTGAGGCAGAACTGTTCAGTGATGTTTGTTGTGTTGTCACGCCACAGGTGGTCTCTTCCTTTGGCTGAGACAACACTGACAGCTTTGGTGAAATGCAGTGGTAGATTGGTGGAGTTGTTCTCAACAGCTACCTAGGGGACAGTCTATTGTGCCGACTTAGAACAAAGGGGTAACTGTCTGTATCACCTGTAACTGTACATTGAGAGAGACTCAGGTTGGTATCTACAGTTTGTACCAACCTTTTAGCCATCAGAGCCTTTTATCACAGCAGAAGGTGGAGGAAGTTTGCTGGAATAATTTATATAATTTACCAGCTCATGTTGTTCTGTTTGCGTAGAAACCAAAGAAATTATAACTATTAATTTAGGGGAAATTTGTAATTTTAGACAGTGTTTTTGTTGTTAATGTAACAGAATGTGAAGAGGGGAAATTTGGATCTGGTTGTGTCTACAGCTGTGATCCAACCTGCAAAACTGTAAAATGTGATCATGTGACCGGCCACTGTACAGGTGGATGTAAAGTAGGATATCAAGCTGATCAGTGCAACATAAGCAAGCATATATTTGTCATTTTTGTGTTTTGACCAATTTACCTGATAATTTTAGGTAATTTACTGCAGTTAAGATTGAGCACCTGGTATCACCTGCTACTAACTTCCTCTTATTTTTAATATCAGAATTCTTGGCCCAGATAAACATGAATTATCTATCAGATGTCCACACCTGTCTGTTTCAAGTAGGTGTTTGGGTACACCAACAGCTACAAGGTAGACAACCTTGTGAGGGAGAGTGTAGTACTGTACTACAGTTGTCTGCTAGGAAGTTTAACTAATCTGTGCCATTTGGGGCCTACGCTTCCATCTTGGCAGGGAAATTTTTATGGTCTTCACCTTTAGATGTGAGACGACACTGGAGCAGTGCCCAGAGGAAACTAACATGGCCAGCTGGGAAAGATGAGTAAAGGGAGACCAAGCCAGGAGGGAGAGCCAAATCAAGCCATTGCCAGGACAAATGAAGCTGGACCCTTTGACTTTACCATTTCTGCAAAGTAGCTACTGGACAAAGCCACCACACATTTCAATGAGTGAAGAAAAAGAGAACCTGACACCAGTTCAGTCAGTTTTGAAGATATCAATGGTTAAGCAGAGTCCTCCGCATGTAGATTTTCATCATTTGTTCATTTTCTCTTACCATGCAGCATTAAGGTTGTCAGCTGCATCATCTGCAAATCATCACTTCGAGGAAAGTCGTTGTATGAATGATGGTAGAAATGTGAGTGTTGTAGTTCTACTATAAAAACACAGGCTGTATTACCAAATTAGAGGGTTTATTCAGACATAAATCGAAGCATAGAAGTAATAGCGACTGCCATGATGAATAATCATCAGATCGTGCGTGTCGCCTACAACAAACACACAAAAGCACAAATGTCGCTTACAACGTTACTACAAACTGACATTCACCCTTATCTTCAAAAATGAATAATCATTGAGTAGTAAAATTAAACTTAAAGATCTAAACGGTCTGGGGCGCGGCGAGTACGCCCAGATCTGCGAACTGTAGGTATACTTGACGAGCTATCCACATCTGGAGATTCTAAAGTTACTCTTTGTGGCTCAAGTACAGTCCTTTTAATAGATACAGAATCTATTTGGTCATTAGAAGGGACATTGGATGACAAAGAGTTTTCCAGAGTGGGCACGAAAGAAGGATGTCCAGAGTTGTCGGTAGGGACATTCTCAACAGGTGTAGGGACTGGTACACTACCAGCTGGGGCCAGGTGTTTGACCAGTACAGTTGTTTCACGAATGTCTGGATGATGTATGTGCGCATATTGAGGATTAGCATCTAACAGTTGAACCTCATCAACAAGTGGGTCAGTCTTATTGTATCGAACATGCCTCTTTAGCAATACAGGACCAGGGACGCATAACCATGATGGAATAGAAGCCGCAGTTGTGGATCGCCTGGAATAGGTAAACATACACTCATGAGGAGTGGTATTTGTGGCCGTGCAAAGCAAAGAGCGAATGGAGTGTAATAAATCAGGCAAAACCATTTCCCAATTTTTAACATTTAAGCCTCGAGATTGAAGACTCATTGAAATAGATTTAAAATAATGCCATTTATAGCGTTCGATTTGCCCATTTCCTTCAGGGTTATAAGCAGTTGTACGGCTACATGCAATACCTTTAGAAGTCAAAATTTCCTTAACTCTACTAAGAAATGGAGATCCAAAATCAGTGTGAACATAAGCTGGCATGCCAAAAAGTGTGAAAACAGTTGATGCAGATATGTCATGGCAAGGAACTGCAAAGGGAAAACGTGAATACTCATCTACTATGCAAAGTAAAAACCTGTTCTTACTATTGGTAGGAAGGGTACCTTTAAAATCTACATTTAATCGTTTGAAAGGTTGGGTAGCTTTAATGAGATGGTCCAGATCCAGCTTGTGAAACCTTGATTTACACTCTGCACAGATTTTACATACTCTTGTGACCCTTCTTACCTATTCCAAAGAATAAGGAAGATTCCAGGACCTAACAAAATGGTACATGCGTGTTACTCGGTGACATAATGACTCATGAATACTTGGCAAGTGACCTTCACTAGAAATAAGGGAAGCACAATATGACCTTGAAAGGACATCAGCTGAGACATTATCCTTGCCAGGACGATAAACAATGTCAAAGTCAAAACAAGGAAGTTCTGCCCTCCGGCGCATGATCTTATCGTTCTTAATCTTCTTTCTTCTGGTCTTGTCAAACATATAGCTCACAGAGCACTGATCAGTCTTCATGGTAAAGTGCCTTCCAGTTAAGTAATGCCGCCAATGTCGAATTGACTCTATGGTAGCTGGGCTTCCTTTTCAACAGCAGCATAGTGTCGTTCCGATCCATGGAGTGTACGAGAGAAGAATGCCACGCGACGTCCAGCTTGGTTTAACATAGCTGCTATGGCATTGTCTGATGCGTCTGTCTTGACCTCAAATGCTAAATCTTCATCAAAAGCCTGTACTACTGATTGTATAATATCATCCTGATTAGTGTAAATGCCCTTTGTGCTTCATCTGACATTGGAAAGGCTGTGGTAGTAATAAGCAGGTGGACTTTCTCTGAATAGTTATAGATGCAGTTTAAGTAGTATGCAAAAAGTCCAAGACAACGATGAAGCATCTTCATATCACTGGGTATCGACAATTCTTTAAGAGATCTCAGACATTCAGGATCAGGTTGTAATTCACCATTCTCAATCACATACCCAAAAATACAGAGTTTCTTTGTTGAAAAGATGCTTTTGTCTTCATTTCTTCATTGAAAGTGATATTTACTTTCTCTGCAGCCACTCGAAATCTGTTCAGATTAAAATCATGCTCTTCTTGTGACATCCCACAAATTGTTATATTGTCTAAGCAAGCATATGTTCCACCAAGATTATTGTCTTTAATGAAGGTATCCATGATGCTTTGGAAACATGCTACACCATTAGTAACCTCAAATAGAATTCGAGTAAACTGGTAAAGTGCTCCACTAGCCTCAAAAGCAGTATAGGGCTTGTCTTCAGCACAAACAGTCACTTGATGGTATGCACTCCTCAGGTCAATTGTGCTGAAGACTTTATGTTGAGCAATCTTGTGTATGGTTTCATCAATACGTGAGAGTGGATAACCATCTAAGAGTGTAAATTTGTTTATAGTTTCTGAATAATCAATTGCAAGGTGTTTCCTGTGGTTTTCTGATTTAGTAACAACAACCTGTGCCCTCCACAGAGAATTACTAGGTTCAATTATACCTTCCTGCAGTAGACGTTGAATCTCACAATCTATGAACTTACGGTCATGAGAACTGTATCGACAAGATTTGGCAGCTATGGGCTGACAGTCAGCTGTGAGATTAGCAAATAAGCTGGGAGGTTCCACATTTAAAGCAGTTAATCCACATGTGACAAGAGAGGGGGGAGTTTTCCACCATAATTCACTGTCACACTTTCATGTTGGCTTTGAAAATCTTGACCTAAAATCACATCAGAACGCAGGCCAGGCAATACTGATAGTTCAATGTCTTTCTTTACTACACCCTGTATCTCAATTTGCACTTTGCAGTATCCATCTGTTTTAGAGGTAAGGGAGGATGCAGCCATAGATAGTTTTTGTAGAATTAAATACTTGAAATGAGTGTTCCTTCACAACATCTTGGTGTATAAAACTATCAGGGCTATCACTATCGAACAGTCCTTTGCCATGAAGCCATTAATGTAGATGGAGTTGACAGCAGGTGACAACCCAGTAGGTGTAGTAGCCGAAGTTATGCAAGTAATTTCTAGTTGAATTGCAGCACTGGAAGTTGACTGACTAGTACCTGTAGTTGAATTTCAATGCCCCAATGCCCCACTTTCTTACATCTGTGGGAAATTGCTTCTCATGCTGGGCAACGAGACGGGGGATGTCTGTTTAATCCACAAAAGAAACATCGACCAACAGCAAACGACAACTGCGAATCCGGTAAAGTTCCTGTATTTTCAGTTTGCTTAATTTCAGGTACTGCCGACACACTGGGAATCGACTAACAGACTACCACATAACTGCACTCCAGCAATGGATCATTAGTAACATCTCTATAGGAACAGATAACATCGTAAGCCTAGGAGATACTAAAATAGAACTAGACAAATTATCCCAGCGAGACATCTACCTCTTCCTGTCTTCACGACCCATAGAGGAACCGAATTACAGGAAGAGGTGGGAAGATACCCTAAATTCAGGAACACTTCCGTTGGACAGGATATGGGCTACTTTCATTAATCGTCTCGTGGACGGATATACATCTGACATACACTGGAAACTAACTAGGAATGTTCTCCCCACAAGGGAAAACAAACATAAATGGAAACTAATTAACTCACCTAAATGCCTCGCCTGTCACGAGGTGGACGAAACGGCAATCCATTGTCTATTCTCCTGTCCGCAGAACATAGAACTATGGTGCCCATTCCGAGACTTGATCTTTAAAATTAAAAGTCCCCTGAACAAACTTACGTCGTTCTGGCGCATCTTTGGCTTCAACAACAGAACTAAAAAGGACTGTCTTTCGAACTTCCTGGTGTTCACCGCCCAGCGGATCGCTTGGGGTAGCCGAAAGGCTTTAGAAGGCGGCCAGCCTACCTCAACGAAATTACTATTCCAAAACTACGTAACTAATTGGTTACATCAAAAATATGCGGTCATGAAATCTAGCATAAATGACAGACTAATTTTCTCTTCCACCTGGCTAATTAATAATGCATTAGGATACATCAAAACAAACAAAACTCTACACATACACATTGACAACTCCCCAACTTCAACTCTTAGCTCAGATCGACCACCCTGAGTCACCCCTTCTCCACCCCTACGTCTAATTTGAATGTTTTTGTCTTTTTAGATTAAATGTAGGTTGCTGAAAAAGAAGATTTCTTCTCTTCTCTTTCTTTCTTCTTGTTCTTTCTTTATTTCCTGTGCATAATATATTTAATCATGTAATAAATCCTTAAAAGGAATAATTTTAATTGCTTATAATTTCATCTCTTAAGTGATCTTTGACCACTTTAAAACTAAACTTTTAAAAACTTACTGTAAAAGAAGTACCAAACCAAAACCCCACCCCCTCCCCTTTCTTCAGTGTAAGCCTCTATTTATTTATAAAGCAATCCACCCCTATAAGGTACACACGGACTAACCATGAGTCCTTCTTCGTTTAACACATCACAAAAGTCCAAACAAAAAGAAGATCACAGACTAAAAATAATGTGGTGTGGAATGGGGCGACAGATGCTGTGATGACCAACACCACAGCAGATGTGCTACTTCCCGGCGTGACCACCAGCCAGGGAACCTACGATGGATAAAAAGAAGGAACATAAGTCATAAAGACTTCCTGTTCTCTTCAAAAATCATCGGGAATCTCTGATTCCCCCACGAGGGAGGACATGTCTCCATCCATCACCCTGAACTCTCTCCATCCTTCCACTTGGAAACTTGAAAATAAACAGTGGCCCAAACTACCCCTTCAGAACAAGGACATACAGAGAGACAACTCTGTCTTAGAGAGTCCAGCCACGATAAACCTACCCCTCCTGCGTGCAATACGAAGGAGTTGGATAGCCCGCTGCTCTCGCTAGGCTGAGGTACACAGGCCGAAATAAGGCCTCACTTATAAACAGCTGAGACGGCCGGTCGTGGAACCGATCCAGCTACACCCACATACATACGCAACCTAACATACACTCCCCTAAACACCGCACAACACCAAAAAAAAATCAAGTATCTTGTTTTCCAACAAACGCTGCCGAATTACAGGTGGGCGTAGGCCAGTGATAAAGGCATCCCGTGTAGCTTCATCTCGATGCTGTTGAGCGGTCCCAGGTTTAAAGTCACAGTCCTTGGCGAGTGCGTGTAGGGCTTGAAAATATTCATCGAGGGTCTCACCTGGCTGCTGTCGACGAGTAAATACTTCGTTAGTGGGGTTCACAAACATTGATGCTGATGTAGAGACTGCGTCTTCATATCTGGAGCATTCAGATATATAGTTTGGGAGTCACAGAATTTGTCGGCCCGCTCAGTGGATCTAATCCTTCTTGTGGAAGGACGGCGATGAGATTTACGAATGTCTTCAGCCAGCGACTCCATTCTTTGGCAGCCGTACTCGGACTTGGGTCTAGTCTAGACGCTCTGGTCGCAATAGACGTTCCATAATTCTAGTATAGAATTAAAATCATACCATAAAACACAGGCTGTATTAGCCAACTTAGAGGGTTTATTCAGACATGGAAGTAATAGCGACTGCCATGATGAATAATCATCCGATCGCGTGTCGCCTACAACAAACACAAAAGCACAAATGCCGCTTACAACATTACTACAAACTATGACAGCCATCGGGAGCTGCTCTTGACCCCCGCCCCACCGAATTCCTGGTCGACAAATCTTTTCTATGCACTTTCCAAACTGAAGCTGTAGCCCCTGGTCGTGGAGTTTCTGCTGGACGTTCCCCTAGGGAATCATCAGCCATTATACAGTAAAATCATACGGGGCCATTCATATCTAAATGTCTGATCTTCATCTGATAAAAGTTGCAATAAATCTGTTTATACAGAAATAAATTAAGGGGCAACTTTTAAAATATGAAAAAAAAAGGAAGAGACCAAAGCTGACAATTAAAAGTAAATGAAGTACATACCTGGAGATTTCATGTGATTTTGTTTGTCTGGTGAGGAGATCAAACGCTGGGTGGGATTACACCTGTCCACACATAAAGAAATTATTCCCCAAACTTGATAGAAGCCTTTTAATAAATGTACAGGTGTCCATTTTCACCTTCCTACTGGAAACTTTAGTTTACGTCAGTTGTATCCAGTCAGGCAAGTAAACTTCAAACTTAAAAAGTTCAGATGTTTTTCTTAACCATGAAATACGTGGTGAACTTATTTCTTTGAATCGTTTTTTAAGTGAGGATGGAGACCAAATCGTCTGCTGCTGAATGACGTGTGCCACATCAAGCACTTGGTTTGATTACACGTCTACATACGACAAATTATTCCACAGATTAGGTAGAGCTAACTCACTTTCATCTTGCTGCTTACCATACAAACTAGAAATGTTGAAGTGCTCAACACCTGACAGCTTGATTTACACATAGGTTAGTCTTTCCCTAGTTTCGTAAAAACCAAAGACCTCGGCCAGGTTAACATACGAGATGTTCAGACGGTTTGGGGTCTGCAGGAGTAGAAACTATAAAAGTTTTGTTTACAGCCCGCCTGAATATAAATGGTTGGGGGGGGCGGTGTTCGTTCCCTAATTCCCTTCCTCTGCAGCAAGGAATCAATCAAGGATGGCCTGGTGTACGAAGATACTGATGGGAGATGATGTTGTCGCTGTCTTATTGTAGATTTGGTTCGCATTTGAAATGTGAATCTTTATAAAAACAACAACATGGACATCGTCATCGTTTGTTTATTCTGTAAATGTTAAAGAAAATAAGAAAAGTTCATAGTAAATATTCACAAATATCAGCTGATTTTGTGTTTGTAGTCAGATGTAAGGGCTGGAATAAATAGAAGACATGAAACTTTGTTGTTGTGAAATCACTCAGCGCTGATGATGTTCACAGTCTGCATAGATTCAGAGGTAGAACTGATAGCGGGTTTCGTTGTTATAGCAACGAACGGGGTAACTTCAGATTTTGTTTCTCATAAATATTTTAAAATATTCTTCGGAGTTCTCTCCCTTTGACTGGTGAAATTCTACTTGTAAAATTTATATTATTTTAATCTCTTAGTCTCTCAACATAAACTTGTACCGAAAGTAACAGCGAGGATAAAGTTTCCTTCTGTGAGGATGTTCACGAAAATAAAGTTCAGTAAAGTTATGATAAAGAGAAAAATTAAATTATTTGTTATTTTTTTAAAAAAAAATTCATTTCTTTTCAATTAATTTCCTTATTTTGAGACAGAAAACTTAGCCGTGAATAAACAGCCTGGCAGACTTCTGTTTATGTTAATGATCTTCTGTTTACAAATGTCCGTAATACAAGTCATCCCGCCCAGCTGGCCGTGGACGGTGACCCAGATGAAGTTACCTGTTACAAGAAAGAGATCTGACAAAAGTCTTGTTGTCATGGAAACAAATTAACGTTGCTAATATTCGGTCAACGTTTCCCTGCACGTGCACGGTGCCAGCAGCTGTAAGTTTCTTCTGTTTTCTAGTAACAAACCTCACTTCACGTAACAACCTCCAGCACAGAAAAGTTCCACTCAGGGAGGGTAATCCCTATCTTCTTCCTCGCCCTTTTTGTTTTGACAAGGCTTAATATAGAACGGCATCTTTATGCAGTATTCACTAATAAGATTTACAATGGGTAAGGTTTCCTTTGATGTGTGTGCTGGACATCAAGTGGTTAATAATACTTAAACCTTGTATTACTGCGAACATATTAACTTCTACTGAAAGGTTCCATAACATATGACGTAATTCCAATAATCAGAAATACCCGTCAACATCAGTTTCAGTGAAGTTTAGATAAAATTAGCGATCCACGAATAAGGAGGCAGGACCGACCCCTTTAAATCTGTTCGGGGGGTACCTTTGTCATTCTCGTGGACTATCACCTGGTTACAGAAAACGGCCAACAAATAACGAACTGATGCTTCCTTCGCTCGGAAAAGTTCACGACTCTCATTAATTAACATATAACCGATTTTTTAAAGACTTATACAGAATATTTAGTGAGATGTTAAGTAAAGAATTAAAATCCGTTCATTTTCATATAGAACTGGAAACTAATTAACAAAGAAACCGTCAATTAATGGGGTAGGACACCTGTGAACATTCGGAGCAGTCGTCAGTGGTTCTCATTCTGTACACTTCCCCACAAAAACCATAGTACAAAAGTCTTCTGTTGTTTGTGTTTTTTGTTTCAATCGCCGATTGTAAAAACGGGAAATTTTGTGTCGGTTGTTTTCTGATCCCTGTCTCGGTCAGGAGATCAATGATGGTATCTTTACATAGTTAGCTCGGAAGGTTACAAGTTATGGTATCCACTGGAACTGTTCATTTTCGGATGTGGGAGTAAATCCCGTGGCTGGCTGTTGCAAACGATGGAAATGAACAAGACCGTTATTTTCTTATCGCAAGTGCAGACCTCAACATATTTAGCCTGGGGGCTGATTGGATTTCAGTTACCTTGGTAACGGCCAGGCCGGCGTACGGGAGAGAATCTGATCAGTTACCTTGGTAACGAGCCGATCACCCAGTCGCTTTATTTAGGTTGGTGATATATGGACGGATAGAGTAGAGTTTTGTTTTGTAATAAAATAGAAAATCGGAATTTTCTTTGACACCCAAAGGGTTAACTTCAGGGCGGAGATGTGGATACCGATGTCTTCGGGGCATCGCTTCCGACGGCTTCAGTTAATTCGTTCATTCTACCGTGATCCACCAAAACGGTTCACTCAGTTATCCCTGGGTGTGAAATATCGCTTACAGTCTCGTTATTTTTACATAATTTATCAAAAGTGAATATCGAACTGGGCCCCTAATTGTGAAGACAACAAATCACAAAGCTGGCCTTGTGAAAAACGTGCGAGTTATCTCCCTTAGACTACTGTTTTAAAGTTTCATAGACTTTTGTCAATAATAATAATAATAATAATAATAATAATAATAATAATAATAATAATAATTTAGTTATTAGAATCTTTAAAAGAAAGAACCTGTACTGTCACAAATGAATTTTCAGGTCTGTTTATGTGACCCCGCCCACTAAATAGTATTGGTGGTGTTTTTAACGCTGTGGGGGGGGGGACCTGATGCACGAAACTCATCTCCCCCGAATTTAGCCGGAAGTTCCCGGTTTTTAGATATCTGAGAAATCTTCAGGTGGATTTTGAAAACTTTCCAAATAACTCAGCCCCCTAAAGGGATCGCTCTCGTATGAAGAACACCAACCCTTAGACACCGGCGAAGATGGATCTTCGATTAATCCACCGGACCCTCGATTTAGTTCGGGATCCAGTACAACGCGGCCGGGCCCTTAATTTTTAAGGTATTTTGTGGAAGCAAGCACGATATCGGTGGGATGGAGTGGGGGTCATTAACTATGCACGGCCCCGTGAGCAGCCCACACCGACCGCCTCAGTCCCCTTCGCTCCGCTGTCTCTGGTAATGGCCGCCCAAAGCCGGTAGATGTCGCCCCGATCGCTCTATTTTCCAGCTCTCTGTCTATTCGTGCCGGCCATTCACACCTGGAACCATCGCCAATTAGGGTCGTCAACAGGCCTGTACATCCGGGCTTCAGCTGTAGACCCACCACGATTTGTCTCCCTTGCCCGGAACTGCACCGATCTCGGTTCTACGCGAATTCACTTACTGGGTTCGCACGTGACAAATCTGGGGGCCGGGGGGAAGAGAGAACGAGGTTTCCTGATGCGCGCCGCCGCTGCTGCTGTTCTCGCTTTCCCCTTAGTGTGGGATGGAGCTGATGGGTGAGCTCCCCAACGTTCCCCCTTTGATGCAGGGGTAATTATGGAGTCCGTGGGTAGCGACAGTAGGCGGGATTAGGGATTCTAAAACATCTTCAGCCGCCGTCTCTAGCAGGGCGCCCCGACCCTAAACTGTGCTGCAATTAGTGGAGACTGAACCAGGTAGGAAGAGTTGTGTAGGTAGAACAAGGGGCCATGGAATCCCTGGTTAGAGTTTCAGCTGAAGGAGTTCAGAGTTACGGGTTCGTGGGGGGGGGGACGGACAGTTTGGAATGAAAGAGTTAAAGCTGCAGGCCAGTATACGGGGTTAGGACTCCTCGCTCGGAAGCAGACACATCTCACTAGTCCCTGAGTTTGATAGAAGTGGGGTTGAGGAGAACTTCCTACCCTTGGGGAAGGTGGCCATTGGTGTTTGATCCTGCAGTGTGTCCAGGTAGGAAAGGCTCAGGGGACAGCGTCCCGTCTGTCGACGCAGTTGTTCAAGAGTCCGTGGGTCTCAGCCAACGGCGTAGAGGAAAACCCCGACCGCTCGCGGGAGACGGGGACACGCTGCCAGCTTCCGGTAAGGGCAGGAGAGCCCGATCCGTGCAGTGGAAACCGTCTGCCTCTATTTACCTCCTCGTAACTTTGACTTGTGTTGCTGAGAGAAAAGCGGGGTTCGTTCCTGCCGTGGGGTCGGGGCAGCAATAACAAGGGGATATCGACGGCTTCAGGCCTCAGCATCCCGACCGAGTGACGCTGGTGGTCATAGTCTAGTAAGTCTGCCCACTGTCAGTGTACACTTTATTTATTTATTAATTAATTATTGGTTTATCAGCTTAAGATGTGTATGTATTTTATTTAGCCTTGTTTTGTTAGTTAGTCTGCATTGGTAGAATTACCTTCCTCCTCTTTCTAGTGAGTCGTCATCTTGTGTGTGTGTGTGTGTGTTGTACACATGTCTAGACATAACAACACACATCTACAGTTCTAGCCCCTTACACAGACCCAGCAGAACTCGTATCAACCTTCTGTGCTTGTTTATGTTTATTGTGATATGTGTTGCTTATCACCATACCATCTGATGGGAAACTAAGGAAAGAATGGTTGCATGCAGTAAATAGAATAGACCAACAAACCAAAAGGGCATGGGTGGGTCCCCCCCCCAAATACGGTGCCATCTGTTCAGATCATTTCTGCGAGGACGATTTCACTCCATCAAAGCACAAGCGTTTGAAAACCGTGAAGGAGAACACCGTGCCAATAGTTTTCTCCCGGAAAGAGCCTCCCCAGCAGGTAGATCTCACCTAAACATGTTAAGAACTTGGAGGGTTTTGACCAAGAAAAGTTGTTAGAGCAGCTGGCCGTTTTGATGACCCGATATAAGTACATAGTGTTGGCAGCATTGTGTGTTTTAATGGTCTTTGTTTGTTTTTTCAGGGATGTTCGAGAACAGACAGAGTGAGGACTTGTGTACCCTGTCTGGAGCCAGGAACATCAGAATCATCTGAAATAGCGTCTCTTGATCATACCTACACCATTGCATCTGATACACTAAAGAAAAGGTATGAATGATGCTCTTAAGAGACAGAATGAGATAAAAGCTATTCTTAAGAATACAAAGCGAAGAGAGAAAAGAGCAAAAATTTGCATGGAAGCATACAAAGGTATCTAAATGTGTGTGTAAGCTTACCATTACATGTTAATATCATTCTAGCACTATGCAGTCTTGTATGTAATAGAGCCGCATGAAAAAAAAAACTTACAGCTGTAGCATACTGTTGAAAAATTATGGAATTTGGATTAGTTATTTTTAATGCAGTCAGTTTATTTATTTATTCCATCCTTTAATCATTCATTCATTCAATCATCTTATTTTAGACATTCCTGTAGATTTGTTCAAGAGACCTTCCCATGAATATTCTGAAGACCGGAAACGGTTTGCCACTACACTGCATTTTTACAGTCCAAAGGCGTATGCATACTTGAGAGAATATATGCACTTACCACATCCATCTACAATACGACGGTATGTAATGTATAGTTATGATACTATAGTGTTCATATGTTACTAACATGTATATTTAAGGAAGCATGTATTATAACAGATTGATTAGTTTATAATAGTATATACACTCTTATTTGTGATGCCATTTCGATTTTGCAGATGTCATCATGACGAGATCACCCAGATGCTTTTGTTTTAAAATTTTTCAAATAAATAAGTTCTGTTATTGTTTATTGTTCTTGTTACTTACACAGTTTGCAGCATGCTCCAACATTTGTGCCATTGGTCAATACTTCTGTACATTGTAATATAAATTGGTAATGCAGAAAACAGTTTATCAGTATATTTCATTGACAGTTATGCTTAATCCATATTGTAGTGTATTATCAGCTTTTAATGTAATTTGTGTTTATATATTTTTTTTATCTTTTTTTGATATGATAGGTGTATATTAAACTATAGCTAAGATCGTTGTTTGTTGAACTCAGAGCTAGTTCTCTCGACAAGCGGTGAAGGGAAGCTACTGAAGTCAATGGTTGTAATGGCTGTAGGACTGCAGGGACAGTGGAAAGTGCCAGTCGGCACCTTTTGATAAATAGTATATCTGGAGATTGCAATCTCAGCTTATTTTTTTTCAATAATGTGTTTATTGTATGATGTCAATGTAAATGTTGTTAGCTCTTGTCATGGATGGTCACAGTACAAACCAGAAGATGGCAAATGTCACTTGGATGCTCACTGGAAAGATTCAGTGTAAATTCACACATCCTGCTGGACAGTACCTCGTTTAATGTTTATGCGTTTTGATGGATTCATCTTGTTAAAGAATCTTAGGGTTTGCTCTACATGTTTGCAAAAATTGTATAGAGTGTATTGAGAGTCTGCTTGGCCTATCCAAGGAACTGCTGCTGGGGTCGTCCCCAGTACAGAAGTACTTGTTGACTTATAAATTGTCTCAGGACCATCTTGAGTTATTTTGTTTCAGGTGTACGCCAAAAAGGAGGTTGGAACAATAACCCCTCTGCCATGCAGGTGTTTCTATCACAGGCTCTGCCAAAGCAAATTGTGTGCCTCAATATTCAACAACTTCATTGTTGAATGTTGCAGACACAGAGCCTGGTGAGATTGTGCCTTTTATCACCTTTGAATCGGCTCTGTTTGATCACACAGCAGTGTCAAGGTTGGCCTGAGTGTATTTGTTGAAGGTATCCTCAAGTATATTGCTGGATGGGTTGTTCATTCTGTAACAAAAAAAATGTCTTGTAAAGAATGTTCCACTGTACTGGTAAGACCTGCATCTGAATGTACATCTGCATTTTTGAAGTTGACAAACAATGGTGGACTAGTAGTCCCACATTAAGAAGTAAGAAGGTTGCATTTGGTGAATGGGAGAAAATGGTGGTGTCCAGAATGCTAGCTGAAATGCCTTCTAATTTGTTTGAAGAAATTTGTGAGCATTCAATACAGACATCAAAAGGTATTGACAAGCACTATTATATGCTGGTGAAACTCATTTGTGAGCAGTTTATCAGGCTTCACAGTTACCACACTGTGAACTTGACCAATCTGATTCTGGCTGGAGACAGTATTAGGCAGAAAATGAACAAGACCATGTTATTCAAGCATCAGTAAATCTTTGTTGTTTTTTTCCCCAAAGTAGTTTAACAAAATACACCAGTTTTGGTTAAAGTGAAAATGAGTGACCTTGTAAAATATAGTATATTAGCACTAAAATACAGATTTACGTAATAAATCAAATTGTCGGTGATGTTGAAAGAGAATTATTCTATCATTTGATAGATGTCACTGTTGTCAGCCTTGTTTTCACATTATAGCTAAATCTGTCAAAACAATTGCACTATTGTAATGTGTTTGAGATTGCAAAATCAGTGAAAGAATTAATTATATTGTAAACATGATACTGTGCATAAAAGCATCAATTTGATGATAACTGATAAACCATTTTCTGTATTATGTATTTTTCTTTTCAGAAATATCTGAAGTGTCTTGGTTGATATGCAGTTTTAGCACCATTTAGTTTGTTCTGTCAGAATGATATAAAATATTAATACCACCTTCCATTGTGTTCTTCACTGGGTCTCAGAGGGAATTCTTGTACATAGTATTTAAATTCTGAACAGATGAAGCATTACTGTAATTTTTCTGTGGCCTAAAAAAATCCTGTAAAAATCTGTGGCTTTCATATCTCGGCAATTATGTTTAATTCCATATTGTAGTAAGTCATCAGCTTCTAATGTAACTGTGTCTTATATGACACTAAACTATTACTGACAGCGAGCATGTTCTAATTTTAGGTGGTCTCAGTCTATATATTAAAAAAATAATTAAAATATTAATTACAATGTTTACATACCAGGTCAGTGCTCAAAAGAATAAATGCTTACCTCTACTCACATATTTATTAACCACTGTTAAGTATGTGTAATACTTGATATAAACTGGTTCTAATCGTCTCGAGGTTCACATGGCTTGCCCAGCTCTTTGCCCTTACCAGAAGTCAGCAGCGGTGGCCCATGGCGGCCTAGTTAAATTCGCGTGGATGCGCGATCTAGTTTTTCTCCTACGTTAGTGGTCTCCACTCCCTTAAACTAGCATTTGTCCACGGCGTCCGGTTCCTGTAAAGTAGCTAACAATAAAGGGGTTAAGTGTGAAGAAGCAGGAAGCTAACCTGCTCGACTATGAGTCAAAGTTCAGCCATCAACTGACCAAATCCCGAGGGAGGGCTAGGAATAACCTTACTGTGGCTCAAGAAAATATGGAATCCTCGTAAGATGTGAAGGCTAAGAAGGGATATCCTTTAAGTCAGGTGATAAGGTTTGGTCCCGGAGCCTCTACTGCATTATGGAGGATAGACTGAAGTGAACAGGCTGAGCCATTAACTTAGAGGGTGGAGGAAAACACGTGGAACAGCGGGGGTAGGTTGTTGGTTCAAAAGTCTAGAACAAACCCTTTCCAGACAGGTTGCTAATTAACTTCTGCCCATATCTCATCTTTAACAGTCATCATCGCAAACTCTTACCCCCTCCCAACAGACGGTTAAGAGAGGTTGTACTGATTGATATAGTATCTGTTATAAAATCTTTTCTTTAACAAGGGATGGAGAACAAGCGATTTAACTGAACCAAACAACCTCGGCACACCTTGGAACAAAGGTGCAATATATTTTGGTCAGACGGGGAATATTTGAGTTTAATCGATTACGACGGGTTAGAAGAGAGGCCGGAGAACTGTGTTCTCTAGACAATTAAGCATGGTGGTGAACAGGTAGGTGTAAGCAGAGAGTTGTTCTGCTAGTCTCCGCTTAATGGCCTGAAAAACTTGGTGGGACTCTCTCCATCGGTCCCCTGCTGCGCTTTTTCAATAGATACGTTTTCACAATTAAGGATTGTTTTTGATACACTTCTGTGGCTTCTGCGCTAAATAGTTTTCTTCATGTGGTAATTTCAGGTTGGGAAGAAGTCATGGGTTAATAAAACTCTCTTTTGTAAACTTAAATAAATGGATCTTTGTGATTTTGTTTTGGCTGGAGAATAGGATCTGAGCAGAAAGAAATGAGGAATGAGAAATATGCACCCGAACAATAGCTTAAACATTGCAGTATTAAAGACATGATTAAAGTGAGGAAAGTGTCAGAATTAATTGGGTTATGATTCGACTTCTAGTGTGGAGATTTTAAAGATTTAGCGGGTTCATAATTTCCATCGTGGGTTTACAATCGTTGAGCTACTGGGGTCGTCTGCATCAATAAACAGGAATCTCAACCAATCGTCTACAATCGTTAAAAGAGCCTCGGTTAGAGTTTAGATGTAATCCGGAAGAGAGAGAGAGTGAGTTAATCAGCATGAATCATATCGTTTCTCCTCTTCTGGCAGCCCTTGTATAGGTCGTGACGCACTCGACACTAAACCGCATGGGTACTTCCTTAAAAACCGAAAACCTGACACAGGGTTCTCATATCGCGTGCAGCTGGTATTTCCATATGTGAGGCCGAGCGGGTAGCTGTACCCGGATGTTGTAACCTCCTCAGTGTCCGAGGGTTAAATGGGCTGTGTTGCTCAGCAGGGACTCGTCCCATCTTTCTAAAGAAGATAGAAAGAAAGCCCCGGCTCCAGCTCCAGCATCACTGATGGAAAATTATAAAATGTAGGTTCACAGGTGAATGTTACAGACGTTTAGGCCTCGGCTTCTATATCGCAGCCTGACATCATCAGTTTTTCCAGATAACCAACCACTGCAATTTCTAATTGTGCTGTTTGTGTTTAAAAAAATGCTTTTATCAGATGTTTAGCATCAAATATTCTTTTAGAGATTTATGAGAAGTGAGTTTAATTTCCATTCTCATGTTGCATGAGACAGGAATTATCTGTCCACCTAATAAGAGGATATTCAAGCAGCTCCGAGTAATCGGCCCTGGGCAGCTGATAGCCAGTGACGTAGAGCAGGGTTGCTGACCTACTGTGTATCGTAAACTACCGACAACCTAAAACATGCTGCCAAATTACATTCCAGGATCATCTCTGTTTACCATCAGGAAAGAAAGAAAATACACGCGTCTATAATTTGTCCGAATAGTTCATTTTGTATCGAGCTTTAATAGTAAACGACAGTGAATTTGACGCTATGAAGGAGACGACTTGCCATTGCAGACAGTACATACGAGATAACTCCCTTTGTAGGGGAAGACAGGGGTGAGCTGGTAAAAAAAATATGACGTCGACGATGCCCTTATTTACTCTTTTAACTAGGGATTAGTGGTTTTGTAACACCTCTTCCCGGTCTCGAGATAATTTAGGCTCATGAGGCGGAAATCGCCGGGTCCGATTTAAGAATCAGCCCCCGGAATCACCTGACCAGATTTTCAGCCTGGCGGAAGCAGGTATAGGGGTTATAACGACCCCCTGTCTGAGTCCACTGTCACCAGACATTCTGTATAATTTCTAGGTTTGCCGATGGGTCGATGGATACACCACCGTGTTTGATTTCCATAGGATCTTCGGGGTACAGAAGACATCTGACCTCGGAAGTCTGGGCTCTAAGTGCGCCATCTATTTGTACCTGTCGGTCGGTCTGCGAGCCTGGAGACTTTCCGAGAAATTTCCAGTATCTTCCACCGGTTTGTCGCAGACTGACCAACAGTAATTATTCTCTCCTTCCTTCCGTATGGTACGTGGGCGCCATGAACTGCGAACAGTCCTTAGCGGCCGGCCGAGCCCTTACAATACTTTCATGGGGTCGGAAAGGTTGCCAAGCGCTCATCATTACCGAACAAAACTCCCTTCTAGAACTCTTCGTATTTAGAGGTGGAGGGAGACAGGAGAGCCCGGAGAAAGCCCACGTGACCGGTTAAACAAAATTTGTACAACACCAGTATTTTTACGAAAAATCATCATGTTATATCTAAATTGATACTAATGCACAACATATTTATATATACTTTGGAATGTGGCATTTTGATTTAATGATGTCGGTGTCTGGCTCCACCCTAATGAAACAGGGAAATGTCTATCGATCGATACATTAAGAAGGGTCACCTTGTACTGGGCCTGCATCAAGGAAACGACACAAGGTGATGATGTATGAACGACTTGTCCTTACCGGTCTTGAAGTGGTTAACGAGTTTCCTGATAGCAGAGCAGGGAGGCACTCGTAGAATGATACCCCACCTGAATGGATATAAGACAAACTCTTGACTCTCTCTGATTCCTTTCAAAAGAATAACAAATAAAACTGTAAAATCTAAGAATCGTCTTTTTTCTGTCAAAGGTACGAAAAGTTAATTACAATTGAATACGGGCCCATCGTTCTTGTGCTATAACTACCGTTCTGTTATTCTGTTTATTATATTGAAAATTTCTGACATCGAATTGTTTTGAAAGGATGGAGTGGGAGAAATTTGAAGAGAAAGTTACAGCAGATTTACAGGAGAACCCGATATCACAGACAGAAAACCTGACCAGGAAATAAAAAGAGAAGACTTTTTAATTCTGTTGATTGAGTAAAGAACAGAGTACTTCCTCATCGCGCGTGTGTGGGTTGGTGTGTGTGTGTGTGTGTGTCCTCCCATCCTGATGGAAATGTCGGTCGCTACCAGACTTCTGCTAACCTTCCTCACAGCTCCAAACTTTCTAATCGGCAAGTATCCATGTTTGTTCTTTAACTGATTTGTTGTTGTTTGTTGATTCAAATCTCCTCCATCGGCTGTAGATTCCTTTATTAAGATTAATTATATCTCCGCCAACGGAGCATTCTACAGTCGTCACCTGCGTTAGAAGACCCGAGAGATGGGGAGAGGGGGCCTGGAGTAGCCGAAATTAAATGTCGGGATAAGTATTTCAGGGGATCTGTTTTTATGTAGTGGATGGGCAGCAGGAACGGATCAGGGTCCTGGCTGGTTGTTTAAGGGTTTTGTGTTCAAGTCACAAGAATCGTTTGATATCTAGGCAGGTGATTGAAGATTCTAACAGCATCCTTACCATCTTAGAAACCAGGTGTGGTGTTTTAAATAATAACAAATGTTATTAAAAGAAAACGAGAATTCTGGGGGGAAATGTTGATAAGTTTTATGCTTTGCTGAAATAATCGATATAATAATAACCACTGAGAGGTTAAGGAGAATTGAACAATCAGGTGGATATTTAATATTTTAAGAAAATATGACGTCTGTTTCATAAAAGAGAGAATCAAAGGAAAGCAACAGGAAGACAAAATGGAACAACAAATTCTGAGAGTTACAGGTAATAAACTCACCTACGACATTGGCGATGTTCGAAGATGATTTTAGAGAATCTCTCACTACAGAGACGTGCAAGTTACAGATTGAATTGCTGCTGAATTTACTGGTTTCTTTCTCGAATATTTTCCCGACGATTATTTACCGATTTATTTATTTAGATTGTTAAGTTCAGGTATATTTTATGGAGTTTACTCATCGTCTGTTTGTACGATCGGATCGTCCCGGCCTCATGTGACTGAAATGACGTTTGTTATTGAAATCAGTAACTATTCTACATCCAGGTAACAAGCCAGTTTGAAGGGACTGTTGTAGAGGATAGTAAATTAACTGAAATACTTCATTTTTGCCGATTTACACGTTTTAATGTCTATTTATTTATAGGTGGCGAGAGAACCTGATACTTGATAGAAGGGAGATAACTCGATGACTAAACTATGTTAGTTAATTAGTTAATGGCCTGCATGCCAATTCAAACTAAAATCAATTATTTAATTAATGATCAGTTTTGCTTCTCTTATTGAAAATGCAACTTATTACGAAGGTTGTATTTGTTAATGTGCCATAGGAGCAAAATCAGCGACTCTTCTGTAAAAAGACTGTATTACTGTATTCTTTCCCATCTCTTGCCGCCATTTATTATGACCATTATACCTGTACATTATTATTAACGTAAACTTAGATCCTTAAAACTGTTTTTAAGATGTAACTTTTGAAGCTGACTTTCAAGACTCGTACGTACGAGGACAGCTATAATTCCTGGCGCTGACTGGTTCTAGAGGCTGGATATTTCATTCCAGTGCTCAACACGATCCGCGGGAAGGGGAGATAACTTGAATAAATACCAACATAATGATCGAGTGGAGGGAGAGCACTCTCACATTCAACGCGTATCAACGCAGGTTTTGTTTAGCTTAATAAAAACAGAGTTTATTTAAAATATTCCATTTCGAGTCTTCCACCTGAATTCGCTGACATTTATTTTCTTTGGATATCTGAATTATCCCCATATTTGACTAAGTCTCTTGTGCTGCCCCCTGTGAGCTTTATCTGAGGTTACATAAATTTATAATTTCAATGTTTTGTGTTTCACTTTTTACAGAATTTACCCAGGGACAGGAGGGGTCCAGTGGCTGCTATGTATCGAGTAAGTAGAATGAAATCAGATGTGCAAAAATTCTGAAATTTGCACAATAATTAAAACCCACCTGCCCAGGTGAGATCAATATGTGGAAGGTGAGAGGTTGGGAAGTTTTAAAACCTTATTTAAAAACACTTTCACCAGGAGATATGCATCTGGTCTAGTAACTCCTTCAACCACCTGATTTGGCAAAGGTTATTTGTCTTTTTGTGCCAATAATCAAAGCTCCTCAGCTCAGTAAAAGAATGTACAGATGTAACATTCTACTGAAATAACCTTTGTGATGTGGGAAAATATTGCTGCTATCAGCCCTTAATTTGCGTTGTTTTTTAATTTTAAATTACCAAGATTCCCCTAATTTATCAGAAAATTGTTTTATGTTCTTTCATTTTAAACAAAATATTGATTAAACAATAATATGAACTTGTTTCTTTAATATTTTAACATCCTTATGTGGTGTTGCCATTTCGCAATAGGTAATGATACAACAAGGTGTGTGTTTGTGTGTGTGTGTTCGCTCATCAGTTATTTCCCTTTTAAAACAACTGGCAAAAACTTTAAAAGTTGAGAAAACAAAAAAGTATTTAATTCGTTATTTATTGTTCTGTATAAAATTCAGATGAGGCTCAAATAGTCAAAAAGAGAATGGAGTACAGGTGTTTTGGACCAGGAGGGAGATACGACTGTAACTGCGCTAACAACGGTAGCTGTGATGGTAATAACGGCTCCTGTTTGGATAAACCGTCAAAGTGTAGACGAGGTTGGTCTGGACCCAGCTGTCGGCGGAGTAAGATGACCTTTTATTTATTTGCTTCACACGCAATAAGTGTCTCTGTGTTTCCTTTAACGGTCTGGTATCTCAGGAATCGGTAACTGAAATTTGGAGGTACCATTTGCTATATGGATGAAAACAAAAGACTGTTCAATGTTCTATGAGACTGGTATACACTAATTATTGAACCTGTCAAAGCGATGAAAAGTTAAGAAAATTTTTTTTCTTTCTTTTTAAAAGACCATCACAGTCAATGGGAGGGATTCTGTTTAAAACTGACATTTAGGATGAAAGATCAAATTGGGGACGGACACCAAATGATAATAAAATAGGCATTTTGTCAAAATCACTGCAAAATGTTTATTAAAAAAGTGAATTCAAATATAATTTTGTAAATTACTAGGATGATTTTAAATCTAAAAAGGATCAATTTTGGTGTCATAATGGTTATTATGTCTTTCGTGAGAGAGTTTAATTTGTAATCTGCCACCACAGTTAATATTGCTAATTAAAATAACTCGAAATTATTTAATGACATCACGAATAATTATATTCTCTGCATTTCTTTCATAAATTCTAGAACCTTTTTCATCATACCTACTGCAACCAGGCGAAATATCAGCTTTCATAGTGAAGCATTGTGGGAAGGTTTTCTTAATATTGATCAATGTAGTAGGTGGCTATATGTTCTTCACTGTGTCAGTATAACATATGACAGCTCTTTTGTGCTTATTCTTGTTGCGTTTTGTAAACAAACGACTTATTTACTAAAGACCAGTGTTTCCAATAAGTTTCAGTCTCTCCACAACATTAGTAGTTTGTCAGAGATGAAGACAACTATAAATGATCTTAGACAGTTGTGAGATGGGTCAGTCAGTCAATCCATAGCTGCACTGCCCAGTCACAGAGTACAGAGCCAGACCTCTGTCCCAGGTTGATGACCTATGACCCCAGCCAGGAGACCTGCTCCACAAACTCTAGTCTGGGTCTGTTCCCTACTAATGGAGGTCAGTCATTCTGTCTGTGGGATTCCCCTGCCATGGTTACTGATTTCATCTATTTTATTGATCACACAGTTTGAAAACTCTTTGAGGCAAGCAAAAATTAATCTGACAATTAATAACAGTCTGTTTACTAATAGCATGGAGCATTCTAGAAACAAAGGGATGTCTGTGCTTAAAACCTGATAAATCTCTGTCTACTTTATTTAGTGACTAGACTATCAGTCCATCATCAGGAGGCCCAAAGAACAGGATTCCCATCATGCATCACTCTGATGGCTGCTTTCTGCTACTGGACTCCCTCAGATTTGTGGCTACAAGAGAATCTTTATCTTAGTCTTGTTCTATCACCCACAAAATAAAGTTTAAATGTCAGATTTAGTGAGTTTTACAATAAACTAACAACATCATTGTTAAATACTTTCAATAAAATGAACAATGATTAATTTTAGTTTTGCTGCTGTGACTGAAGAAATCAAAAACTTCTCCCATGGTAGTGAAGCAGAGAGCAGTGTGTACAAATACCTTATGACTGGGTGGATCCGAAATATCTCCATGCTTGCACTCACTGGACCGTGTCTGGTTTGATAAATAGTTTTACAAATGTTCAGATTGTTTTGGTGGGTAGTTTGATCTCTGTTTCTTTCTCTGTCTTTAGTTTTGTTTGTTAGAAAATCGATTATTTTTACTTATTCAATCCAAGTTTTCCACAAACAATCAATCATAAGGTAAATTTACTCATCCAGCACAGAAACCACACGGGAAGCTAGAAGATGGTACATTTTAAATACATTTGTTGGTTCTTATTTTATAGAATTCTGTTGACATTTTATTTATTTTCTTTATTTTTTCTATTCAGAAAATCTTTCTGTTCAATCCAACAATAAACTGACTGACGGCGACGATTCCACCTGTTATTTAACCAGTCAAGGAAATGTAACTGTGGATGTTGGGACCCTGACCATTTCTACTGTGATAGTTACTGCAGATAAAGGTAAGCCTCATCTTTTGTACATTTATGCCAGTAGTTCGATAAGTAGATAAATGTATAATCAGAGATGAAATAACTCCATTGTTTCTCCCACTTGTTCCTGTGTTTACTATAGAAGGTTTCAAACTGTAGACCGATTCTTTTATTCTTCAGTGCAGCAGACACTTTGTTTAGGACCTGATTAAAGTAACTTTTAGTAAAGTTCTGGTAAAAGCTGGTGAGTAGAGGGAATGATGCTGGAACAAACAACCAGATGTAGCTCGTGGATAAATAATTTCTTGGAAGTAGGTGGTTTAAGGGAGAGAATATTTTTAAACAAATTTTATTTCATTTCACCCAATATCCATCCTCTCACAATTGAATATTTTATTAAATGATAGATGTGAGGAAATGTTACATTAATAGAGATTATGAGTAATGATGATTACTGCTGCTGAATGAATCAGGTGAGACACCATCATTCAATGAAGAAAATCATGGTTCATGATTCACTCTTCAGATGCTGTGAATGAGCCATTTCCATTTATGAAGTAATTGATAATATTTAAAGTTCGAAAATGTTTGTGATGTTCCATCCTTTGTTGTTACCTAATCATCTGTGAGGTTTTAATTGCTCTCAGTTCATTTTCACGCCCAAAGTTGATGAATAATTGAAGAAACAGCTTCGTTCATATGGTCAGTTTCACACAGGTATCTGACATTATTTCCAGCGCTGGATGTTATTTTCGACATCTGTGATGGAGTCTGCTTCAGAGTAGATCTGTTCTATGCATGCACACTTTTATTTAATTTTGTTTTAATAATTAATCTCTAATTACCTCTATGTATTCAGTTTACCATAAAACAGGGGAAGGGAAGGTAAAATCATCTGAAATCAATTTATTATAACGATTGATGCTTACATTGCAATGGAAGTAAAATTGTACTTGTAAGGTGAACACCCTGATTCATACATATGAAGTAAACATCTGCACACGAGGTTTCTGTCAGGTGTTTAATTAATGTTTGCATATTTACAGGCTTTTGATTCACGTAAAAGTCATGATTCCGTCTCCATCCCTGAGCTTCAAAGAAAATATAAAACAGGTATTGTGTAAACACATTTAAATATCACATGATAAAATAGTAGTGGTGTATTCATAACAACAGAAACTGTCAATCAAATTCATTTTTAATTCAATAAAATAATTGTAAACACTAGTGTTTAACTCGTTTCATTCTGGTCAGTTCCGGTATCAACAAAAAGTAACAATCAATATATCACAGTAGCATCCTTAATACTGAGAAACTATTTCCTTTTAAGGTAATTTTAGTTTGGAACTAAGGAGTCCACATAACCCAGGAAAAATGGTCAAATGGGTAAAGAAATTGTCTGCCAACAGATATTGGTTTCCAGTTCAAGAAAACAACAATTTTCGTTACCTCTCTTTCCGCTCTTCAGCTGGACAGGTTTCCATATGTGAAGTTCGTCTGCATGGTGAGGAAATGACTTATTTTTTTTGTTTTATAAATCTAAATCTGGTCTTTGCAACATTTAGACTTTGATACATTGAGCCATAACTGAGAATCAGCAGATAAAGATGGATACAAAATTCATTTCACTCCTAAAGGTACAAAGAAAAATTTGTGAGTTAATTTCTTTTATCTGAGAAAATGGATAAAACAATGGCGAAGACTGGAGACTTATTCAGAGGAATCAGATGGATAGGGAGACAAAGGGGTTTCAGGAAAATTAGGCAGCCACAGTTAAAAGGAGGAAAGTTACTTTGTGTTAGTTAATAAATGTCTTTGTACTTTAAGCATCCCTTTTATTTCTTTGTATTGTCACATTCTCTCATCATTTAATTCTATTTAGAAAATCAATCAAATAAAATTCACACTTTATTTTCCATTCAGTGAATAAATTTTTTCTTTATGATTCTTTCCTCCTCCAAGTCCTGACTAAGCAGATTTAACTCCCCTTTGTTGTAGAAAGAGACTCTCAGAGGTTTAGATGTTTGGAGGCTGTAACCATCAATAAAAGATATTTTCCAAAGTTAGACAATTGTTCCTTTAACACTGTTTCTTTCATAAATGCACTTGAAGCAGTGCTGCCCCCTGTAGCTTCCTTATTCTTTAATTGCCCTTTAATTGAAACATGGACATGCGCAGTAGTCATCTTTAATTACCCGCAGTCGACCCACGGAATCTGTCCACGTTCTATTTTTGACTCTGTCTCTCAGAGTCAGTACATCACGTGGTCCTGTATTCTTCCCGGCCGCATCTCTGGACTGTAGGGGGCAGATCTAACATTTATCGAGCAGTTTACGAGGTCCTTATTCTCTCTTTGGATGGAAGCCGTTTTCAAATTCACCGTGTTTTCCAAACAGACTCTGTTTATGGTCCTTCCCTGGTCCACAGATTCTCCCCGTGGAAACATCTTTAGAACAATGTGTCCGCCATAGTAAAGAGAAGCAGATGGACACCAATCCCCTGTTACAAACAAGAAGAATTTCTAGCAGAGAAACCCAGGAAATTGTTTGCCAATAAAATATCGTATGTTTAAGAGGCCTCCCATAGCGAGCAGCTCTATTAGAACTGAGGTCGATTCTGCTTTGAGTACTTACATGGTTTCTGAAAGGAAGGGCCAAATGAAGTCCTTCATAGCATCCTGCCAGACCCGACCATGAAGTCTGGGGCTCTGTCACCTTTAGAGGGCCAGGAACAAAGGGAGCTGCTAGCAAGGGTCTCTAATCAAACTGAATCATTCTAATTTAAAGTCGCCTTCCTACCGGGTGGTTAGGGAAAAATGGGCTGCTGCTGCTGTTTTAGGTATTTAGGGCTGCCTGTGGTACTCTCTGGACTGTTTGTGTATCTCTCGGATGACATATTCAGGCTGAATACTCTTCATGGACAGATCTTCTACCTGTTCAGAGCATCAGTGGAGACAGAGACAGCCTCATCTAGTGAGAGGGACAGGTGTCGGGGTTGATGGAGAACCTCTCTTTACAAAGGTCTCAACAAACAAAGTCTAATGGTTCACGGGAACGAGGCTCAGAGATTTCAGCGAAAAGAAGAACTTACCTGGAGGGTGTGACAAAGTCTGGCGAGAGGAGCTCATTTTCACTTCATTGTCTACGGGCTTACCAAGAAAGATGGGCCGCTGGATTTTCAACTTCCTGTCCAACCGGCGGGCCCGGGTCCAGATAAATGGGCAATTAGGACAGTTCCTTGCCCTCTGACAGGGACTCCCCCAACGCTCCATCCTCGCCCCCTACTGTTCCTTCTTTACATCGATGACCTCCACAAGGTGCTACCTTCCAGGGTTGATATTGCCATGTACGCTGATGACGTTGCCATCCTCAGCAGTCACCCTATCTAGGAGCAAGCTGAGAAGGCGGTCCAAGAGGCCGTCACAGCGGTCTCAGAATGGAGCTGTAGGAAGAAGTTGGTCCTGAACGCCGAGAAATCGAAGTCTGCTTCAATTCCACCAACACACACGAAGCCAATTGGTCACCGACGATAACCCTTGGCAACTCATCTCTCCGACACAACCCTACACCCAAATTTCTAGGCGTCATCCGAGATCGGAGCCTCTCCTTCGAGTTACCAGCATGGTAGCGGCTCGTTGCCGCATCCTGGCCTCCCTAACATCTCAAACTTGCGGCTGGCGAAAAAACAGTCTCCGCAAGGTTTACCGCTCCCTCCAACTTTCACTTCTCAACTATGCAGCCCCAGCATGGCAACCCTGGCTTTCCCTTCCCGACTCGACCAACTGGGCCGCGCTCAGAACAAGGCCCTTCGAATAATAAATGGGCAATTGCGGTCTACTCCCTTAGGTGCTCTTCGCCTAGAGGCCGGCACCCGCAGCTACCACACCACCTCTAATATCCTAATTGCAACCTCTGCCGAAAAAGCTGCACGTCTACCTCCTGAGCACCCTCGATCTCAAACCCTTGCATCCAACTGTCCCCACAGACTTCACCGGCCAAGCTGGCGCTCCACATCCCAAGCGATTGCCTCGTCCCTCCCTGAAAACTTCTCCATCCGAGCCCCAGTACCCAACCCCATACACTGCCCATGGGACTATGGACCTACTCATTGGCGTATCTCCCCATCTCTCACGAATCCACCTTCCTCTCCTACCCCCGCCTCCCTTTGCGAGGCAGCTCTCGTGGCCATCCGCCAATCATCATCCAACCTTACCATCTACACGGACGGCTCTGCCTCCAATGGCCGACTCAACTGGGGTACCGCAATGGTCGTCACAAGCGGAGACCCAGCCCATCCCTCCCTCATTCTCTCCAGAACTGAAAAAGGAGCTCCCTTCACGTCTTCCTGTGAAGAGAAAGCAACCCTCCGACTCGCTCTGCTATGGCTTCTCTCTGACGGTCCCGCCGAGCCTGCCACTATCTGCACCGACAGCCGCTCCCTCCTACACCATTCCACCGACACCCGAGACCTCCAGTTCCTCCTCTCCCAACGCTGCTTCCCCACCCACATCATGTGGATCCCCGGACACTGCGGTATACCCGGCAATGAATGGGTCGATGCCTCTGCCAAGTCTGCTACCTCCCAACCAGACCCTCCCAGACCTACCGACTACCAGTCCGCCAAGGCTGCCCCCCCCCCCCACAACACCTCATCCCGGACCCACCACCCGTAAACTGCTTATCGGCTGAAGTCGACTCTGACTACAATTGGATGACTGACAGCAACGCGACGACCAACCGGCGGGACGCAGTGCTACTGAGCCGGCTCCGGTCTGGACACTGACCTCGTCTTCAATCAACACAGAGTCAACCAATCAGCCGACCCCACCCGCCCCACCTGCGGAGAGGAGCCTCAAACGGTGTCCCGCTGGCTACAGCTGTGCCCCGGTCTTATCTCCCTCCCCCAACAAATTTTCGGTGAAGTGACTCCGCCGCTCAAGGCACTTGTCTCGCTCGCAGCCAGCGGGGGTGATATCGCTCGCCATGAAGTCCCTTTAAGGATACTCTCGGGCGCTATGTCTCTACAACAACAACAACAACATGTACGGTGTAAGCCGGGGCACCGTCCCCAGTAAATATTACTCCTCTCTCTCTGAACAGATGATCGTTAACAAGAAGCCTCTTCGGAGAATGTTGATGGACCTTAATCGTAAACCAGCCGCTGTAACCATCCACAAGAAACCAACCCTCACACAATCATAGTCCAACCACCATAGTTCGTCGTGGCTTGCTGGCGCTCCAAAGGACATTTTAGTACTGGATGCCGCCACATCCATGACAACCAATATCTGGTAACTCTGAAAACCTGGATCCATCGTTAAAATTTTTAATGTTCCAGAGATCAGGAGGGGGATGAGGGATCTGTGCTACCCACTGCAGCGAACGGGCGAGTGACATCGCGTGTGCAGGGAGGAATGGTTTACGTCCGTCGGCTCTTCTGTTACATCTGTTGCTGTGGAGATAACATCTGAAGTTTCTTGTGGAGCCTGAAAATGTTCTGCCACATTTGCAGCCAATTGTCGTAGAGTTCGTTTCCATACTGTTATTTGTAGCAGAGATTTCTCTTCTCTTGAATTGGTCAGTCCCCCTGCTAACATTCAACACAAGAATGTCCTGTGCTGTAGAGGTTTGCTTCTGACTTGTGCCATTGTCCTGCTCCTGAACTGTCTGTTGTCTAAGAGTTCCCCTTGGGGATGTGGCTGTCTGTCCTCTCAACTTGTCCTGATGTGTGGATGAAATGACTCTTTTCAGCCTTGTCAAGTGCCTGTATATCTAGCATCTCCTTTAGAATGTTTGACATATAATACAATATACTTTATATATGTGCTAGATGATTATTTTTAGTGCCATTTGACAAAAGTCCAATCAAACATTCGATAAATACGGATCAGGAGATGTAAGTTTGCTCCACACTGTTGGTGCTTTGTTCATTGTGTGTGATGTCTGTGTTTCTCTGCTACTTAGTTTATAGACTTGTGTCTGTTTCCTTCAGACTGTGAGGAGAATTGGTTTGGCCGTAAATGTGACAAGCAATGTCACTGTACTGGTAGCTGTGACAGAGCTCTAGGTCACTGTACCGGGGGATGTGAGAGCGGATGGAGTGGAGATTCATGCCAACATAGAAATTATGGTTTGTACAAATTATGTTTAATCTCTTATCCACAAAATCCACCAAAGGAATGTGAGATAATAGGTGAAACATGCTGAATAACAGTAGCAATATATGTAGAAGATCTTTGCAGTTAAAAACAAAAATGCAGAAAAAGCAAATCTCTTATTTTTATACCAAATTTTCTCTATCTGTAAATATTTCTTGTAGACCAACTGTAGTAACTTATTTCAATTTTTGATTTCTAGAGGCCAACTTGTAGATGTCAGAGTCCCTCGGTCTTCTGTGAGATAGAAGACTGATAGCTCAATAATGCTGGTGTAATCACTGTAATTCAAGATGAGCTCAAAAATTTATTCTGTCATCTACTAGATTGGACATTTCTCTCAACCTTGTTGGTAGATCTTCATAATTAGAGAATCTTCTTTTCTAGTGGCTTTCCCATGCAGTCCTAAGAAGGGCTGTTTTTGGAGTGGATTGATGTTAATTTTCCAAAGATGTATGTATTTTTTGGTATAGTACAAGAGGCTGGTCTTGAATCTACCACCTGCTGATTGTGGAGTCTTTATTGATGCAATTTCCAAACCAACTACTGAGCTACCTGACCGCTGAGTTTCTGCTGTATGTTCATTAATTGAATACACTGCTATTATACAGTAAAATCATACGATGCCATTGCTATCTAAATATTGTGATAAATGCATTCACCTAGAAATAAAGTAAAGAACAATTTTAACAATACATGGAAGAACCAAAGATAGCAATTAAAAGTAACTGGAGTACATACCTGGGGATTTTACACCTGACTTCTTTAGTGTGGTTGTCTGGTTTTGCAGCTGTAACTTCTTTGGCTGTTCCAGGTGTCTGTTCTCCTCTTCTTACTGAAAACTGAATCAATTCAGTTGAAGTAAACTTAAAATTTTAAATGTTTGGGTGTTTTTCATAACCATGAAATATGTGGTGGACTTCATTTTCTTGAAACTGTTTTTTATGTGAGGATGGAGATGAGGTGGTCTGACTGTGCAGTGATAGCTGCTAAATTGTCTTTACTTTAGTCAGAAGTCCAAACGGTGGCTGTAATTACAGTTGTCCACTTAAATTGAAATTAGTTCCCAGGTTAGGAGCAAGTCGCTTTGTTCTTGGCTTTTAACATAAAAATTAGAAATATTAAATTATTTAGCCCCTGATAAAAGTCAAAACAATGATAGCTTGATTTACATTTGGGTAAGTCTCCTTAGTTTTGAATAATAATAATTAGCAAAATGTTTAATCATCTGGGAGTTCAATGTAAAATATAGAATTTTTAAATACTATATTCTGATTTGAATGCAAATGTGAATCTACATCTGTTCAAACCAGAGTGAAACAATATTCAATTGCTTCTCTGTTAGGAATTTGAATAACTTCAGAGGCAGGTAAATCTTAAAGCTGAGTTAGTTTTATAGTTTTATTTTTTATTTCGTTTTTGTCACCTTCTCTTGTTTTATTGTTCTTTCTTATTCTTATTTAGTTCAGAGTGAGATCCAAACATTCAAACCAAACGATATTTGGACAGTTAAAAATCTCTCATTATCGATCTTTTTAACATCAGTCACGTGTCTGAAAATTGTACTTCTGGGGAACAGAAAACCTCAGGTAATCAACTGCATTCTTGGAGAAACAGAGCCGACAGAATGGAGATTTCAGAGTCCAAATGTCATTAAAAAACAAAGTCGTCAGTCAAGTTAACATACAAGATTTCAGATTGTTTGTTTGTTGGTTCACAAGTAGAAACTATAAATGCCTTGTTTACAGCCCGTTTGAATATATATGGTGGAAGGGGCAGTGTTCGTCCCCTATTTCCTTTCCTCTAATCAATCATTGATGGTCTGATGTACAAAGATACTGATGGGAGACGATGCT
The DNA here is from genome assembly GCA_018389105.1 of Nautilus pompilius. Classification (NCBI taxonomy): domain Eukaryota; kingdom Metazoa; phylum Mollusca; class Cephalopoda; order Nautilida; family Nautilidae; genus Nautilus; species Nautilus pompilius. The sequence continues at coordinate 883,169 of JACATO010000118.1, forward strand.
GTTCGCTGTTTTATCAGCTGTTACCTGTTAGTGGTAAGACATAAGAACTGGAATAAATAGAAGACATGAAACTTTGTAGCACTGATGATGTTCCTGATCTGGATAGATTCAGAAGTTAACTGATTGCTGGTTTTGTTGTCATAGCACTGATCAGGGTAGCTTCAGATTTTGTTTCTCATTAATATTCAAAACTGTTCCATGGAGTTTTCTCCCATTCGACTGTTGAAACGCCCTTTGGAGATATATATTATTTTAAACTCGTAGAATATCAACATAAACTTGTATCAGAAGTAACAGCAAGGATAAAGTTCCCTTCTGTGGAGTTGTTTACATAAATAAAGTTCAGTAAAGTTATGACATACAGAAAACGAAATTATTTGTTATTTAAAAAAAAAATTCATTTCATTTCTATTAATTTCCTTATTTTTGAGACAGAAAACGTAGCCGTGAATAAACCAGCCTTGCAGACTTCTGATTATGTTAATGATCTGCTGTTTAAAAATGTCAGTAATACAAGTTATCCTGCTCAGCTGGCAGTGGATGGTGATCCAGATGGATATTTTAACCACCTGTCGTGTGCTCACACAGCAGCTGGGGATTCTAATCCAGAGTGGACTGTGGATCTGGGTTGTTGCTTCACAATCTCCTGGATACGGATATATAACAGACTGTCACGTGAGTCTTCTCATTGTCATCTTTACCTGAAATATTTAACACCACACCTGTTTTTACTCCCAGGTGGCTACTTCAGTCAGCTCAGTGAAGTTACCTCTTACAGGGCAGAAATGTGATAAAAGACTTGTTGTCATGGAAATTGTCAAAGTTTCACTGCACATGCATGGTGCCAGCAGCTGTAAGTTAATTTCCATCAATTTTTCCCGCTGCCGTGAAATTTGACAATTTACTTTCTTCTGTTTTCTGGTGATAAACTTTACCTGATGTGGCCCCTTCAGTCTGTAGAATAATTAATTTTTAACCCCAAATATAATTACACTTTGAATAAGTCATCTTTTAATTTTTAAATTATTTGCTGAAAAGCCGATTGGACCTGAATAACCATCTTTCTTTCTACACCATTATTATTATATTATTATTATTATTATTATTATTATTAACATAACCTCTGCACACCAACTAATTCCAGAGACAGAAACAAAGATGGAGAACTGACCCCTCTGAGGCTGTTGTCCCTGATTTATTATGTTTGTTTGTGATGATTTTCAGATGCTCGATATCGATTGAAGGGGTTTAAAGTCTACGTAAGTAACAGCAGCAGCAGTTCAGGAGAACTTTGTTTTGAAGACACATGGAGAAGAACTAAGAGTGGACAGGTGATCATAGACATCCACTGTGAGCCGTCCATCAGGGGTCGATACGTCAAAATAAAGAAGACAACAGAGTTTTTGACTCTGTGTGAAGTTGAAATTATGCGTGAGTAAATATGTTAGACTTCGGTGAGGAATTATTACAATCTGCTCTATTTTCCTGTGTGGATCATAAAACCCCAGTTACCTCCCCTTAATACATAATAAATGTCCCCTCCATCAACCAAATAAGTGGAGGGGACATGTACTTGTTCTCCCTTAATTTTACCCTGCTCTAATGTTGATCTGTAATTTCTGAGAGTAAGTTGATGATCTGTCAGGTCGAGCTGTTCAGTAGGTAGGAGGTATATTAGGGGAAGAATGAATGTCACATCTGATAGTTCAAACGACAGGTGATTTCAACTTTTCACTCATACTTTCCAAATAAAGCAGCGAATAAAAGGGGAGATAATCAATTACATTACCTATCACTTCATAGACATTACAAAGAACTAAATATCCAAGGACGAGTGGTTAAGAATCTCCTCCTTACCTTTGAGACAGTCAGCTCTGGTATCAATGCAGTGTTTTCTCAGCTTTAATGTGGAAGATCACTAGTTTTTAGGATTGTTTTAATAAAATTAAAGCTGTAAACAACATAAAATATGCAGGCCATTGTTGTTGATGAGACTTTTTTTGTTTTAATGTTACCTGCATGAAGTTTAAAAATGTTTCTCAGTGGACATCATGAAGTATTTATCTCAATAAGTAATTGTTTAATCTACGGCAGGAGATAAGGTAAAATCTACTCAGGTTTAGAATTGTTATTTGATATAATATAATAAAATGTAAAATGTTTACCTCAAGTCTCCATTGTCATCTGTGTTAAGTCCAGAACCCAGACAGATACAGGGAACACAACGGAATGGTGAACCTCAACCTGATACTGGTTCATCAAGTGGAGTTTCTGAGTGCATTAAGTAATTTTAACTATTAGAAACTATTTAACTTATCTGTTGTTTAGTAGAACAATTTATTGATGAACAATCAATGCAGCAGACTTTAAATACACAGGGTGTCATCAGTGGTAAATAGACACCTTAGCATCTATGGCTACTAGTAGACAAACCAATTTATTTCTGTTTTCTTACAAATTCTTTACACAGATCAATACTCACCTGTAGAGTAGGGGGACTGAATTGTGTTGAGGTATCTCTCTCTGTGTAATAACATCTATGAATGGATATAAAGACCACATCTACATAGAAATATGTGAGAAGTATACATTTTTCCTCATTAAGCAAGAATTGTGAATAGGCTGACAATGAACCTTCACCAAAATTGTTTTGTCTTTAAGTGGCCCACAGAAAATATGGATCCCTGTCCTGTTGTTAGGAGATTTTACTTAATATTTTATTTTTAACTGGTCTCCAGCTGTACCCCTTCTTTTATTAGAAAATAGTCTGAGAATTTAAATCCTGTATGTTTGTTTTTGTGTTTTTAGAAATACATGTTAGAAATAATTGCATTTCACATGACTCCTCCTCTAGTCAATAAATATATATTTAAGTAGCATCTACTGAAATTCAGTAAAAATAATGAGATTGTGTATATCAACCATAGTGAAAGTAATCTCTCATGAGTTATGGCGTGTTAGAACTATGAGAGACCCACCTCTCCTTGCCTGGTTTGTTTTACGTCCACCAGCACAGACTTAACCATATTAACTTCTAACTGATCTGAATAACTGCCATCCATTCTGTTGATGATGATGATGATGATCTCTCTCAACTTACACTTTATGTTCTGTTTTTCTTGTTACAGAATGTAAACGAGGATGGAGGGGTGATTACTGCCAAGAGAGTAAGCAAATATTTATGATTTATGATCTTTAGTTACCATTATATTTATCTCTGTTTGCTGGAACTCAAATAAAATGAAAAGTTAAAGTTTCTTGGCGAACAACTGGGAGATATGTGCAGCACTTTGTTTAAAAGTTACGTATTTACAATTTTCTTTCCTTTATGTTGTTACTTCCAGAATGTTCCAAGGGAAAATATGGAGCAGGTTGTTTAAAAAACTGTAGTGATAACTGCCAAGAAAATGTCTGTGATCATATCAGTGGCACCTGTGGAAACGGGTGTAAACCTGGATACAAAGGTGACAAATGCATTAAAAGTGAGTCATACTGTTATAAATTAAACTGACTGACATCTTCATGTTGTCTTTTGAATAAAATTCAGTCTTGCAGAAACTGTTTCATGTAGTAAGTGGACATAGAACAAAGATGTAAGTGTCTGTATCGCATATGGCTCAGGGTGGTATCCTGTTTGTACAAATGTGTTAGTTATCAATAGGTGGCGGCTGTAAACCAGGATATCAGTCTGATCAATGTAACAATGATAGTTTTGTCAAAAATTTCAGCTCTTGGAGTTTTGATGCCTATGACACAAACTGTGGATTTTATACTTAACGGTGAATTCTTCTCTTTTACTTAATTTGTTAGAATTCTCTGTAGTAGTAAAGATACAGAGAGAGCCATGTTGAAATATTCCAGGAGGAGCTGCATGACTGTTGTCATCAACAAGATTCTTTGATCACAAATCAGCTAAAGAGATAAAAGACTACCTGTCTACTAAGGAAACTCTTGTGTCTGTATTGATCATTAACCAGATCAATGGGGTTTATATCAGAAACATTAAACTGGGATGACATTAGGCAAATTTTCACTTTTAAATCCCAATTTTCTGTATTATTTAGCTAAGACAAAAGTAGTAAACAGAAATAAAATAAACTTGTGGATATTTTAAGAAATTCATTTTTTAAAAAGGATTTTTAGCTCATATTGGAGATTTTCCTTGTTGTTATAACAGAATGTGAGAAGGGAAAATTTGGACCCGGCTGTGGCTACAGCTGCAATACAAACTGCAAAAGTGGAGAATGTGATCATGTGACTGGTCAGTGTGCAGGTGGATGTAAAGCAGGATATCAAGCTGATCACTGTAACATGAGTAAGCATATATTTGTCATTTATTGTGGTTTTTTTCAGTGCACTGGGGTGTCTAGGTTATTTAGTGTAGTTGAGACTGAGCACCATCAGTGGTAGAATAATGGGCTCAGGTAAACAGGGTGGATCTGTAAATATAATTTCTGTCACATACCTTAACATCCACACCTGTCTGTTTCCAGTAGTTGTTGAAATGTACCAACATCAACAAGGTAAACAACCTCGCCACATTTTCCTGCCAGGAAGTGTTGCCATTTTTTTTACTATAATGGACTACACTTCCATCTTTGCCAGGGAAATACCTGCAGTCTTCATCTTTAGATGGAGAAGACCAGATTACTGCCCAGAGGAAACCTTCATGACCAGCTGGGGAAAATGAGCAAGAAGAAACCAAGCCACTGATACAGGAAAAGAACTCGAATCCCTTCACCTCAACAGATCAGCAGACTAACCATTGGACTACCCCACCACACATTTCAAAGAATGAAGGAAAGAGAATCTGACACATGTTCAACGAGTTTTGAAGATATCATTGGTTATGCAGAGAGTGCCACATGCAAAGTTTTGTTGTGTTCTTTTAGTTTTACCATGTAACATTACCATCATCAGCAACATTGTCTGCGAAATCATTACTTAAAAACAAAGTAATTGCATCATTGATTGTAGAAATGCGAGTGTTGCAGTTCAGTCTATCATCATCATCTTCATCAGAAAGATTGGGTCAGGAAACGTAAGGTGTAGGAGGCCAGAATTGTTGCACACATTTGTATTATTCTCAGACAAATCACATTTCAATTTATCATATGATGATGGCAGGACTCTGGTTTACTGCCATCCACACTTTGCATATTGTTGCATCCATCAGCATGATAGATTTAGGGTGTAGTGACATTATCTAATCAGCTGCAGTGTACACCAACTACTCAATTAGCTTCTGGTTCTGAATGTCTAGCAGCAAACAACCACTATTTGAACTTCTCTCTTTCTTGTTCAATGCCACGAATGCTGTTTTAGATTTCAGGAAGACAGAGGTTCTTCATGGGAACAGGGAAACATCACCAATATAACATACATCACATCAATACGACAAGAGTGGATCATCTCTGCAACCAGAATACAATGCTTGAAGCACAGATGTCAAATGATGAAAATTTGTCTGAGATGTTCAAACTAAAATTTCCACATGTAACTGATCTGTTTTTATATATCATAGCCAATATAACATAGGAAGTGCACCTTTTAAAAAAGAAGAAGAAACAGATAGATGAACAGGTACAATATCAACAGCTTCATTACCAGAATAAACAGTTGATTCCCCATCCATACAGAGAATTATGAATCATTACATAAAACACTTAGATTCACTTTGCATGATTTCTCTTGGCATCATCTTTACTAAATCGTGGCTTAAAGGAAAATGTTAACAAAACATCACAACTTCATCAACAAATGTACGCAGAATTTAATTTAAGCTGTTATATTATTGCTTTTATGTCATAGATGATGGCATCTTGTGTTAAATATTCAAGCTCCATTTATGAATATTTCACACTTGCTTCACTAGCTACTGCATTTTATGAAGTATAAAAATTAGTAGATAGGTGAGCAGGTGCAATTCAAAAAGCCTCATCACCAGAAAAGACAACTGACCATCCCCCAATACAGAATATAATGGAACATTACATAAAACACTTTGATCGATTCACTTTACACAATCTTTCAAATCATCATCTTTCCTAAATCAAGACATTTCTAAAAAATTCACAATACATCTGACAACTTCAACTGTCAGGTTCCCATCATGGAAATCATCATTAAGCTTTCGATGCAGCTGCCATTTAACCTTTTACAAAGAAACAGTGTTACATGATGACTTACAACAATTGCTAATTCCCTGTTATCCTTTAGTTACACTGATGACTGAATAAAGCTTGATCCATAAAGGTGTCCATTCCAGTTTCTTTCATGACGATGGATTTCTATTGGAGTGTTGTCTGTGAAGCTGTTTGCCATGAAGCTTGAGGGATCTTTGAGAGTATTTGTTTTGTCTCTTTCTATATTCAAGAGTTTTGGGAACTGGAGTCCATACAATTTTTCTGTCTGTCAAAAGAACTAATTAATGTTGTTTACCTTACATTCTACAGACTGTTCATCTGGATATTATGGACCAGGCTGTAAATATAAATGTTCCATGGACTGTCAGACTAACAAATGTAATCACATCAGTGGCCATTGTACTGAAGGATGTAAACCTGGATTTGTTGGTGACAAATGTGATAAATGTAGGTATTTAGATTTTTTAAAATGTTTAAAATTTAAAATAATCAAATGCTAAATATTTATTGTTGTTTTCTTTGCTCTTATAATGTTTATAAAGTAAATTTTAAAATTGGATTACATTTAAAGAGAGGTAAAATTATTGATAACAAGCATTTAAATTGTAAGAAATAATATTGATGTAGAGTGTAGAACCGTTCTTGATCAGAAGATTTTTGAGTATTTGTCATCATCTGTTTACAGCTTGTTCACCGGGGAGCTATGGAGCCAATTGTACAAGCAGCAGGTGTGAGAATTGTAAAAATGGCAGCTGTAATCACATCAGTGGGGACTGTAGTGATGGATGTACACCTGGATTGTGGTTTTTTGGTGACAATTGTAATAAAAGTAGTATTTATTATTTTTTTTATTGTATTTATTAAGAAAGATTGGAGAAAAAATTCATTTTCTTTCTGTAAAATTAAATAAAATAAGGATTTAAACCATGAGTTGGATAAGCTGACGATGCAAATAGCCTTGTGGCTAATATTACATGCTGCCTAGATGGTTCATTTGGACAAGAATTTTTCAACAGCTGCAGCATCAGCTATCGAACCAACAGGTGTTGTGACCACCTCACTGGAAGCATTAATGGGAGATGTAAATTCAGTTTCGCTGACTGAAAGTGTATAACAACTATATATCTTGTCTTTTTACTCAGTAACAATGCAAAATTTAACTCCTCTATTGTTAGTGTGTTGTTGTTTAACAACTGTAGAAAATTACCATGTATGTACAGCATCGTTTTTGATGCTCACTACATTATGCACTCACAGCTAAACTGGAGACCAGAGAATTACTTTTCAACGTAGATCACTTACCATTGAACGCCATCAGTTTAGAATAAATGTACTACGATAATGATTTTACATGGATTTCCATTATAATTATGGTCATTGACACCTGCTTACATCCAATACATAAATAAAGGATTAAACATTGACAAAGTGAAATAAATACCAAAAAACATAGTGTAGTAGCAAATAGATATATATTACATTGCTGTCCCAGGAGAAATTATTTATGTTTATTGTCTGCTCTACTTATCCTTTGGTTTTTTCTGCTTCCATCCAAACCTCTTAGCCTGAAGGATATCAGGGCACGATTGCAATGTCTTTTCCTTACAAATGTAAACAATGGGTGACCTGGCTCCCAGAGAGTTCAGCCAAAACGTGTGTCTTCACTGTTACAGCTTTATAACTTTTCTATTTATTGTCAATTAAATAAAGAATAGAACAACTAGAACCTTCTACATTCCAACAAATCTCTCAAAATTTGTTGACAATTACAGGTAATTGCTGTGTTTTCACTTACAAAAGATTTTCTTGAATTTTCTTTAAATTACTTGATATACTTTCAGGAGTTGGTTTGATGAATAACATTAAAGAAAATCATAAATTTAGTAAATTGTACATTGGTAAGTAATTATTAGAAAAGAGGATGTAACTTCTTGAAATCATTTTTTAAAATTCTGTAATTATTTACTTTTCTCTATAAACTGATCATGAATAGAATCTTTAAGAATAAAGTAAAAATACAGTTAATGGTTTCTCTCTCCTTTTGCATTTAGAATGTTCACGCGGATTCTATGGATCAGGCTGTAAGAATTCTTGCAACACTTGTGAGAATGAAAATTGTAACTTCATCAATGGCACCTGTATTGATGGATGCAAGTCTGGATTTCTTGATGATGACTGCAAACAGAGTAAATACTGTTTTCTTTAGGCTTCTCATTTACAGTTTGAAAAGTCTCTCCATCCTCTTCAGTAGTAAAATGTTACGTTAGATAAATTACAGCAAACTTTGCTTTGATGAGTGTAATTATATTAGGTCTGTTCTGACGCGCAAGCAAAGTATTTGTTGAAAGAAACTATTAGGGCAGAAGAAGAATAGAACTTGAAAAGATTGAACAAAGAAACAATTTTACACCTTTTATAATAATAACAGGGATGATAGTAATTGTCAGCCCTGGTAACCAAAGCGGCCATTCACAAGTTACATGTGAACACCTGGCTTTGTTTATAGTGAAAGAGCCGCTGCCCAGACACCAACCTCACTTTCGTGTAGTGAGCGGTGCTACCTAGTGCCAAGGAATATCAGACAAGACCAGACCCGCACTCAACAAGTGCCCTGAAAACCTGGGAGGACCCTTAATTATTAGATGTTACAGGAAGCCATAAAGCCCAAAGGGATTTAGTGGTTAATTTGGGCAATTACAAGAGTCTGTTGATGAAGTGGCTGAAATGTGTCGGAGGAGAGGAATTCGGGTAAGGGAGGTTGGCCGATCTCAACCTCAGCTGTGTACTAGTAGACTAATGCACTACTCATTTACAGCTGTATGTAACTTCAAAGTGAGCAATAGGTGCAGTTATAAAGACAGATAAGAACTGTTTAAAAATTACCCTTATAGCATTGGGAACACAGTAGTTGTGTCCCTTAGTTGCTAGTGTTGTGATATCACAAGGAGAATAAGATTGCTAAAACCTTCCTTCTGTTGCAACTGTATTTTAGCTTGGAATTATGGGAAATGTGACAAGTATCAAGAATCGGCAGTAAGTTTACAATTAGGGGATTTGGTCAGAAGTCGTAGTCTATATCTAGAGAGTGGTTGTTAAATCAGCCATAAGTTAACAAATGGTAAACACTATAAAAACATTTTGCACAACCTGAAGTGAAAACTGCAGAATTGTAGCCAAAAATTACCACTAGAACACATGTAATACTTAGATGAGCACAACACCACATATAACTAGAATATTTTATGCTTGTTTTTCATTTGTAAGCACAGAAGATCTATAAGCTCCCATTTTGATGTTGGCTGTTTCGTTTCCCATCATCAAAAGATGGTGTATCTCAAAAACACTGCAGCTCTATTTGGATCAGCTGAAGAACTGCAAAGTTAAGCTAGGGTTTTGTGGCAACAGAGACCAAACATGATAGTTGTAAGCCCCACAACCAGTACAGCTTTTACAGTCAACATCCTTCAGAAATCAAAGAAAACCTCATCTTGAAATTTTTCCTAATTTTAACAGCTCAAGTCAAAATCAGCAACCAACTTAAATTTGAAGAAAAAGGAGGACATTTAATGTAATTTGTAAATGTTCATTTTCAGGAAATAACAAATGTCTAACATTAAAAATAAACTACAAACTTTTACCTATATAACAGTAGAGTGAGTCAAGATTCTAGTTATAACATCTCTCTTAACAAATGGAATCAATTTTTCTTCTTTTTTTAGAGGTGGCTCCAAGTTTAAATAAAGATGATGTTGCAATGATAGTAGGTCCTGTTCTGGTCATAATTGGATTACTGATTGTTGCAAGCCTGATTCTCACATGGAGGTAACAATTTCATGTTTTCCTTATAATCTGTACAGTGATACGGTGTCATCAACAAAACTTGGAATCTCTGATTCTAACAGCTGTAGCAGCAGCCCAGACAGGCTTCATAGCACTGGACAAAGAGATTGTATCATGCCTGAGTATATAGAAGTGATTTGCAGTTTCCAATCAAATAAATTTACCTTCCCTTGGAGCTTTTGAAATAATAGTTTATATCCCCAACTCATCTCATATTTCATTCAGCTAAAAGTTCTGGAAGTTCTTTCCTGTAGATCTCCATCATCATCAACATGTTGTGCCATCCCCAATCTGAGGGTCAACAGTCTAGGATCATTTCCATGATCTAAGGTAGACTGGTGAGAGAGGATGGCTGGCTCCCATAATCCTTCCATCCCAGGTGTTGTTGAAGGGGACACCAGCTACCTACTGCATGGTGCTAGCTGGTGAAGAAGCCAGGGAAGTACATCAAATCAAGTTGGTCTCCTGTGGGAATTAACTTGGGCCCTCAATTTTGACAGTCCAATAGCCAAACCAGGAACCCACCTGCTGAAGATCCTCCTGGGTCGAATTCTGTTACTGAACTTTATACACATTTAATGGTTACTTAGTATTGTACATTTTTAATTGTTTTCTTTTTCCTTCTCCAGAAAAAAATCTTCAGAAGTTTCTGGAATTAAGGCAACAAAACTTGAAGATGATGACACCAATGGAATTATTCACTTAAAACCAGGTTATTTTGTCTCTCTCTCTCCCTCTCTCTCTCTCTCTCTCCTCTCTCTCTCTCTCTCTCCTCCTCCTGAAGAAAATTTGACATTTTGATGAGTAATGTTGGTGTTTTTAATGCTAATCCTACTCTCCATTTTACTGCACAAATGAGCTTCCTTGATTTGCCCGAGAACAAACTGACAATGTAGTACATCAGTTGTCATCATGGGCATCTGCAAGGGTTGGGGTTGACAGGAGGGGCAGCTGTCCCTCCTCTGGAGAGTTGGTTGTCATGGTGGCATTATTCTTTGCCTGATTCACCATGCTCAATGGTGCATGGTGAGTCTGGCATGAAATGGCTCTGACTGGTCCCAGCCAGTGGCCAAGGGTCAGGGCTAGGATAAGGGTGTCAGTATGGGAGAATGCAATGTTTAGAGCCTGCACCTGTCAGAGTAGACGCTAAGGCACCTGTTTCTCCATCTGGTTTTGAGAAAGAAGCTGATAGGTTAATTAGGAATGAAGGGGCTGCCATTTGGTTAGTACGACTGTGCTCTTGATAGGTAGTTAAGGACCCAGCGGTGCTTCTACTGGGTAGGTTGGACTGAGCACTGGGAGTCACTCTCGCTATTGACAGCAGACATCTCGATCGTGGAGAGTCATTCCCGTCACTTATCGTGTCGTGTACACCATGTTTGGACTCCATCATTCCTCCACTACAGAGCCGGTTTGCTGCAGGAAATAACAAAATGTCTGTCTTTTCTGCCTCCATCCTGTACAAATGGTGCACATTGGATGTGAAGACCAAATAGTTGGAGTAAATGAGTGCACAAAATTAAAAACTTGGAAGCTGAAGCTATCACTGGTTTGAGATGGACTGGTTGAGTTGATAGGGTTACTGTTCTACTCCCTTTCATTCATTACAAAATCCATATTGGTTAAACATCACCAGTAACAAATTGCACAACAGAAAGGTCATTTAGTGCAATGAGAAGGGTGAAAATATGGCTAAGGTCAACAGAGGAAGATGACCATTTGTCTGGACTTTGCATGATAAGTGTTCATAGAGCAAATGTCAAAGCTGACCAGCACAAACTAATTCAAAAAGTAATGGATGAATTTGGACAAGAACATAGATGTTTGGAGTTTGTATTGAATAGAAATGAGGTTTTCTATTGTTTCGTTATTATGCGCTATGATGGGAAGCACAATAGCAAAGGAGCAGACTAACATCAAAAAAATTAATTAAGTTTCAAATTAATTCTAAATGAATCACAAAGGTTAAAAAATCATTGATTAAAATCAAATACCTTTGATAAGAAGAATAAATTAGTCACTTCTTATTTTTCGACGATAGTGTGCTCTCATCTATGGGCTCATTCCCACACTTGGTATTGTTTTGTCACTTTGTGCCCCACCCCACTGCAGAAATTCTTGCAGATGCCCATGGTGGCCATGTCTAGGGCTTGTTTACGTTCTGTTACTTTGTTAAGGGCAATTGTTTGCTTGTCTAAGAAAGGAGATAAATATTTAGACATCAAGAAGAGAACAGTTCACCTAAACACAAAGGGCCAAAATTCATCACTACTGCATCACCAGTAAATCTCTGCAGATATTTTAGTAACAGCAGCTCTGTTCTGTTTGTGCTGCTGAGAATTAACATTAAAATAGCTCTTCCATCAGCAGTGCTCATTCGTGGATAACAACTTTATTTGTTTTCTAACTTTAAATTATTTTTCCTTTTCTTTAAATTTAGAAAACTGGAGAAATAAGTTTGCAAATGAAACTGTTAGCAAAATATAGTGTAATGTTTAGAGTAAAGGGCTCTCACCTTCTGCTTAACCCTCTTTGTACCACACCAGTTTTTACCTTACTCTTTATACCCACCAACCTCCAGGTGGTGGTTGTGTTGAACTGGCTGCATCTTTAAATGAATACAGTCGTGATTTAAAGTGTCAGGTGCAGCGATACTGATTTGCTGTTAGGAAGAGTTATATTCAAGAGAAAGGTACTGTGTTACAGCCCTTATGGCTCATCTTGTGATCATAATGTGGATTTGATGGGCACCTATCCCAGGTGGTATACAGATGGTTAAGACTTTGATTAGCTTTGGTCATTTACAACTTTTAGCAGCAATCATTTGTGATCTCAGGTCAAAAAATTTCGGGCATCACTACTGTTTCCTATTCTAACAAATTGAATGATTTACCAGCTACACACACACACACACAAACACTTGTGGTCATAAATACTGGACAAGCAAATAAATTATCCTCTTTATTTTACATGAATCATTAAAATTAGCACTTACCTGTATGACTGTTAAAAGTGTATACATGAAACATCATTTCACAGTAAGTTGTTAATGTTGGAGCTTTGATCACACTTACAGCTTGTTTTCATCAAAATATTTTCTGGGATATTCTATTGGAAAGTCCACATTTATGGCAGCCAGTGTATTTGTATATAGACCATAGTTTTGAAGTGTTTTTTAAATGTTTTTGTTGTTTTGTTTTCAGTTAAATCAGATGATGAGAATATGGATGAAAATATATATTCCAATGATACTCTAATTCCTGTGCAGAATTTTGAAGATTATTTTCTCAAGAAAAATGCCATTCCTCGAGCCTTTGGTACTGAATTTGAGGTATTTATGACATTTATTATATTATTATTATTTATTATTATTATTATTATTATATTATTATTATTATTATTATTATTATTATTGATGTTTAGTATTCATAGGCTTTGTTATTTTAGGGTAAAAATATTTATGCAGGAATTTTCTAAGTAGAATACTAGAGTCATTAGAGTAAGTTTAGAATGAGAGGTTTATTGCTTATAGTTTTATATTCACTTGACACTGGTTTAATGTAAGCATCACAATCGCACCTTTTTAATATAAGTCATATCCAGTGAGCCATGACAAGTGACACTCGCTCACCTCAATGCACTGGAGGAGTAGAAATGCAGCTAAAAATGATACCACTGCAAAATATACAAAGACTAACAAAGAACAGAAAAATGTGCCATCAGCAAAATAGCCAAAAGCCTCCTGATGGCACCAGTTTCTGCTGAATCAACAAATCTGATTAATATTTTACTGATCTGCAATACTTTGAGAGCCAAAAATGTACCAACTGAAGCCGAACATGCAGACTCGATTGTGCTGCTTGTGGAAGATGCAAACAGATGATGATACCTCCAGATGTACTGTAGCAACTATAAACTCAGGTACTGACATCTAAACTGTAGATCAGTGATTGAGACAGAGTGGTTGGCTGACCGGTGCACAACCAATTGGTCCTCTCTCTCTCTCTCTCCTCTCTCTCTCTCTCTCTCATGGAGTCAGCCAGCCATAACCCCACCTCAGACACTTCCCTCTTTGTACAAACATATCAAAGGTCACTACCAGGAAATTTAAGGATTTCTTTATAAACTGAACAGTTGGATGTCCATAAAAAACCTTTTTACTTTAGGTTTTCAGACAGAACTTTAGCTGCACTTTGTTTTTGTTTACTTGTTTCACCATCAGCTTGTTACCGTGGAGATCTCTAAATAGGCTGTTATCAACAGACTGCACTTTAGCTGAGTTAGAAAGATGCTGGAGGATGTTTCTGGTCTTGGTTTCTGATTTTTTTTTTGTTTTGTTTTCATACAGCAGATTTTACCTTTAACCCTTCCCCCAGACATTGATATTTTATATATAAATAAAATGGAGAAAACCTTTTAAAACACAGACTTTTTTTTATTTTTCTGTTATACTTCTAACCAGAACCTCCCTAAGGGTCTTCTTGCCCCCTACAAAGCAGCTTTAAGGGAAGAGAACCTGGTGAAGAACAGATACAAGAACATGTATGCATGTAAGTAGAGTCCTCAGCTTTTGTTGTACTGCTCCTGTCGTCTGTATTCAGACAAAAAGTCTCCAGGATCCACTTAGTCATGTCACTGGCAGACTAGGAGCTACCTACCGATAACTGTAATCATTAGCGCTGACATTACCTGCATAATGTCTGCTGCTGTCTTATCTTATATATACAGCAGCTCTTTGGTGCGTGAAGTTATGTTTAGTATTTGTTTAAATTCAGATGTTTATGTTTTTTAAGTTTTAATTAATTCATTTTTTAACTTTTAATGTATTAATTTTTACTGCAGCTTAAAAGCTGGAAGAGACTGTGATGAGCTGCATCTCCTGATGTTGTGTTGTTCATTATTATTATTATTATTATTATTATATTTATTGTTGTTGGTGTTTTTAAGAAACTTGTGTTTACCGACTTCTCCTGTTTCTGTTACCGTAGATGATCACTCCCGAGTTGTCCTGGATACCAGTGACGGCTTCTCCGACTACATCAATGCCTGCTATGTAGATGTGAGTTACTTTGCTATCATTGAGTGCACATCTCTGCTGTCAGTGTGCCAGTAAAATTTCCTGTTCATCCAACCATGCGTACAAATCTAACCAGACAGGGCAGCAGAAATCTGTTGTTATTTAAATCTACAAACAAATCTCCTTATTATATTTATTACCTGATGTGTGATACAGACTGACAGTTTATGATATTTTTTCTTTCTTTTTAAATGTCTTTTGGAATCCACCTGTGGATAATAGAAGAACATCTTTAACGAAAATAAAATGAAAGTAGTTTGTTTGCTTCTATTTTACTGTATTTTGGAAAAGGACAGATTTTTCTGATGAAGTAATTAGATTTTATGCATGTGTGTTAATTGTTACAGATACAATGATTTTAGTTTCAACTGGAGTAGAACTTTTAAAGATTAGTTGACATCATTGATATTTTACTCAATGAATTTAATATGGTACCACAGTGAAAATCTCGATACCAATAACTTATTGAACAACTGTTTACTTACAATGATGAAGTCATAGCGGTATGGACAATATGATTTTATATGAAGACTCATAAAAATCAAAGAACTTTATTGTTCATACAGAAAACAAATGCAAAGATATACAAGGATAAGTATGTTTTAATAAAATGTAGAAGGTTTGCTGATATTTAAAAACATGATATCATAATATATCGAGTTTACTGCAGTGATGCTGATTGCCATTTAACAGTTCTTCACCTGTAACTAGGGAGAGGTAAAACACTACAATAGAATCATGTGTTGGTGCTTTTGAATTTTTTCTCCTAGCTGGGAATGGGTTAGCCAGTGCCATGGTCTGCCATTGATGAAGAAGCAATCTTTTGCAGGATATCAAACCTGTTGCTTGTAGGTCAGTCAGCATTGTTTTATTTGACATCTTCATGGTGTGCCTCAGGTAACTTTGAGAGTAGATGCTGTCAGACTGGAGAACTGGGTTTGAGCAAACATTTACCCCGGTTGTTCACACACCTGTCTTTTCCTTAGTAATGTCGTCCAAAGTTTTAAAGCTCCAGTCTTTTTATTTACTTGTTTTTAAGTTTTTTTTCAGCAGATTTTGTGTTTGTATGTACAGATTTTTTTTTCTTTCTTTTCAATTATTTTTTCAGGGTTACTTCAAACCTAAACATTACATTGCATCTCAAGGTAAGAAATTTTCTGTCTTAAACTTTTTAAACTTAGGCTGAAAATTTTTAAAGCCTAAACAAACATTTTTTTCCTTTTGTGGTATAAAGTATTTGCCTTGTTTAACATTTTAAAATTAAAGGTGAATTCTTTTTTTTATTCATTTTGTCCATCCTCTATCAAGGAGCGAAGCCTATCATGACGACGGCGATGATGGTGATGATACTGATAAACTTCATCTTTCTCTTTTATCTTTCAATAACAATTGTTACTTGCATTTTTAAAAGGTAGTGTTCTCTTCTATAGCTTCATTCAGAGATAGCAGCACTTTCAGCTCTGTAATAAACAAAAGCTGTGTCTGCCTCAAGTGGATTTATTAAAATTCTTTATATATCTCATTCGTTACATATCATTTGTTTATCTGTTTGAGTTCTCTCACCTACTGATAACTCTTAATAGTGATGTTTGTTTACCTTGTTAGATAACTAAAGTAGTGTACATAAAAGTGGTCTTAATAATTTACCTTGCACATAAATTTAAGTCGCTTTCACGGTATTTATTCCTTCTAAATAAAGTTAGAACTAGAATCAATACCTGTAAGTTTAGATCCCTGAATACATTAAATATTTCAAATGCATTAATCATCTTTGGATCACTGGATCACCTGCACAGCAGATCCAATCACTGCAAACGATAGTCCTCACCCTTTTGTATGACAAAATCAGAAACTCGACCTTTTGCACTACGGATTTTAAATATTAGATTTTTTTTACTTATATATGTAATTAATTCATCTTTTTTTGATGTGTGTAGCTTATCATCTTTTGATAGGAGCAACAAGGGCCAATATTATTGACTTCTGGAGAATGATATGGCAGGTGAACTCCAGAAAGATAGTGATGGTAACACATCTCTTTGAATCTGGAAAGGTGAGCTCCATCTCCAAACATTAACTAATATAGACAACATTTTAAGGAAGTAATCACTTGCTGAGTGTGAAAAAAGGCTTGGATATTGGCAGGGGAAAAAACAACAATTTGTTTACATTTTTAATGCTGTTAATTAATTTTTTTAATGAACATTTGTTTACAGAGAGAAAATTAATTGTGTTCTATAAAATTATTTACAGGATTAATGCCTTTGAGTTTATACCAAACATGCATGGAATAGTGTAATGAAGAGAAGAATATATTTCCAAATTGGCATCTTCCTGTTGGTGTCTTCTTTTAATTCATTTGTCATTAGTTTCCACTAGCACCTGTGATTGGTTTTTATTAAGAATAGACAGACATTTAATGTCCAGAAGAAAAAATCTGTCAACAGATGAGAATGTTTCAGAGCTACTGGTATAAGGATTCTCTCCAACAGAGCAGAAATATTTCAACAATATCTGGTAACTAAATAGTAGCGGCACTTACATCCATAATATCGAGACAAGCGGGATGAAGAACTGGGTTGGTTCATTGTCACAACTTGGAAAAGTTACCTTTGGCTGGGGAGAGAGACTCTCATTTATCAGATATTCGTACACCAGAGTCAAGTTGGTCTGTTTATGGCTGTTCTGTTGTTTCAGCAAAAATGTCTAAAATACTGGCCGGATGTTGGGCAGGAAAACACATACGGCTTCTTTGTAGTGCGCTGCCTTCACGAAGAACTTTACGCCAGCTTCGTCACAAGAATTTTAGAAGTCTCCAAGGTAGGTGGTTGTTTTTGGCAGGATGGTAATTTTATTCATGGTTTTATAATTCCATTTTCTGTGGACCGATGGTGCAGCTGAGTTAATAACAGCTTTTATCACGAATTTGGGATTCTGCTCAAAGGATTTTCAGACCCTCACAAACAGAGTGAGGACTACCTCCCCCCAATCATCAGCTGAGCTCCGCCCTGGAACTCTCAGGGGGGGGAGTCCACAGCCTTTCACTGTATCGTTAAGCTATCCTTAACCTTCCGCCAAATCCACACAAAGCTGCCTTCCCCTGCTCACCCTACCCTCTGGAAATAAACTTGTTTCAGCTCCCTTCCACTGAGGCCAGCCACTCTCCGCAAGGTGCACAGTGATGCAGCAGGGAAACCTCGATGCCCTATTTCAAATGGCAGTCCCCTACACCCCTATCCATTTTCACATATTCCTGCACTGGCTGCCCATCTTTCATGTACCCGAAGTGTGCCCTCCTTCCAAGCAGCATCCTCTCCACCTCTCTATACACATCCATATTGGGATGGAGTTGTATATGGACGATGTATGTTGGGTCTTCACTTCTTACTAATCAGCCACCATCTCCTTTCTTTCCCCTACCCTCACTGAAGCTTCTTGTGTAACAAACCTCACTCCTCCTTTGGACCCTCTGCCATTGGCTGCTTCTATCGGTTCTCCAGGTAATAAATCAGTAAACTGGGTTTGATTATAAACTAACTTCATATTGCTGAGGATTGTATCTAAAATAACAAGTTCTAGGAAAGCCACCATTTGTCCAAACCTGCAATTTTATTCCTTGAAAATATGGTGTTGGCTTTACATATTAACATCAGTAGTGTTGTCATTGTTACTGCACAGCTGGAAAGTGTTCTGCCATGAATAGTGAGCTAAAATAAAGGGTTTTGGCAGAGTTTCTCACAAAGATGATGCATGTCTTAGTACAAAGATTTCTCTGTGACTGAAAAACATGGATGGTGAGTCTGAAACCAGGTAGGCTGCACTGGTAGACTTCAGGAGCGGTTGTGTTGGCTGATGCCTCAACTCTTCTGTCCTTATATCGACTTATGCAGATATTATCTGGTGAGGATTCCCATCTCCTGGTTGAAGAGGTGCCTTTCTTGTCCTCAACCCATCATCGTCATTGTATTTCCAGGAACCTCAGGAAATGGGACTTTAAGGCCCCATTTATTAGGGTTTTCCCCCTTTACTTGCTAAGGATAACAGATTCTACAGAAATAAAACTTCAGGTGTGAGCTGTCCACCTGGTTTATGTATACGAAGCATCAGTATACAGTGGTCAAGTTCTAACCACAACCTAGATAGCCAGAGGAAGTCTGCTACACAGTGGATGATGGTGGTTCCAGCAAGTAGATAGGAATGTAAATCGTGGCTTACACCAAGCGTTCTGTCAACTAAATGATTTCTGTGGCAGGGGCTCAGAAACTCAAACAGGTCTGAACTTCTAACAAACAAATGGAGTTTGCCAACTGAAACAGCCTAGTCTATAAAAAAAGGTGTTGCTGGAGAAAGAGATTCTGTGGAAAGGTACTGCACTATTTGTGTGTTTCTGTGCTGGTATTTCTGTAAGTTTAACAATTTGTCAGGATGGTGCTTTTCTTGTTTGCATTTTCTCTCATTGTTGCTTCCATGTCTTTCTTTCTTTGCTTCCACTGATCTGTTTGCCATTGGTACCTGGATTTTAACTAATTACAAATTCCAGCAAGGAGAAGAAGCCAGCCATCAGATCAAACAGTTCCATTTCATCGCCTGGCCAGATCACGATGTCCCAGAAAATGCCTACAACCTGGTAGATTTCAGAAACAAAGTCCATAGTGACACAACAACAAGCAATTCAGGACCAGTGGTGGTTCACTGCAGGTACTTCTTTGTTATATACCTGTATATGTCATATGGGATCAGTGGTGGTTCACTGCAGGTGCTTCTTTGTTATATACCTGTATATGTCATATAGGATCAGTGGTGGTTCACTGCAGGTACTTCTTTGTTTTATACCTGTATATGTCATATAGGATCAGTGGTGGTTCACTGCAGGTACTTCTTTGTTTTATACCTGTATATGTCATATGGGATCAGTGGTGGTTCACTGCAGGTGCTTCTTTGTTTTATACCTGTATATGTCATATGGGATCAGTGGTGGTTCACTGCAGGTGCTTCTTTGTTATATACCTGTATATGTCATATAGGATCAGTGGTGGTTCACTGCAGGTACTTCTGTTTTTTTATACCTGTATATGTCATATGGGATCAGTGGTGGTTCACTGCAGGTGCTCCTTGGATTTATCCTTACATTCAAGTTAATCATGGATTGTTCTTGAGCAGATCAGTTTAATAATTAAGATAAAATCCTGTCTCTGAATTTGGCTGATTATTCTCAAAGCTCTAATGGCTGACCACAGGGACAAAGGTAAAGAAATCATTTTGTAAATCATTGCTGTCAAAGTCTTGAGAAATAGAAATGAGGTTCTAAATGTTTGCAGTTTGTTGTCCTATTCATCCATACAAGACACGGATGTGTGCGATAAATTTACAATTTTTATTTGGTGGAGGTTGGTTTTTATCTACAGTATTTCTGGTATAAACCTGGAGTACATGTTCAGATTTTTCTCTTTCTTGTCTCTTGGTGAGAAGTTGGTGAAGTTATCTGATGTTGTCTCCTTAAAACTGCTCTTCTAGTGCTGGTGTGGGCCGTACAGGCACCTTTATATTGGTGGACTATTTGTTGGATCATATTGGGAACGGTGAGCGTTATCTCGACGTGTTCACTACCGTATCAACGATGCGAAACCAGCGGGTTAAGCTTGTCCAAACACAGGTTAGTATTGCATGGATCTGAATATCTGGTCTGAAAGAGGTTAAATAAATAAATGGAAGATCATGGTGCTATAGTGCTGATTGGTCCATTCACAGAATGTATAAACTGAGAGAAAAACAGGAAAAACCACCGTGAACCTACAATCTTCCTCTTCTCTCAGCTCGTTTAAGGAAAGAAGAAACTGAAAAGTGTTTTGATATCATCATTAAATTAAAATAATATAAAAGTGCATTTTGAACCTATATTACAGATGTTATTCCTTTTATCAAGCTTATGTTATCATTATTATCATCTTTATTATCTGCACTTTACTGCTTGTTTGAGGATTATAACATTGATACATTGATCTTCTGATCATTTTTGTTTTTCCTTTCTAGAGAAATGTTATTGTCTTTTCTCTCGATTAGTTTAGCATCATCTGCAGCTGCTTTTTTCAGTTTGTACAGGAGAGGATGATTAAGGGAAGTAATTCTGTATATTTTTTTTTTACTGGATCACTGTAGCACTGTTAATCAGAGATCACTTCAGAGAATCATAAAAAAATACCAGTAATGATGTTTATTTAGTGCAACTTCTATAAGTAAGGTGAGATAATTAACAAATTGTAATAAGTGAAATGAACTAATGTTGTTATTTTAAGAATTTAAATGTGAAAGCTTTCTACTTCGAATTGCTATGACTTGAACAGCTTGTGTTGCCTTTACAGGAGCAGTATGTATTTATTCACCAGACCTTGGTGGAAGCCATGAAGATGTCAGAAACAGAAATAGCATCCCAAGATTTTGTAAAGTATTATCAGAATCTGTGTTCTGTAAATCCAGCTACTAATCAACTGTACATGGTGGAACAGTTCCAGGTAGTAATACTAGATCTAATTTGAAATGTGTTTTCACCTGTAACCTGATAACCTGCCTGCCATCATTCCTGGTCCGTAATTGTGCTATTCTTAGATGTAAATAAAATTCTAATTATTTATGAGTGGTTATGACAAAGAGAAGTGATTTGTTGTATTTTATTGTGGTTGGTCTCTCAGAATTTGCTGAATTCACACTAAACATCTTAATCTTGGGAAAATAATCCCTATAGAAATAAAATAGGTTTTGCTATCCATAATTTCCGGTTATAAGACAAATGGATTAGATTTCCCATTTCACTTAACTCCATTCATAAATAAGACGAACCAGGTTTTGCCACTCCGCCGACTCAAGATTGGTCACGGGTCACAAACCCCTCTGCTCGTAGATAACGAGTTCCTACCTTATTTAATGAAAGCCGCCCTTGGAATATTTCCCATAAAGGTTAAACTTTTGCAGCTGTGGTAGATTTTTTCAAGTTATCGTCAATACGTCTTTCTTTAAGTGTCATATGCAATTTATTCTGTATCATTGATTGATTTTACACATTCGGGAAAAAAAACAATTATTTCATGTTTTTAACCCTCTGATTTACCATACATTACAAAAACTATTATAGTTATTTTAAAAATAAAAAAAACATTATGTACGGTAATAATACAGATTGTCTCCCCTTGACAGACACGAACTTGTTTTTACACTACAGATAGATAATGTTATAATCATTCTCTGTTCCAGTAATTCAAAAGAAAATGTATTTTTTCTGCATCAATACATTTATTTATGTTGGGTGATAGTCAGAGCCAGAGAAGTCACAAATATCGTTTATTTTGACACGAGAAATTCTCAAAAAAAATGAGAAGTTACCGAGAAATCCACCAAATTAGAAACACTGAGCACTGGATTTAGTTTTTAAAAGGAGGAACATTGACAGCTTATTCTTCTATTAGAATTAAACTTTTTTCTTTTAAAGACTTCAGCCTGGTGACAGAGGTAGATTTCTGGCTGTTGATAGGTGAAATTTGTTTGTTTTAGCATTTTTGTATTTTCTAATTTGCCTATCTGTCAGTTTTACAGCAGGTATGAACTTTTATAAACATCTAATTCTAATGTTTCTAGTATTTCAGGGAGAGGCAGTGAAGAACGGTCTGTATCCTTATTTATGTGTTGGTTTGTCAATTTCATCTTTTTTTTTCCAGACATTACTTTCTTGGGCTTCATTGCATTTTAAGCATCCTATGCATATTCCACCAGCCGCATCAGAACCAGATAACATAGCCATAAACAGGTTCAGTGATGTTTTCCCTGGTAAGCAAAACTTCTTCATTTCTCTTAGTATTTATCCCACCTCACACAAGAATTGCTTTGTTTTGTCTTTTGTTATTTATAGGAAAGAACAATTAGTGATTAGTAGGTTAAAATAAAATTATATTTTGTTGTTGTTTACTTTCAGCTTTCATCATTCATTGCACTGAATTAGGAATCTATTCTTCTGATATAATTTATTCTTGAAGTGAACAGACTCTTAGATAATCATACAAGAGTTGTTCTTTTAGTGTAGAGACTAGATGCAGGACGACTGCAGCACTTTATATGACTTGGCCAAGCTCATTTGCAGTCTGTCTAACAGATATGGGAAAAGGCAAAGACACAAAAGAGGCATGATAGTGGGTGCTTATCTAACAGGTGCCACAATGGCCAATAGCTTTGTTGGTGGGTTACTCCAAGACATCGATCATTTGAGTTTACTAGTAATGGCAAAAAGTGAAGGAAATGTCTCCTGTGAAGGTAATTGTGGCTGCAAACATAAGAATGGAAAGAGAAAAATGGTTAGACAGGATATTTAAGTCCAACTGTCATCAGACAATAGGCCAACTGACAGAGACTTTTAATGCTGGGCAATCCCCACCCATTTCTGTTTGTACCTTGCAAAGAATGTTTCAATGAATGGACTTTGGCAGTTGGAGAGCATTGTGTAAACCACCGATCACAGTTACCAACACAAAAGGTGGTAGAAGGTGCACAGACATTGGTCTAAGAACTACTGGTAAAAAGTGATGTGGTCTCACCACTGACATCTCACCCTTTTCCTTTCACAAAAGGTAGAAGACAGATTGGGAGAAAGCCACACAGATAACTTAGCCAATCTTGTATGGTACCAAATTTCTAAGCCTCTGGTGGTGGAGTCATGGTTTTGGCCATGTTTTGCTAGCATAACCTAAATCCATTGGCCCATTTAGGAGGCACAATGAATGCAAAAGCTTACCACAGCATATTTTCTAATCAAGTGTATCCAGTGATGCTTCTTGAGTACTCTGATGGGTATGCCCACATTGTGCATCCTTGGTTTTAGAAACATTATGGAAATTTCAGGAATTTTCCATGGCCAGCACAATTCCTGGATTTAATCCAATTGAGCATTTTTAGGATTAATTGAAAGACATTTGCCATGACAGTCCTCTGCTACCTTGCTCCATACAATGCATTTTAATATTAATGACTGAATGGGAAAAATATCCCTCAGACTCCTTCCAAAACCTTCTGGATTCTCTGTAAAATGTGCCTGAACCTATTTTAAGGTGTAGGTCCTAAGGAAAGTAAGGCTCCTCAAAAGAGGGAAATTTACAATTTCTCATCTTTGTCTGTTCCATTCCCCATCCAGTGTTTGCCATATTGTAACTGGGAATAAACAACAGATGGTTGGCTGAAATTTAAAATATCAAAGAGAAAATGGTCTGCCATTTCATAACTGACCCAAACTCTTCCATGAGAATCTATGTATTAAAACTTAATTTGATTATTTTTAAAACAACTGTCCTTTAGGCCGTATTTAACTTTTATCTTATATTTTTTATTTTCACTGATTCTGACTCGTTAAATACAAATTAGATGAATGACTTAGAAAAGACTAAACTTGTGCGTTTGTTGAACACCTGATTTCTACAACAGTCTGCTGTTTGTGGCTGAAAGTGAGCGGTTCAGTATTTGGTAGAAGGGAAGCTACAGACAGACTTGTAATTTTCAGGAAATGAGAGCAGGGTTTTCCTCACTACCCGTGTGAAAGGAAGAAATGATTACATCGAGGCTGTTTTCTTACCTGTGAGTACCTGCTTTTTCATGCTTAACGATCCGATTGGTTCAGAAGCTGCTCTTCGTTGAGAAATGCTATTTTCAAGTTTATTCATCAGTTAGCCAAATACAAAAAGAAGATTCTGATAATCCTGCCATCAGGGTATAATGTATTAATCTGCTCGCTCTTCCTTGAGAACTATAAGGTCTCGTGTGTGTGGATAATTTTAGTTGTCTTCCCAACAGGAATAACGTGCACATTCCTTATAATAGCTTCAATTACATGGGAGATAACTCTACTTGGTTTGTTTTTAAATGCAATGTCATTTCTGTTACTTAATACAGTGGAATTACGGTATTACGATAATCTTTTGGATATAATCTTAGAAAACTCACTTTAGAAATGATTATGCGGTCAAAGTTCATTGATTGCAAAGCAAGAAATGTTTAAAATGGCCATTTCAGGTGAGGTAATATTATCAGAGCTTTGTCTGTGGAACAAGAGGAAGAATAAAACATTTTAAATGAAAGGGGGAAATGGTGCAAAGTCTGGATTATCAGGATAATGTTTTAAGAGGATTTATGTGGATTAATTTTGGTGTAGAAAAAGTAAGAAATTTGATTACAACTTGATACTACAAATACAATAAACTGTTTTTTTAATTATGTTGGTTTGTCGTATAAGCTTCACTTAATTTTGATAACATTTACTGGATTAATAATTGTTCATCTGAATGGGATCACTGGGACTCTGACTGCGACATGGTGGGGCGGGGCTGGGTTGTGTCAGGAAAGTTGGTAAGTAGAAAACAAGCACATGACTGTTTTTTGAAAACCACAAGCAGCCAGTTGAAATAAATCTTTTTATCAGAATTCATTAACAGACATAAATACATTAACATGTTTCTGGAATAAGCTCTGCTCACATCTTATTGCCAGCAGATTATGAAATTCTATTGTTATTATTATTGCTATTATTAATAGTAATAATATTGTTGTTGATGTTGTTGTCGTGGGCATTAGATGAGAATTGTGATTATTTTGTGATCATAACAACAAAAAATAAGTTTTGAGTTGATTTTTCTAATTTAATTTAATTTATAGGATTTTGTTAACGAGAAAGAATATTTGATCACCCAGACTCCTCTCCCAGACACTGTGATTGACTTCTGGAGGCTAATTTATGACCAGAGAAGCAGATCAATAGTAATGATTGATGACTTCACAGACCCAGTAATTTTTGTTTTTTATATTTTATCTAAACAAGTTAAAGATTTTGTTGTTTTCATTTGTTTATTTTATCTCTGTTTTTATAGTTTCCCTGGTTTGTAAAGCATTATTTTTTTAGACAGTCATATGTCCTGTTGTTGTCTTTCATTTAAGTATAGTAAAAATAATTGTAATAGTGAAAGAGTTAAAGGGAGCATATCACCGTGTTTGTCCCACGAACAGAGACACCAGGAGGAATTCTGATGCAGACTTGGCTGAGTCCTGGTGGTTTCTCTGCTTCGTTCTAACACATTTCCCTGTTTACTCCACACCGGCTTCAACATCCATCTGCTGGTTCTTGTGACCTGCAGCAGAGAAGGAAAACAAAACAAGAGAAATATAGACGTATGCTACAGTATCTTATTGATCCAGGTCCCCTCAAGACAGAAAAGTAAACCCTAACTCTGTTTCTGTGTTTTCAAGTCTAGCGCCATCTACTGGCCGAAGAAAACCTCTGTTCAGTATGGACCATTTACAGTAGAAGTGACAGATGTAAGCGACCATGGTCAGTACCTGGTGAGGACATTGAAAGTTACCAAGACAGATTTACAAAAGGTAATCTTTTATACATCTGTTTTTGTTTGAAGCTCGAGATTAGTTAGCATTGCTGTCAAAACAGAAGATGGTCTAATGATTTCTGTATCACATTAAGGGATCTAAGTTCACTACATACTGCCAAGACAACAGAAATTTAACTTCAATTCTTTTTATAGCAATTTCACTTTTACCATTTTGACAAACATTGTAGGCAGCAAGGAGCTGGAAATATCTGTGCTTCCTGGCAGGTAACAGTATACTGATTACTGGTGTCAACTAACATACGGACATTAAAAACTGGTAAGAGGCTGTGAGTTGAAACAATGCTACAAAAATGAAACAGATATTTTATCACCTGCCTTTATTTCATTACCTATATTTTGTCTCATTAAGTAATTGTACTTCAGCTGAGCTTTAGACAATTTACTTTTCAACTGCCCAAGAGAGATAAGTCAGAGATTGTGAACAAAATGCTGCTGCTGTGCATTACTACTACTGTCAGATCTCTTAGATGCCTATTCAAAGTATATACCTGGGTGTTATCGCTGTAAAGTGAAAGCTTTAGCAGTTTACTGTGGTGAACTAACTGGGTCTCGTAAGTTGTGGTATCGATTCTGGGAGGAATTGGAACTACTGCTGATTGTGATTGATTTCATTGATCACCAAGATGTTTATTAGTGGTTCTGCTGGAATAACAGTTGGCTGGTTATTGGAGGTTATTTGTAAGTGGTAAAGAATCTTGTGATACTTTTTATTCTGTTTTGAGAACTCGAGCCCACTGACCTTGAATTTAAGCAGAAAAAGGGATTTTTGTTTTCTTTCTTTTCTGTTTTTATTTCTGCTTAGAAACACAGGCAGCAGCCCACGGAAATTAGTGGTTAGCACAACTTGGCACGGCTGGATTTATTTGCATGAAAATGTTGTTTCCTTGTTCCTCTCTGTATTTCTGGACTATTAGAGGAGGGAATTTCAGATATAAATCACCTTAAAATGGAAACGAGGTTAGTTGGTTATCAGTGGAGGGTTATATTGATGCTAAATAGGATAGATAATCTATATTGTTTCACAAGGTTGATTTTTGTATACAAATATCATCAGTCTGTCAATTACATGGTTATTAGGCTTTTCTTCTTAAAAGTTAAATCTTATTTTACTTTAATAGAAACTTTATCTGAGAAATTTTGCATCTGATTTCTGCTGATCAGCTCCCAATTTACTAATTAGATATTCAAATCAATTAAGCTGATTATAGAGTCCTGTGTGTTCTTTCCACAATGTAGCGTATGGTTGGGTTCTCAGTTTTAGCTCAACAGCATTCAAAACTAACTGAGAAATATTTAAATAGACTACAAACCACCTGCTAATTGTTTACTGGATTCTTTTACTGATTCAGGGCGAAGAAAATTCTTTACAGATAAGACAGTTTGTTTGCTCCTTCTGGCCAAACAAAGACAATGTTCCCTTGTCTGCAGCATCTCTCTTGGGATTCATTCAAGATGTGCAGGACTGTGAGCGTTCACAAAGAAGCCCCATTGTGGTTCATTGCTCGTAAGTACTCCACTGTCTGATTTACCTCCAAGCTCTTTAGATAAAAGAATGCATGATGGTGTTTCATTTACTTGAAATAGGGCTGGACAGAAGTGACTGCTGTATGTGAAGAGACATTATCAAAGACATTTGTCATTTGGTTAGATAGATAAATAAAATAACTCCTTGACATTTGCTTCATACAGATGTCTAATAGGCAAGGACCTCAAAATTCATCTGAAATTCTTATTCATATAGATAACAATTTTAAAAAATTATTCAAGAATTTTAAATTAGGTTGGGATGACTTTGGGCCATATTTAATGACCAGCCGGTGGTTTGGTTTCTCATATTTTTCTGCCGCAGCTCACAATCTGTAGGGGTCTTCCAAGCTCATCTTCTCCCTGAATGGCTCTCAGAGGGCATCCATTTTTCCATGCATACAATCTACAATAACAAACACAGTGTACTTACAAATGTGAACATTTTCATGATTGAATTGGTCTCATATTGTGGTTTTAAATATAATATAAATCTGAAAGGATTTACACTGTTGGATCACCTAAGTGTGGGGTGGTCACTTCTGATACAAACTTTTCTCATTTCTCACTTGTTTTTTTAAAGCACTATTCATTTTTATTAAATACTAAAATGTATATTTAGCCAGACTTTGTTGTCAGCTGTTAATTACCTCCCCTTCATCTTTTTGATGCCCTCTAGGGCAGTTAAAAATGCAGGATTTTCTGTCTTGACCATTGTAACAATTATTTGTCTTTCCAGTAATGGAGCTGAAAAAAGTGGTTTGTTCTGTGTGGTTTCTTCTCTGATCAGCAAACTGAAAACAGAATCGACTGTCAACATAGTGCAGACCATCAAACAGATGCAGCAAAATCATCGGCAGATAATTCCAAATATGGTAAGATTTTCATTTTATTTTCCCTCAATTGAATGTTTGTTTATGTAGAATAAAAATGTCAGATATTGGCCCTGTTTCCTCGAGCCACGGTTTTGTGATTGAAGATTGAGATACTGGTGGGGGGGGGTGTCCTGTCAGGTGAGATCAGGACTAACCATCTTAGATCACCATTAATTACTGAGGAAAGCAAAAATAAGTGTGTGGCTTCATTGAATATCCATCAAAAGACTGAATGTGTTTATGGTTGTTCTTGAAGCTTGGGACATCTTGAAACTAAGATGTACATTCATTCTTCGATGCAAGGTGTAAGGAGAGATTTTTAAGTTCTCAAATGAACTCCTTGTTCCTTCATAATTATTTGCACCCATACATATTTGTGACTACTTCAGTGAATAGAGACAGTTGCATTTTCATTGCAATTCCTGTGATCTTTATATCGGGAGTACTTGAAGTCCTTGTCGCAGTGGTGTCCCCTGGTTATTTCTCAGCTACATGGAAATGAAGTATCATGTGAACTAAAGTTATACCTTTCTTGTGGTCTGATTGATAAGCACATGAAGAAAATGTTCTGTTATTTATCTTTTTGCCCTCTGAGAGAATAAGGACAGGTGACATTTATTTCAGAAACGAACCAGCAGCATAGAGATAACTGCACAACTTGAGGAAATATCCATAACTGGATGAAACTGATAGTGTCAGGACAAAAGCCTGGTTTTGTTAAAACTCCCTGCTGGGAGAGAGTGGTTCTGGTGGATGGGCTGGTGGGAATCCAGTGTTTCTGTGATCTGTCTGTGATAGTCCTCTCATTTCTCAAAAGCAGCTGTACAAATAATTAAAAATGTAGTTTGTTATAGTTCATACAAACCTTTAATGCTACTATGTTTACTTACATTTGTGCTTGTTCGTTATTTTTATTATCATCATCATCATATTGACAGTAATATAGAGGAACTAAGACGCACAAACAAATAAAAGTTCAGTTTTATTCAAAACTTAATTCAGTGAATGCTGCTTTGTTTCTCTATTCTGTCATTGGGCTATGAGGTGGAATTAATCAGACAACCTTCACCCTCTGCTTCATTTGTAATAAATCTGACTCACATCTCAGTAAATCATTAATCATGGTTATCAGAAAATGAACATAGATAAAATATGGAAATTGAACCAAAGACATCATGCCCTAAAGCAATTATTTCCATAGCAACCTGTAAAAAGAAAATTCTTCCTTTTCTAATTTGTGGTTCAGCTGCTGACATTTTCTTAGCACAAAGATAAGAAAAGGTTTCTGTCATATAGCTATGTCACCCACATCAACTTGCTGATAAGAATGAAGTGGGAAGGCTGCTGAACAAAAGACTAAGGTTAAATGATATGGAAGAACTTAGTGACTCTGTCAGGAGTCATTGTCACCTTTAGCAACAAATGAAAGTTTATCTTCTGATGGATTATCTGAGTTTTTGAGCTCAGCATATCAAATAAAGAATGGTGTTTCTCCATCTTAAAAGGAACAAAGAGAAACATTTGAAAACAATAGTTAAACACCTACCTCTTAATAAAGGTGAGGGAGCTCTGACTTTGTAATAAACTATTTGCAATATATTAATACAATTGAGTTCAAAAGTATATGAACTCACTTTTGGAAACACTATTATTTGCTTTTTCAACACTTTATTTTTAATGAGAATACATTATTCTAGGAAATGAAACTGCTTAGCTATGTATCTGAATTGTGTAAACATTAAATGCTACATTTTAATAAAATGCATTCACCTAGCAAAAAACTTTTAATCTGATGAATCGAACATCAGAATTATATAAATCAAAAATAATTAATAACTTATCATGTTGTTATTACCTGAAGCTTTTGGCAAAATTATTGATTTGCAAATTTTTCTGTGAATGCTGAATTTAGTTCAGACCAAAAGCATGATGTGTTTATTAATGTTGTTTATTACTACTAATTAGAATAATTGCTAGGTTGTAATAGGTTTTAGTATAAATGTTAATGGACCTCATTATTTATGACTGCTACTGTTTGTCTGGTAGTGAAAATGGCACCTAAAACAAAATTTCTTTCGAAACAATGTCAACCATTATGCTCTTCATAAAGCTGATTACTTTCAACAGAAAATTGTAGCAAACGTAGATTTTGCAGAGTGATGTGCATACAGCCATTTATAGAATGAGGTCAACTGGCTCAGTTATAAACATAAATGACTGAGAATTAAAGAAAAAATCTTAGAAAAGGATAATAGACTGGTAATTAATTGATGACCCCACTTATTCTCAGTAGTCGTAGTCAACATCTTAATCTCCAACAGTAAAAGATGGCAAAGAGTAGAGTTGGATTCCTTGGCTGAGTAGCAGCTAGAAAGATCTTGCTTAGATGTGATAACAAGAAAACGTGGCTTCACTAAGCTAAACAACAGGGGAACTAGACTTTGGAATATTGTAGTTGGATGAGAACAGGTGTGAAATATATTGCTCTTGTTGATGATATGTTTGGAGAAAGTATAGGGAAAGTTGCATTTGTTCTTAAGTTGAGCATGGTGGTGGAAATGTGATGGTATGTTGGTTGTTTGCTAGTTTTTTTCATTTTTGACAATTAAAAAAATTGATATAAGGTCAAAGTATTCCGAAACAACTAGCGGTTTCATTAGGGCATTGTCTGATAAGTGGTTTGTTGATACTGAAACAATAATTATTCAAGTTGCACTGCAATGCTTATATACCTTGCTGGAAAAGAATTGGATGATTTCTTAAAACCAAAGTTTGACCTCAAAAATATCCTGATCTGAACCCCATTGGACTGGTGAACTAGGTGGAAAGTGTCAATGAGATCCCGGCCAGAAAACATCTTGACAAAAGGAATGAAGGATGCTTAAAAGAGATACCGAACATGAAGCCAAAAAATATGTGCAGCAGTCCTTCACATGAAAGATGGCTGTGTTGATGATAGAAGCTTGAAGTGAATGGTCTATGTTCTGATGTGTGGTTTTTCTGAATTTTCTTGGTTTCTTTCCTGCTGGAATAATGCATTTTCATTAACAATAAAGTGTTGAAAAGGCAGATAAGTGTTTTTGTATGATGTGCTCAGAATTTTGATCACTTATGTACATCTGTTTTATTATTGTAAATTTAAAGTGAGTAAAGTCCGGTTAAAATTGTGAAGTGAAATATGAATTTGTTTTCTTTCATGATATTTACATATCTACCAATTTACTTTTTTTTAGAAACAATTTCAGTTTTGCTATAAGTCAGTTCATGAATTCATAGAGAACTTTGGAATGTACAACAACTGAAGAACACCAGCCAGACAGGTGCACAGAACAAACACTGGCACCTTTCAAGATGATTGCAGTAAGTATAAAATTAAAAGAAAAAGCAGGCAATATTTTCTTTGTGCTGTTGGTCAGTATTCTAATTAATATACCTGGTCCTGCAAGCAAATGTGTATATAGATATTTATGTACTTTCAAATTTTAAAGGTGAATCCATGAATGGTGCTTGATTGTTTCTCTTAGTTTCAAAAAGCACAGGTAAATCATATCACACTGTTCAGAAATAATGCTTATTCATGCATGCTATATATATATATCTCCAAGAATGTATTTTTGAATTTGAAGTCTGTTGCATGTTTCTGTAGATGCTGAACTGGACAACAGACTTGTGGAAGGAAAATTAGTAAAGTTGGTTGAGAAATGAACAACTTGATTATTGAAAAATAAACCAGTGTAGATCAGGCACAGATAGATTTGTCTGCTCTGTGCCAGTGTAAGTAACAACCTCTGCAGGTGGGTGTTGAGACATCTGACCTGTCCTGAACCTATCACAGTTTATTTTTGGAGTGCATGGATGTTGTTAAACTCGCTGTTTTAAAAGATGTGGTTTTTCCATGGTACAGCAAAGAAAAAAAAAACATAATGAGAGGGACAAAATGTTTTAGAAAGTCCTATTTTATTTTAAATGGGCATCTAGCAGATTCTTAAAACCATTGATACATTTGGTAAGTGATTGTGTGTGTTTGTCACACGACTGCTAAAAAGGAATTTTGTAATATCTAGAATTATAGTTTCCATTGCTGAATGATAGTGATGATGTCTTCATGGAAACACCACAGATTTCCACATCTGAAATCTGAGGATAATGAGATGTTCATTGACTTGTCTCAAGCATTTCTACTGCAGGTGTGACTGGCTTGTAGTTGCCGAGATCAGTCACCTCTACAGTGATGGTTACTCTCTCCCAAGATGCAGATTTCTGATAAATCCTAATAGCAGTGGTGTGTACTTGACTGTCTAAACAATCACACAGCTCTCCTGGATAAACTCCCTGCAGAGAAGAAAAAAGCAAAGGTTGTCGCATGAAACTAAATTATCTTCACACTAATATTTCTCAACCAAGAAATAAATAATTTTATTTTCAGAGAGTAGATTCCTTCAAATGAAAAACAGTTAATTCCAATAGATAATGTAATATCGTTTATTTAATGTTATTTGCGAGAATAATTTCTCAGACTACATCACGTTGCTGTCTTACCCTGTAATTACTAAATATTCTATGGACAATTTTTAGTGATTTTCCTCCTTAAAGGGTTAATGCAGCAATGGTGACAAGATTCAAGAAACTTGTGCTTTACCATTATAATTTTTGTGCCTTTTGCATATTTGTTGATAGCGTTAGCACTAGAGAAGTAAAAAATCACTTGTTACTGCTTCGAATGATTAATCTCTTTTTGTATATATTGATGTATCATTCTATTGTGTATATAGGATAGGAAGACCTTTCTTGCTTTTACTGTAGACTGTCTGTCTCTTACAATAGCATAAACAGCTTTGAACAACTGTGTACTCTTTATGACACGGCTGGTGACATCAGTGATGTGCAAGCACTAATACTATTACTCGCATTAATTGTTGAAAATGTGTAACTTTGCATTCTTATTGCTAAACAATTCTGTATAAAAGTGTTTCATTGCTTTGATGTGAATTTTGTTGTTTGCTTGTTTTTAATTAGTGTAAAGAAGTTTAATGAGAAAAAATGCTCTATTTTTTCTTGTACTTTTAACTAAATCCATTGGATGCATCATTAGAATTTCCATGTAAAGCAAATATTTTTGCATTTGGTCCAATAAATACAATAATGTCACTGAATGATTTATGAAAATTAACTCATTAGCAAGCACCCATAGTTCAATTTAAATAATAATAATAATAACAACAATATGTCCAAATAATAGTGAACATGCATATTTATTTTAGGAATTATGTAGTGTATACTCTACTAAGGTATAAATCATCATTGAACTGTCATGTGACAGGCTTCACCAGGTGCTAGGGAACTTCAGATGAAATCAAGGCTGGATACAATTACAGCAATTCTATTTCAGCTGGGTTTCATTTGAACATCCATCCCCAGAATAAAATGTAGTTAATGCTTGTTACATACCGCTTACCATCGCTACTCTGAAGAAAGATAGAAATCTGCTGGCAATCTAATTAGTGTCTTTAAATACATTGGGTAATTTGAATAGTCGAAACATAGGTGAACAACATAATTATATACCTACTTTAGAAACTGAGAATCGAGTCATGATGTATTTAATTTTAAACATTATATTGTTGGAAAAAAGTGGGAAAGCAGAAGTTTGAAGTAAATTTCCTTAAAACATAGGTTGACAAATTTAAACAACAAAGATAATAATAATTAGTAGTAGTAGTAAAGAAAATAATCAAGTGTAATACAAACAAAAAGAATATTTAAAAATCTACCTTAGTTCATTCCTAGCCAAACAAATGGAAAATTATGCCTTGTTTAAATAAGAGTTGGTGTAAAGGAGGGAAGAGATGAATGCTCACATTTACAAGTGTTGGGAGAAGCACAGATGTTACATTTTCATTTAACAGTAGGTTGTGGTGTTCAAGAATAAACATTTATGTATTCACAGTTTAGAATCCGAACAATGTGGCCAGCGTCCTGACATCATCCACATCAGATTCATGGTGAGAATTTAAAGCATATAAACTACAGTAGCAGAGATTCTGCCAGACCGATGTGGTATGAACTTCTTGTAGATGTGTGGATGGTTTTGTTTCAAGGGTAAACCAAAACCTATATAATTAATGTTTCTTTCTTTCTCTTGTTTGGTAGTTTTGTTTGCTTTATTACCAGCAAAATGTATTTAATGCTTGTAGAGTCAGCCATATTATCACATGATTCTTGGAACCAGTTCACCTCTTGGAAAATAAGATCCAATCTCAATGTCTTTCATTGTTTTAGCGACACATGATCACCTTTCATCTGTAGCCATGAGACTTCAGGGGAAATCAGTGTCAGACAGTCACACAAATTCTCTTTACAGTGGTTTAATATGCCAATAATCTGTGCAAAATATAATATAATAATTACAAGTTTTAAACATTTTAAAAAAATGCATAATTTATAAAACAGGTTGTTCATTGAATTAAAATCTTTATAAGACATGTTGTGGCTGCTATTCGGTTCAAATTGTGATGATGCAGAAAAAAGTTTTAAAATTATTTATTTACGAAAATGATAATAATCTCTTAAACATTCTTGGGATTAAATGTACAAGTTTACGGTTGCTAGGTGCTGAACAAAATCATGAGAACAGACCTCAGAAAATCCATAGTCGGCTCTATATGAAAACAAAAAAAAAATAACCGACATGAGACTTAGACCCCCGTGCCACACTAAATAGATGAAAAAAACCAGTTTAAAACGTATGATTGAAAAAAAAAAAAAAAAAAATTCTATTTTCAATTTTTAGTTATCTTTCTCTTTCCCAAGTGGATATTCAGTATGAATTCCACAGCACCAATTTTTCCTCATGCATTTTCCAAATTACAATATCTTAAGATAATTAATCTTTTTACTGGGTGAGTGCCAGAAAATGATAATGCAGCTTGATCATCGAATAGCAAAATGCAATGTTACAGAAAAATTCTATTAGTTTTCTAAATTTTGGCTGAATGCCAATTGTACTGATTTTCAAAATTTCAAAAATTAAAATATTTTAAAAAACAACCTTAATTCTGATAAATAGTTGAGAAAACTGTCTAAATGTTTTTGCACATTCAATGCACTTGCATGGTTACCTTGGAAACTGTACAATTAAAAGTTATGAGCACATGTATCTTTGGTTGAATCTCTCACATGTAACTTTTCTTCAGAGGTGGTTTGAAATGCCAGATCTGAGTATCCCCTGGAACACACCATCACACAAGTAAATCAGTATGAAAGGAATAGAACCACACAGTCAAGCTTTGTACAGATTTTATTTACAAAAAGTAAAGCAGGTGGATTAAATCAATTTGAATAATGCCTGCTGTCCAATGATCTCTGTTTCCTTAGGCCTTCTATTGTTTTTGCACGGTGCCAGATCTGTTGAGTGGGACTTTTGATGCCCATACTTAGTGTCAGTAATCTGAATTTAAAAAATGAAAGTTTCAAGTATTTAGCATTTTCAACATCAAATAAAATTTCCTTAATTAAATTTTTTTAAAAAAATCAAACTGCATATTATAACTTTTAAACTGTTGCATAATAATGGACACAGCAAGTTATTTCTAATAAACATAGCTCATACCAAAAGCATGGCATTACTGTGTTCAACTTTTATACTATACTAGTGTTTTAAACAGAAATAAAAAGCCCTAAGTTATGGAAATAACTGAAGCTTTGAAGATTTTATATTCATCTCTGTGCAAAGCAATAAGAATTTTTTTGTCTTACTGTTTTAGCAAAGGCAATACAAAGTCAGTGAAAGCTCAATTACTTCTATAACCTGTTGTTTTATTCATCTGATATAATTTACTACTAGTCACTCGAATGACTGTTAGTTCCTACTATGCTTTTGTATGAATGACAATGAAAGGCATTACTGATGACTTTCATTAC
Source organism: Nautilus pompilius (assembly GCA_018389105.1). NCBI lineage: Eukaryota > Metazoa > Mollusca > Cephalopoda > Nautilida > Nautilidae > Nautilus > Nautilus pompilius. Next base: position 919,977 of record JACATO010000118.1, read on the forward strand.
TTGGTATGAAATATGAAAATGGCCTCTAAAAATGAAATAATATATGAAACATGAAGAACAATAATGGATAGCCTGTGTACTCCCAATGGAAAATTGAGGAAGTTGGATTTACATGGGATGGTATGTGTGCACATATAGAAAAATACCTGATGGCTCAGCCATTAATTTAAACAGACAAAAGAAAGAAAAAGCAACAAACAAAACAAAGGTTTGTTGTAAACTTTTGAAACAGCAGCCTTTATTGTCAAGTGGCTAATTAACTGCCAACCAAATTTTTCTGCAACAGTTGGCATCTCAACCACTACCACCAAATTTCTCATTAGAGAAATCCAACATTTTGAATGCATAGTAACATTCTTCTGCAGTCATTAATAAATTTCAATCTTTTAAGAGTTATTTAAAAAAAAAAAGAAGGGACATGAGATTTTTACACAAGTTGTTGCATTTGAAGGAACAAGTTTCAAATCGGTCCTCACCAGATGATATATCTAACCATGCTAATGAAAGTTCCCTTTTATTATGTCATGCCTTCTAGTCAGTCAATGTAGAACATTTAAAGTGAAATGCTAAAGTTTTCCATTTAACAAGGATAAATTGAAAAAATAAATTAAGTGTAAATAGTCAATTAAGGAAAACTTAATGTACTGGATTACTTTATAACAATTAAAAACAAATTCTCCATACATTGATCCGTGAATCTGTGTTAAAATAGCTTTTAAAGTTCATGCAGGCTTCTTGATCCTGAGACACCTTGAAAACACATTGCAGCCACTTATGTTATTGAGTTTTGTATTAACTGGTGCATAAAACCTTTCTCCCCCTTTTAAATGTAAGCTATTGATTACTGATTTAATTAGGGAAGATAAACATGCGCAAACTGTTAAATCATGAATTGAAATACCTGTCTAATGTAATAAACAATTTGAAGAATAGGAGAGAGAAATTCTTCCAGACCTGGTAAGATTTAACAGAGCATGGAAGTCGTCTTCTGTCATGTTTTTGATGTTCTCTTTTCTCATCTCCACAAAATCTTCCTGGATCAGCTAAATAATAACAAATAAAATTATTTTTTAAAGTTATATTTAAATGAAGAGTAATTTGATATTTTATTATAAAATTAAACCTTTCCTCCATATACTGCTCTAGGAGAAAAAAAAAAGAAAAGATAATAATAGATTGAAAATTACTCGCACATCAACAAAAGTTTATAACAAAAAGTAGGCAGAGTTGTAGTAGTAAATTTGGGGTCCCCCCCAATACATCAATGCCTACAAGGGAGACAATCGTGGTGCGAGCATAATTTCAGTTGTCTGCTAGAAAGCAATGCCAAACTAAGGTGTCTCATAATTAGATTAGCTAAGTAAGCCTGTCCTCTGCTTGCCTTCTGTTCTAAAACACTTACTCTTTATCGAGAATACTAGAAATAAACTCTAAAATTTATTATGTAAACTTTACACAACTGCTAATATCCAAAAATAATGTCGGTTTTATTATAAAACTTTTTAAAACTAAAAATAATACAAACATTATATTTTCAATTACACTTTTTTTGAAGTACAAGAATAGAAAGAGAAAAGAAAACAAATTTTTGACATTGAAAATTTTAGTGTCCCCCCCCCCATTCTAAAACAATCTTTCAAATCTGCATAATTATGTTTTCACACTAACAAATAAATGTCCATCTTATTCCAGAGTATAATCTGCTACAGATAAGATTTTACTTTCAGTTTTAAGAGAAACCAGCCTATTGCCTTGCTTGTACCTCCTGAATGTTTTCCTCTATTTTATAGTCAGCCAACTTCACCATGCCCAAGTAGATCCTTAAATTGCGAAGAATTGTATCTGTAAGTTCTTGGTTCAGCTGGAAAAAGTAGTTCTGTAGGTCAGTAGGTACAGACTGAATGTCCAGTGGTAGAAGGAAGTCACTCTGAAATAACAGCAGTAACAATCTGTCTCATAAATAAACTGAACATTCTAGCCAAATGAATAATATTACTGTAATTCAACATAAATTATAAACAATAGTGTTCTATTAGTGAAATATAGTATTAAAAAAGTATGTTGTTATAGAAAATAACAAAACTGCTCTCTCTCGGACCGGACAGAGTTTTCTTGCTGCAGAGTACTTAAATACTACATTCACCCTGATTATTTGATAGTACAATTGATAAATTAGTTGAGGTATAAAAAAAAAACTTGTGATATTCTATGACAGACAACGCTACTGACTACAACTGTACAGTAAAGGTACAAACAGTTTCATACAACATTCATTACAGTAATGAATGGTGGATACTTTTTGCAGATCCGATTCATTTTTTATGCTGATGATCAAGTTTGGCAAGCTGTATTTTGTCACGGTCACTTAAGGCAGAAATTCAGCTAGCCTCATTGCCTGATGAATACTAGTCTGTAAGGTTGGTAAGGACACAGCTCTCCACAGCATCTGGTTTCATCAGCTTCGAAGTGTTTCTTTCCAATCAGATGCAATTGTAAATATTATACATACCATGGTATGTACAAAATGAGTCTGACAATATTGCCGTTGCCAAATACTTCCATCAACCACTGCTTAGTTTTACACTTACATTCATAGTTGTTTATTAGCTTATCAGCAAGACAGACATCCCTTTGGTACTCCTGTAATTCAGTATAACATGCGGCTTTGTCAATGTCACATTTGTTGTTTCTTTCTATGATGCAGCAATAAATGTGCTTAACAGAACTTGCTTTCTTGTGCACGTAACTGTTTTAAAATGACAAAGTTCAAATACTGAGTACAGGTCTGCCTTTGTGAGACATAATAGGCAGAAAACACCTTAATTTTGCAAAAAAGGGCCATTGACAGTTTCATCTCAACATTTGCCAGTCAATACATTTTGGTGCAAGAGCAAAGAAAATCGTTGCCATATTTTTTAGGTTAGTCTGATATGCACTGAGTAAAGTTGCATTGGCCTGAAAAGGCCTAACATCTGAAAATCAAATGAATTGCTGTAAACCAGTCGAAATCAGAATTCCAATGTACGTTTTCACTTCAAAAACTGCAGGTGACTTCCATCTGACAGACAGTTTTGGCAGAGTGATTTAGTGCACAATATAATTTCAAATAAAATTATGTCATTAAAAAATACAAAGTATTTCACACAGTATCAAAACATTCTCTCTACGTTCCTTTTTTTTTATTTTGCATAACTATTTTAAGCATATTAGGTGGTCGTGGTCGATAAATCTGTTTTAGGCTTAATACTCTGACGAAGTTAAATACGAACAGACCTTGTGGAGTGAGAAAAAGATCAGATTTAAAGAATCATCAGCACACGAGGCACCACAAACCAGTGCTCATTATATTTTCAGCTTCTGTTCAAAGTCCATATTAAAAAAACTCAGAATTTTTGCAGAGTTCCAGACATTAAGTATTTAATTCAGTAAATCCAGGAGAAAACAATTTTTAAGCACCAACTTACTGGCAAAATGGACTTTCCCTCAGATAATGTAAGAACAGCAATGTTTCCAGAAAATTCCTGCTGGTAAAAGTTAAAATCATAGCTCAGTTTTTGCCACAGGATCAAACTCTCAATAGCTTTTATATTTTTCTGACCTGAAATAATAATAAAAGTACTAGCATATTCAATTTTCATTAGACAGACAGACAAAGTGGCTAAACAAAAAAACAACTTCAGCCATTTTAGGATGCCAAGGTAAATTTCTAAATATCAGTCTAATTCATTTTTTTTTTAATGAGTGGTTTTAACTTAAGTAATTACATTTTTTTCATCACAAAAGTTTAAAACAGTGGAAACAGTTTAGATTTTGCAGTTTTTTAAGGTTATTCACAACCTATCACGTGTATTTATTAATTAGTTGTCTTCAAACAAAACTTACCTTCTTCAGTCACCTGACCTGGCTGTAAGACAGTTTCATTTATGATGAGATGTGTCTCTTGACTCAGCTGGAGCAGCCCACTCTTCAGTTTGTTGGCAAGATAGTCTTTCCGTGGATAGAAGGCCAATTCATTGATATTCCTTAGTGTCAGTGGCAGCAAGTATGTCTAAAACAGCAGCAGTGGTGGATGTCACACACACACACACAAATTTTAAATGAATGAGAAAGAGCAATCTTAATGAAACTAGGTTCTAAAAAAATAGGAAATATTTTTTTAACCCAAAACATAATACACAACCATCAATCATTAACCGACCATCTTTTCACTCTTTAACCACACCAACTTGTACTTTCCTTCTCATATTGGAAATGTACCTGCTGGTAAGGATATTCAAGAAGTCTTCAAGTAATTTAAAAATCATACCTAAAAATATATTTTTAAAAATGTTAAGATAAATTGAACTTTTCATTTTAGCCTTTTAATTGTTATAAAATGACCATTTCATGATGGTCTAGTAGCATACTGGACTGCTGACGCGAAGGGCCTAAGTCAGATTCCCACAGGGAACCTCCACAGCTTGGCAAACCCCTCCACAGAACAGTTTCTCCCAGTTATTCTCCACATCTAAACAATGAAGGATTCTAACAGGGATTTCCTTGTCAATGTCAGAAGTGCTGGAGACCCACATGGTACAGAGTTGGCAAGCACTTACCAGCAGACAACTGCATCACTACGCTCCCTGACAGAGTTGTCTACCTTGTAGATGTCAAAATTTCAGAAACACTTATTTTTATTTTGAAGTATTTTCTCTCCCACAAATGTTTATATATCTGGTTAATCTTCCTCTGCCAAGAGGTTACACTACATTAATAAGAGTTTTCTCTTTCCACGATTTTCTATTAAAAACAACAGTTTATTATTAAGTTTCTCGAGCTAATTTGATAGTCTAAGCATAACTTACCAGCTGGAATATGCACTTACCTTTGTAACTAAATTACTAATAAGTTTATGTAACAGTTCCCCGTACTCTGCAGACTGTGGACAGCCACTCAGATTCAAACACATTTTCCCAAGAGGCATAACACCTGCAGTAGCATACCTGTAACCATATTAATAACAATCACCACCAAACATTGCCACACTACCAACAAGCCCATTTCAATACTATTATCCCACCAACATTAAAGGACAATCACAGAAAATAGCCCAGTCTGTTTCGACCTGTACAACCTAAGCTACACTCTTCTGCCCCAGTGGCTGCTGACCATTAAACCAATGTATTGTTCCAGATTGTTTTAGCTAGTTATGAAACAAAGTCCAAGATGAAAAACAAAAACTAAATTTTCAAATAATTAAAAACATAATACCTTTCAATAATACAAATACATTTCTTTTGTTTTCCATAAAAATCTAATTTTTGGTCTACTTTCAACAAAAAACCAAAACAGATTTTCCATGAAATTCCTAAAAATTATTTTGTATTGCATTAAAGAAATTTTACATAACTATTAACTTTACAAGCTTGGTCATATATATATTAGTAAAACTCTGATCATGGATGTATGTATGTTCCTGAAACTCCATCTAGACGGTGCACAAAAGCGCTAAAATTTTATGGTCACCTTACTCACCATCCGACTGCGGTGTGCAGTAGCAAGTTTCATTTAAATCGGGCAATGAATAATGGAATTATTAAGACTTTTGTAATTATTACTAGCAAACCGTGTGCTTGAATTTAGCGGCTGTTTTGTCCTAATTTATCGATAATGAGGAAAGGCCAATCCTAATTGGTCAAGAGCAGTGACGTAGAATGCGGCTAGCGGTTATTTTGAATACCGCCTGAGTGTCCTTTGTCCTAATTTAATATCCTGAAATTGATAACAAAGTCAGACCAGGCGGATCCTAATAATGGCAACAGCAGTGGCGTAGACTGAAATCGAGAACGAAACTACTATGGCTGCTTAAGCGAGCCCACCACATTACAATTTGGCAGTTATTTTGACTACAGCGTGAGGCATCCAGAGGTTATAGGCAGCAAAAAGGTTTATTAAGACTTTTGCAATTATTATGGCAATATAGTGTTTTAATTTAGCAGTTGCTTAGGCCAGGCCACTGCATTACAATTTAATGCTCAACTTTTAATAAAATTAAAGTTTGATCACTAGATTAATATTAAAATTGTATGTAGTCTTTTTGTCATTAACCGCTGTCAAAATGGGAACCCAATGGGTTCACGGGTTGTCTAGTGTACATTAAAAATATATATATATATATCCTTTACACATTGTTATTAGTCTAGAGATCAATTATGGTAGGATTGGTAGAGTAAAAGTTATATATATAAACTACAAACAGAATCAGTAAAAATGAACCAATTGAACTAATGCAGACCATGCTGCTGTCATTTTTATAGTTAGCAAAAACATTTGTTAGTTGCCTCATAATCTATCCTGTGTTGTCTGCTTCCCAAAATAAAGCCATCTTACACATGGAATACTACTGAAAAACTGTGTAATTTTAAAATTAGTTATATTTTGTTTAATTTTACTACAAATATATTCTTTTTTTTTCATTAAAAAAGGAAGTCATAAATATTGAGTTGAGTACAACCACTATATTTCCTGCACTTTATAATTTATTTACATCTATATTGACAAAATCTTCAAGAAAATTCATAGTAATAAGAGTAAAGCAATAATAGAAATTTTACAAAATATTGTACATGTACAACAGGAAAAATCTAATATGAAAGTTCACAAAGAAACTGTACTTACACAGAGGAAATAAGATAACATAGTAAGTACTCAGCAGCCAGACTGTCTCCAAACAAAGCATACTGAAGAATTTCCAGCAGTCGCCTGCGTAGATTCTCTATGCTTTCTCCAAGTTCAGACATAACTAAAATACAAAGATTCCTTAACAAACAATGCTTTTGATTTAGTTTGCGCATGCATTTTAAAGAAAGTCGACAAAAGGATATCAGCTTTTGTTTAGCCAGTGAAGTGCAAAGTTAAAAGAAAAAGAAATTTGGATTTCAGTCAGATAATATAGACAAAGCAGATCTGATGAATAAAGCTTTAAAAATTCCAACAAACGACTCCAATGAGAGCTGATTATTTCAGAACTTCTGCACAAGTGTATAAAGCAAACAGCCTACGACTTAAATAAATAATTTTAGGAAGAGTTAGAAAACAAACAAAAACACTGATTTCACAGAAGATGCTAAAAAAACGAGTAAAAATGCAAAATATCAAGATACATAATTTTTAATTTTTTTTTCTAATATCTAAGGGGGGACAATCACTAAAATACAACATATACCGGTATCTCTACCTTTATCATTTACGTAAGGGGGCAGAAGAGGGTTATTATGGCAGAGCTTTCTCGCTAAGACAGCATGGAGCCGAGGCACCAGAGACGGTGGTGGGGAGATGGATTCAGTCAGCATGTCAGCCACACCGTCCAATTCACAACCTGGACAGGAGTCAGAACCACACCTAAAAAATAAAAAGAGAAAAATTTTTTTTAAATGATTGTCAGCCAGTCAGAGGAGTTGGTCACAAGATCTACCGGGCGTGTCTAAACTTTCGGGTTTGTAAGACATCATTCAGGTGAAACCAGGTTGAGAGAAATCGAGAAGTATACAATGAATTACTTACGTATTTACACATTTTCACACCACTCACAAATTCCTTGAAATAACCAACCACAACCCCCCTCCCAAATTTTTGAGAACCAGTTTTACTTTTGGTCAGTAGAACCCTGCTAGGGTAGGTGAGATGTGAACTCTGACCTTCTTCAGCCTTGTCTCCTTTCTTATACCGTCATCATCACCACCACCACCTCACTTACCTTATATCATCTAAGCTGCTATGCACAAAATCTGTTAACCATCTGCTCTATAACAACTACATATCTTCTGATATGTGCCATTGTTACTATATGTACCTCTTCAAAACACAACACAACTTACATGTTCTGTTTAACTTGTACCGGTACAGGATCAACTGACAAAACACCAAAGAAGTCAACCATATCATTGACCTTAAAACCATCTGCATTTTCATAAATCTGAAAAATAGCAACACCAACAAAAGTTGCACAGATTTCACAATTTCTTTTTCTAATTCCACACTAAAATATTACTTTTTATGCAATTAGTAATATTTACTTTTATGTGAAGTTTTCTGAAGTATAAGCCCACTTTCTATTTTCATCTACACGAGTTAAGTTGCCCTCCCCCTGGGCTTATACTCCAGCGAACACAAAATACTAACGACAAAAAATTAGAGAGTTCGTTTGCTTTTGTAACAATAAGTTATATATATCTACCTTTACAAGGCAAGCTGTTCCTTTTTCATCTGGTAGTGGAAAGTTCAGATCTGGCAAACTACTCAACCCAGAAGCTGGAAAAGATCAGCCAGACAAAAAAACAACAACTAAACTAAAAAAACAGTGCAGAGAAACAAGGCTATAAAGTTGAGTTTACTGAGAGTCTCCCCCCAAAACATTTAAAATGAGATTCAAAGATCAATATATTAAGGGAATTTATATTCAAAAAAAAAAAAAAAAGTTGTTTTCATATCACTCCAGTCAAACACTAGCACATGCATCACCCAACTTTTACTCACTGGTTATCATAGAAACAGAGTTTACAAACATTCTGTGCCAATTATTTTTCTGTTAAAAAAAAAAAAAGATGGGAGATAATCAGACGAGCAGTTATCTTGGGTCATATTTCCTGTCCCCAGGGAAATCGCAAGCAATTTTCTTTTCTTTTTTGTTCAAATCTCATCTCATGAAAGGTTTAGAAGTTCTGCTTATTTCAATGTTTATCTAAAGCAGCTGTACCACTTTTTTTTTTTTTTAAAGTTGAAGAAAGAACATCACCCAGCCAGACAACTAAAATAAATCTTTTGCTCTCTAAAAAAGGTGCATCTACAGAATATATTCTAATAAGAGAATTTTACAAAATGAAAGTAAAATAAAAATGATTGGATAGATAAATTCAGAATTTCTCAAAAGTAACTTTTTCATTTAGAATTGGGAGGGAATCAGATAGAAATTATTTCAATGTCCTACTCCTACATAGTTTTCATTCTCGGTTTGTTGCAATTTGCTTTTTTCTAGCAGAAAACTTATCTTTGAAAACAAATCAGCAGATTCTTACATCCTTTGCTATCATTGATCTTTTGTTTTCAATTTGAGATGTTCCACAATATGACCAGATTCGGCATTAAACTTGAGTCAGCAGATAAAACGTGTTTATTGACTCAACAGTAGGAGATTCTACAGTCTATATACATATATATACTTTTACCAACTTCCAATTATTTTGCAGAAAAAAATTATCAGCATCAAAATTTTAAAAAACGAGAGATAGAGATTTAAAACTTGGTGCCAACTAAAAATTGTCCTCTATTGGCATAGGGTAGCAAGATATGGCCCTACTTTCTGCTGAAAAATGTTGAATGTGCACAGCATCCCAGCATCATAATGTCAAGGGAAAGTTAGTTGTTGCTTGCAGTCCACAAAATGTTATCATTACAACATTTTCCTAATTTGGAGGCAAAGTCAGGGTTAGTGATTCTGAGATTCCTTGTGTAAATAAAACACTGGGCAGTTTGCTGATTGATGGGTTTACACTTCAGATTAGAGAGAAAAATTTATCATCAAAATAGATTAAACTATTTTCATAAGTCCAGATTGTTTAAAAGAAAATATAATATGCATTTTAATATTAAAAGACTAATAATTCTGGTAGGGATAAGTTGTCAACACCCAAATTCTCTCCAAGAGGAACCAATACAAATAAAAGATGTTCTCTCTCATAAGTACCTAGCTAGCCTTCTTGTTTTAGTCTTAACTTTTGCAATAGTTTAATTGTCAGAAAACCTTCCCCAATTAAACACCTCAAATCTATTTAAAGAAACAAACAAACAAAGTCACCCATTTGTCATAAAAAGAAAAAGCAAAACAAACAGCTACCCTTCTCAGACTCTAATCTTGTCCGTTTAGACTCTGCTTCCATGTTTACATCCAGATCATCACATTCAGAGGCAGCATTTGAAGTAGGATGAACAGAATCAAACTTTTGGTTAGCTCTGGGATGTGATTCTGGTGTCACATCTCTATGGTTCCTTTTTTGTGATGGTGAACATGGATCCATCAGGGAGCATTGAGGAGAGTTGCTGCTGCTGCCAGTTATCTTGGCAAAGGTTTTCAGAGAGTCAAGGTCTGCAAAGCATTTGCAAACAATTCCAGAATTTTCAGCATAATGACTTTTAAGATTAAAAAGCGAGAAACAAACTGTTCAAAGATCCTCATAATTGTGTATCCATGAGAGTAAAGAATGAAGTACATAAAAGAAAAAGCAGCTTGAAATTGCATCTAAAATTTTAGTAGTAGATGGACTAAAATTTCAAATAAAAAATTAAACAAAATTTTCATTCTCCTACCATAGAGGAAGGCAATGTACTTTAAAACTAAAGGATATATGTTTGACCCAATCTGTTTCACCAGGCAATGGTACACAATAGAGTGTTTGTCTGTCCAACATGATGTTCCTTGGAGAATCAGTTTTGATGGTTTGATGAGGCTGAGTGAAAAAAAAAAAAAACAGGATAAAGAACCAACAATTTTGAATATTTGTTTTATACATGCAGTCAAACATACTAATCACCACCTGCTCTTAAAACTTGCAGACCCCATAAGCAGTAATTTTGAACCCTTTGAGCCTTCATATAATGGCCACTTGCATAATGTAACCATAAATTTATGACCAAGAGTTGCCAATTATCTCTGCATCATTTTCAAAAGAAACACCAAAAATTCAAGTTATTGGTAAAAGTAAAATACACGTTGCTTCACTAATTGTCTTAGTGTGAACGTTCTCAAAGAAAGCTAACTTTTTACAAACTTAGTAACTTATGTTGTTTACTTATAAGAATAAAGCAACAAAGTCAAAGCTTCAATTCTAAAGATGACTTCTAGCATCAACAATCAATGGTAGTGAAAGCTTTTACTGTTAACTCCCAATATTTCCAAAAGGCCTGAACTTGCCAAATATAATGAAGATTTATTTAAGTAAATAAAGTTCCAAGTTATTGAGATAGAACTTTATCCTGGATCTGTGAACGTTGTTCACAAGCTAGATTCATCTGAACTTCAGGGCTGAGTTACAGTAGATCTAATCTTGTGTTAACACATTAGCTAGCTTTTACTCTGAAAAAATTTTTAAAAATAGGGTTGTGAACTCATACTTGTTTTACTCCAGATTATCTTAACTTCAATATCAAAAAAAAATCTGCTTTAGCTAAAATCACTGGGTGATTATTTTCTATAGTTTTGACCAGGCATGTACAACCTTTTCCAGGACACAGGCTGGATAGCGATCTTTAAGTGTGTTCGTGGGCCACATTGTAAAACTGTTGCCGGAATTGAAAAATATCTTTCTTCTTAGACAAAAGCTTTCCTGTTATAAACACATGTGGTACTTTTTATGAGTAGCAGTAGAATGTTTATTCAATAAAGGCTACTTAACTACACTTTTAAAATGATTACAATATGATGAATTCAGAGAGATAATTGGGACTGAATGTCTCTCACAAGATTGCCTATGTTTAGAGGGATAGTAGAAGTTAAAACACACAAGGTGTGTTTTCCAGATGAGAATCTGTTACTTTCATCCTTGTTTTACACTTAAAACTTAATTCTGAAAAAAAACTGCTCACAGATGTAGGTACATCCAAACAGGGTCATTCTCATCCAAGCGAAGTCAGCAAAGTTCGGATCTTTATCACATGGAAAACATTTCTTATAAAACTCTGCCAATGAAGCATCCTTGAATTTTGTTTTCAGTTCTAAATCTTCTTGGAGTACGATAAGCTCCATCTGTATGTTTGGTGGAGCTTGGCCCACATCAGTATTAAATGGGGAATAGATGTTTAAACTAATTTCTTATCCTTGAAAATCATGTAACTGATAGCTGAATTGTTCATTTAATGATTTTAACTTGTCAGCAAATGACAACAATTTCCTTTCCTGAGCTGGGTTCCCAAAGTCAAAAGTTTGTTCTGAAATGACTTAATGTGTCCATAAAACTCATGTATCAATTGACTGTGAATTTGTAACTTAGCATTCAGTTCATTCAAATAAGTTGTGATGTCCACAAAAAAACAAAAAAAATGCAAGATCACATATCCAACTGATATTTTCCAACTCTCACTAGATTTCATGTCCATGAAAGCTGATATCTCATACATTAAGTCATGAAAGCACTTTAACATTTTTCCCTTACTCAGCCAACTACTTCATCATAATACAAAAGATCTTCCTGTTCACACATGATATCTTCCAGAAATTCTCGAAACTGACAGTGTTTCAGTGCTCTTGACTCAATAAAGTTAACGCGGGACACCATCATGATCATAACATGTAAATTTCAATGATTTCACACAGATCTTCTGGATCAGGGCTCACATCTGATGGCTGCAATCAAATTTTAACAAAGATGCCTGCATTTTTTCCCTCCCCACCAATACTGGTGCCCCATCAGTTAATATCCCACCTAGCTTCTCCTGCTTCAGATTAAATTTATCAAAAACATTTTTTTTTTTCCTTTTCAAAGACATCTCCTCCAGTTGTAGCACCTTTCATTGGTTGAAGGTGAGTATTTATTTAATACAGTTAAATATGGCATCCAAGTGCTTTGGTAGATGAGGGGAATGACAGGTTGTAGCAAATACAGTTACTGCTTTACTAACAAATAGACGCCAATAACTGTACAGCATGAGTGCATGAACATAACAGAACCAAACATGGGTAGAGGTGTCACCTTTTATGCATGAAGGCAACCCAAGATGAAGTGCCAAGTTAACGAGACACCAAAAACTGTTGGCCATTTGGATGAGAGAATGGGGAAATGTGGCACCAAGTTGGCGAATCGTTCATTGGTTGGTGCAAGCAGGACACCAGTGCTGTGGGGCAGTGTGGCAATGCACATCAAGTGCAGGACCCATGGATTTGATCCAACAGTAAGCATAAAACAGAACCAGAGCTGCTGAACACTTTACTGGAAACAACTTTGACAAGCAAATGAAAGTGATGAATGAATCAACAAGAGCAACAAGGACCAAGGGTTATGGAAAATCAGGGTAACAGAGTTCATAAAAAGACAAAACATGCATGCACAAGACACAGACAACTGAAGGGGCCATCTTCACCAGGAGCTTGGAAACAAGTCGGTAGTAAAGGATGATTGGGCCACCAGTCCAGGTGAAAAGATCATGGATGGGCTTCACAATCACCAGTGACAACAAATGATGCCTTGGTAGCAACTGCATGCTTTTCATTGTAGACACGCACCCATGTCAACCAGCATATCTCCCCATGGACCAGAATAAAATACCCAATGGGCCATAGGGTTGCACATGCCCGATTGTGACTGTAGTAGCAGAGAAAAGCAAGGCTAATTTTATAACAAATTAATAATTTTTTGAAATTACAAATGTAAAGCAACTAGCATGATCTTTAGACTTTTTTTTTTAACCTTACCTTTAAAAACATAGTAACAGATTTAATTATAGCTTTATTTATGTAATTTTTTTTTTTTTCAGTGTAGCATGTTCAGTAGATACAATCAAATTATATGCTGGATGATTTCATGAAATAAAGTCAGACTGATCTTAGTAACAGATTTGTGGTTGCAGCTGCTACCCAACTCAAGCCTGACAAGACAGAATGGATGATCAAATGTTTTAGGTTTTACCTCAGCTGACCAAGCCGACATCATCACAGACTACTGCTGGTTAGTAGCTGACCTGTCAATATATATACAGGTGCATCTCAAAAAATTAGAATATTGCGGAAGAGTTCATTTTTTTCCGTAATTTAATTCAAACAGTGAAACTTTCATATATTCTAGATTCATTACATACAAAGTGAAATATTTCAAGCCTTTTTTTGTTTTAATTTTGATGATTACGGCTTACAGTTCATGAAAATCAAAAATCCATTATCTCAAAATGTTAGAATATTTCATAAGATCAATAAAAAAAAAAGGATTTATAATATAGAAATGTCGAACTTCTGAAAAGTATGTTCATTTATGCACTCAATACTTGGTCGAGGCTCCTTTAGCACGAATCACTGCATCAATGCAGCGTGGCATGGAGGCGATCAGCCTGTGGCACTGCTGAGGTGTTATGGAAGCCAAGGTTGCTTTGATAGCAGCCTTCAGCTGGTCTGTATTGTTGGGTCTGGTGTCTCTCATCTTCCTCTTGACAATACCCCATAGATTCAGGTCAGGCGAGTTGGCTGGCCAATCAAGCACAGTAATACCATTGTCAGAAAACCAGTTACTAGTAGTTTTGGCACTGTGGGCAGGTGCCAAGTCCTGCTGGAAAGGGAAATCAGCATCTCCATAAAGCTTGTCAGCAGATGGAAGCATGAAGTGCTCTAAAATCTCCTGGTAGACGGCTAGGTTGACTTTGGACTTGATAAAACAGTGGACCAACACCAGCAGATGACATGGGACCCCAAATCATCACCGACTGTGGAAACTTCACACTGGACTTCAAGCAACTTGGATTCTGTGCCTCTCCACTCTTCCTCCAGACTATGGGACCTTGATTTCCAAATGAAATGCAAAATTTATTTTCCTCTGAAAAGACGACTTTGGACCACTGATCAACGGTCCAGTTCTTTTTCTCCTTAGCCCAGGTAAGACGCTTCTGACATCTCTTGTTCAGGAGTGGCTTGAAACTAGGAATGCGACACTTGTAGCCCATTTCCTGGACACATCTGTGCATGGCGGCTCTTGATGTACTGACTCCAGCTTCAGTCCACTCCTTGTGAAGCTCCCCCATGTTCTTGAATCGGCTTTGCTTGACAATCCTCTTAAGGCTGCAGTCATCCCTCTTGCTTGTGCACCTTTTCCTACCACACTTTTCCCTTCCAGTCAACTTTCCATGAATATGCTTTGATACAGCACTCTGCGAACAGCTAACCCTTTCAGCAATGACCTTCTGTGGCTTACCCTCCTTGTGGAGGGTGTCATTGAGTGTCTTCTGGACAACTGTCAAGTCAGCAGTCTTCCCCATGATTATGGTTGTGTACTGAACCAGACTGAGATTCATGGTATTTATACTGCATAAATAATGATTTACTCAAACTCGAAATGGAATATTCTAATATTTTGAGATACGTTTTTTTCTATATTTCCAAGCTGTAGACCATGATTATCAAAATTAAAATTAAAAAATTTTTGAAGCATTTTAGTTTATATGTAGTGAGTCTAGAATATATAGTTTTCACTTTCTGAAATAACTGACAAAAAATATTGAACTCTTCCATGATATTCTAGTCTTTTGAGATGCACTTGTATATATTTTTGTAAGCAGGATTCCGCATGCAAAAACACTTACATAGACACCTTACTTGATACTACTCAAACAGGTAATGTGCATGCGCTAGTCAGTGAAGCAAACAAGCACATGTTCCTAGTCTGACCACCTCTGAGTTATTTGTTTGACGTTGTTAGCTTTTCACAGACAGGAATAGAAATTATTGTGCAAAATAAAGATAAGGAAAATATTTAATTTCTTAGATTTCCCCAACCTCATCTACAACTTTTCATAGCAGTGCTTGACATCAGGAAATTAAATGGTGGGGGGGCCCATAAACTATCCCAAAGCATGCACACGTTTGTTTCATCATTTGTTTGTTTGTTTTTTTTTTTTAAATTCTAAAAGCGAGCATATTTCACATGCAAGACCACAGTAGTTAAATAAAGTTGTCAGACAATATCAGAGAACAGTTTCTTACTTAAATCAGCTACATTTTGAAAAAAAAAAAATTATAAAGACTACATAAAAGATTTAGGAACCTTAGAAGAAAAGAAACAAACAGCTTACACAGCACTCCGCTACATCCTTGTACTTGCCAGACTTCAGGACCGTGTGACCCGTTTCAGTGTCCTCAATTTCATACACGCCCAGGTAAAATTCTGGATCAAACATGTCCTGAACCATACACCGATACTGCACCAGAGAATTTGCTGGGATGCTGTAAAGAGGTGTACTGTTCAAGGAGGGCACCTGAATTGTGTATAAAAAAAAAAAATAAAAAAATGGAAAGTTATTAGGGATATATGTTTACCCATTAAAAAAGTGTAAATTTATTCAAGTTTCTCCCCGAGATGTTAATATCACAGGTTTTTAGATTTTTTGGTTTTGTTAACTTTTTTTTCCCTTTGACAGCGGACAGTCTGCGATCATCAAGTAAACTGTGGTCCACTTAAACAAGGGGGGTAATACCATTTTTTGGGAGGCAATTGGACCCTCAAGCCCCTTCTCTATCAACCCAAATCAACATCCCTGAACATAAGCAGGTGCCAGCTTAAACAAAAAAGGAAAAATTCAATGCATTCATAAGACTTAAGCTTATCAAAAAAATTTTGTAGTGAAAATCGGAGTCTTCAAAAGCTAAATGTTAATTAATCAGTGTGGATATATCAAAAATTTCAATTAATACAATAAATGGATTATAAAGCCAGAATATTCTACAAACAGATTCAAAATCACATTTACAAAAATTCTAAAAGCCATCAAAAATATAATGAAAATTCCCCACTTGAAATTAAAAGCATAAAGGTTTCTATGCTTAAACTAATCATAGTTGTATTAATCTGGATTGGGAAATGACAGTGTGAAGGACAAACTAATATTGGTCTACAAACAACAATGCAGAACTGAAAATGATTATGAAAGACTGTCAAAACTATAACTTAGCATTTAAAGTCAAAAACTCTTAAATTATAACTACACTTTTTTGTGGATTGAGGCAGTTTTGTGTTGGCTCATAGGCCCACCGGTGCTAAAAAGCCATTCATTATCCATGGAAGATGGTGCCACCTGTAAATACACCTGTGACAGCTTTCCAGCCTTTTGAAGTGAAGATCATTTCTTTTCCACCATAACAACAAATTTTCAAGTCTGGGTATTAGGAGCAAGTTAGATGTTGAGAAATATCTTTTCTTAATAACAGTAATGTTTGGTTTTTTTTTTATTAGTTCTTGAGGATCTGCAGTTTTCTTTCTTCTAGAAAAAAATGGCAGCATTTTTGTTTCCTCTCGCTTTTTCTTCATAGCAGTCTCAAACTTCAGGAACTGTCACTACTGATTCAGCAGCAGGTTTGTGATGTGTTTGGATCATGAAGACTTATTAGTCTATGATTACATCTTTCCTGGGGCTTTGCCTCATCTCTTTATCTTAGATTCTTTTTCAATTTCTTCTAACAACCAATGCCTTAATCTATCTACATTCATGTCTTTACTTTGGAACTTGTAATATGAGCTGTTCAAATGGACGGATACATCCTGAAGCAGCTTGTTTAGCAACCCAGTCAGTTGTTCCTGAAGGTCACATCTTTTATGAAGCAGCAGGTAATGATTGAAATAGCCAATATATATATGTGTATCCTTTAATTATCATTGGTTAAATATGACATAAAAACAGTGATGGTAATCATATTCTGAGAAGCCCAGCAAACGTGTTGGCAGTATTGTTCCCAAGGAACAAGACTTTATCTTGTGGTATTTGAATCTCTTCAAACCAGCCAAAATTTGTTCACTTATGTGGTTGAGTGCATGTGATTCTAGAAATTGAACAAAATTAAGGATAAGTCACATCTTTCAAAACTAGATGTTAGCTAATGGCCAGTCATACTAAGAAATGATGTTTTAGCAGAACTAGCCAACCAAATGCCTGTCATCAATACTGTACTTGTCATTGCCTCTTGTAGCATCTTTTTTGGAGTTTTTGGAAAACAGCACTGTACGTATTTGGCATCATTGTCTGTCTGAATGAAAGATGTTAGTGTGGTTTATATTATAGTTAGGTACTCAATCACATGTGCCTTTCTAAATCAGATGCTTGATACACCTTAGTAAGGTTGTAAGTCAGCAGTAATCACCCCTCCTATTCTTTAGCGTATAGCTATGAGTCCCCAACTCTGTCTTATCAGGGGATTACACCAGAGTAATCTTTTTATTACAGCTTGGCCTGGGTTCTACAAGTTTCCTTTTTGCAGCAGCAGCATCAGGGGACTTTCTGTTAGAGCATTTCTGCATTGTATTCAGTGGCATGTTTCACCTTTTTGTTTGTCTTTGCACTCTTTCCGTCGAGAGATTTCTTGATTACAAAGCTTGGTTTAGTGTTGATGGAATCTTGCCAAGTCACAAAATAATTCCATACAAATGTTTTTTTTTGAAAAGATCTATACCTTTAAAATATCTATTCCTAGGCACTTATCTGGAAGTAGACAGTGTGCTGCCATTAGTCAGCCTGCTACAGTTCTAACTCCTAATTCCTCAGCTAAACATCTGAAAACAAAACTGACCAGTTCCATTATTGAATTTTTAAAATAACAAACCAATCACAATATAAGTTCTATGAAACCCATTATTAATTTTGTAGTATTACTAATAAAAACAGCTGAGAGATTATCAACTCCACTGACAGTAAAAAACATTTACCTTTCCTAGGCAGATGCCATGTGGCTCTTATTACACTTTACTCCCAACAATCAAAACAAGATCACAATGGCAACTTGATCACTCAGTTGCTTATATTTTAAAGGACAAAAACTTGAATTAGCAATTTATAATCACATAACAGTTTACAAAAAATGAATAATTAAGCAAAAAAAATAACAAAAGCTTTCACTAACATGAAAATGGTTGCTTACATTGGAATATGCAAAACATCCATATTCCATAATCAAAATAAAGTTTTAAATCTAATTTTTTTTAAATTGCTGATTATTATAATGCCACATTCTGC
Organism: Nautilus pompilius; assembly: GCA_018389105.1. Taxonomy (NCBI): domain Eukaryota; kingdom Metazoa; phylum Mollusca; class Cephalopoda; order Nautilida; family Nautilidae; genus Nautilus; species Nautilus pompilius. The sequence continues at coordinate 938,703 of JACATO010000118.1, forward strand.
AAGAGAATATTCTAGTAATAAATGCAATGCAATATATGCATTCTACGCATTGATCATCTCTGAAAAATATTTAAAAGTTGGTTGAAATCAAAGTCTGATGGGAGAAAATGGATACAACAAAGCAATATATTGGCAAAATATTTCAATATATCACAAGTTCTCAAAGTCTATGTGAACTAAGCAGTAACTTGGCAATGGCAGATCCAGGATTTTAGTAGAGAGAAGCATTTTTTTAAAGACCATGATACTCAGAATTACTGAAACACTCAATCTTTGCAAATCTAGTCTTGAGGTGGGGGTACACAGAATTTGAGTTCAGATGGATTGAGGGGGAGGTAATCCAAACCCAATAACTCCCTCCCCAAGAAACACTAATCTTTAATTTCCATTAACAAATGAACTTTTACAGTTAAGATTGTGGGCAACTGAGTACAATTTTGACCTTCTTAAGATGATATTCTGGTGTGAATTTTATTATTTGCCAATCAATTGGCATTTTGATTACTGGCACATCCCTAGAACATAAACCAAAGGCGATATTAACTCTCTTAGATGAAAATGGGACTTATATTTCAGAACCCCCTCCCAAAATTACAAATTTAATTTAAAAAGCCACTGAATTCAGTTTTGTAGCAAACACGAATAAATAGAATATGTTAAATGACAAATACTAGAGGCATAGGCACACCAACATGATGGTAACCAGTTGAGCCTCTTCTGAATGTCCCTGGCATTTAATAAATTAAAATCTTTGTTTTAGTTAACTATAAGTGCTAAACTAAAGCTAAATTTGAGTGAACACGATCAAGTGTAACAAATGTGAAAGTACAATTTTGCTGAATGAAATGTTCTAACTTGTTGAATTCGGGGTGCTTGGTATCTACACACTTTGAATAAACCCTTAACATTCTATTGCAAGGAGAGAAAAAAATGGGGGGGGGCCAAAAAAAATGTATTTGCTTATTCATAAACATTTTTGTTTGACAACTACGAACTGTGCCCCCACTAATAAGCAGGAAAGTTAAACGCTTCCAGTGTGCGCACGCACACACACACACACCCCACTGGGACTATGGATCAAAATAAAGTTGGTTAAAACAATAACCAAAAGAAAAGAAACCTCTGACCCATCAGAGATATAACAGCAATACTACTACTTCAAGTATACATCAGTATTTGCAAATCAAGACCACTATTCTCACGTTTGCAGTAACATGAAGCTTTCTCGAACTAGACTTCATTAGCCGAACAGTTTAAGAAGTATGATTGAATCCACAACTCGCATGCAAAACTGACGTTAACACATTATGGAAATGTTTATTGTAAAAGTGAAACGTGGCTATGGTTTACGTAAATATGCTATGCAGACTTATTCTTGCATATTTAGATACCTAGGAGAGCAGAAATTGTTTTTTTTTTTCTTTCTTTCTTTTATTACTTAACAGAACTGAAGTTGAGCAAAATAATTCTACAGCTAGAAATTATATAAATTAAACAAAATGATTGTTGGAGCTTTGTGCTACATACTTCAAACTTGAAGGCCAACAAATGCGTAATTTACCCCAAACACTCCTCATCTACTAGATATAGCCACATGTACCAAAGCCATTTGGTACAATAAATTTAGCTCTACATCTTTTGAATAAAACTGTCTCTCCCCTCCCATTTCCAATGATAAAGAATAAACCTGCTCAGGCAAAAAACAATGGTAATTGTTGTAACATTGTTTCTACTCTTCCTGTCATACATAAACAAGTGTAATACTATATACCTTTTAACACGTGGATATTCAAATAAATATCAGAACTCTAATAAGCAATCAGAAAACTGTCAATAGCATTCTGTTGGTATGGTCAATGGGTTTAGTCAGCAAGACTTGAATTATTGCTGGCAGTAATATCTTAGAGCAATAAATAAATAACCAGTCAAGATTACATCAAAAGCACTGCATCTCTGCGAAGATGCTGGCAAGGTATCCTAGATTGGAGATTTTATCCAGTCTTTGACAGATCCGAAGGGATAGGTAACATTTTGAAGAGTAAAGCACTATAGTATGGAGAATATCACAGCTGCTCTAACAACAACCTGAAGAGCAAAATGTATTTTCAAGAAACCGTCCAGACGCAAATCTGATCCACAAGTGAGCATCTCGCACATATATGAGCAAAAGAAATTTAGTCTATATATATATATCTTAGTGACTTGTGGTTGGTAGGGTGACTTACAGAAGAATTTAAATATTTTTGCTCGGTTTCCTTTGAATTTATTTTGTCTTATTTGCTGGCCTAGTGGCTTTATGCTTGTGAATTATGATATATTATTAATAAAGTTAGCATTTAAACCTGCAAGTATCCAACATCTATAAAAAAAAACAATTAAAGAACATTTTGCAGAAATGGCATAGTGAAACAACCAAGCAACTGAAATTTTAAAAAAAATTGTTCAAAGCAAATTAAAACACGAATCTTCCAATTCAGAATTCATTTGTACCAATGAAAACAAAAATTACAGAAAACACCAAAATTTCATAACTGATTGATCCAATTCTGTTGAAATCTGAGACCTCATCGTTACTCTCTTATGTCCTTCCTCAATAATTTAAGTGTCAGTTTTGAATTTCTCCACCTTACATCACTCAAATTTAGAATTTTCTTTCCTTAAGTAGATAAATAATATACCCATTCAGCAAATCACAGACACTTACTCTCCAGGAATTTCAAGCGCCAAGCTTTACCTTTTTATTATAATCTCCGGGCCAAGGGAAAGAAATGACAACATCTACACTTACTATCTTCAATACAGAACTAGGAGAATATCTGACTATTGTAAGGAGAAAAAAAATGTATTATACTGTCCAACTTTAACACGCGTTTCTGGTTCTGCCAGAGTGGAAATGTTTTGTATCATCAACACCGGAAACATTTCTTCGGAAGAGACTGTGGCGGTAGTTAACAAAGACAGAAGTCAGGAAAATGTGAAAGTGGATGAAGTGGACAATGCAGAAAGACATCATAAAGAGAAAATCTAAATTGAGGTAAGCATTAGAAATCTTTGGCAACGGGATTGGCTTAGAACTCCTGCCGAGAAAACACTGCTGCACTTTCTTTTTTCTTTTTAAAAATTTGTTACATTCCTGCTATTTTTGCTTAGCTGTGAACAAGAAATGGCCCTGAAAACTAAGAAGTGGGATGGTAGTATGTATACTCTATAATGATGATGGACTTCAGAAAATGTTTGGGGCAGAGTTTAACTGCAAAAAAATTAATGTACAATCAAGAGAATTTTCTAAACTAGATTAAAATCTTGTGACCTCATAAGCAACCATAGGCTAAAGAAACACTGGCACAAGATGGAGATACTTTAAAATCTTAGACTCCAATTAAACCACCACCAAAAAGATATCACAAGGTGTTTGGGATTGCATTTATTTTAACATTTCATTGAGAATACTGCTAGAGCTTGGATAAAACCTTCCACTGGTCAAGCGTATATAAAAGGTCAATGGAGTGACAATTTTTAGTTCACAACAGAGCTTTACTGCTCTGTACGATTCTTAATTACCTTGCTACATGCTCCAGTAAAAACTTCAGTGTTTCAACTAACTCTTTCTAAATCCAAGTCAAAATCTAAAATTGCATCAGCTGTATTTCATTGACTATTCAAGTAAAACCAAATAATGTTGTACTTTCGTAGAGTCATCTGATAGTCTGAAGACCTTTATGTAAACTGTAGCTGAAAGGGTTACTACCAGTGCTGAGTTGGTGTAACACATCAAAATGCTTGGTTTTCATTTTATAGTGAAGAATATTTTTTTAAAGTATGCACTAGAGTTGTGAAAATTTTTCATTATTTAAACTGTTCATCTTAAAAAATGATGTCCCCTCACCTTTCTCCCTAACATTAACAAGCTCTAGGTCTTTTTTTTTCTTTTTAATTCTCTTAATAATAAATTCCAAAGTACGTATGACTCATGCCCCTAAAAATAATCCTTCCTCTTCTATTACAAGTTAAATTCAATGCATTCTTTCTTAATTTTCACTGAATGTACAAACTACATTCACATTAAGAATTTTAGCACTCATCGCCACACACACTCACTCTCTCTCACTTCAAAACTGCTATTAAATGTTTTTCAAATACACCATTTTCATATTATTTTTTTTCATTTACATTGAGTTTCAAAATTGTGATGCTAGAAAAATAAAACAAAGTGGTAAATAATCTTGACTTTGAAGGATTTACGTTCGAGACAATCAAATGTTTTATGGAATAAAACAAACAACACAAGAGCTGGAAGATGTGATGTCTGCTACTACCATTGTCTACAGCCATGTCATAAGTGGCATTTTATATATAACTATTTTTCTTAAAAGTGACAGAAACAGATCCTTAAATAATGAATTACAATGTGGCATCCAAGCAATTCTGAAACAGAATAATATAAAGATGACAAATATTCTACTCCAAGAAATAAATCCAAAATCTGCATCTCATCATTTTTTTATTATGTTGTGCATTCTTCATAATATAACTATTACTACTTGGTTAAAACTTTGCATACAAATATACGGAATCTTCAAATGCAACTCTGAAGTTTCATTTTAGAAGATATTATAAAGCCCTGACTTTTGTGATTCTATGAATTAACTGAAAACCTCATCTTACCAATCTGAAACATCCCAAAATACACACACTAACACATTTTCAAACACTGGATAATTTGCTGATGTTCAAGTTCTGTCAAGATGTTCTTAGTTATTTTAAAGATGAAACATCTTGTAGAATTTAAATTACAATAGTAAATGAAGCGCCTTTGTTGTTGTAATTTTGTTTAAAAAAAACTACAAAGATTCGGTATCTCCTAAAAAAAATTATCTATTCATCAATAAATAAAATTTTGTTTCCTTTATGCAGATTTCAGTGGGCTCTCTTCACTTCAGCAAGCCTGAAAAAGAAAACTAAAGTACAAAGAACTTACAAAGGAGATAGCTTCACTGGTAAGTAGCTTACTGAAATAGTTGGACACCAGCAATGAATTGAGTGCACCATTCTGCTCTGGAATTTAAGAAAAGAAAAGAAAAGAAAGAAGCGGAACCTGAGTTAAAAACCAAGTACACTTTCAAATTTTTTTTTTAAAAAAAAAAACCGTTAACCCTACAGCTACAGTAGCTGTTAAGACTCGTTTTCTTAATAAAGCGATGTTAGCAAACAAAATAATAGTTGTGGATATGTAGTCCGTTCTAAAAAATACTTATTCTCTGCCTATCTGGGCAGACCTACCTACCTACCTGCCTACCTACCTGCTTTTATTCACATAACTAACTGCCGTCTCCTCCAATTAGAATTAACAGCTAAGATTATTCTTTTTTTTTTTTTAGTTTTCAAACCCACAGTTTAAAGATTCTAGTCAAGTCCTCTATCAGTAAGCTGGGCATTAAAGTCACCTGTCTCCGGTCGTTCATGAGAACAATTCTCCCGAGTCTCTCTCTCTCTCACCTGGCAGGTAAGCTTGTTCTGCACGCCATGTGTGTTGACACGAGCCAGGATACCAGGCCCACTCTGCATATTCTAGCTAAGGTCTAGACGCCTTGGTTAGTAGACAGTTTCAAATAATAATAATAATAATAATAAACCGTCACTTTCTTATGCCCCTCCCTTCCACACGGTTTCCCAGCATTTGGCGACCAAATGGACGTTAGTGCTCGCTCGCTGTCGTAAGTAACGCCGCATTCCTCTGCTGTCATCGTCAGGGCTCCTCCGTAACTAGACTACACATCCGTGTGCGCCATGGGGGCGCAGAACTATCTCAGCGCTAGGATCACAGGCATTTCTGTCATCCAGAATTCATCCAAGGATACTTGGAATCCTCCACCATAAGTGAATAAAAAGAGCCTGAGTTCAGGGCGAAGGCGAACTTTTAAACGAAATTTCATTAAAACAAACAAATCCCTGCTTACCACAAAGGCTTTCTAATACGTTTAAAGGGTTATTGATCCAGTCCTCTACTCCGGGCATTGTCGACAGCAAAGTATATCGCACGTTACCGTATTTATCTGTTTGATCTTCCTCCCCTCGTTTCTGGATTGGAAATGGCGGGAAAACGTATCGCAATCAGTCACCGTTAGTGATAAAGACACTTCTTGATTGGAAACACGAATTGTTCTACTTTCAGGTTAACCACGGGTGTGTGTGTTTTTTTTTTTAATAAAACTTATTTTTAAATTTAATTCTATTCAATTTATCAGCGCATGTGGATTAAACGAAAAATGTGAATTTATGCCCTCTAGTCGGCGGCTAAAGCTTCACGTCCGCCCCGCCGCGACTGCTTTCCGCTTCCTGTCACTGACGTGTGCCTGAGTTTCCAGCAGCAATGGCTGACAGGCTGAAAAAGGAAACCACACCGCCGCCCCCGCTCCTGTTGATGCCCGCTGGCGGAGGACTTACGTTGAATCCACCCGAGCAGCAAAACGTTCTGATGCCGGTTATCCAGTCTGAGCCGTCTCTGCTCGGTCCAGGCAAGTAGTAATTACTTTATTGTTGGGTTTTGTTTGGTGTAGCAGCCGTGGGTGGGAGGAGGACGGTCGGTCGCGGAGCACACGGCCGAAGGGAGAGTGAGGAGGCTAATTAACCCCTGCTTGCTTTGATTCGGAAAAATAAATAAATAGATAAATAATAATGTCCGTACTGTATACTACCAGTGTAAGTAGTCTGCGTGGTTTCCCTTTCAAAAGATTTTCTGAAAACGACTTCTCCGCTTCCCCTCCTTAAAATACAAAAAAAAGGGGTGTAATCTAGAACCCAGATCGCCATTCAGCGACTACACTGGCAAAATTGTCAGCTTGATTATCATTACCATCGTTGTTGTTGTTGTTTATTGGCAAATTTGTTAAGAAAAGATATCGTCGATAAACGATATTAGAAGACTTCTACTAATTGTGTTTTCTCATCCACACACTTGTTTGACAGTGTTAATATTTTCTTTGCTGCTGCCCCCTTTTATATAGAGGGTACAGAAACCCCCCTAGAGACGTTTTCAGGGGTTACAAAATTCGGCACGTCATTGAAATATAAGAATTCTTTTGGCTTGCAAAAACCATGATTAAATTATTTTTTTTTTTTTTATCATAGTTCATGTGACGATAGTAACACAACCATTGCCACATGGGCAGAACTAGATTTGAAAAACTACACATCCTGTGAGTGACAGTAAGATCCATGTGTGGGTTTCTTGTCAACACTGCATGGTAGCGAACTATCTAATTTAAATGCAGAATTTGGCCTGTTTTTACTAATGCTTACTCCTGTGCGATAAACTTCATGTACATTTTTTTCTGTTTAGGGCCTCAGATATACACATGTGCATGATTACTGTCACTGGTAGCATAATGCAGAACGTTTTTGTTATTCATCAAAAAAAAAAAATTGTTACTAAGTACACTGGTGATGTGTTGGCAAATTCATAAAATTCCTGCCAAAATTATACACAATAAAAAATATTGTTACCTCACTTGCAAGTTTACATTCTTGAAAATTTTTTAATCTAAGTTGTCAGTATAAATTGCCATAGGACTGAATTTATAGGCTCCAGCAATGAGATGCTTTATACTATATTGATAAGATAAAGGAAATTAAAATTTAAAATAGAAATATTGTTAATTAGCAAATATTTTTGTTTATTTACATGCAGTTTTCATAAGATATGGTAACTAAAAATTCAAATAAATTTTTTTTTGTATTGTTAATACCATCATAACAGGTTTTTTGTTGGATTTTCTTTTTCTCTTTTCAGATGATGAAGCTGAGGCTGATAGCTTTGTTGGACAATCACCACCTGTAGGCACAGCTCAGACTTCGAGTCATATATCCTCCCCATTCTCTATGTTTCAGCAACAGCCATTAGGGTCAGATCCCTTTGCACAGGTAGGACACGGACCACCACCACAATTTGTAGGTCAGCAGGAGCCATCAACAATGCCCAAACAACCAGATTCTGCTTCCACATCCAGGTTACCAATTTCAGCAACAGCATTACCTCAGCTTCAAGGAACATCAAATACAGGCCCCTCACCACCACCACCATCTGGAGCTGGTTAGCTTAGACTTTCTTGCTGAATGTGAATCTCTTCTAAATATTATAGTTCCAAGCTAGTAATGAGCAGGTCTCAGTAAAATTTCAAAATGTTACAAATGTTGTTGTTAATCTGAATGCAGATCAAACTAATGCTTACAGAGACATTTGATCTTGAAATGCTGTATTGTTTGAAATCATTTTGTCAGTTTTTTCTTATAGTTTGTTTTATCTAACAAGACTGGCAAAATAAACATGTTTTAAAAGCCATATATACATTCTTTCTGATGTCAAAGTAATCTAACAATATGCTGTGATGCTTAGTTTTAACCTTGTGCTATGTTTGTTTACATGTTGAACCAAAAGGATATTTAAATATTTGAGTGTCCAGCATAGATTCTCTAGATTTTTTTCATGGTTTTAACTACTTAGAACATGCATAACAAGTAAATAAAACATTAGATTTGCTAATTTTACATCAGTGGTTCTCAACCGCGGCCCTCAACCTCCTGCTTTGCGGCCCGCATAGCAAAGTTGCCGAAAAAATTAAGGCTAACAATATCATATTAAAACGGTCAGAATTTCGCAAAGTTATTGATTTATTAATTGTACTGTACATACGTTGTATAATTCAGTAATTATAATAATCATTTCATTCATTATGTTTTGTTATGTTTTATTATTTTTATTTTAGATATTTTAATTCCTAATGAGTGCTATGGAAGGAGTACCTTCAAAGAAACCTCGCACTGTTATCCAGGAGAATCGTGTTTTTCAAAGTGATTGGAAAGTCAAATATTTCGTGATTGAGAAAAACAATGAAGCTCATTGTCTCTTGTGCCCTATGGTGATTAAAACGATGAAGTCATATAATATTGAGAGACATTACAAGACTCATACAGGTGATTATGAATGCTACCAAGGTGAATCTAGAGTGAAGAAGTTAGTCTTTAAAGATATCACGTGCAAAGCAAACATCCTTCTTTAAATTTGCTGGTGATTCGAAAGACATTACACTGGTTTAATACCGAGTAAGCCACCACCTCATATGAAGCCGTATTCCAATGGTGAAATTATAAAACAGGCTATTGAGACATTTACTGAAGTATGTTGTCCTATCACTGAGAAAGCTAAGAAGTTGCAGCTCAGCAATGATACAGTAGCACCACAAGTTGATTGCATATCCAGTGATCTGCATGAGCAACTCATCAGCAAATCAAACGATTTTGTGTGCTACTCAATCGCTCTTGATACCACAAAGGACATCACAGATACTGAGCAGTTAGCAGTGTTCATAGGGGGAGTAATGCCTGACTTAAGATTTATGAGGAATTTCTCACACTGCGTTCCATCCATGGATCAACAAAGGGCGCTGACATATACCTTGAAGGTGCTAATCTAGATGCGTCTAAGCTACTTTCAATTGCTACAGATGGCTCGCCGTCTATGCTTTGACAAAAAGATGGACTTCGAGGACGAATTGCCTCATGGCGAAAAGAGGACGAGCTAACTCCTACCATATGGCACCACTGTTTATACACCAAGAAAATCTTATTGCTAAGTCAGTGAAAATGGTCCATGTTACTGGAACTGCCATATCTATTGTAAATTGGATTTGTACAAGTGCTCTCAACCATCGTGATTTCAAGCAATTTTTGGCAGATATTGAATGTGAACAGGGAGATGTGGTGATGTTCACTGCTGTTTGATGGTTAAGCCGTGCCGCATGCCTCAAAAGATTTTATGAACTTCTACCTAAAATTCGAGATTTTGTTGAAGTGAAAGAGGCTAGTTTCCCTGAGCTTGATAGTGGCAAATGGCGGGCTGACTTGGCGTTCATGGTAGACATTACTACTCATCTTTCAGAATTGAATCGTATTTTGCAGAGTAAGGATAAGCTCTGCCATGAAATGTACAGCACAGTATTAGCTTTCATTGCAAAACTCCGTCTTTGGAATTCACAGATTTCACGAGATATTACTACTCATTTTCTTTCACTTTCCAGCCACCAGAAAGATGGCTCGTATGGACAGTACAGTAGGATCCTTAGCGACTTGACTGAAGATTTTGAACAGCGTTTTGCTGATATCAAGGAGTGCTTTCCTCTGATAAAAATTTTTTCTGTTCCTTTGGAAGTGGATGCAGCTGCATGTCCTGATGTGTTCCAAATGGAACTGCTCGATTTGCAGTCAGACCTGGAACTCACTGCTGTACTCAAGGCTAATCATCTGCTTGATTTTTGGAGTCTAGTTCCAGAAGGAAAGTATCCTCATTTGATTGCAAATGCACATAAATATGCTTCAGTTTTCGCATCAACTTATGTGTGTGAAGCATTCTTCAGCAAGCTTGTGCGAATCAAAACCAAGTATCGTAGCAGATTGACTGATGACCACGTGAAAAACCTATTGCACGTAGCTTCGTCCTCCATTACGCCTCAGTTTAGGAAATTGGTTGAAGGTCAAAAGCAGCATCAAATTTCGCATTAAATATGTAACTACAGTTTGTATGTTTATTTTATTTGATGCTAATAAAGGTATAATATCTGAATTTTTATGTACAAGTTTTAGCAAAATTTCTTTATTATTTTTTTAGTTTTTGGTGCGGCCCTCTAGTGCAATGTTGGTTCTGAATTTGGCCCTACGTTCAAAAAGGTTGAGAACCACTGTTTTAGATATTATGTTTGGGAATTGGTTTTCAAAATAAGGTATTCGGCATGTTGAAAGTTATGTATTTTTTCATTTATCATTAAAAATAAGGAATTATAAATGGCTAGAGTTTCATCCAAATTCTATATTGGAAAAAATGCCTTAGTAATAGAATTGATTAAATGGAATAAATTATAGTGGTGTTTAATAATGACAGTGTAAACCAGTTTAAAACTCATAATGATGGACCTCTCTCTTTCTTGGTGGCCTTACATGAGTCATGTAAACTGAATTGTAATGTTTAAAGACAAAAATTTGATCAATCAGCTTTAATTTTTACTTAAAAACTTCTTAAAAATTACTATTAAAACAAAAAAAAAACTTTTCAGAATATGTTGTGAAATTGATGAACTTTCTAGTAATGCTATCCTTACTATGCTGATATCTTGATAAAATGAGGAAAATTACAGCTGCTTCTTATCTTATACAACTTCTAGCAGAGGTGGGTGGGCTACATTAAGGCCTACAAAGGCCCAGGGTTCTATCTTGTGGGGCTTTTCTTTCTTTAGTATGTATGTATTTCAGTCTGTTCAAAGTACATTTTAAGCTATTGAGATATTTTGAAAAATTCAGATAGGATTATCTGTATCAACAATTTCAGAAAAATCAGCATCAATAAAAATTCAATTTATCTCTCTCTCACTTTTTGTTAAATAATGATTTGACAATTAGTGAAAACAACCAGAGATAAATAGAAATACAAACAAAATGTCATTTACTATATTTAAAACTCAAATGAAATGGTTAGATAATTTTTCTTACCCCTTTGTTTATACTGGTCTAAGCAGAAGGTGCCATAATGCTCTGGATTATGTTTCATTACCTGTTTTTATACTATAATGGTAAGATGACAAAGTGTGTACAGGTACTTTAGAGATCTTGAAAAGGTTTCCAGTGAAATTTTTTGGTTTTGGTTGATTATAACTTGTTTACTCTTCTTTTTTAATGAGATATAATCAAAAATAACTCTTTTTGATAGATTAAGCAGTTCTGTGAAGTTGTTTTTTTTTAAATAATAACAAAAAGATTTGTTTTGGTTTTTTGCCTTGTAGGGCCTGCTATGAATGTGTACCGTATGCAAGGTGCACCAAAGTATGCACAGCCACCATCTGGGACCTATGCTTCACCTGAGCCTGTACAAACAGCCACTTCTTTTCCCCCAAATATGCCGCCACCTAACAGCAATCTTAATTTAGAAGGCATTGCTGTTTCAAAGACTCCATCTTTGCCTTCTGCTGGTTCGTTTCCTCCAAACATTCCTGCTGGCCCACCTACCCAGCTTCCACCCAAGTCATATGTCAGCCACCCACCTGGGTTGGGTATGTACACACCCATACAACCACTCTGGTGTTTTCAGAAAAAGATTGAAAATAAAGATCAATGGCTGCCATTCTCCCTTGCTGATTCATTGAGACTAGAAGAAGCGTTTAACACTGGTAAGACTGCTTTATATTCTGAAATACATAAGAAATATCACACTATGAAAAATAGCTTTAAAGAGACAATTAAATGATGTAACTGGACCTTGATCATTGTGAACTGCTGTTGAAATATTAGTACACATGCCAGACTGAACAAGTAATGCCCAGAAAAAACAGGCAAGAACAAAATGCACAACTATTTTGTTAAATTTACCTTTTGGAAGCACAAAAACTGGTGTGAACTTTTTAGTATTGTTAGAAAATAAATCCTGGAACAAGATATAATTAATTTATGTAGGTAGTCTGCTAATTCACAATCTCATCGTCGTCTCTGCGATTTCTGACAATGCTATTCTGTTGATAATCACCATCTCGTAAGCAATTTATCCATTTTAGTCATTCAGTTCTTTGTTATTTTTTTTTGTATACATGTTCTCATCTTGCTCAAGTAGGCTTGTATAAAATCAGTCATGTTCTACAAACCCATGATTTTTCAGTACAGCAGAATCCTGAGAATTCAATAGTTGCTACTGATGGAGGAAGATATGATGTAAATCTTAATGCAATGTTAAGGACTGCCATCTATTGGGAAGAAGAACCTAACAGTGTTAGGCGAAGCACTTGGTTCTATAAACGAGAAGGTGACAATAGATATGTGCCTTATGCAGAAAGATTTGCTCAGAAGCTTGAGGTATGTTTATAAATTTTATAACTAGATTTTGAAAATTTTTTCATTTAATTAAAGTTTTGTAAATTGATTGATATCTTTTTTTAATTCCTCGATTAGGAGAAATAACTAAACTTCAATAAAGCATTTTTTAGAAATTGTGTGCAGATAACATTTTAACAAAAACAAAACAAGTATATAGATTCTAACAGTGTCCGCTCCAGATGTAATAGAAAATGTTTTTTTTTTTGAGAGAGTAAGTAGTAGTAAATTTTGTTTTGCTTTAGTCCTCATTTTAAATAAAAGAAATCACTAGTAGAGTTTTGTGAAGAAATAAAATAGGAGATAATTCAGTGGACATCTGTTCAAGTGTGACCATGGTTTTAGGTCATGGTATTTTGTTTATTTGTTTTTGGGAGGCCAACTTAAAAAAGAAAATAAAGAAGAAATGTCTAGCTTATAGTAATACATGCTGCAGCTTGAGATTTTAAAAAATGCATAGTGCAATGAGCTATTATCTATCTGCAAACTTTTCTGATGGATTTGCAGTTTCATGGTATACCTAAACATTTATATATTCAGACATGATTCTTTTTCAGGAAGAATATAAAAATGCCATTTTAAACAACATCTGGCACAAGCGTCTTGACTTTCCAGGTGGCGAGACTATTGTCATGCACAATCCTAATGTCATCGTTCACTTTCAGCCTTCATCACAACCTGATGAATGGGGCACTGTCCAGGTAGGCAACCAGAAAACATTTTTATTAAAGGGTTGCCACTAGTAGGAAATGCTGTTTGTTATTTCTTGCTTGCAGTATTTTTATGCATTGATTGTTTGACTCTTAACCAGCATAAATAATTTTTTTATCAAGTAATTTGCACATGAGAACTCAATGATATTTCAGTAATTTTAAGAAAAATACTAGAACATTCAGAAAGCTTTAAATATGCTTAGACCATTGCTGTACATGTTTATAAATCAGTAATAAGTATCTCAAGAAAATACTTTTTTTTTTTTTTAGCTGCAATTATTCATGTATATAGGAAGTACTGAATTGGGGTTTTTATCATCTTAGAGCCATACTGAAATCTTAGTAATATTAAGAAAAGATTCTTACAAATTGTAATTAAAAAAAGCAAACATTAAATACAATTTTATAGCTGCATTTTAATTATTTTTTCTTTAAACTCAATTACTGCATCTTCCTCCCACATAAATGTACATATTGGTGTAGTGTATTTGTTTTGTCTAACTGAAATAGTAAATTGACTAGTTTAAGATTGGTGGTGATGCTACTAAGACACTGGATATGATTTTATAGGCTTTTATCACTACCTTTCTTTTATTATAAAAGTAAAAAAAAAAAAAAAAAGTCTCTTCAGGGTATTTGTTTGTTGTCATTGTACAACTCTACAATCCCCATGCAGTTTTGTAGTCTACAAATAAATATATAGCAGTTCTTATGCTATACTCTAACTATTGATTAAATTAGTTTCATGAGATTGTGATCACTTGCCTGTGACAGCATATTAAAAATGTGGCCAAACCAGGATCCTTATATCTTAAGGCAATTTTTCTTTCAGATTTTTAACATGATCCTTAGACTTAGATACAAAAAAATGTGCATTTTAGCTTTTATTTTTTTTTTTTTTAAGTTTCCTGGTAATTACTTGCCAATCTTTTCATATTACAGGTAATTATGGTCATCATTAACTTTGTGTTGCACAAAAAACAAACTTGATGTACTAATAATGTTGAAATTTTGCATTCATTCATTCATCTCTATCTGTTGAAATTCTGTTTACCTTTCAATAAAAATGCATCAGTCTAAGTTTGTCCTCTCAAATTGTTGAATTGTAGCTTTTTGATTTATGCAGGTTCTGAATCATTAGGTCTGGGTTCTGTTATTTGCTCTTCTGCACAGCTTGATATGTTATAAAGGAGGCATGCATTGGAGCTTTTTTTATTTCCTTGTGCATTTCACTTAGGTGGTGCTCTGGAATTTTTACCTTTCTTTCTTTTATTTTACTGCTATCTCATCTCCAGATATCTACATCAGTCTTTTTTCCACACCAAAATTTACACAATTTTCTTTATGGATGTAGAAACTATTCCTCCAACTGTCCACTTCATCCACTCCTAACAAAAATTTTTTAAAAATTTGTTATGGCCAGAATGTATGATTCTTAACATGAAGCATGCTAAAATTTTCTTTTATCCCCAAAAATTGCATTTGAGTATTTGTATTGATCTAGTTTTAATACAGTAATGGCTTATATGAACACTGATTAATCCTTTGTCTTACAGTGAAAAAATTAACTTTTGTTTGGTTCAAATATCCATTTCTGAATCACAGAAGGAAAATAATTTCAGACTTAGAATAACCATAGATATTACTGTACAAGAATTTGTTAGCCTTTAGTGTTTTCACTAAGACAAACTTTGCATGTTAAACACCTTTAAATTTATTGTGTACGTTTTGAAAGAAATTCTCAGTTTCAAGATGATGCAGACTAATATTCGCATTTGTTATAAATCTTCTGAAGGACTACAACAACTATATTCAAATTGAGATAAAAGATGAAGTTCTGTCAACTGTTTAGGGTTTATTTCCACTTCCAGCCAACAGAGCACACAGATGTAAGGTTGGGTGGAATCAAGGTAGGTGAATAATCTGTCTCTCTTGCTTTTACTATTTCTGCCCAAGACCCTTCTGTTTTTTTTCTCCTTAGTTGCTGCAAATGTATAGCTTGGCTTGCTTCCCTTTATAAGATCAGAATATTTATTTATCAGAATGGAAAAAAAATTAGTATATTGAATAGATTTTTTAAGTTTTTATTTCAACAAATTAACAACAATAATAATGCTGGCTTGTTCTTATATAACAATGAGAACTTTTTCTGTTGATGAGAGTTTTTATTTTACTTTTGTAATTTTGCATGCAGTTTTGGTTGGATGGAGTCTTTCTGGGGTACTCATTCATAAGCATATTATAATTTTAAGAAAGTAGTTTTATGAAAATGGAGGTGGGAGAAATCCCATGAAATCTAATGACAATGAATGACTTATAACTCAACTCTCTGCATTTTGAGGTTGCAGATATTAAATGGTACAGTAAACTATTTAACTGATCTTAATCATTTTATCATAGAAATTGAAAATTCACAGTTGTAAAGTGAAAGTGTATTAACTTTTGTTAAAACATCACTGATTACTCTTAGATCAGTAACTGTAATATCCTGGTTAGGTCAAGTAAAGGTTCTCATGTGATTTTGTTCAAATTAGTGCAATCATTTAATGGCTAAGACAAACAGAATTTGTGTACTTAAACCGAAAGCTAGTGGACAAATAGTTTTAGAGTCCTTATTATATTAAAGATATAATGTTCTTGGCAGGTATAGTGGCATTTCACTTGAATTGTAAAAGGGCGTAAATAATTAGTCATGAAAAACATCTCACTAAAATTACCTCGTGTGATGTCACTTTTTAGCAACTTCACAAAAATATAAGATCCTTCCCCAAAAAATTTTGTATGTTTTGTTTTGTGCCTGGACTGATGGATAGGTAGACATTAGCTAGAGAAGATTTTCATCTTTGTTGTATTGTTAGTGCATCTTAGCTATATCCCCAATGATCTATTTAAATGATATGATGTAATGGACAGACCTGGTAAGAATGTCACATGGCAATAGCTGAACTTAAGGTATGGAATCCTGGGAAGTGTAAGAATAATGCTTAAACTTTACTTTTAAAAAGGTTTTTATCAGAATCATGTGAAATGTGAATAATAATGCTTTAAAAAAAAAAGTTGCTTCTATAAGTTGTAGCTTCATGCAATGTTATGAAATCAGCTGTAATTTTAAGACTAGTGGTGTGGACATGCTTTCAAATGAATCAGAAAAAGATGATTCAAATGAAATAGTTAAATTGCTTTTTTTTTTTTTTTAATGAAGTTCCATTTTCAATAAATTGGATGTTACCATTCCAAAAGATGGTGTTTATATAACAGGAAGGTGCCAGTATACATTGTTTTTGTGGGTGAAAGTTCCTGCGAATATGCATATTTTTTTCAATCAACTATGAATGAGTACCTTGTGACTATGAGCATATGTTAATAAACTGTTTCAGCCTTCTGTCTTGTTTGCTTCTGATTTTTAGGAATGTATTACCAGCCAAAAGTGTTGATTGGGTTTTGCTAATACAGTTATTGGGATTTGGTTTGTAAATTATGATATTCAAAAGGGGTTGTTTTTTTTTATTAGATGATTTTGAAAGTCCCAACACTTCTGACTGAATGACACCTAATAACTGTAAATGCTTGCATGCTTTGCTTATCATTTAAATCCAGCATAAACTGACCATCTGTAATCCCATTGTGCTTTTCTCTTGAAGTTAGTGTTAATCCAACAGAAGCTGCATGTTACTCTGATCCAACTCTAATACCATTGACTGAATTCTAAATTGACTGCTCTCTCTCTCTCTCTGATGACTCTTATCTTGATATCTTGAAGATTTTGCTCACTTTTGCTGTTTATTTACAAAGTCTTAGTCTGGTTTGTGAGAACTGCTGGTCCCAGCTAGATAGTTTGTATTCTGACTACTTGTTCATCAGACCTCTCTTCCACCTTGCAAAAAAAACAATCAAATACAAATGTAGTATTTGTAACCAACTTTAAAATGCAAAAAAAAATAAAATAGTGTGTGCATTTTGAATGTTTCCCTCAATAAGGTAGTTTTAAAATAGTAATAAGAAAAGTGCTTGCTTACTAATTAAAGTATGAAATTTTTTGATTCTTTGTACGTGAACTTACATTATTGGTTGAGTATTTCAACAAGGTAGATTAGGAAACACTTGGTTTTGATGAAAGTCTAGAAAGTGCCTTAAGTGCATGACTAGAACTTTTTGTAAAGGTGGGGTCTTGTTTGTTAACACAAGCAAAGACTCTTGCAACAGTACAAATACAACTGTAGTGATCACACACGTGCACAATATGATGTAGTTATTAAGCAGATAGTAGACCACGCATATCACAACAAGATTGTTGGTTGTGTGAATCCATCTTAAAGGTGTACACATTCTTTCAGTATAGCCTTATCAGTTTCTGAATTATTTATATGAAAGCTTAAACCTGGGACTGTGTTCATCATAGGATGAAGGATACATTGAAAATTTGGTCAAGCACAGGCAACTTAGTTGAGTCCAGTGATGATGTTAAATGAACACAGCATTCTTCCTTCTGTATGCATGTTTTCAGGGACTACTGAAGATTTTAATTGTGTATCTGGACTCTATCTTTGGAATAAGGTAATGAGAAAGGAAGGCTAACTGACAAAGTGTGGCCACACGTTAAATCAGTTTGGGAAAATTGGATCAAAATTGTCTCCATGATTGTTAAAGCTAACCTGATCAATGCCATTAATGGATGTTTATGGATTGGTCAAGACAGTTGCTAGAACCAAAATATCAAAAACTTAATGACATGTTTACATTTAGTGTGTGTGAGGTAAAAGAAGATAATATTGAAACAAGATTTGGTCAGCCACATTTAGAATATGCTGTGCAGGCATGGGATATAACAATTTTTTTGTTTTCTAATGTGACTAAAATTTAGCTGTCATGGTGTAAACTTCTAAAGTTATAATTTTTTTTTTTTAATTTGTATATGTAACTTTTTTATGTAAGCTGATTGCTAACAAACTGTAAATGATGGTTCTCTAGTTAGTAAATGACTGTCCAGGCTATAGTTAGTCTTAGATTATCTCCTTGCAGACCCGGCAAGAGAAACAAATTCCTGGATGGGCATTAAATTTTCTCAGGGGGGGGGGGGTTACAATGATTTTTTTTAAAGCAACATAAGAAAAATCATAATAGAAAGACAGGGGCCTGCAACTAAAAGACTCGGACTGCGATGCCTATGGTAGCATGTCACAAGGACTGGACAGTGACTTCAGCCAGATGCACACTAGCCAGCTCGGCTTTAGGCTAACTTGGGCACTAACAAATTGGTGCAGCGGGCTATCGGCCAAATGAGAGGGCAGGCACAGCCCACAATGCCTGCCCATGCCACCAGGACTGACTCCTTGTACCCTTGAAATAAGGAAATCAGCTCTACTAATGCTCTTTAATATTAGTAAATATTTATTTTTTTTAAAAAAGCAAAAAACAAGTTTGATAACATTGGAATGTAAATTTGTAAGAATTGTTGATATTAATCATCAGCTGATACTAGTGACTTATAAACTGTTCTTTCTGTTGAAAGATCTTACAAATCTAAAATAATTAATTTTTCTCTTATCCAAATTTACTAAACAAACTCATTTAATGTTATTTACACCCATTCAAATTGCATGTAAAACTTACATTTACTAGAATTATAATAATACTTTTAAAAAGATCTAGTTTACAATGCCTACTCTGATAAAAGGGCAGACAATACACAATTTTAGGGATGTCATTTATCACCATTTTAGTGAAGTGTCAGTTTCCACCCTAACAATATGACATTTATCTGGAAAGCTTGTCCAAACAACAGAAAATGTTAGTTAATCTGGCATTCAGTCTAGTGGTTGATAGATTATTTACTTGTGATACAGTATTTCCGAAGACCACCTCAAATGTTTGTACATGCATAGATATAGTTTGTAATCTGTTTAGGTTCTGATCAATGTTAATAATCATTATTAGTATACTTATCAAGTTGTTTCTAAAGTGCATGGTAGCAATCTCTTCTAAGAAAAAAAAATCTGATTTTAAGAAAAATTAGTTATGCATGTTCAGTATCTTCCATTGCAAAACATATTTGGTTAATTCAAATCATGCTTACAATAAATAGACAACATATTAACATATAATCCACATGGTAATTCACAGGCTGCATTTATCAGATAAAGTTTTCAAAAATCTGTATTGATTCTTGCTATAAAAATGTATATAAAATTTAGACTGTCAATACAACCTTTTAGATGTTCAAATGAATTTTCAGATTGCTGGCTTGTTAGTTCTTCTGTTTCATTAGATTAAGCTCTGGTTTCTTGCTTCATACATAACACAACATTGTAAATAGGAATAAAAGCCAGGGCATTGTCATTAATAATGTTGGGTATTATTACATATAATACTTAAGATGTTCATATGCTAAAATTTTGCCTTAATTCAGTGCCAAAGCGTTTTTGTGAATAATTTTTTGTGGTGGCTTGTAGATTCATCAATCAGTGACATAGGAAAACAAATTAATGTTTAAACACAACTTTTGAAGTTATCGATACATGGTTAATTTCTGTGGGGGTATGCCAAGCTATACCATTGGTTGCTTGCTTGTTTTTTTTTATTTTAATTACATTTTTTCTTGTCAGAACAGTTTCAGAACCTGCATGGGAAGTAGAATTTGAAATAAGTTTAAAGAAAAATTTACAGTTGGTCCTTATTACAAAGGAGGGCTCCTTAGACTGGTTTTAAGTAAACCAACTATTATACAAAATAATATGCAGGAGAACCAGTAAATAGTATGTGCACATTACGTGTAAAGAAGAAATAGTAATTACAATTTAAATTGTGACAAGGAAAAAAATGTCATAGATTTTGTTGTTGATGGTCCTTTTTTATTTATTCTTTTGTAATTAATAAATTTCTTCTGAATCTACTAACCTCTCTTGATTTTCTGAGAAATAGTATCCTTGTCTGTGAATAGTGTTGTTTTTGCATGGTAGAAAAGAACTAACTTAATTACAAAAAATATAGACTTGGTTGTGCTTTTTAATAACTGATTTACTGCTGTCTATGACAAGATGTTTGTTTCCCAGACTTAAGACAAAATAGCTTGATTCTACACAACAAAAATGCTGTTTTAACAATAAGAAGAAATTTTTTTTTTTTTTAATTTTTCTCATTATTATTGTACATTTGAAATTGGCTTTGTAAGGTAGTGAAGCTACTTTTTTGGTGTTTCAGTTAATTTTTCATTTCTTTGCTTAAACAGAAGAGATGCTTTTTCATTTAGATTTTTAAACTGTTCTTTCTTTAAGAAATCCTTAACACAAACTTGTTTTACTAATATTTGTCCATAGTTAGCTCATTGGTAAGCTATCACTCAGCCTTAATAAAATGTACAGATTGATACACGAAGAAATATTTGAAGTTTTTAGTTCTGTTTTGCATAGATACTTAATGATAAATTCCACTTTAAAATCACAAAAAGAAAACTAATTATCAAACTAAATAGTTTTGTTTTTAATCTTTCTACTATTTCAAATGTCTTGTATTCTTTAATGCTAGACAATAAGAATAAAAATATGACATAAGAAATGTCTGTTTAAACATACTGTACTGATAGCCATTGTTTAGATTGAAGTATAAGCATTATCTTATGTCCCTCTGCAGACAGAAACATGATGATATAATAATGTTACTGTTATACTTTATACCAGTGGTTCCCAACCTTTTTCTAAAAATGTTGCTTCGCGGTCCCCCTAGATTTTTTTTACCCTTTGTTGTCCCCCATAAAATCAGCTCGACCTACTATATTATGATGTTGTTATTATTATTATTACTACTATTATGTTAGCATGTCAAGGTTTTTGCTTCTATGTCGTTAAACGAGTATTTCCCAAAATTTCAGAAACTTTTATATATATATATATAAATTCACTCAGAATTTTTGAAAATATTAAAAAGTGTACAAAAAGCACTGATTCTAAACCGTTAGTCAATTTAAAAGTCTTAAAAAAAACTGTTGAATTAAAATTTATTCAAAATATGACAATTCTGGAAAATCAAATGAAGAAAAAGTTCAATGAGAGATCTGCACCTGTTTGGCCTTCAATATTTCATCAATGTTGGGCTGCGTTTTTGAAAGAGCCACTCTCATGTCATGCGTTACATCGAGTTTGTTTCTCAATCTGGTTTTGATTGAAACAAGAGTTGAGAACGCTGACTCACACTCATAGGTTGTTGCGAACGGAATCAGCAATTTGTGAGCCATCTTTGCAACATCCGGATATGATTGTACCATTTCAATCCAGAAGTCGCTGCAACACATCTGGCGAAAAGCATTTTTGGCAGCTCCATCATTCACCAAGTCAATGAACTGCTCTTCAATGAGATGGTCTTCGGAAGGCAACTCGCTGACGGAGATGGAGAATGGATTCGAGAGAAAGTTATAATACTTCTGAAAATCGTGAAGTTCAGGAAAATAGCCTGCAAGCTCTGTGCGGAGAATATCAACATGATTCTTCATCAACTCGAGAATACCAGAATCAACTTAGAGATTATTTTCATCAAGGAAAGCGTTGAGCTCCGGAAATGGTGCAAAATTCTTCCTTGATAATTTTAAATGCCACAATTCCAGCTTCGTCCTGAAAGCATTCATTTTTTCATGGCAGTGGAGCACAGTGACCTCCTTCCCTTGTAATGCCAAATTAACGCAGCTAAGTGCCTCGAATATGTCCACCAAAAATGAAAGGCGCACAAGTCAGCAACCCCCTTTGCGGTCCCATAGGGAACCGCAGACCCCAGGTTGAGAACCACGGCTTTATACAGTTGAGTGAATGATTGGTTTGTTGTTGTTGTTTTTTTTGGTGATGCCTCTGTTACTTTTACCATTTCTAGATGAGACAAAACTTAACTTTTGTGTTTTTCTTTTTGGAGTTTAAATTTTACATCACAACACTATCTTATACTTCTCTAGACAATTCTGTTGATGGAAGTTACATTTTACTTCAGTTTTGCTGGGTAATTTTCTAAACAAACTGTGTTGCTTATCTCTGAGTTTTTTCTGTTAGTGCTGTACAAAGAAAGCAAGCTTACACTATACAGTAGTACACTTTGGATGGAACTTCCCAAGTATGGTAGTGGTATGCAGAGGAAAAATTTACTTGTGTTCAAAACTAGACAGAAGCAAGAAGCAAAACCATTAACTCTTTGAGGAGTACACCATTGTATTTATGAAGAATGAGTATTAATCCTGACAAGAGTAATCTTGTAAATATAAGTTTTCAGGATATTACTGAAAACATTTTTATGGCAAGATCAAAACCCCCAGTCTCTAAATAAATACTGTTCATTGGTGACTTTACTACTTGTTTGAGGTTCCAGAAATTCTGAGTTAGTGATTTGTGAGATAATAATTTAACTAGCAAATTGCTTTGGATTATGTTCAGGTGTTTTGTTGTTTTTGTTTTCTATTCCATTATTTATCAAGAATTAAAATAAAGCAGAACAAAAAAAGAAACTGATAGATATCTAGAGGGTGTGTAGAAAAGGGAGAAAGATTTAATCTCTCTCTCTCTCTCGTGGCTGACCATATTTTGTCAGTCCATTCTATACTGCAAACAAAGTGTTTAGAAAGTTTCTTGGTTTAAGATTTTTTGCTGAAATAAAATATAATTTTTATTTGTTATTTTTAAATGCATTTATTTTTGTTACATAAATTTCATTTTTATTTCAGCTAGATCCTTTTTTTTTTAGGAATTGTTATGATAAATAAAGCTTTGTTAACCTTGTTTGTATTTAATTCATGATTCACTGTTTCTCTTTTTCCCTTGAAGAGTGTGTATACATTACCGGTGAGTGTCCTTAGATTTTATTTACTTGAAGGCTGGAGAAAAATAAAATAGACTGTTTGAATTTTCTAAGCAGTATTTCTTTATATAAATATATATATTTTTTTAAACATTACAATGACTACATACTTGTTTTAATTTTTAGTTTTACTTCAAGCAGAAAATTTGGCTATGTTATAAATGTAATAGTGCTAAATGAAAAGCTGGTAGTTTGGTGACACTTGGTACATGTAAGGTATGCATCCATGAGAATACAGCTAGCACACAAATCTGTAATGAAGTTTTGCACCACCAAATTTTCAAATGAATTTCTGGCTCTTAATATCTGCTCCAAGTTAATTTCCATTTCCTTATTAGATACTGGCAAATCTTGATGCTATTTAAGGTGATACACTTATAATATTTGTGGTGGGCTTTATTAATAATAATAATGTCATTATTCACAAAATAAATCAAATGCAAGCAATTTTTTTAAAATAAATAAATTGAACGCCTCTGATTAGTTTGGATGCTATTCCTTTTAAAGAAAATAAATTGGGTGGAAAAAAACTAGTTGTGCTTTTGTTTGTAACTGCTAGACATTTCTTTATGAGAGCAGTGGCATTTATTGTGTTAAAGGTAGAGAGTTGCATTTTATCATTTAAACCTCAAGGAAATCCTATTAGTGCCTGTTCTGTATCTGGTATTTATTTATTTACCTTTATTTGAACAGTGACAGTTCTGATTGGTTTTTTTTAAAAAAAAAAAATCTCAAAAGTATTGTGATGTATAATGTGCACTAAACAGGCAAACAAAACAAAAATAAACTAAAATGCATTAGAACATGGCTTTAAAGAAATAATAAGTCAGTTGCATGCCTTTGTTTACTATATAAGACTAGTTATCTTATTTTTGGATTTTCTTTTGTTGATGAACTGCAGTTCAGAAGCCTTGAGTCTGGTTTAATTGGGTTTGTATTTGTTTTTAATGTAAAGTTTTTATGGTTTCGTTTGTTTAGAAATGAGAATTATTAGCATTAATTACCTGCGCAAATTTTATTTTTTGCTCCTAACAATGACATTTTTAATGCGATGTTAAAGTAGCCAGAAATTATTTTTATACACTATTTTAAAAAATAAAATGTGCTCTTACTAGATTTTTTTAATTGGTTATTGTGTGTGTGTGTGAGAGAGAGAGATAAAATCAGTTTGTTTTTTTTGGATTAAAGTGTTCTGTGAGTGGAGTATGCTCTTGCTTATTCACACACTGCGCAGTGTTACTCTACAGATATTTGTTGGTTTCTTCGCTTTATTTCATTGGTTTTTAGCCCAATTTCTGAGTATGTAAAACTGGATCCTTGCATTTCAGAAAGGGCATAGAAATCTGGGTGCTATCTAAATAGGAAGAAAACTCTCCTGAATAATCTGTTTAATTAAAGAAAGGCATTTGAAATGTTTGATAGTGATCAGAAATTTAAAATGAGTACTTTATTTCTTTCTCTTTTTAGGTTAAATTAGGAACTTGTGTAAACACTATTTATGAAACTATTTTTTTTTAATACTCTGCTCCCAGTAAATTCTGTGTGGCTACACATTTAAAAATCCCTAGTCAGGGTGCTGCTAGTATATGTGCTGTTGGAATCAAAAGTGAAAATTGCACAACAGCTTTAATTGGCATTCATAATGAAGCTATCTTGACCATTTAAAGTAGTTTAGATAACCCACTAACATTATTGATCACTAATGTACACAATGTGATGGCAAGAGAACTACATCTGACACAATGTAGATTTTTGCCATTGTGTTGGAATGCTTAGGGTAAACTTTTTATACAAAACTAATGGTGACATCTATTTTTGCAAATAGCAGCTTCATCTTTGATTTTTTTTTTTTTTCCTTTTAAATATGACAGTAAATTGGATAGCAGATACCTAAACATTTGCTTTTAGCTAAATCAAGAAGCCTCTATCCTTTCCTTAAAAATCCTAATTATAGCTATGGTTTTATTTCTCAAAAGTAGTTTCATTGTTCTGGAGTTTTCTTGAGGGCTCTTTGAATCATCTTGGCAGACCACCAGTGTTTGTTTCTGAAAACATTGAGCATGTTTTGTTGTGGATCTGTAGGCATCATGAGATGAAATGTGTAGCAGCATGGTTATTGTCAAAGATGATACTATACCTATGCCATATGCATGGCTGCTATTAATTCTTATGTACTCTTTAAGTTCACTGTTAATTGCTTTATAATGATTCAGTGACCAGGTTATTGTCTTCAAGCATTTGAATAATTTTTCTACTTCCCACAAAAAAATAATCTTTAATATACCTAATGATATTTTGTCTTTCAAATTTAACACCATGTGCACTCTAAAGTAGAAATGCTTTCAAAATATTTGGTTTCTTTCTGCAGGTACTTGTATTTCACTTGACTAGTCATAAAATGTTTTTCTCCAGTCTTCATTATTGTCCCTAAAGAGTGATAAACTAAACTACACTGCATGCTGTTTTATAGCAGTACATGACTTTTTAAGGATTTGTACCCAAATCTTTGCGTGCTCAGTATTTTTTTTATTTTGTTTAAATAAATGTGCAATTCCCTTGACAGAAAAATTCATTTTATCTTTTGCTTTTACAAATATTATTTGGCATTGATTATCTTTTGATGTTTGTGTGCATGAAAAATGTATCTGCATGCAATCATTTTCAGAAACAAATATGCAACACACACACACTTTACGGACATTATCATCATATTTCTAAGAGGAGGAATTGGAAGGAAAAAAAAAACAAACTTATTAATTTGGAAACTTGATTAAATCAGGACATTACATTTCATTTGGATTGAGAATAAGTGTAGCCAGGCTTTAGGATTTGAAATTGAATTTAAATAATTAAGAAAATATTTTTAATTTAACTTGGCATAAGTCATGTACAGTTTTACAGTATGTATTACATCTTAAAAATAAGCCAACAATCTCATTTATTCTACAACTCTGCTGTTATTGTTATACCACTAGTTTTTTCATGGGCCTGCTTGTGTGTGTGCTGACATGTCTTGTTTTAGTTAAGTTTGTCATTCTAATGTAAGCTTTACTTCACTACCTGCATGGCTTCAGGCAGTTAACTTATAGCATGGTTATTAAGTACCTAGTATCATAGTTTATTTTTAATTTCTTGCTTGTTGTGACCATTGGATGAATGAAGTATCATTTAAATTACTTTGAGATAACTACAGTAGACAATGTTAAGCCTCATGTATAATATTCATTTAGCATTTCATTGAGGTCCTATTTTTTCAGTATTTTTTGCTCTATATATTGCTTACAAAATGTGTAGTATATATTGTTGTTATTTGATTTGTCACATTATGGTATGTGTTTTAAAAAAATTTGTTCTTCATATATACAACTTGATTAAGTCTGAAAAGATCAACATGTGTCAGTGCTATCTGTTGTCAAAGATGAGGATTTCTAGTAACAAAAGTCGCAAGTTATTTTTATTAAACTGCTACCATTTGGACAACTCCTGTTATGGTTGGTTAGATTTTTAAAAAATAAATATGTATGTCTTTACATTAAAGTGAATTTCTTACCCTGATATTCTTTTTGACAGCTTGCCACTTTTGGAGTTAATTCTATAGCAGGTACCCCTCTCCTTTATTTATTTTTTATCACCCTAAATAAGAGAAAAATGCTTCTGTCCAGAGACAGGTATACTCTTCCCAGTTAGCCATATAGTAGTTATACTTTTAAACTTTGAAAAATAGTTAATAGAATGCATGTTAGCATTTGGTCATATTGTGTGCTGTTTCGTTGTAGCTTACTCAGAAAAAAAATTCTTTTATCTGTACTCTTGTTCCTTTGTTTAAATTTGGCGACACTGGCCTAAATCAAAACTTTACTTGCAGTTTATCTCTGTAAAAGTGATATCATCGTAATAGATTAGGAAAGTTGAGTGGCTGGGAGGGATGATCTGGTGTCGCCTGGTTGTGTTTATAAGTATTTAAGTTAGAGTGGAAAGTTATTTGTAATCCAAAAAGACTTGGCAACCAACAGGTATTGAACCCACAACCTATCTACCTCAAGTTAACATTGCGCATCAAAAACGTCATCAGGACTACATCCTGATGTTGGCAGTGGAGAAGGATTGGAGGAGTGTAGGCTTTCTAATTCTACCGAAAAGTTTTGGTATTTTCTACCACCATCTAGTTTTTTTTGTATAAACAAAAAGCTGTCATTTGAATGTTTGGAGAAATCCATAGTTATGCACCACTGCTTATTTTGATATTTTTTAAAACCATAGATATTTAAGGAAATCCTCTTAGATATGTTGGAAAATTTGAACTGCGTGAACTAGAAAGTAAATTATTGCTTTTTTGTTCCATCAGGTTGATTTTATTTTAAGGAAATTTTTTTTAAAAATGGCATTGATAAAGCTAACGCCACCTGCAAAAATTAATTCTTTTTATTACTAATAATGCCTTTTGTTATAATTCTGAACTTTTTAGTTGGTATTTTAGTGTGGTGATAACATTTATTAAAGAAATAGAAAATAGTTTTTATGGAAAAACTAAGTGTTTCTTCATTATGTGTAGGGTCCATTAAATACACCATATCTCTCTCAATTTTCTCGAAATCTTTTTTTACCTGGAGTTTTTATTTATTTATGGGTTGACCAAGAAGTTTGTTTAAATTGTTTTTTGTATTTTTTTTCTATCAAAAGAAAACGAATATTAAGAATTTTACTTGGCTAAAATCTGATTTGTTTCATTCTAGTCATATACTATGTATTTTAGAACTTGGTTTACAAGAGAGAAAGAAAGAGATAATGTATAAAGCATTGTTAATATTATTAAAGATATTTTAGAATTTTAATTTTATTTGTTTATTAGGGGGATCATATGAGACCCAGGGTAGTGAAAAGGGGTTATGAAGATTTTGAAACTATTAAAGATGGTAAGCAATTTCTTAAATTCTAATTTATGCAGATTTTGTTAATAGGTTTTTAACTCTAACTTGCTCAATGGCATTGAGACTACTTTTTCTTCCTAGTTAAAACTTATGTTGTTTTTCCTTTTTGCACTAACTAACACGAGTAAAAGTCTGAGACATTCACCATTTAGCTGAACTATTCTGGTGCTTGTTATTGATGGTAGACTGTTAGAAATGTTGCAATATCTTGCAAAAAAAAAAAAAACAAACAAGCATATGTGTGTACTTAACATTCATTTATCTAGCATCATGAATTGTTAGATGACACATTGCTAAGGTAACAGATGTAGAAGATTCTGATACACCAGGGCATACACCACACCGCATGAGCATATGACTGGGACTGGCTTTGACCCATGGAATGAGATTTTCAGGAGAATGTGAAACCAACATGGTAGAGATTATGAAAATATTTTCTAAAAACGGTTTGTTTTGTTAAGCAGAATCTCTAAATTTGGAAAACTGTTCAACATCAATAATAAAGTTTTATACTTTTTGCCAGAGTTAAGATATTCTTAAATATGAGACTGTATCATAGTGTGTTCATATTTTTGAAAAAATATAGGTTATTTGAAGATTTAAAAATATTTTATCTTCATTAATGTACATTTATCTTTTTAACACCAGTTAATTACATATTATTATTGTGCAACATTTAAATAGTCCTTAACATATTTTTAAATTATTTCAAAATGCTTTGTTTATTTAAAGAGGGGCTGTGATTTGAGGTAATGTCTAAGGCCTATATCAAGAGTATAAAGGAGACCAACCCTTATTTTACTTACATTTTCAGATAATCAGTAACAACTCTGACAATTATATGGTGTGCTTTTTTATGGTTAAATAAGATTGCTCTTTTGTTATAGGTGAAACTGGGCAAATTGACCATCTGGTATTTGTTATACACGGAATAGGTGCCATATGTGACATAAGATTTAGAAATGTTGTGGAGTGCGGTAAGTTGTTTTGTGAGGTGATGTTAGCTAGATTCTGAGAAAGAAAACCGTATTGCTGTTTTGTTTTTGTTTTTTAGCAATAATAAGTCTAAGATAACAGATCAGTATAACACTGAAATAAAAATAAAGATTAAAAACAAATTTATTATAAAACAATCTTGAGCTAAATTGAAGTTTAAACTACTGATACTGCCAAAAATCTTCTGATTCTACTTACCATATGCTCAGGAGGAGAGGCAGTGCCAGAAAGGGTTGGACTTCAGAAGAAGAAAAAAAAATAACATGCAAAAAGTCTGACAAAAAAAATAGGGGTTGACAATAGCGAATGTGAAATATTTTAAATGTTTTTAATAAGCAAAGCAAAAATTATAGTTAATTGAAAGTACTGAATGTGTGTGCAAGACACCCAAGCATAATAAATGGATAGAACTTAGAAAAGATTTTAAACAATTCTTGGGAGACACAGCTTGCTGTGATACTACTTTGTTTTCACTTTGCCGACATCTACTGGAATTTTTTTTCACCAACTGCTGACCAAATTACTGAAAATTACATTTGAATTTTTTTAGACGTAAGTCTGTGCTTAATCCTATTTCAGTTTTTTTTATAGCCTTTGCCTACCACCAATCACTTCATGATAGTTTTATCTTCAAGTAGTTGATGACAGTAGAGCAGTTACAAATAAAAATCACCTCACACTTTAATATTTGAATCAAAAAGAAGAAAAGTTTGTGAACTAGATATGTATATTACATTTTTTTATTTATAGATAATTAAAACAGTCAGCAATAACATGTGCAGTTTTGGTTTATCATTTGTTTGAATGCTTCAACTAAACCAAAAACAATCAATTTCTTGCTACTTTGAACATCCCTGGTATAATAGTTTTAACAAATAAAACCTTGGGGGTAGGTACCATTACAACAATGCTATTTATTTCAGCTGGGTTTCATATGAACATCACTAGTAATTTTAATAATTTGCTTGAAGTTGTGAAAAGGGAGTGGGACTTATACTTCAGTATGTGCTTATACTCCTGAGGATATGATACGTACATCTTTTGTGCATTCCTATGGCACTGTTTCCTTTACCCACTAAAAAATATTTAAAATATCCTAAAGTGTTATATTTTCAAGTTAATGTAGTCTTTGATATGCACAGCAGAAAATAAATTGGGGGTTTTTGATTTCTTTTGTAATTGTCAAAAAAACGAAACCTCGTGAAAATTGCATGCACAACTTTGCCACACTTCCTCTCAGAAATTTCGGTAGAGCATTTAATTTAGAATGAAAGATTCACTCTTCAGGTTTGCTATAGTTATTACTTAGTATCATTCAGATTTGTTAGATGTTTGTTTCCAGTATCTTTTTTTTCTAATGTGAATCAATTTCTAATCTTGAAGTTAATACAGTTTATTGTAAGCGTTTCAAACAAAGATGTTATAAGTGTTATTTTAAATGTAACGCATCAGATTTTTTAGGAAACATGGATAGTTATATGAATATGCATGATTTTTATTTTCTTTCTTGAAATCATCTTGTGCTTTGGTTTGACTACAACAGTTGATGACTTCCGCACTATCTCCCAGAGTCTTCTTCAGTCTCACTTTAAGCAACCACTGGATGAGGGTAGGATAGGACGTGTGGAATTTCTTCCTGTACACTGGCACAAAACCTTGCATGGAGATGCTACGGGAATTGACAGGTAGACTTCATTCTCTTAGTTTCTAAGCTATTATGAACAGATGAAATTAATTATATTTAAAATACAAATATCCAGAAAATGTTTAAAATTTATGGCCACAATTATCAACAGTATCCTATTTTGGTTCTTATATTATACAGAAATTTTGTATTTTTTGTTTTGTTATGAATTTTTAGTTGATAATTTCAATAGAATTTTGATGGCATGAATATATTTTAATTTTCAGTATATCCTTTATACTAATCTTAGTGAAAAATTTTTATTAAAGTAATTTCCAAGCTAAGATTGAGCTACTGATATTTAAATAATTTTTTTTTTAACTTAAAGTATTTAATGTTTATACAACAGTGTTGAGAAAGAGAGAGAATGTGTGGTTGATTAGGCTTACTATGATACATGAATGCAAAGATAGATAGGTCTTATAGAAATAAATTCTTGCTTTTCCCAGCTTGATATTGAACCAGTAGTATTTAGAAATAATGGTGTCTAGGAAAGACACTTTCAGATTTATGTGTATAGGATTTTAAAAAATAGTTTTATGAAGCTGGAGTTTTGTATTTTTCTGCTTTAATGAATTCCAGTCTTTCATATTTTTGTGAAGATGAAATGTTCTTTCTTTGTTTTTTGGTTTAAATACTGAGTTTTTTTTTTTTTCTTGAGCTTTACTCAAAAAAAAAAAAAAAAAGATTTTAATGGGTACTTTTCAAATATGGGATATTTTGTCATTACTTTTTTAAATAAAGGTTTAGTGCATGTTATTGTTTCTTTTTTTTTTTTACTGCTATATATTGGTAGCAAAGATATTGACAGTTGTAGAAAATGTTTTTTTTTTTTTAAATCTGGGTTCTGAAACTGTTTTAAAATATGTTGTATAGCACCTTACCTTAACTAAGATATTCTGTTTAGTTTTTATTTCTATTTTTTTTATCTTTTTTTCTTTGTCTTTGCAGACGGGTAAAAGCCATAACATTGCCAAGTACTGTGAAGTTAAGACACTTTGTCAATGACACGCTCCTCGATATCCTTTTCTATACCAGTCCTAAATACTGCCAGGTACATTGTTATCCTTAATTTTGCTGAAAAATAGGGTGGATGTGAATCTTCCTACTCTGCTAAAATTCTCTTATTTTATAGGTGTTAAATCTCTGAATTTTAAATAGTAAGATGAAATTTCTTTTTAAAATTTGGAATAATTTGCATAATAATTTTTGGTTGTTGTTTTTCTTTCTTGTATTTCTTAGACAATGGCTGATACTGTTGGCTCAGAAATCAACAGACTATATCATCTGTTCCTTGGCAGAAATCCAAATTTCTCTGGCTCTGTATCGTTAGCAGGACACAGTTTAGGTAAGTTGGTTATTGATGATGCTAACTCGATACATCTTAATATATTGTGTGTCTGACCTTTCTAAGTGTATTAATTAAGATCTGTTTGTTCACTTATCAGTTATGCCATAGAATGTTTTAACATATTGAGGAATATTGGAGCACTTTTTTAAAAAGGGAAATGTGGGTGGGGGGGGTTGTATGTATTTTGAGTATTGTAACAAAAAAACTAATGTACCCCTTAGTATACTGTTATTCCAAAGTTTTGAGGGTATCCTCTGTGTTATTTAAAAAAACTTTACAAAAAAAATTGGAGGGAATTTTTCACACTTTCAGGTTCTTGTATCTTATTTGATTTGCTGTTACATCAACATGATCACTTGGGTGGTCCAGATGAAGATGCAGAAGTCATACAATCTGCAGACAATTCTTCATTGAAAAACGTTGAAGTAAGATATACATTAATTTTATTATATTCTTCACATAGGTCTGGCTTTTTTTCCTTGAAAGGTTTTTGTTTTTACATTCTTAAATGAAATTAATTCTCTTAGGCAGAATTAGGTTCATAGTTGTTATGCTTTAGATGTTCTTAAAGGACTGTCTTAATTGTGATGACCTTACTCCAATGTTAGACATTTTTATTTACAATTAAGTTGGAAGTTAATCAACCATTACCAGTTTTTGTTAATAATCACACTACATAAATAGCACATTGTTTGGACTGGTACTCTAAGCTTGTTTGTTTTAGCTCCCACCTGTGGAAAACATGGCAGATAACCAGCCGGATATGACCCTAGAGGAACTACTGGCCAGGGTGGGACTTCAGGACAGACTGCATATATTTGAACAGGAGCAGTTTGACATGGATTCTTTGGTAAGGCAATAATGCTGTGTGAAAATCATCAGCTGAATAAGAAGGATGTAGTTTTGGTTTTTAAGCTTATCTGATGTGAATTCTTTGAAACGTTTTCCTGTTGTCTTACAGATTATGGTCAGTGATGCTGATCTGAAAGATCTAGGCTTACCAATGGGACCAAGAAAAAAACTTCAGGGGCTTTTAAGGGAGGAATTAGAGAAAAAAGTAAGAACTGGAGGATGCTAGGGTGTTTTATCTTATGAATTCAGACAAGCATGTCACATGCTTAGAAACAAAAGATTGTCATAACTGGCCAATTGCTTTGTTTTACCACCAAATGAACTGGAGAATAATAAATTTTCCGGATGCACCTTTTATCTGGCAAGAGTTAAAGGTTATCATCTGGGTGATTTACAGTCAACGTTTTTTTTTCCAGTGATAAGAAGAGATTAAGCAACACCATCTGTTTCACCTATTATGTAGATCAGTCAGCTATTTTTATAGAATCCTTATAATATTTAGTGGACATCTCTCCAATCCCATTACACTATTTAGGTAAGTTATAACTTTTTTTATCTAGACATCACAAATGCTGTAATATTTTATTGGTATGCTCTTTCCTTTGAAAAGCAACTTATTCCAAATATTTTGTGCATCATCATTTTGATTTAATTTAGATTAATTCCTTTTTTTTTCTTTTAAATTTTGACTGTTTTATTTTTTAAGGCTGAACTCTCTAGTCAATCACACGGTTATATTCCTCAGTTATCAGGTATTAAAATTCTAGTTTGAATTTAAGATGCTTGCTTTTACAGTTAAGTCCGATGTGCTCTTCAATGTTTAACAAGTACTATTGTGGTTGGTTAGGTTATTTTTGGTCCTTATCTGATTTTGATCCAGTTGAGGATGAATTAAAAAGGTGCCAAGGAAACCTGGTTCTGTAGATTTATTCAAAAATTGGTGTCTCTCCTACCCCTTGACCAATTTTACTTGCTAAGCATTTGCATGTTTTGTTAATTTAAGCACACCTAGATTCTTTCTAGAAGAAATTTGGGTGAGTACCTTGTTTGTTTTTTTTTTATAGTCCCGGACATGCTTTGCCATTTAAAATGTAGTCAGAATGATTACTCTTTGCTGACATTACTTTTGAATTTTTCTGTATTGGGACCTCTCTGCTGCTTTGTCTTTGGATTTTTCTCTGATCTTGTTCCAAGTTTGTCATGGTAACTCAATCTTTCGTTTTTCTTCAGTGCCTAATTTTGTTTGATCTCCTTTAATCAATTGCTGCTAAATTATTGGAATTATCAAAACTATCTCATTAACAGAATTTGTTTTAACTACATCTTTAAGATTCTGAAGATGCCATTTTGATGTTTACCTCTTGTGCTTTCTTCCCACCTTTGACATTATACTTCTTGAACTCTTGTCTACAATAAAGGCTTGGCTTGTTGTAGAAAGTGGGTGTTCCCTCCCATACTTGTAATTGGTATAACTTCTAACTGTTTAATGTAGTTAATTTCAACCTAATTTTCTGCATTCAGATTTATAGTTGTTTTTTATTATTACTATTATTATTATTATTTGTAGGAGTGTAAGAAACAGGCAGCTGAACTAAAAGCCAAACTGGAGCTGGAGAGAGAGGCCAAAGGGAAGCAGCAGCAGCAGCAGGAGGAAGAAGCAGCAGAAAAGAGTGAACAAGAAAAGTAAGCATTTTTTAAATTTTTTTTTTTGTGTGTGTTACTGATCTGTTTTATAGGAGTACTGTAGGTAATTATCTGCTTTTTTGTCACAGGTTAAATCATCACACGTCTAGCGTGTCTGTGGACTACCTAGTCGGCCTAGCTGGCACTGGCCAGCCTTCAGTACAGTATCCCCAGATAGATTTTCAGCCAGTGAACTTGTTTGCTCTGGGATCACCTATTGGTGTTTTTCTTGCTGCTAGGGGTGTGGACAATGTGGGAGAGGAGTTTAGTTTACATGCCTGCCCCAGATTCTTCAACATCTTCCATCCGGCAAGTATTTCTGATTTCTGAAACTTTTATTTATGATACCACATTTACTTTGCTTTAAAAAATGACCAGATTAGCAATCAGGATCATGAAGATGAGGAATTGTCTGCTGCATTGAGTTGTAAGTGCATGCATGCATGCATATACACCTGTTGTTCTGAGTAGCTGAAGCCATGTTTGGTTCACCCTGTCAGGAAAACTGTTGTTTCCCTAATTCGTGTCAGACCAGGTGTATAGGTGTGAGATAAATCAGAGCAGAGCACTTTCGCTTTATCAAAGTAAGTTTCCCATAGAAATGTCAGGCAAAAGCAACTGATGTCTTCTTTTAGAAACTAAACTAATTATTTGGAGATCCAGGATGATAACTCTTGGTTACCCCTATCAACTCATTTAGTAGTTTTATTTTTGTCAAAGCAGTTCGGCGCTATCAAGAAATTTGGCAACAGTTTTGTAATATTTAAATAAATTTCCTGTGATAAGTCAATTATTATTTTGATGAAAACAGACCAACCTGTAAAATGACATTATTTCATACTTTTTCATTTTGATAGAATTAGTGTTGTATGTATAACTTTTTTTTTTTGATACAGCTTTAATATCAGTTTTTTTTTAATAACATTATAAAATTTATATTGCTTTTCTTATTGTATCAAACACTACTTTTCAGTTGTTATTTACTGGGCAAGAATCTGAAAGCAAATATGTTATAGTAAAATTGAAGTTTGTTACTTAACTTCTGTATGAGTATTATTAATTTGTAGATATGTTTCTGCTGATATTTAGGAAGAAAGTTTATTTTAATCATTAATTTTTTAAGTGCTTTAATTTATTTTCCCTGTGATAGATTTTATTGCATTAATTTTTATACAATGTCCTTTTTTTAATAGATTGGCAAATATTTTGTGAAAAAAAAATATTTGTTCTAACTTCAAGTTACTTTAATGTTTAACAATTCATTGTGGTACAGGAGTTTCTTTTCTCTTAGTCTAAAGCAGGCTGGTCCAACTGGCAGCCAACAGAGCATTTTCAACAGCTCGCAGAATGAAATGTTTTGACACGAGTTTGCTTGTTCCTCAATCAACTAAAACAAAAATCACCTATTTTATACAGTGTGTTTGTTTTAAATTAGGGTCTCTTTATCAGGCTAATGTGGTTAGATTTGATTGGTTATTGAAACATGTTTAACAGCATGGACTGTTCTAAAGAAATGCTCATTATTTGCAATCCACCATGTGTGCCAGAGAGATCACATTTACAACACAGTTGCAGTGATTTATTTCATGCTGGAATCATTTTTCCCCACTATTGCTGTGAGCAATGTTGCTTTCATCTGATGCTGACTCTGGATTTTTGGTAAGCATGTTTACTGTGTACTTGAGGATAGTGTGATCATTTTGTAACTTGGCTTAACACAACTCTTTCTTGTTGATAATTCTCTTGCCTGTGAAATTCTGCAAGCATGTCTTCTGAAAACCAACGCAAAAGGGCAACAAGTCAAGGAAATTTTTTTGCTATTTCAGTGTTAATTATCAGTAATTTGACCTGTTCTCATATTGTGGAAACTACTTATAATTTTGAGAAAAGTTGACAGTGAAAACAATTTCAAATGAAAATGGGGAGAGAGATTGTTTGTGGACTTCAGTGGGGAATCTTCTATCTAATGTGCCTATAAGTGCTTGATGTCCTCAAAGAAAACAACGTTAGTTGCCACTACCATACTCTCCACAAAGGAAGCTACAAGAAATGTACAGGTGAGTCACAAGTGATGATAGTAGTATCTGATCTGAAAAACAAGTTTATTAAACAGGCAAGACCCTTCATCTTTTTAGTTGCTGTTCTAGGCTCCATTTTCATCCTGGTCAGACTCAAGGTTTAATGGCATCTTATGACATCAGTCATGTAATTGCTAGTCAAAAAAATTTTCCAGGGATGGTGAAATAATCACTTGTGCAGTTAAAATGGCTATAACTTTAGAAGACAAAATGGCAAACAAGCAGTAGGAAGACGTGTTGTGGAAATAAATGGGAGGCACTTATTGAAAATTGTTTATTTTTTAACTCTGGATGAAAGTGTTGATATCACTGATTCAAGTCTGTTGATAATTTTCATAAGGACAAATGACAGCAGTTTTGACAGCTAAAAACTACTGGAGCTTGAGCTGCGTGTGCTTACAAATGGTTCTGATAATTTCAACACTATTTCACATACTATAAAAACTTACCCTTTAAAAATGCACTGCTGTTGTTACTGATGAAAACTGCTCAAATCCATCAGATGTTTAGCTTATTCCTCCAGGAAGTTGAAGCAGTACACAAAGCTATCCCTCTTCACCCAGTTATTTGATGGCTAAGTGCTGGCTGGGAATTCTCTTACCAAGTTCTTTGCTCTTTGGAAAAAAAAAACCACGTAATCGATCAGGTTAAAGGTAACACCTCAGATTTGAAGAGGACATGCAAATTGCTTCTCTGCACATTGACTTTTCTGACCAACATCACTGCTCACCTTAACAAATTGAACCCTTGGAAAAGAAAACTAGATATACTGAAATGTTTCATCCAAATAGACAACCTTGAGCATTTTATCCTGTAAGGAGCTAGCACAGGAAATTGAAGAAGCAGGCTTCAAAGAATTTGAAGTTCAAAATGATTTTTTCAAACTGAACTTAACCACATTCAAAGTCTCAGAAACTAACTGACAGTTTATACTTGTTCAGTGATCCTGTGGGTGTGAAAATAAAG
Source organism: Nautilus pompilius (assembly GCA_018389105.1). Lineage (NCBI taxonomy): Eukaryota > Metazoa > Mollusca > Cephalopoda > Nautilida > Nautilidae > Nautilus > Nautilus pompilius. Next base: position 976,682 of record JACATO010000118.1, read on the forward strand.
GAAGAGCCAAACCAGTATCAAATGGAACAGAGAGAGTGATTTCTTCCAAGCAAAAAGACACTTTTCATTTGAAGAATTTTAGAAAAGGATTCCCAGAGATTGCTATTGTGTGATTTTGGATTGAAAATTCTTTTGATGTTTGGAAGTACTTAGCCTTCTTGAAAGCTTTCTCAGCTATGAACTATATAGAGTCAAAATAAAGGAGCAGAATAATTAATGGAACACTTGTTTCTACTTTCCAGGTCCTACAAAAACCAATTCCACTGACACTGCAGATTTAGTCAAAGATAAAAATGTACACTCGTCTTATTAATTGTGATAAATTTGTGTATAATATTTAGTTGAAAGTAAATTTTTAATATTTTCTTTACATTTATAACTTCAAATAAATGCAAAAAAGAATATCTCATAAAATGATTTTTTTAAATCTACAACTTTAGTTAGAATGTTATTTACTCACTGAACATTATTTCCTATGGAAATACACACAAGGTCTGCAAATTGGTAATCTGGCTCTCAGTAAGAGAAAAGTTGGACCAGCCTGGTCTAAAACATTTGTTTTAAACTCTTGGTGGTCATTTAATGGTTCTCTTATTTCTAAAGGTATCTTATAAGAAGTTTGGCTTGTCTGAAGCAAATCATTAATTCAAAAAATGGACATGTTTCTACTAAGAGTGTTGCTGTTTTATTTGCTTCCCTAGTATATATCTTTTTTTTTTTTAATTTTTTCCAAAAATGCATTATCTAAGTGTAAAACTATTCAGTTGAACATTTTACTAATGTAATTTTAACTAACATTATATTTTATCCTAAGTGCTTTATAATTATCACAGAGTAGAGCTGATTTTTTTTTTTTTTTTTTTTTGGTTCTTACTGTTTTTCAAAATATTCTAAACCTTTTTTTTCTTTTCACGTGTTACTGGCGGCTTAACAGTTTGATCCTGTGGTAAGTGTTTGTAATTTATTCGTGTTCCAAAGGGCTTTACCCTACATCAAAAAAAATTTTCTGTAATACATGTGACTTGTTTATAGGTAATGCTGATTGTAACTAAAGCTAGAAATCATCAATCTGATTGATTACTATTTTAATATTTCTTGTAGCAGAAATTCTCTTTATCTTTGTCAGAATAATGTTATTCATTCTGTATGAAAGTTGTTGATAATTAAGTCTGACAGATTAAATATGAGACAGTAGCAAAAGAAAGTTAAGTCATTGGATGTTATCAACATAGAAAAAGTTGTTTTATGGAATCTGAACTATTTCAGGATATTAACATTGTTTAGGACAGAAGCTCAGTTTTTTAAACTGCAGTCACTGAAAAACTATTTAACATTACTGATTACTGAATGTAGAACCGTTTTCTTTTTTAATGCAAAATGATCATGCTTACTGCATGGAATGAAGCAGCAGTCAAAACCATTATCTAAATATGAGACACAGGAAAATATTTTCCTATTTATGTTTGTATTTTAAATTGAATACAAATATTCTTGGTACTGGAATAATCCAAAATATTTTTGAATCTTCGTAAAGCTAATTTCTTCAGCAAGAAAAATGAGTTTTAAACTGAAGATCCCTTTCTTTTCATGGCAGTTTCATGATTTACTCTGCTGACTCCAATTAACTCTAGAAATCAATTTTTTTAAATTATAGCAATACTTCTCAACTTAAAAAAATTGGTATTTTAGTAAAAAATTTTTCATACTGATACATGGTAGCCCAAGGTTGTATCTCATGGTATGAATTAGCTTCCTTGATTATTTTTTTTTAACTCTATCACTCAGTTGAATTACTAATCTTTGTTTATATTTTCTGCTCTCTAGGCATATAGATTAGAACCTTTAGTTAATCCTCAAGCCAGCTCTATCAAGCCTGTGTTAATGCCACATCACAAAGGAAGAAAGAGAATGCACTTAGGTGAGTTGGAGAACTAGAAATACCTGTTTGCATAAAATTAGTTTTTTTTATCAATTTACCTATTTTTTTTAAATGCTGTCAGTTTATTTTACTGTTATAGCTGCTTGTTTCTTAACTCAAAGTAGTATAGTTGACATAGCCTTTTTTCATAAATGTTAGCATCAAACTATAGAAAATTGAAGTAATCTAATTACCAGAGTAAAAATTACACATCTAGGGAAAAAAATCACATTACATTATTTTAATTTAGTTACATTTGTTTGTTTTGTAGTTTTGAGTATATTATTAGTCAGCATTTGCCACTTTCAAAAATGTTTTTAATTGTATAAATAAATAAATAACTGTTTTGTAAATCACTGATTTTGCATATTTAGATTTTGTTAATAAGCATTAGTGTTACTTTTCATGCTATTTACTAACTACAGTACATGTGTTATTGTCTTTGATTAGTAGGCTAGCTGAATGAAAAGCTGAGTTTATGTAAAAGATAAAGCTACAAATGAATGTCAAGACAATAGTCAGCTTGTCGTTGATACACAACTAGTAATAACACTGTTAATAAAAAGGATTTGTTCTGGATACTGGCTTGAGAGAGAGTGAGAGATATTGATAAAGCAACTAATTAACTTTTTGGACAGTTCATTTTGGATGCATTTTTTTTTTTTATAAGGGAGATAACTGCGAAAATGTTTTATTCTTGTCTTTGGTGATTGCATAACATTTTGAAACTTACAGAATTTAGCTGGCACTAAAAAAAATCTCCTTTTCTCTTTTTTCTCTAATTTTATTTAAATGTTTTTCATCTTTGTGTTGTTTTTCCAGAATTGCGAGAGAGTCTTACGAGGGTTGGAGCTGATATTAAAGATAAGATAATTAAATCTTTGAAGAGCACCTGGAATTCGATAAATGAGTTTGCTCGAGCACACAGGACACAGACTTTTGAACAAGAAGTAAACAAAGAGGTTGATGAAGTGATCACTCAGTTGACACAACATGGAGATCTGACTGACACAGAGTGTGAGTACATTGGATAAAATTATTTGCTGTCCTTTGGAATTAAAAACATTAAATATAACTCTCGTAAATGTACAGAGAAAACTGAAATGTTTTCTGTAAATTTTTTTTAATGTTTTAAGTTCAAAGGAAATATTAGAAGCATAAAAATTGGGGCATATGATTATATTCTTGCATATGAGTTTGATCTAAAAAAAATTTGCTATCTTGGATGGGTTTCTCAACAATTTGTTTTAAGTTATGTTTTATTTACTTTGGTTTTCACAGCAATAGCATCTAGTCATGAAGAAGAGATTAGCATGGGCCAGCTAAATGAGGGCAGACGAATTGACTATGTACTCCAAGAAAAACCGATAGAGAGTTTTAATGACTATTTATTTGCACTTGCAAGCCATGGTTGTTATTGGTAAGTTTTGAGCCTTCTAATGTGTAGGTCAAAAAAAAAGATTAACTCAAAAGCATTTTAATTTTTATCTTTAGTGTTGTTGTTAATACAGGGTCTATCCAAAAAGAAACCGAACTTTTTAAAAAACAAATGTATTGCTTTACTTACAATTTAATCAGACTTGTCTCCTTCAAAATAGTTCCCTCCACTGTTGATACACCGCTCCCAACATTTTTTCCAGTTTTGGAATGCGTTTTCAGGGATAGTGCGCAGTTCTCATAGTGAATTTTCTTCGATCTTTTCTATCGTCTGAAATCAGTGACTTTTCAGGTTGGATTTCAACTTTGGGAACAAAGAAATGTCCACAGGGCCCAAATCTGGAGAGTAGGGCGGCTGGAAAGGGGGGGGGCAAGAGTCGTCTCGTGCTTTGCCAAAAAGTCACAGATAAGAACTGACATGTGAGCAGGTGCGTTGTTGTTGTGCGGGATCCAGGTTTTGTTTTTCCATGCCTCAGGGCCACCACCTTCGCACTCTCTCAACCACCTCATGACATCCAAGTAAAACTCTTTATTGATCATCTGACCACGTGGAACGAATTCTTGATGAACGATGCCCTTCCAATCAAAAAAAAAAAACAATCAACATCACCTTCACGTTTGAGCGACTCTGACATGCATTTTTTGGTTGCGACGGCGACAATCCAACCCACTGCGATGACTGCCTTTTTGTTTCAACATCGTAGCCATACACCCATGTTTCAACACCTGTTATGACACTTTTCAGAAAGCTTTCATCAGCATTCGAAGGATCAAAGAGCTCCTGACTGACTGACTCTGTTCTCTTTTTGTTCATCTGTCAGCAGACTTGGCACAAATTTTGCGGCTACATGATGCATGTTCAATTTTTCTTTTAAAATCATGTGGCACGAACTTTACAGATGCCTACTTCTTCAGAAACTTTATGGACAATCAGGCGATGATTTGCACGGATCACAGCATGCATTTTCTCAATGTGATCATCGTCTGTTGTTGTGAAAGGACATCCAGATTTGGGATTGTCTTCAGTGGATGTTCTTCCCGATTTGAAACGCTGGTATCACTCATGACATTGCGTACGGCTCAAACAGTCCTCCCCATAGGCCTGTTGCAACATTAGAAAAGTCTCCCTAAAGTTTTTCCCAATTTGAAACAGAATATCATACAAACACGTTGCTCTTCAAGATCCTTCATTGAGCAACTTACAACAAATGACCAAGTGCACTAAACATAGGTTCACTCTAGCGTGTGTAGATTGATGACTAACTGACGTGGCGTGATGCGGCTATTATTAGACTGAAGGTCAAGGTCACCGATACACAACACTGCAGTTGCAAGCATGCTATGCCAGCTGGTTGGCACGCTCTTTTAAAAGTTCAGTTTCTTTTTGGACAGACTTCGTATTTAATTATCTTCAATTCTTTGCTGCATTTACTTATTTAAGAGTTGATTTTTTTTTAGTTTGTTTTTTTGTCTTTCAGCAAAAGTGGAACTCTAATAAGTGACCAGTGGTTAGACTGCTGGACTGCCAAAGCTAAGGGTTTGAATTTGATTCCCAGTCAGGGTCAGCTTAGTTTGGCATATCTCCCTCTCGCTCATCTTCACCAGTCGGCCACTTGTTTTCTCTCTCATCTAAAAATGAAGAGTTATAGTAGGGGGTTTCCTGGTGAAGTTGGAAGTCCAGGGCTCCTTGTGATGAAGGATTGGCAATACTCTAGTGGATAGCCACAGCACTACACTCCCTTGTCAGGGTTATCTCCGTTTTAGAGATTGCTGTACTACACAACAACATAAGTGGCCAAGTAACAATGTGCATGTGCTTTTCTGAACTGAGCTGAGAGATGTATGTGGGTTGTATTCTGTGTAGTTTTTGCTTGCTATTTGGCTCTGGTAGCCAAGAGCTCTTATAGAACCTTTCCTATCCTTCCATCCCCTCCCCCCATATGGCATTTAGTACCCTGAAATTCAGGTGTTTTCCAAAAAAAATTTTTTTTTATAGTTTTTAAATCTATTCAAAGAATTAAAATTATATCTTTTAATAAATTTCCTTTGAATTTGGCTTGAAAACGAATCATCGATCTTTTGCTCAAATATTTTTGAACATCATGAACCAGTTGTGCTGCCACTTCACTTTCCTTTGTGAGCTTTGTGAGTAGTAGCTCCTGTAAATTAGTGGTCAGAACATTGGAGGGTGATGAATTTTTGTTGCTGGTGTATGTGATGGAGATGACTGGTTAGTTTGGGAAAATGATCTTAGGAAAAAACAACAACAACAGACGGAATCTTTCAAGACATTGAAAGAAATGAAAAGAATAGTTTAGCAGGATTTGTGAAATATTTGCCCATATTTAGATGTCAGTTCCAATAACTTTGCATCGAATGGGTTTGAAATTTTTTTTTAACTTAATTTGTGGTTATTTAAATATTTATATTTAGAAAGTTTATTTTAAGTGTTATGTTTCTTCAGCATTCTGAAAGGAATTGATATAAAATATCCACGAGTAGTTCCAAAATCGAGCAAATTTTGTTGAAATGTTATCTAAAGCATACTCAAACGTTTTAATACAAATAATATTAATTGGTTGAATAAAATCAGATTAAAATTTAATATTATTGAAAGGTCTAAAAAATAAAACAAACCCAAAACAATTATTTTGAGGAATTTGTTGTTGATTTTCAGTTAGTTGAATATTTGTTTGCATGCATGTACAGTTATCAATGGTTTTATACAAGTAACATTTTGCATTGTAGGTGTGGAAATTATTAAACTAAAGTGAAGATTTAACTCTCTTTTTTCGGGGAGTTCCTTTTTTTAGGCGTGAGCCTAATGGAGCTGAAACTCCTGTTAGGGCCGAAACCCTAGTATGGAGGCTATGCCTCCATCTGTTGAGGACAGACAGGACCCGAGTCTGGCCCCAAATGGTAGAATGCCCTAACATTACACCAAGTGATCGCTTCCCCAGCCGAAACCCTCTCTCTGCGATACGGCTTTTGAGCAAACACCTGACCACCTCAGCCAAAAAAGGTGGGCCCAGGGCAAAAAGTATCCCTCGCCTCTGCCCTTGTGGGCAGAGGGCTTTGCCAGTAAGTGAAGGACCTCACGTACTGGCGCCTCCAATCAACAGTTAATATTTGGTAGCAGCTTTTCTGATATTGTGTAGTACATTAACACTTGAGTAAATGACTTAAAATTTGGAGTTGGCTAATTTGGAAAAAAACATTTTTCCTCATGAAACCTTATTCATTAGGAATTTTATTCTTAATTCTTGATTTAGATATTTGAGATATACCAACTGTTGTAGCAATATCTTGTTTGAAAAGCCATTTTTTAAATGAATAAGCTTCAATTTTACCTCTCATGGGAATTAATATCATTACCAGGAAGAACAGTGACAATTTGTAGATTAATATTAATAAATAAAGCTAAATGCCAATTATTTCTGGTAAATATCAGATATTTTGACAAATGGAAATGTCTCAAGGCAACAATTTATCATCACTTATTCATTTTTTTTTTAAAAAGTACATTGCCTTGCAGTTCATACAACACACTGCATGAAGAATAGTATAGAGATTCAGAAAAATCTGCTCAAAGTGTATAGGCATTTCTTATATATTAGGGCACTGCACAAGCTTTGGGAGGCTTTGCCAAATATATATGGTGCAAAAGAGTTAATGATTTTTTGCTGTTTTTATTTATAGTAATCATCTTCACACAAATCTTTATAGCTAAAGCTACTTTGTTAAACAAGTCTTGTTTTTATCATCATAAGGGAATCAGAAGATACAGTTTTAATGGTTCTGAAGGAGATCTACAGCTTGAGTGGCGTAAAACCTCAGATGCCTGGACCTGAACTCTATCAGCGTGCGCTGTACATGGGCCCACAAAGACCACAATTGCCACTGCAGACTGCCCAAGTTTCTCCACCTGCACCTGTCAACTTCAATGGTCAGCCTGGGTCTCCATCTGGTGGTCAGCCTATGGGCATTGGAGCACCTCCATTGTCAGGATTTGTTAGGCAATAAATAATTAAAAACAAACCATTAACTATTACTACATTATTTTGGGGCAGTGTCTTTGTCAAACAAATCTCTCCTTGCTAGGTGGTAAATAACTTCAAAATGACTAAACAGCTGAGCTGGAATGCTTGCAAACAAGAACATTTTACACTCTGGTGATTATTTTTGGATATGGAAGCATTTATTAAACTAATTTTCTTCTCTCCTTTTTCTTTTTAAATAAATTATTTCAAGTCATTCTAATCACCTTGATTTTTGTATTTTCATTTTGGGGAGAATGACTCGCACTGCTTTGATTACTAATGATGATATAACTTTCATGGAAATAATACTGTTCTGTTATGGAAATAGTATTTTTGCTAAATGGTGAAAGTAATAAAGTAATATTTTTAAACCCTCAGTATACCACCTCGGAGTTTACCTTACTCAACCCCTACATAAGTCAGTGTGTTGAACTGGTTGTATGGTTAGTCAACATGTAATGCAAAAACACTTGGGGTTGGAGTGATGCAGATTTATTGTTACAAGGATTATATTAATGAGGAAGGTAGTATCTCACCAGCCACACTGGCTCAACCTGTGCTGAGTAATAAAAATTTTAAATTTAGTTTGGTAGGTGGTGTACAGAGGGTTAATGACAAAGCACGTCACCTGTAAACTTTTTTTCTTTTTTATATATCTTAACACATTTGCATGTAGTGTACCATTTGACTTATAGGAAACTTGTAAGTTATGGAATAAGTCCATTTCTAGTGTGTGTATATATATGAAATCATTGGTATGAGCTATCTGTGAAGGTGGGGATCACATAGACTTAGGTCATCAGTGCTTGTTCTCTCTCACTCAATGCTGCTTGCTTTTTATTTAATATGTAACTTGAAACAGCTTTGTATGGAAACTGTTTTACCTCTGTATTTTATAGACTTGGTGAATCTGGTAAAATGTTTTTCTCCATTGTGTCTGCATGTGCACTCAGTGTGTCCACAATTTTCAGTTGCCAGGCTCATAAATACTACTATTTTGCTGTTGACTTAAGATTTAGAAGGTAGTCAATAGTTTGAATTTATCCAGAAGGCAAAGGGAAATTTTGAATTTTGTAAAGTTCTGGTTCTCTCAAGAGCAATGTGTATATGTAAGTTTATATATTTAAAATACTGCTAACATGTATGCTTGAGATTTTGTTTTCTAGCAAATGAGTTTTTCTTCAATATATTGGGAGCTACCAATTTTACATTCACAAATAAGTTTGGAGAATCTGCATCTGGCCGATAGTCTTGTTTGTTTAGATCTGACTTCACTTTTCTCCAAACTGCTGGTAATGTCTGCCAAAGCAACCTAGATTAGAAACAAACTTATTAAACTCTGAACATTGATAGTACCAGTAATTATCTGACACTGCTCATGAGAATATTTTTAAAAAATATAACAATGGTTTTAATGATATGCAGATGTGTATACTGTAGAAACTGGAAACTGATCAGACTAAGAAAATGAATGAACATGCTAGCGCTTGATACAATCTGTAGTTGTCAAAGGCAAGATGACTTAGATGTCTAAAATATATATATAAATAAACTTAATAAAGTGGTAGTTTAACAGTATTTCATTAGAATTGATGAGATAATTAGATTGAAATTTTATTTATTTTTCAGTAATTACAACCTGTAGATGGAATTTCTTTGAAACAAAACCAGTTTTAATCTCCATAGTACATTTTATATACAGTGGTGGACAAAAGTTTAAGAACTATAGGAGAACAAGTATTACACTGATATAAAAACAATTTCTTTTAACTGATGCATTTACATTATGCTGGAAGTTCATGGCGGGTTTCAAAACATCAAATTCACTCTAAAAAGGAGTTTTTACAACAAAATTTTGAGATGAAGGAATTATTAGTATATGGTTGCATAGTCATAAATAGCAATTATAGCCTGACAGCGCTTATGCATGAAGTCCACAAGATGAATACCAGTTATGCAAATATCCATTCAAAATTACCAATTCATTTGGAACAATTGATTCAATTTTTATGGGCTTCGCTTATTTTAATAGTTTTGTTTATATTGTTCCATATTTTCTCTATTGGATTCAAACCTGAGCTTTTAGTTAGCCAGTTCTAAAGTGGCCAATTCAAATTTTCTGATCTGAGATATTGCCTGATGATGTCAGTTGAACATTTTAAATTATTATAGTGTTGGAAAGTCTAATTGAGAAAGTTTGAGGATTCTTTCTACCCTATGGTTTTTGTATATTAGTCAAAATGTCCAGGTAAGCAAACAAATCCATTATTCCCTGGGTGCAATGAATAGGACTTGGCCTTTATAAGAGAAGCAGCTGCACATCACAATGGACCTGCTCCACCTTTGATTGTAGGTTTGGCACACTTTATGTGGAATGCTTCCTTGAATCTTAGTCCCATGAAAGTCCAACCATCTGATCCAAACTCCTTTGAGATCATGCTTTATCAGACCAGAGCACCCTGGACCCAATGGAGATTCTTGGTAAACTGAAGTCAGGTCCTTTCCCTTTAATTCTTTACAGAAACTGGTTCGTTCTGAAAAATGCCAATTTGCAGTTGCAAAGCCATCTCTGGACAGATCTTCTAAATCTCTTAAAATGCCAATTAATGACTTGTGCTGGTCCATTTTGGAAAAATGATTTTCTGATCAGTTCTTGGTGGTCTGCCACCTCTGTGTTGTTCAATGTAACTGCCAATTTGTTCACACAACTTCCAAGCCAGATAAGCCATTTTACTGCACTAGACCCACTTAGCAATCTTGGAATATCTCCTTGCACAACTCCACAATCTGAGCGCATTTCATTAGACAAACTTTTTTTTTTTTACCCATTGTTCTATTGGTTGCACCCCTCAAAAAAAATATATACATGTATATTAGCAGTTGATATTGGTTTTTAAACTTTTGTTGCCATGAAATTCTGTCATAATGTGAAAGCAATTGTATATCATGTTGACATGTCAATCAAAAGAAGAAATCAATCACTTCTGTCGGTGTAATGCCCATGCTGGGGTGTTTGTTTTTACATATTTCGCTTGTGAATTTGTTTGCTTTGCCATTTAACTTTTGTTCACCATTCAGTGTACTTACAAAGCCATTAAAGGATCTAATTATTTTCCTTTAAATAAATTATTAATACTTTCCTAGAGAGAGAATTTTTTTTTCCTTCCTGTTACATCTCTTTCCGAAATAGGACAACTTTACGCACTATGTGCTCTTCTGGTTTGTGCCATTCTTTGTAGACCTGTTCCTCGGCGGAACTGACTAATTAGCATATTGTTTCAACAATTTTGAATAACCAGTCAAGTACTTTTTGGTCAAGCATCACTAAATAATTAACATTTGCATTTTTTTAATTTTTCTGTTCAAAAAAGTTGAGGTCTGGATGCTTGGTGTAGTAAACTAAAAATTTTTTTGTTACAAGTGCTAGCATGTTGTTTCATTAGATTCACTGATTGGTAATTAAGCCACAAATGTTCCACTCCCTGCCCTCCTCCCCAAAAGAAAGTCACCAAGTCTGTATAAGTCATTTATAAAGCTACTAAATTAAATATATTTAACTTATTTCAGTAATATGTATGCATCGAGAAACCTCATCAGAACCTATCCTCTCGATCAGTTTTTTTTTTGCATGGACTATTTCTTTGGAATCCATTTTAGTACTGTATCCACCTAGGAAGGGCCACTTTTTTAAACCCTATTTAATTTCATTTAAAAAAAAAAAACAAATTTTTAGGAGATAGAAACACATCAATGGACCAAGCAGCTTCAGTGCAATAGATGTGCGTATTTTCTTTATGTATAGCTGTGCTACTAAATACCAGGGTAAAGATGGAAATATAAACATTGTTTTTTTATTTTTTTCATTGTCCAACTTTTTGCATCATACTATAATTCAGTGATGTTTATGGATGAAACACTGCAGTAGCCATCATGCTTTCAGCCTAGCGTTTACCTGTATTGATGGTGTGGCTGATCATAGTGGCACTTCTGCAGCTTGTCTAAGTTTGATGACAAGATTTATTTTCTAATGCAACACAAAAAAGACAACTGTTTGCACTACAAAAGGTTAAAAGAGGGGAATTAGACACATTAAATGATAAGACTTGGTTTTAAATGGGATAAAGCTCTTTAAAAAAAAAAAATAATTACTTTTTCTAGTTGTCGTCGTTTTTTCCAAGTATGACTATAAATTCTTCAAGAGATAGGTAAAACTTGATTTAGGTGATCTGTGGTGTAAGCTGAAACTAAATGGAAAAGAAAAGCTAACCATGTTTTTGGATATTAACACAAATTTAATTGACTATTTTTTTTATTTTTGTAAATGACTTAATTATGGCAACTGTTTAGTGACCAATAATAACTAATCAGCTTAGTATGTTCCTTTTTTTGTGCTTGCTATGCATGCATTTACTGTGTGGCGACTGGTAACCATTCAAAGTTGACTAGAAGTCTACACAATAGATGTTAGACATTTTTTTTGGTGTAGGATTGGAAACCTCAAAACGTACAGAAAAATGATTTTGCTAGATGCTTGAATTTTCCAAACTTCTACATAACTCTTAGCTTTTGGTTTCCTTTTTTTTTTTTAAAGACTAAAATTGTTTTAAAATTATTACCAAGTTAGAGGTGTTTTTTTCTTTATCCCAAATTAATCAACACACAATGGCATGCTGGTTCCTACTAAATCCTGTTTGTAGTGATTAAAATAAAGCTGCTCACAGTACATGTCCATAATGTTCAATGAAAACAAGTTGTTACCCACAGCACAGAACAGTTCTTAGGTGACTCCATAAGATAGTTTTGAAACCGCAGATACATCCTGATGGTGGGTGGTGTTGATAAGCAAGCTTTCGTTATACCTCTCCTGTTCACACGTTCAATCTCAAAGGATTACCTCCATAATTTCCTGTCTATCACAAGTGATTTCAAGGTCAATCTTACTTTTCAAGTCTCTGCATCTCTCTTGGCCACCTTCATTTCTTCCTACAGCTGGCCATATTCTAACTTAAGTTATGGCATGTTGTTATGGGTAACGTTAGGATTACATAAAATAACTGTGGTAAAGCGAAAACTAGATAACTGAACAACTGTTACATTTTTTTTAACAGCAGCTGTTTGTTTGTTTGTTAGCATCAGAAGAGGCTGGTCCATGTTAAAAGAAAAAAAATGCCATAGAAGAAATTTTAAGCAGCCATCATAAACCGAAGCAGTACCAATTTGAAAGCCTGACTACATCAGCACCAATATCCATGGTCACTGCTATACTGGCCAGTGCAGAATTGGATCTAGAATCTGTCTTTTTACTGAAGTGAAGCTTTGAGAGATCGCCACAGTGCTATAACATTTCCAGCTCCAAATCCTGTTGCCCCAATCCGTTGAATAATCTCAAGAAAGAAAGTATCTCTGTTGAACAATGGTTTGGTGAACTTCTGCAGTAGATATCTGTAAAAAGATTGAAAAACCACCAATATATATTTTAGTATCAAACTAGTATTTATGTGGTGTGTGTGACTAAATTTCTAGCTTTTATTTTATATTTAGTGAGAACTCTCTCTCATGCTGAAGTTTCTGAAATACACAGCAAATGCATTCCTACTGTTTTGCAAATCACTGAAGAAGAGAAAAAAAAATTTGAATATTTAAAAATTCACTAAAAATATAAATCATATTTTCCCCTCTTTAAATACAGTTTGTGCTGTCCAAATTGAGCTGGAAAAGAATCTGTTGCCAAGATCTTTTTTACTGTAGAGTAGTTATGACAATGAGAAAGACTTTGCAGATTTAAATCAAATCAGAGCAAGTTTGTTTTTGTACCAGATTGTGGAGATATTTCTGTGGTTAATTCTACATAAATAGTTGTAGAAGAAATTTAAAGGCATAAACCTTACCGTGGGGGCCTTGGCTCTGCATTTTTACTTTCTTCCACATCTAGGAGGACTCCACTCTTCTCCAGGGTGGATACAGACTCCTCAGCTTGTACGATGTCAAGATACTTCTTAATCTGCGCAAATGACAAGCATTTAAATGTTAATACTAATTCAACCAAAAAAAACTTGCCCCCTCCCTACTTTATTAATATTAACAGGCATGAGAATTTATAATTTGTTGGCTAAAAGGTGAAGGATTGGAACTCAATTTTTAAATCTCTGCTGTTTTGGGGCTTTAGACCAGTAATCCCAACGAAAAAGTTTTGAACAGAGACATCACCATTCGTTCATAAACAGTTTTCAGCGGGTAGCAACAGAGTTTTATAGTCTTGCTTTAATTTTAAGGTATCTGACCAGTGACAAGTTATGGACCCTAGTCAAAATCTGCGCCTTTTTAATACATATACTACATTGTTTTTTAATGAATTTTTCACAGTAACTGAGTTACACTACTAACCAAATTATAATCAGTGCTAAGGTAATATGCTTTATAAATTCACATCCTACCTACTGTTTATAGGACTGAATAATATCAGCTTCTAAAATTAATGCACCATTGGAGTATTTAGCAGCATCTGCAGACTTTAGGAGGGTGGCCGACAGGCATCTATATAAATTATTCAAGGATGAATAAATAACTCCTGACATAGAAATTTTAATACAAAATGTATCAAAATGCTGGTTTCTAAAACAAAAAATAAATTCCATAATTCCAAGATTTTGTTAAAAAAACTTAATTTGTACTTCAGTGTAGTAGTAGGGAGGTGGTTCAGCAAATTTGACGCCTCTCTCCCGGAGCAAAAGAACTGTGTCTACAATAGCTGTGGTGTGGAGTCCGATGTGCTGTATGCCTGCACCCTGGTGCTGCTCCAGAAAGGTGTCAATTTGATTAGGTCCTAAATAAGAAAACAGAAGTTCCACTTTACTACTGGTTGCTTCTAATTTATTTAGAAAAAAATTTAATTAATTCTCGCGCTCTTTTCCTCCAGACTTTAGCTACTTTGTTAAGTAACTCGAGATTCAACATTACCTATTCCTGGTAGACTTTCAGCTATTACAAACAACATGCTCTCTGCAGCCTTTTTGTCTATTTGTAGACCAGCCTCTGCGGGTGTCCAGTACTCGAATGCTTTTAGACGAATTCCAATCTCTTTTCCATCAATCACAAAGCCCTCATCTTCATTTTCATTCCTGTCAGCAAACGAAAAGGTGGTTGTTAACACATCTATCTACCATTCACCTCCACAAACTTATTATACTCCCTCGCGATTTTATTCACAAATTCTGGTAGACAAAAAAATCATCTTGAGAAATTTCCGAATCTAAATGGTTATCTCCAAATAATGAAAGTTCATCATTTCCAATTGTTTAAATATCTTAGATGATTGCACCCATATCTACAATTAAATATAAAGAAAACGGAATGAATGATGAAGTAGTTGGTCTTATTGTTAAATAGTGATGGTGGTGGTGGTGCACAGTTAAGTGATTCCATCACTATACAGCAGGGCTAGATTCACTGTGGTGCAGCTGCACCAGGGTTTCCTCGAGCCTAGTGGGATATAGCCTATTAGTTATGGTGATATGCACAGTGAAAGATTAGGTCTTATATATATATATATACCTGCATTCACTCTCAAAACCGCAGTTTTTTGTATGTACGGGGTTAAAACTGCTTGAGTATTCATTCGTTTGCACTTAGATTCGAGGAAGGTCACCTACCTGTTCATCAGAAAACGCTTCATTCCGAAATTCGATTCGTACCAGGCCAGGACGGCCTTGGATGCCCCCGAGAACACTGCAAAGGTAATGTGGTCAAAATGCGTGATGGGAGGAGGTGTCGTGCAATGGCAACTGGTGTGAGGGGCGAAACCGGGGAGAAAGGAGCCGCGGTACCCGTCGAGCTGCACCAGGGTGTGGACGACATTCCCCACGCACGACCGCACCGTGGCCACCTTCACCTGGCCGTGGTCGTCGGCCAGGGTCCGCATCGGTTTCACGAACCGCACCCCAGACTGTTCCAGCAGCCGGATGTCCCTCACCAGCAGGCAGACGTTAAACACAGAGGAGCGGGGCCCAGAGTTGGCCCACCAGGGCACGATGTAGGGGTCACTGTCGACCAGAGCTTCCCAGTCGCTGGGCTGACGGAGCTCCGTCACCAAGAACCTCGCGCTGCCAGACCGAAGGACCCACTGGTCACTGACCGCGGTCCTCCTGGTGTCGCTCAGCCGGAACCCGTACTTCTGTTGCAGATCGCACACGAGGCCGTCTCCCGCGTTCTGCTGCACCCCGATCTCGATGTGATGCACCGAAATAACCTTCATGTTACGGGACCCCCCAAGCATCGATGTCGCGCCCCGCGAGCGCGCGCACATGCAGAGCCCCCTGGCGGATCGTTTCCGCCGGCCTGAGCTCCATGTTAGATTGTGAGTTACCATCGCTGCCGCTCTGTTGTTTACAGATATAGAAGGGCGGGCCCTGACCCCACGGCTAGTTACCGGACTGCCGGAGTCGAAGGGCTCCCCGTGATCGGCTCTGTTTGCCGTACCGATTTCTTCAACGGGTCGCGCGGATTTCCTCCCACATCTGAAAGCCGATGCGGTTACGGTCGGGTTTTACTCTTGAGTGAGGGTACGGGATGGGCAGTGGGTGGTGCTCTCTGGCGACTGACCCCAGCTTTAGGGGGTACCACCACACAAGAGTGAGGGATAGCGCGCAATCACGATACACACCCACCTCCACCATAACTGCGCCATCTCTTGCTGCATTATTGCTCACAACATGGCCGACTGTACAGATAGGTACAGGGGAGGGGATGGATATATTGGTGATTGTTAGTATTGGTTTTTAGATAGTCAGATGTTCCCCAAAAATGTACGTATCCGTAAACAAACAACAGGGTAGTAAGTACGTATACCAGTCTTCTATTTCATCTGATAGTTTTGCTTTAGTTTCTCAAACATTTTTAGAAGATTAGGGGTTGACTGACTTCTGTACTGGTAATAGAAAGAATAATTTGTAGGGAGCATTGCCAGTAGTGTCCTTAGGAGTAAAGCCTAAATATTTTTTTTTGTGGTTACTGGATTTTATGGATAACCTTAAAAGTGATGGTCAGTAGCAGTGGTCTTGATTAATATGTAAGATGTAGTGCTGAGTTAGACCTGGAAAGTTCTTTTTATGTTTATTTTAAAATCCATATTACATTGTGTCTAACTTTGAAGTTGAACTGCAGAGAAACAAATCAGTAATAATTTTGAGACAGAGAGGGAGAGCACACAAATATAAGTAATCTGGGGGGGTCTGGTATCAGAATACACTTGCCAGTATACAAATACCAATAAGTTGAGGATAAAACGAAAATTCTGCATGAAAGATTTTATTGGTGAAAATAGTAGCTCCAGATTCTCAAAAATCTTTCCTGTTAAATAGGCAAAACAGTTTTGAAATGGTTCCAGACAAATCTCTGTCGCTCTAACAAGTGTGTTAACTAAATATGCAACTATTGCTACCTGGTTGGATCGGACGGTCTAAGTAGGGTAGAAACTAATGTGGAATATGGGAGGTTAAGAGCAAATATATTAGAACAAGTCAGGTATTTGTGAATATTTTATTGTGGGATGTACATGATTAATTAGTTATGCAGGTGCTAACTGTTGAACCTAGGCTTGTTCAAAAAATAAAAATATTAAATTTACTGGAATTTTCTTTTTTAAATTTTCAGGACTCCCTGTGCTTCTCATTTCTCTTTCATATTTACAGTTTAGTCCATGTTATGCTGTAACACAACAGTTCTCAAACTAAGGGTCACAATAGAAAGGGATGGTGGTCACAAACCTGGCTAGTGTCAAGATTATTTTTATGATAAAGTTAATCTTTTGCCTGCTGTTGATAATCTTTTTCCATGCACCTCCAGTTGCAGTTATTCTGCGACTTAGAATGGTACAGGAAATGTGCTGTTGTTTTTTCAAAATATTCTGGGGGAATTCTACCCTGGACCCCTCTAGCAGATTGTGTACTGGAAGTTGTGGTCACAAGAATTTGTCACTGTGCTAATGCAGTCACTGAGAAAAAGACTTGGAACCACCGCTGTAGCAGCTAGTCTGGAGTTAAAGTCTAATATGTTTCTCTTGTACATCTGTCAGTTGATTGGGTGGCCTTTGCTCTTCAAGTAAAAGTTACGTCCATAACTTGGTTGACCATCTGGCTAAAACTGAGTCTTCTATATTTGAATGTAAGCAGAATTTTTAATTTCAGTTTGGTGTTTTTCCTTTTGTTGATTTGGGATGGCTGGAGTTGCGAATGTTAAATATAAGGCTCCCAAGTTTACTGAGCTGAATGATTTGGTCAACGAAAAGGTAAGTACACATACACACTAGGACATTCAAATGAAACCTGGTTGAAATAGCATTACCATAATTGCTTCTGTCAAGGTTTTATTGAACATCTATAGTATATAGTCCTGATGCAACCTAATTAATTCGTCTTTTGGATAAAGTCTGTGTAGTATTTATAAATGATTTTTGTTTTAAATAGCTATCTAAGCAGCTGCTTCTGTTGGTCTTGCCACCTATTATACTATTTTATTAAATTTACATTTGTTATTGAGTGAGACAGTGATGATGGCTGATACAGGAAGCTATTTATTTCAATGATCACATGTTTAGGCATCATGTTAAAAATCTATTTTTTATCAAGTAAACCCTTCAGTTGAAATGTTGAGTTTTCAATTTTTTTAATAAACACTCTAAATCTAAAATGTCCGCAGTTCAAGTGTTAATATTAAACTCTTGTTTTAGTTAAGGCAGAGGAATTAACATAATTCTTAAAGACATATATTTCTTTTTAGTTTGGTGGTAGCATTTCATTTGCTACAGATGAATGGTTTGCTGTATCGGAAAATCTAATAAAGGTAAGTTAAAAAAAAAAAGTAGTTAAAATTAGTAATATTTTACCATGATAACAATGTATATAATCTATCCCAGTTTTGAGTCATTGATTCTTTTGGGGAACTTAGGCCTAGAAATCTTACTACCTTTTTTTGGATTCATGACGATGATGAAAGATCTGCCAACAATTGCTGGTTCCCCCCACCCCTGACAGGTGCCATATATGACAAGTGGAAACTGCATCAGCAATTCTGTTTAACTTATTATATGGGTTGATTCGCAAACCTTACTTATGGCAGTTTCATCTTCAGTTATTGCCATGGTAGAGTGCAGCATACTGTTTGTCCGGGTGAAATCTAAAGTTTGGATTCTGAGAGATTTTAATCAAGAGACTTGGTGACTGCCTAGATGTTTTCTGTGTCAGCTTGCTGCAAGATTTGTCTTCAGGCACCTCTGCTGTTTTAATACTAATCGAAAGGGTTTCTGGTAGAGGTAGAGGTTCTATGGACATCCACTTGAGGCCTTGCACTAAATGCTGCCGGGGTTTGTTTTTTTTATCACTAGGTGGCGGCCTCCTGAAGCTGTTTGTATTTACTCAGCTAGAAGTTTGTCTTTTTTATTTTTAGATACTACAAGAAAATGTCTTCCTCACTGTTTAGTTGTAGCTAGGTTACTTTTAACAGTTATTGCCAACTGTCATCCAAGTAAAATGGACTCGTGATTAATGGTTTAATAGGATGTCTACACTAGCTCTTCTATTTAACTAGCAGAGCTGATCAATAACTCGTTTATTTTTAATAATAAAGTTATGAAAGCATCTGAAACAACTTAACTTTTCTACTTTGGACTGTCACAGTTTTCACAGTGACTTGGTAAAAGTGTAGATGACTTTGTTATGTTAGGTACACAGTGTTACAGCTAGGTTTTCAAACGGGCATGGTAAATATTATAAAACAGGGCACATCACGTGCAGTCACGGTGCGGAAGCATGGTATTGTGGGCACATTTATTTGCATTAATGACAAGACAAATTTGATAAATAACAGTTTAATACTAGTATGATGTAGGTGTTAAGTGAAGTATTACTAACTTATGCAATCATACAAACCTACAAGTTCACATTTGCAACAAAGTCAATGCATGTATATATACATTTACAAGTTCTCATAATATAATGAAATGCAATAGCTTTAATTGACGACCTTGAATTAGGCTAGATTGTATGTTAAAACGTTGAAGAAAAATACTCTTAAGACTGCCGCTCTTTTGTTAGGTCTTTTGTGTACTCGTGCTATGCTTCGAAGCGTAAACTAAATGGCGTATAATGCGCATGCGCACAAGTTACAACTCCGCAGAGCGGCTGGAAAATTCCCACCAGGGGACGCTCAAAAAGTTCTGCATGCGGCGGTTGTATACCTGTACAAAAAGGAAAATCGGGCTTTGTGTTTTGCACCATTTGGGGCATGGCATTGTACAAAGAGGCATGGCGTGGCGCCATGCTAAAAAGGGCTAGCTGGAACTCTGGTACAGATCATTCTCTGAGTTTGTTTTTTTTTTATTATTTTAGTCACAGTACTTACACTACTTGAGGCCATCAGCTGTATTTGCAAACAGCAGAGTCAGTTAAACATTATGAAGTAGTTTTTTATCTAATACATTGTAGAGTCAGAGGGAGGCTTTGACTAGTAAATTAAAATATGTTGAGGTTTGAAGTGTTTAACCCTCTGTATAATACATCAGTTTTACTTTACTTTAAACATCTGGAGTGCATTTATGTTTAGTCAAATATAGACTTAATGCAAAACATGGGGTTGAACCAATACATATTTGTCATTGCAAATCATCATATTAATGAGGTTGGTACTGTTTGCCACAGCTCTTATGGCTCAATCCATGTTGAATAAAACAGCTTTGAATGGTAATGGAGTGGTTCTTGTCTTTTTTTTTTTTTAAATTTTCTTCTTGCAAGATTATGTTAACCTTGCCCTTGTTTAGCTAGAGTTGTTATATCTAGCTCTAACAACTTAAAGAGAAATTGTGAACATTCCACATCATCTTTTATACAGTGCTCTACCATAATAATTTGGAAACCCTTTTATATTATAGTATGTTAGTTTGTTACAGAAAACAGAAAATACGGAAAAACAATAATGTGAAATTCTTTGTTATTACTTGGTCATACCACAGTTGCAGCAAAAAGAGTCTTTACTCTGTTTGGCATTGAGTCAGTGAGATTTTGTATCATGATTTGGTTTAGGTTTCTTTATATCCATATGAGAACTTCCTTTAATTCCATCATATTGATGGGACATGGAGGGGTGCTCTTAGCTGAAATTTAAATGCTTCCATAAGTACTTGCTTGGATTTAAATTAGTGCTTTTGGGGGCTAGAGAAGAAATTGAATATTTTGACTCTTTTTTCAGAATCACATGTAGTGCCTTTCTGAAGAATAGGGACATAGAGTCTCAGTATGTCTTATCAGTTCATTGGCAATAGATATCTTTAGAATAGCAATATGCCCAGAAAAATTAAACAACCTTAAACAAACAATTTTGTCTTTCCACTATGTCAGATTGCCTCACATACCATAACACTCCTGACTGTGTTGACCTCCATATGTGAGTTTAATCTTGGACTCATCAGAGAAGTACAGATTGCCAGTACTTGAGAGGCTTGCAAAAGACATCTGACCAGACCTTTCAACATTAGTTTCTACTTGACTCTGTTCTATGACTTATTGTTGCATGGGTGATGTCAACAAGAGAATCTTAATGGCGAGTGTGAATGTGGAAAGTAACATTACATTCTTTTCACGATGTCACTGTTGAAGAACTTCCAAGTCACTTTGCCACAGCAGTGGCATTTGCCTTGGTGAACTTTGCAATAGTATTGGCCATAGAGCCACAAATATGTTGAGATACATGGCCACAGTCTGAATGGTTTATAACATAACCTTGGATAAACTGAGAAATATTGTTGGATCTGCCTATATCAGTCAGATACATAATTTATAGGATTTCCAAATTAATATTGCAGGACACTGTTCAACTTTAATATTGTTTCAGAAAAATAACCTTAAAAGAACTTAAATATATCTGTTTGCCATTACATTGCATTTACGTTATTGTGTGTGCTATAAGCTTATATTTAAATACAGAACATCATTGTGATATCATTCATATATGAGTAAAACATTTAGGAACTTCAGATGAAACCCAAAGATGGCAGCAGCCTTCTTGCTGGATTTTAATTTATCCTTCCCATACAGATACAAATAGAAAGTTTCAACTTTACATAATAGAAAGGTCAAGAATATTTTTCTAAGGCCACAGATGCAGTATGGAAAGAAGGTGTTTTCACAGAATTTGGTAAATGGATGGATGGTTGGGAAACTCGCAGGAAGCAGATACCAGGCCATGACCGTTGCATTATTCAACTAGGTATGGAGACTTTATTGTAACAATAAAGAAATGTCAATGGAGCAAAACTTATTAAAACAAACAACACATGAGCAATAAGTGTGTGAAATTATTTAAAAGGTTTACATAATTTTCAAACTGACTATGATTGTCATTGATTAAACAAACCATTTTTTCTTGTTTGTTCTTTTTTCCATTTTTCTATTTATACATTAATTTTAACTTTAAGGTAATACTTTAGAAGTGGATATTGGACAATTTTAATTTGAACTTGTGTGAAGGGAAGAGACAATGGATTAGGCAAACTGGAAGTGAACCACTCATTTATTTGTCTTATCAAAGGCAAATTTTCTTAAGGCTACATTTTCCTCAAATTACATTAAGCACACAGCTCTGCTTTGAGTGGTTCTCAGCTAGTTGGATACTGATTCAAATTTTGCCATTTTTATTAAATGAGTTCTCTTGCATGGTGTGGTGGAAGTATTATTTAAGGAAGAATATTCAGTTATCAGAGAGCTTTCACTATAGGTTGTTTTTTTTTTTTTGCGGTTTTTCCAGGTTTTAAGAGTTTGGAACGTGTTGAACAATTAAAAGCAATAGATCCACCAAATATGAAATTTAGACATTTAAGAGGAGACTTTTTCAACGTAATTGGGGATTTTTTAGCAAGTGGACAAGGATAAACTTCAGTTAGGCAATATTTGATAATAAATTACCAGCAAGTGTGGTTATTAGCAATAGCATTAATCAATTTAAGAATAGTATTGATGACCTTTTCTTTTTCTTAGCCTGGCTTCTTGTACCATTGATATGTATATGGGGGGATTCTGCACCATCTACTTCAATATTTACATTTCAATCAAGAGAGTGCAGGTCTCCTAATAAAACAACATGTACATAATAATAGTAGGTGACTAAGAAGCCCTTATATATATACTACTGTGCCATCCCTTTCCTTCATCTCAAGCACCATCTTCTCAAACATTATACTGCAAAATTTTAAAAATCACAGTTACCTGTCACTGGTTTATTAACAAAAAAATCTAATTTATAAAAAAGGTGCTATCAAGATTTCATTTTTGTTTAAAGAACTTATTGATAAAGAGATAACAGGTATCTCAAAAGTTAGATTCCTAGATTTATGAGATTGAGTTAATATAAGTTAATGACTAACCTAAAACCATTTTTAAATGACAATTTTAGTAAGTATAATGTAGCTACTAATAAATTAACAAAAAAGATCTTTATGAATTTGATCAAAAATGAGCATAGACTCAGATTTTAAGTATTATAAAGAAGTATTTAAAAAGTACAACATCTGAGCATTAAGAGAACATAATCATATCTACCTTAAATCTTTTTCTTTCGTTTATATGATATATTTAAAATGTTTAGAATTGTATGTCAAAAGGCTTATAGATTAGATACATGTCAATTCTTTACAGCCCCTTCTATAACCTAAAATTTTTTTTTTTTTTTTAAAGATGACTAAAATAAAATTAGATCTCTTAATAGATTATGTTATTAATGATAGAACAAGGCATAAGAGGTGAAATATATATGATACCAAATAGGGTTGCTAGCTATAGCATGCACATAAATATATTTAAATATGCAAAAACTTGAAGTATCTAACATGTAATCTGTGGGGAAATGTATCCTTATCTTTGAAGGTGTTATAAAATTAGCTGATTGATATTGTAAAGTTTTAAATATAGATTATGATGCAAATAATTTCTATGGTTAGGCTATGATGTGCCATTCACTTCCAATGGGTGATGTAGAGCATTACAAACATTTTGCAAACATAAAACCAGAATCACCAAATAGGTGTGATGTATGAAGTAAATTTAGAATATCTGAAAAAATTACATTATCCACCAGCTGTAGATAAATTTATTCTGAATATTGAGTGGTTTTCATCTTAGCAAAATAAGATAACAGAAAATAAACTTGGATGTAAACCTACTGTTAAAAAAATTTTTAATATTCTTTATAATAAAAAGAATTATGTTGTACTTTACAGAAATCTTTAGCTTTATTTATCTAGGTATAAAGATAGATAAAACTATTATAATTAATCGACTTGTCAAAACTCAGTTAAATATGGATATGAGAACTAAGTCTAGAATGATTTTGAAAAAGACTCATAGGTTAATGAATAACTCTGTTTATGTTAAAACTATGGAAAATTAACAGTTTTAAGTTTTCACAAGCCAAGAGCAACTTAACAAAATCATGTTAATTAAATTACTCATTACTACACTAGAGAGATTATTGACAAAAATCTAGTACTCTTACATGAAAAATAAAATAATAAACTTTAACATTGACAGACATTATTTAGGAATTTTATTTTAGATTATTCAAAGTATTTAATGTATGATTTTTTTCATTTTAATGTTATGAAATTAAAATACTAAAATAATCTAATACTATTATTTTCTGATATAGATCTGTTTAACACTTCTGCTTGCTTAGTTAACCAACCCTCTAGCATAAAAAGACAATAAGTTTGGGAAAATGAATGCAGAAAAAATAATGAATTTTCAGGACTTATCTAAAATGTAAACAAATCTTGAATTTAAAAAAATT
Organism: Nautilus pompilius; assembly: GCA_018389105.1. Lineage (NCBI taxonomy): Eukaryota > Metazoa > Mollusca > Cephalopoda > Nautilida > Nautilidae > Nautilus > Nautilus pompilius. Next base: position 1,000,904 of record JACATO010000118.1, read on the forward strand.
TGTAGAATAAAACAATCTAGTGATTTCAAAAAAAACTGAAACTAAAAATTTATATATCTGTTTTATATAATACAAGAAATATTAAGTTGTTACAGAAGTTTTGTCAGTTTTTTTACCGCAACAATGAGACTTCATATCATTACTGAAGGTGAAGTTCATTAATCAAAGTAAGTTCCAATATTATCAATACACTTCTGCCAACAAGTTACAAGTGCATTTATACCATTTTTTAGAAAATCTGGATTTCTGGAGTTGATAAACTGTTGGAAGGCAGTTTAAACTGCTGCTTGGTTGGAGAAGGATTTCATATGAAGGAAGCTGTTGAGGTGTTTGAAAAGGTGGAGGTCTGGTGAATAGGCTGGGTGAGGGAGAACTTGGTACCCCAACCTGTTCAGTTTCTGAAGAGTCACTTTTGAGACATGAGAACAAGTATTGTCGTGGAGCAGGATTGGGCCTCTTCGATTCAGCAATGTCAGCTATTGTTGGAAGAGTTTCTGATGAGCAACATTTAATTTATGATTGTGTCTTTCATCTGATGGTTTTGTCAGGTTGCAAGAAGTTATAGTGGATGACACCAGTTGCAGTCCACCAGACTGACTGTGACCTTTAGGTGGAGGCTGGGTTTTGGAATGTGGTTAGGTGCCTTGTCTCTGACAAGCCATTGTGCTGATTGTTTGTGATTGTCATAAAGAATCCATTTTTCATCACGTGTAATGATTCAGTCAAGAAATAGGTCGTTTCTGTTTCTTATGACAAGCGAAGAGCAGATCTCCAATCGATGATTTTGTTGTTGTTCATTCAACTTGTGAGGCACCCACTTGTCAAGCTTTTTCACCTGGCCAATTGTGTCAAGATGCTGGGAAACAGTTGCAGTGCTTACACCAAGCTCTCCAGCAATTTCTTGCACTGTTTTTCTTGGATCGACTTCAGCTGAGGCTCTCAGACTGTCGTCATCACAGCTGGAAGGACATCCACTACATTCCTTATCTTCGAGGCTCACATCTGACCGAAACTTTGCAAACCATCGATGTTCTGTGTGCTCATTTGCTGTGTCCTCGCCCCATGGTCACTTAATGTTACGAGTTGCCTTGCTCGCTTTGTGGCCCAGTTTGAACTCGTGAAGCAAAATGGCTCGAAAAACTTCTCTATCCATGCTTCACTCAGAACCCTGTAACAAATGTCCATTTTATGATTTTTGAAAAGGTAGGTTTTGCATAATGTATGCCAAAGCACACACTACAAAATGATATATAACTTATCTTCATACACCTTCACAAGCCGGCAAAAAATTAACCCCAAACTAACAATACAAAAACCAAGAAGACTTGTAATGATCTAATACATAAAAATACAAATTTAATTTGATCAGAAAAGCAATATTTATACAATTAATTTCACTAAAGTTATCTTGATAAGTGTTATCTTTTTACAAGTATTTTGGTCTTTATTAATCTTGTAATAATATTCATCAAAATTTTTATAACTATTAAATAAGTTTGGTTTCAGTTATAAAGCCATTCCATTAATATCTTGTAGTTTAAAAATGATAGTTCGAGTGTAATGGCTGGAGACTTAAATTTAGATAATCACAGAATTATGAATAGTAGTCTAATGATGGGGCTAACAAAACACACGTTAATAATTTAATACAGCAGATAAATATATTTTGGATGGATTCATGTTGTTAATTTAAATTAGTTTAAAGCTTTTGACAAAAAGTAATCAACAGATTTCTAATACTGGAGTCACAGTTGATGTTTTACTGCATCCTTCACATTCAACTTATATTAAAGTTAACTTAACAAATGGAGATGAGAACAATGTCCTTCCTTAAAAAAGATATTTAATGTTTATATAAAAGAACATCTGGATTTTTAGATAGAATTGTCAGTGCAAAAAGCTTTTACTAATACAGTAAAAGTTAAGAGAATAGACCTTTTCCTATGCACAAGATAGCTATGGATTTTATATGATAAAATAGGTTATTTTAGTAATACTGCATATTTTAATGTTTAATTTAAATAGAAAATTATAAATATTACAAATCCAACTATAATAATAATACTGCAAATAAAAGATATGTTAATGATTCAAAATTTTATGGTAATATGAACAATAATCTAAAATGTCCACCTTAGATGCTTCTAATAAATATTTATGTAGATAAAATAAAAAGCATTTGTTTTGTTGGTTAATATGAATTAGGGCAAAATAATAATTCTAGGTACTCTGACTAATAATAATAATGCAACAGCTAAGTATGTTGATGATACAAATTGCTAAAAAGACTCAACAGGTAATATAAATCTAAACAGTAAAAAAACTAGATGTACTGACATCTGCATCACTTGCTGTAAATGGAACTTATATCAATGATAATTTTCTTGACCAGCTAGCTGGAGATGTAAGAAATTTTAAACTATTGTTCTGTTGGTATGACAGATATTATAGATATGAACCATAAATGCATCATAGATGTAAAATCACCATATGATGATTTAAATAATGATTATTATGCAGTAGATAAAAGTTTTCTTGATGGTTTAAGATTAAAACTACTATACATACATAGATTTTCTGTTCAAAATGTCATTTGAGAGCATTTATTATCAGTTAATAATGTCTTAAACAACTGTGTTCACATTAAATGTATACAAACACCCTCATTTTAAAATAAATTATAATATGTTTTACAGCTTCAAATGTTAGTGTTTCTGTTCATTCATCAAAATATACAAACAATTTTGTTTCTGCTTCAGATAAAAACTAAATAAGAAAAAGTAGTTTTAGCATCTTAAAGAAGATAAAGGATGCATGTAATCTAATTCATTCAGTGAGTGCAGGGCTTAATTATCATAGCACAATGTTTTATTAGGAGACCTTTGCCTCACTCGGTCTCCTGACTGAAATGTAAATATTAAAGGTAGGTAGCATTGAAGCCTCGATATATATATATATACTACTGTAACTACTAAACTATGCTATATCATTTGATTGCTAGAATTAAATAATTACTGACATACTGTTCTTATTATCTGCTTTGTATATAATCAATTAAAATATGTTTAAAATGAATAAGTCTATCTTTTAAATTCATCAGTTACAATTTCTTCAAGCTGATGATCTAAGCAACAAATTAAACATCTTTTTCTACTTATATTTTAAAAGCTATTTTTATTATAAATCATCTTTTCAGCTGTTTTGTTTTTTAATTTATAATGTTGCTTTTTTCCTTAGGTTTGCCAGGTGTGATATATGGAATAGACATCGATACATCATATTTCATTGGAAACTATCCACCAGAAGCATCAATCCAGGCAGCTTGTTTAGAAAAAAGTAAGTATATAATTCATGTTGATATAGATATGTGGGAGGTCAGAGGGAAGGAAGTTTTTAACCATACATTTTTGTGATTTCTAGTCAGCTTCATATCTTCTGAATTGGTTTCTCTTGGTCAGTTAAACTTAGGGCATTCTATAAAGCAATAATGGATTCCTGCTTCCTCTTAACTAAATTGCTCCGTTCTGGTTTTCTCCTGAACTTATGCACTTGTTTGGTTTATTTTAAAACATTTCAAATCTAAAAAAGGGCAAACAGATGAGGAAAATGTTTATATTTATAAAGAACAACATAACAGATTGCTATTCTTGATTTCACTATAAAATAAGGTGAAGACTAGTTTTCTGCACCCTGAAGGATTATATCTGACTGTTACACTAATTATAATCAGTGGCTGATGGTTCAACTTCCAGCAGAATAGCCATCTTTAACTAGACTTCACATACAGTTTTGCTTGTGTGTGTGTGTGTGTTTATTCATGATGCTTTCATTATTACATAGAACCGGTCTCAGTCCATGAATTACTGCAGTGGGAATAGAATTATTCTGAATACATGTATATTTTCAAAATTATCAAGCAGGCTGTGCAATTTAAAGAATGCATTTGAGTGGTCAGAATGGAATTTGGTTTAATGGTTTCTTCAATGTACATTTTCAGAATTACCCAGCCAGAAAAGCCAGATGGGAACTGCAGCTTCTGAGGAAAAGTTTAAAAAATTTTCAGAACTTAAATCAGAGGTAATTACATTATAGCCATTAGTTCACCGTATAAATGGTGTTGAAGTATGCAGAATGAACCACATTTATGAATTCAAAGTCATCATTTAAGCATGGTGTCTTTAGGTTGACATGAAGGCATTTGTTTTGACTTTTACTGCTGAACGTAGTGTACAGAATACATTTTTTTTTTTATCTTTGTTTTGGCATTTATTATGTAATAGTCATTTCAAAAACTTAAATGTAAAATTATACTTTAAACTGATACAGTAACTACCACTTATGCATAGGATCAAAAATATATCTGGAGACTGTTTTCGTTGAGTTATTGTAAATTTTATCATCAACAAGGAAGTTTCAAATTACTGGCTCTTATACTGGGGATGTTTGAACAAAATCCAGCTGAAATAGCAGCAGTTTGATGGTATCTTGCTGGGTTTTATTTGAATGTCTCTAGTACATGCTAAAAATCCAAAGAGTGAAAGCTTACAAACATTTTAATTTTAAAGTTTTATAACAAAAATTACTCTTTTTTTTAAAGTTATGATTCATTTATGCAAAACCCAACTATTATTTGCTTCAAAAACAACTGGTCTTGAGTTATTTTGTTTTACTGTTTTAGAATTTAAAGGCTTAAATTCTGTTCTCTTGGTGATTTGACATCTGTTTAATCCTTTTCTATTTTGTTTTACAGACTTGGGAAGAAATTCTTCCTAGAAGCCCACTTCAGCCCGGTTACAAAACTTCTTGCCATAATTATTTTAAAATCTCAAGCAATAAGAAGTGGACCCACATTCAATTAAACATTTATCCAGGTAATACTATTTTTCTACTTTTGGTTTTATGCGTACAGTAGTGTGACCATGTCAGTGGTGATATACTAAACTCTCTGTATGTAAAATAATATACAAGCATTAAATGAATGCTGTTTGTAATTCCATGAACAAAAACAAGCTTGTGCTTGCAAATTAGCTTAGAAATTTCTCTCCTTGACAATTTGTGTATAGGGAACTAATCTCAGCTTTCATTTTTGTAAACTCTTGATGAGGTGGCTGTGGCATTTTGTTTATACAAAACCTTCAATGAAAATTATTATATTAATGAAACAAAATATTTACTTTTTCAATAATTATTTTAATATATATTGGCAGGGAAATTTTGTTTTATTCTATTTTATTTTCTTAACTATCCTACTTATTATTGTTATTTTTTGTCTACAGATGGTGGAGTGGCTCGGCTACGAGTATATGGAAAAGCAGTTCCTGACTGGTCCAAAATTTCCAACAAGGTTAATATTTTATTTTTCATTGAGTCTTAGAGTAATAATGCAACAAAATGAAAATTCTTATTTGCAGATAATTTTCATACTATAAAGAGAGAGAGAGAGAGTTAAATTTTGTTTTCATATTTCAAATTATACTGATAATTCCAGATTATAGATTTGGTTGCAGCAGAAAATGGAGGAATGTGTGTTGGTTACAGTGATGTTCATTTTGGTCATGCTAGAAATCTCATTCAACCAGGACAGTCTGAATGTATGGCTGATGGATGGGAGACTGCCAGAAAGGTAACACATCAACAACAGTGATTCTAGATTGAAAAACATTGTCTAAATCATTTTTCCTACTGCATTCATGCCTTTAACACTAGAATTCCAGAAGCAGCCTGTGGATTCTTCACTTTTTCTATATCTAAGTATTAAACATTCTGAATCAGTAGTAAACCCAGGTTTGTAAAACTAACAGAGATATACTATGTTATACCTAAAACTACCAGCATGGCCATTTTGACTGCCATAGTTAAATAAATGTATTTGGCTTAGTGAGCTGGTGTTTGACCTGCTGTAAGAACCTGTCTGTACTCAAAGTTGAACTTAAGCAATGTATGCATTTTGTATGAGATAGAAGAAAATTTTTCAGACTTGTTGAGATTTATTCATTCTACAACTTTTGTGTATCTGTTGTGAAATTTATTGTTCAATGAAAATTAATAGATCATGAAAACAGTGTTTGACTGAACTGCAGTGCTTGCAGAAACTGAATCTGGAGACAAAAATGGAGTAGGTGTAGATAGTAGTGAAAATTATTCTGATCACAGAGAGTTACTGTAGGAGAAAGCCTGAACAACAGTGATAGTAATGACATTGACAGCAAAACTGAAAAGGTGAGGAACTTTTGGGACAGAGACAAGCACAACCACAGCTATTTATTCAAACTCAATTTTTGTCACCACTTGGGGAACAGCAATTACCTACATGTCAAACCATGCAGACAAGTGGCAATGCATGGATACAGAGAACAAGGCCAAGTGCCAACCCATGCTCAAGTGCAAGAACTGGCACCAGCAAATAATCAAGAGTTTGCTTGCAGTGGCACATGTGAGATATTATAAATCCTGTTGTGCAAGATGCAGGGAGAATGGATCAACAGAACATGTGACAAAAGTTCCAGAAGCAACCAAATGTGAATACCACATCACTGAATAGAGAATATTGAGTGCTTTCTGACTAGGCAGATGTGCTTCACCACATGAACTGGCTGAAGCACACCAACAACTGCAGGATGACTCATGGTCAATCTCTATGGAGGAATTAGTTGTATTTATTGCACTACTCTATGCCCATGAAGTATATGGCACTAAAGGACTTTTGATGGAAAGCTTGTAGTCCAGTACATTGGGAGAAACATTTTTTCACCAAGCCATGGAATTAAACATTTTCTGAAACCTTGCAATTTCTGTGTTTCATCTTGAAGACATCCAGAAGCCAGCATCTTCAAAATGACCAATTTACCCTGGAATTTCAAGTATGGAATTGGTTTATCATTAACAGTATTTTCAGTTACAAACTGGGGACATAACAGTCGACAAGATCATAAAGCAAAGTGTCATTTGACGCAGTATTTTGCCAACAAACCAAACTAATTTGGGATCAAATTTTGGCTTGCAGAAAACATTGATTCAAAATATCTCCTAAATGGTTTTCCTACATAAACAAGGACAAGACTTGCCCAGCCAAACAAATACTGAGCAAAAGTGATTCTTCACCTAATAGAACCCTATACAGGAAAAGACAGGAACGTTACTTTACTGCTGACAACTTCTTTACATAACTGAAATTGGCAAAGTGTTGGAGAAGCCTGATCAACACAGTATCAGAAGACTTCTACCATCAGCAGTGGACCTGAACACAGCTCTGTTCTACTAGAGTACTCTGGCTGTCAAGAAGATACATCATTTTTCTCAGCATGCTTCAACCTTTTGTTGCCATTGAAAATGATGCAAAAAAAAAGATCCTGGAGACTGAAGTTATAACTCCAAACAGTTTATAGAGATGATACATTGGACCAGATGGCATGAAAGAACTCTGAAAACTGGGTTTTGCAGATGGTCTGTTCAAGTTTTCTGCAACATTTTTGGATTCTTTACAAGGAATCATGGCAAGAGGCTGGCAGAGGAACTTCATAAACATGCTGAGGAAAGAAAATGCAAAGCATTTAGTAGAACCTATATCAGAAATCGGTGACTTCCCTGCTAATTGCATGTGACACCAATGCCAGGTTGCAAAGCTCAAAGGGAACAAGTTGCATGATAGCTGTGCTGTGTGCAAGAAGGCAGGTATGTATGTTAAATGTGCATGTGCTGGGGAATCATGTCTGTTGATTGTACCAACACAGACTCCATAAAGTATGATGTTTGTAACATGCCACATTTTGAACATCTTGAAAAACAAACAAAATGTTACAGAATAAGTTTTACGCAACTCAATACAGCAACCAAAAAGACCACTCCAGTAGTTCTAGTAATTTACTATTTTATAAATAGTAAAAAAAATTCTTTTAATTCTTTAATGTTTTAACTATATTCTATATCACACTATATATTCATAATTCTGATTTTAGGAATGAAATTTCAGGAGTTCATTATTATTTCCTCCTCCTCTCGGAGATGAAATGTTTTACTTTTCTTTTATTGTGTTTGCACTACCTGAACCTTTCCACTATTGTTGATTTTCCAGCCTGACCGACCTTCTGTTATAGAAATGGATGAAAATGGATATGTTAAAACAAAAGGTATGACAGCTTTTAGATTCAGTAGATGCTTATCAGAATTTACTTACATTGAGAAAAAGTGAAAAGATAGAATTATTTAAATGATTTTTCAGATATTTTTAATGGTTATGGAATAAGAAATGCCCTCATTAATTATTAGAGTCATAGATTAATACTTTTAGAACATTTTTAAAAAAAAACTTATAATGCCTTCTTTTGAAATATCACGTGTTTTTGTTGTTTTTTTTAAATACATATTAGGCTGCTTGTTTGGTTTTATAGATAAATTTAGGTTTTATAATATTACATTCTTGCTTAAGTCTGTTCTGAATGTAGTAATTATAATAGTATAGGTCTTGTGAAAATGATGAATGTATTCTAACACTACATAAGTGAGAATTATCTACTCAGTAAATCATGAATTTATGTACTATTTTTGATAGGTCTTCAACATTCAGAATTAAACAACTATTATACTCAAAAAGCATATCCTGACACAGCAATGACCAATTCTGTATGACTACATGACCTTTTGTCAGTCAGTTATGCATGCAGACTTAGCAAGGTCAAAAGGTGTTTGGGGCATGCAAGCATACTAATAGGAAGATTTGGATCCAAAAAGTGAAGAAAAAAGATTGTTGAAATATTTCAGTAAAATTTTCAACAAACAAATGAACTTTTTTCACCCAAGCACAAATAGGTGGAATAAAATTTCTTAAAATAATGATCTTGTGAAATATTCCTTGCTGTGCCATTGGCTCAACAGCTGGCCAGGTGAATGGTTGCCATAGTCATATTTCTCAGTGTATATGGATTTGAAAAACAAGAATTGTTTATCTTTAAGCAGGTTTCATAATATGTACATTTTACAACCAACAAGATGAAAACATTAACTATTATTAGCAAACAAACAAACATAATCCAGTTCTGGTTAATAAAGCCAAGGTTAGGTGAAAGCAGTAGAAAAGTTGTTACTAAGCAAAAGAAATATTTAATTATCTATTTTTAATCTTTTTTATATAATCCTGCTGTTTTGTTTACATACACATTATATATCTGTCATTTTCCATTTTTATACTGGCTACTTTGTTAAAGAGCTGCTGCTTTTCTTAAAATCAGAAAATTCTTTAAATATTATTAATAGTCATCATATTATAGTGTATTTATTTATTTTTCTTTATATAGTGGTATGGGAATGATCACCTTGGGTCTTGTTTTCCATTAATTGGTTTTCTTTGTGTAATGTTTTAGGTTTTAATTTGGATGAAATTAAATCTCTTCAATGTATAATAATACCTTTTTTTTTAATTTAGAAAAGTTAAATAAACAAACATTGACCTGCACTCAAGCACTAGTCTATCATGTTTACTTTTACTTTGTTATAGGTCACACCTGTAGGTAGCTGAGATGATACTGATAACTTATTGTAATCTCTCTGCTAGAAGCAGCAGGCACAGTTTATGTAATTTACATGATTACTGAGTGAAAAAGGGAATATTGAATTGCCTTTTAGTCTAATGGAATTCTGATGTTACTGATTCTATCTATTTTTTACTTCTTAGGAATAGACTGGGCAATGTTTAGGTTGGGAAACCCAGGAATTGTGCATAAGGTAAGGATATTAGTTATGTATAATTGTTTTTTATAAACTTCAGATAATGAAAAAATTATTTAAAAGTTACTATTTGAGAAAATGAAGCAGTTAGAAAAAAAACTTGGAACTGAAAACATCTGCTTTCAAAAAAGCATTTAACAAACTCTTGTATTACCTGTTGTAAGACTTTGTAAAAGTCTGTTCCATCAATCAATATTTTAGTGTGCTGAAGCCTGGTTCTTAGGTATTTTTCTGGCTTTAAAGATTGGTCTAAGATAGCTTTTTTTTTTATTATTTAGATTGAAATTGATACAAGCCATTTCAAAGGTAACTATCCAGAATCTTGCTGGATAGAAGGTAAGGTTTAAATAATGTATTTAATAATTGTTAAAGAATAACACCACATTCTGACATAACACTTTAATGAAAACCAACACTTAATTATATTGACCACAATATAATAAGCACTATTGACATGTGAAACTTTTCAGAAATGGAGTCTGAATAATAATATACACCTATGACAATACAGATCATTATTCGACACCAGGGTTCCAGCAAATCAGTATCTGGTATGGATACCTCTTGCTATGGCACATGCATAAAATCTACAATTCAGTATATTTACAGAATATTTTTGTTGCATTTGACGTACTTTTCAAGCTTTTAATAAAAACAGTGTTGGATGATAGAAGCTAAAGAGAAAAAAAACATGCATCAAATATCTACTTGTACTGGCATGTCATATTCTGGCTGTAGGAAGCTGCTGACAGATCTCTGAAATTGGAAAAGGTGACACCCTTGCTCACTCCAAATAGGGTTAACACCAGAAGAATCTGGTTGTCCAGTTATCAGCAAACAATAAATTGAACCATGACTTGTCTGACAGTTTTTCTAAGTGTTGAAATACTAATATTATAGGCAGTTATTCGCACTTAGCACATGCAAAAATCTATGACTCTTCTGAGCAACAAATGATCAAGTGGCAAAAAGAAATCAATCACTTCTCAAGTCATATTTCTTGGAAAAGGTGGTTTGCTTTTAAAGTGTTTGAGTGTGGATTTATAAAAATAAAGTTTTCTTCATTTTCTCCAACTTACCTAGTCTTTAAATTCTTGCAAAGAAATTGTTTATTTAGTTGACAGCAATTAGACCAGTGTAGTGGATCAAATCAGTAAATCACCCTTGGTGTTTTGTAAAACAATTTCATTCCACAAATATTTTGATAGGTGTTACACTTAATTGATAACTTGACTATATTGGATTGCTGCCTCCATTTACTCTGAGCACTCCTACAAATGATTTATAACATTATTTCCAGATTTAATTAGGTGTTCACATTAAAATAAGAAATTACATTTTTATAATGTTGGCTCGCAAAGCTCTCAACAAAAGAATTTTAACAATGTTCTTTGTGCTTTTTGTACCTGCATACCTAGTATTAGTTTAGAAATGAGTCAGAAGACCATGAAAATACTTGTATTTCCTCTCATTTTGCTCCTTCCAGCTGAACAAAGACAGTAACATAATATAACATTTATGATAATGCAACTACTAATTAATTTTTTTTTAAGGTTGCTACATCAAAAGTACAGAAGAAACAAGCATAGTTGAAAAGTACAATGAAGGCCCTTGGAAAGTCTTGCTGAAAAGGAAGAAACTTTCACCTCATTGTAGACATTTCTACTCAAGTGAGAATATTGTTCCATGTGGAGTTATCTCTCATGTCCGCCTCACTATTGCAATGGATGGTGGGATAAGCAGATTCCGGATATGGGGACGCTGCCAAAATTCTTCTTACTCAAAATTGTGATTTATTTATTTAACATTTCAAATAATTAACTACAATATTGTGGAATGATTAAAATCTACTTAGGTATCACAGAAGTTATAAATTCATCCTTCAGCTAACTTTCTGAAGAAAACAGGAAAAATAGAAGTTATTGTTATTATCCTGAATGTTCTCAAATGGTAAATCTATTTAGGAAAAATTCCAAGGAAACTTAAACAGCTTCAGTTGTGTATAACAAAAGCTTTTGAGTTTTATGTATCTTCACTGTTTTTTGTGCTGGTGAAGAGGAGAATCTTTGTGATCAATTTGATTAAAATGAAAGAAAAGTTTTACATGATATAACCAGATTTTGGAAGTTATTTACTTCAAAGTCTATGATAATTTCTAGCAGAATAAAAGAATAAACTGAAAGCTGAGAAAAAATGTTTGAACTGAAATAAGAAAACTTAAGGTTGTACAAACCTCTCTCTAAATTAAAATGTTTGTTTATTTAAAATTTTAAAATAAAGTTTCAATTTAAATTAGTCAGGGTTCTATATTTTTATCTTTTATGCCTCTCAGACAATTTACTAAATGTTAAACTTAATTCCAAAGGATGAAAATGCATGGTAAACAAAAACTTAATAAGTGTGTGGTGCTCTGGACAATTTTTTTAACAAAATTCTTTAAAATAATAATTTGTAGTATTTACAGATTATCTATCTGGATTTTTTAAAAGACAAATAAATAACAAAAAAAAAATTCAAAACATAGTATTAACCCAGTATACACTGTACATCGAATATAATGCAACAAAAGTAATTTTAGTAAATCGAAGTGGACACGCTTTAAAAATATATTCATTAACTTCTTTTTTTTTATTTATTGCACCTATGATAAACTTTGCCTGTTTGTGTTATATTAGAATGTTAATTTTTAAAAAAAATAACTTTTCTTTTCTGTTTTAATGTTAAATAAAGGTCAACTCAGTCACTGCAAAAAAAATTTTTTATTACCCTTTGTATTTTTAGTTTGGTATATCAAATATGCAAATATTTTTGTGATGAAATACCTTTCCATGTTGATATGCTTTTACTTACCTGATTTGGTAGAACAGGTTGAATATTTCTAAATTTGAATGTATATATTTACCAAGAATATAAAAAATTTAATTTTAAAGCAGTTTAAGGAAAAAATAAGATTAAATTATAACAAATTTCTTAATGTGTCCTCACGATTTAACAATCTGCTTGTAAACAGTGTTGTATAAGCTCCAACAACCTATTTGTAAATATTTAATTTTACATCATAGAGGAGGAGGAAAATAACCATGATCTCACAAAACAAAAATGTTGGAAATTTCATCTCTGTATTGTCTTTAGCTGGTCTTGAATATCATCTAACGTCACAGTGCTGAAACAAATACAAACATTAAATTTTAAAATGCCAGTGTTAAGGTAATTAGCACAAGTACAGTGCACCCTCGATTTTATGCCACTCGATATACCGCCACCCTTGCCTTATGCCACTCAACGTGGCAGAACAGATTTCTTACCATGCAAATTCCCTCGATAAACCGCCACCCTCACTATCCGCCATCCGTCAATCATGTCTGATCACAACAAATTTTCCATCTACACTTAATTTTCCCCAGATTAATCCACCACTCATACGCTGATAATCCTAATTGAATATTTATCTCTTGCCAGTATGCCGAGTACACCACTAATGTATTATATGAAGAGCTTGGTTCCAAAACATGATAAGCGCCATTTTCAAAAATTTCAAGTTCCCACCACCAGAAGTTTGGCATTTCATCCTATTCAAAGTTCTATATTCGATTTCTGCAAAACGCGATATCTGCCATGTTTCTCTGCATTATAGTATTCCCTTTCGTTCATGCTACCACTTTTTCTGGTAAAGAAAAAAGTATTTTTCTCACGTAAATGACAGTGGATTTATAGTGTTTTGGAACCAAACTCTTCATATATTCTACCACATGTTTAAGTGATTATTTGTTTTATTATTATTATTAATCATTATCTCAGTATGCGAATTGAAATGGTGGCCAATAAGCGGAGCAAACAAACAACAATGACAGAGTTCTTCACACATGCATAATTGTTGTTTTTTTGTGCATGAACACATATTCACCAATGAATGTTTACTAGCTTTTATATTATTAAATGTGAAATGTAATTTTTATCACATTTTTATTGTATGAACTTTAAATAAATGATAAACAAATTGTGACTTATTATTTGTCGTTTATTTTTTATTACAGCAACTCTACATCATCATTCTAATTATTATCAAGCATATGATACAATCATGCATGTATCTACGGTAAATTATGATCTTTGCATACTCACAAAGTTTCCAGTTCCTCTCCCTCACTTTACTGCCACCATCTCTATACCATCACATTTGAATCAGTCCCAAAGTTGGCAGTATATCGAGGGTGCACTGTATAGTGTTTAATTTTGTAGTTAAAATACAACCCAATTAAGTTTAAAGTCTTGTTGCCCGTTGTAATATAATGATACTATCACAATTTACATACAGCATAACCAGTTAGTTGTAATTAAAAGTTACTTATAATAATTTATTTCTGATGGTCATCAAATGGTAAAAATTCAAAAGGTTAAAAACATTTAAGACATTTAAAATAGATATTAGTTGTTAATAACTTACCTTCTTTCAATAGCTGCCTGTCTGCAAGAAAAAAACAAATTCATGAGACATACAAATACAGGGATCAAGTTTAAAATTTAATAGTATGCATTAATTAGGACATGTGACTTTATGATTATAGGCTACAAAATAAAATGTAGGACATTTGTACATTTGAAAGTTAATACCATGTTTTTCAGTACAACTTTTAATGCAGATCAATTTTCTTATATACAACCTGTGTATATATTCTTGGCACCTGTCACCTAGCAAAACCTTGGAGAATCTATAAGGTTTAAGAAAACTACTTAGGGGAGTAAAAATGAATCTTTAACATTATTGAGTATTTATTTAGAGCAGCATAAATTTTAAAAAAGGGGACTTTGTAATGTGTAATCGATGAGTAGTTTCCATAACTCCAACCTTTGACTGAAGATTTATCTATTCATATTTAACAGCCATAAAGAACCAAAAGGTGATATTTACAGAGTATTAAATGTGAAAGACAGTAAATACCCTGTAAAGCTGATCTTTTGTTTTGTTGTTTTATATTAGCTATTAAATAATTTAAGTCCAGCATGGATAGTGCAGTAACAAGTCAAGCTACAGAAAGTTTAGGTGATTATATAAGTTTTACCTAAGAAAAATAATTTTCATCTATTTTTGAAAATAAAACGAATCTTTACCTTTCAAGTAAATAATATATTAGCATTAAACATTTTCTTAAGATTTACCTCCCTTCAATCGTTAAATGATTGTCATCTAAATTATCTGACATGCATCAACTGTAATAACAAAAAAAAAAGTAAAAAAAATACTGAAAACAACATGATAAAATAAGTCTTTTCTAAAAAGTATACTGCTTCCTTCAAGAGCCAGGCAATCTTCATCATACGTTAATGTGAATTAAATCTTTTCAGATGTCATCCTGAAAATGTATTCAACTACAGAAGCAAAAGAGTGTATATGTAACTATTATTTAGGTTTAAGAGTAATAAAATAACCATTTTCAGCAATAATTTTTTTTAAATACTTTCCTTATATTTTATTTTTATTCAAAAAACAAACAATACAAATAAATTATTTTAATATACTTCTATTTGATAGAATATTTTAAAATAATGATATGGTTGTTGGTTTTAATTAAATGTTTGTCTCAAGGCTCATTTTGACATACAGTTTTTAGATTACCAGTTAAAATTAAAACAACTTCCGTTTTTATCAATGCAACCTTGTGTTTTGATATTTCCATCTTTGAAGTAGATCTAGATAAATGGCAGATATATTATTAACTTTTTTTTTCACTTTCTTAATATTTCTGCGATAGCTTGAGAATTAAGGCAGTTATAGTGCACTGTAGTAATCTGCTTTGCTAGTCTGGCTGACATTAATCAACTCCAGTCAACAACATTAAACCCAAGTCTATTTTTAGCTGGAAAAAGAATTTAAAGCTGATTTCCAAATTTAACTCAGTTTAACAGTTAAAATAATACTGAATATCCCTTACAAAACAAATTCAGATTAACCGTCACTTTTTAATAAATTATACCTATAAGGTTCAGTGATTTAAAAAGAAAAAACTTACTGAAATTCTAGTTGAGATTTTATTAAATTCATCTTTTTCAAAGTCTGAAATTAAGGGAAAAAAAATCTTAGTATGGTAATAAATGAACAAATTTATCATAATTAGTTTTATTTCTGCCAGGTTTATGAAATGATAAGTAAATTTCAATTATAATGATATATCAAAATTAATCCTTAATTCTACTGTTTTTTTAAATATAAAGACAGTGAATCTTAAAAAAAAAGTAACTAGTCTATATATATGGCAGTTTGACACCATACTTTAACATGGTTTGGGGATGAATGAGCTGTCTGGTTCTATTAGTACTGCTACCAACTGGCTACTAAAGGTTTCCCAAAATTTTTAACTAATTTAGTTTTGAACATTGTTCAACCAAATAAAAACCAAAAACACTAAAACAATCATAAACATAACATAAAAGAAAAAAAAAACAAACAAACAGAACATTTTGGGATAGCTGCATCCATTTTCAACTAAATAACTTCAGAAAACCAAATCAAAAGGACCACAAGTTTTCTAGGAAGCACATTAGTCTATATAAACTGAGATGAAACAACAATAAATACAGATATGCAAATATGCCATCAGTTAGGATAATAATTAAGAAATCCTGTTCATTCAGAAGTGGTTTATAATAGTTAATGCATAAAGATTTTATAATTTGTGGTTTGAAATCAGTAGATCTGGCCAAGATCCTCTCATCATTCAAAGAAAATATGCATCCAGAATTTAAAGCAATAGATTGAGAGTAAAATTTTCCCTTCCTGACAGATTCACAGCATATTTTTCACTTATACGCCAATTAGTTTTACCAATTTAAGAACACTGGAAAGACTGACTTGATGTACCAAATGTCATGGTGATCATAATTTACAAATAACATTAGAGATACATGATTCAATTACTGAGTTAGGGAATCCATTCTGTATTAATAATTAGTAATAAACTCAAGCTGACATATGAAGAGCAGATCTTATAGACTCTAAAGATCAAGATGGATACAAAACTAAGTTTATAGAGCCTAGGCATAAGAGTATCCCACATAGTCTAACCAGTAAATGTAAGTTACTGACAATCAGAAATATTAATACATTGAAGTTCATCATTTGTAATAAAAGTACTGAGAAAGTTAAATCAGCCATCCTTCTCTACTTCTAAAGTAAATGTTAAACTTAGTCCTTCAACAGTAATTAGTGCTTTTATTGGTATACTAAATAAAAATAATATAAATTGTAGTTTTAGGTTTAAAGTAATGTGAATAGTCCACATATTCAGTAAACTAAGTAGCACTTTCTATTATGAAAACAACAAATGTGTGTGCATGCATACATGTTCAAGGTTTCTTATTACTATTTTTAATAAAGTGAATATGACGAACAATGCATTAAAAATAAAGGTTTGTGCTACATTTATTTCATCAAACATCATATAGCTTATATCTGATGGTACTAATAACATTTGAAAAAGACATAAAAAATACAAACATTAATTACCTCAAGTGAACTGTTGATTGTACTTTCATGAAATGCAAAGTTCTTGGCCGCCTGCGCAAGAAGCTGCCAAAGAATAAAAGGGAAACGTTTAGTGGGGGAATGCGCTCGTTAAAAGCACAAAGACAAAAACATACATATGCATGGATTAACAGGATTTTTTAAAAATGCTAGTGGCAGGCACTTTAAGGAAAGTGTTCGAATAAAAGATTTACAAAGTAAAAGAGGGGGAAAAAAATAGTTGAAGTAGATGCAGTGTGTTGTTTTTAATGATTTCAAATAAAAATGCTAGACTGCTAACTTCGAAGAGATGTATGTGGGCTTTGTTAGTGTCAGACTCCACACACAACTCGTGAGTTAAGTCCGCTCCACTTAATGTGTCCTCCAGATGGAGAATTCACGCATTACCAACTACAGAACAACTTAGTAAACCAGTGCATCAGACCGTACCTCATTTGATTTAGAACCACGTACTGTTTGCCTGGCAAGTGAGCCTAAATCAGTTATATTGGCTTGTATTTTTTCGTTCAATCTAGACTTTGTTTCGTGATTCCAGTTAGCAGACGCCATGATGTAGGTATGAGTCTACATTTGGCAGTCGTGGTAATAATAATAATATAATAATAATAATAATAATAACTCATTTTTAGAAAGATATAAAATATTATCACTTTAAAAGTTTGTAAATAATTATTTTAATATAAAATAAAGACATTTATTGTTGAAAATATTTGTTTTTCACGACAACCGGACACTAGATTTATTCATGGTATTGATACTTCGCCTTTTGTCGGTGTATTTATTAGCTTTGATTTCGATGGATTTGAAATCCATTTTCTTGTAACCTGGAAGCGGAGAAAGAAAAAAGGTGAATTAGAACAGTTTGTCTGCTTTTTTAAAAAAAAAAAAACTGTATTAACTTAGCTTAAATATTAATGCTAATAATATGAATCATCGATCGTTGTAGAAGTACATCTAATGAATCCGCCATTATCGATTAGGGGGGGGGCTTGGTGTCATCGGCTTTGTGGTACTGTACTTAGAGAAACAGAATGTTTAGGTTAAAATAGATAGAATAATTACATTTAGAGATGGAAGACCAGAGTATAAGTAAAATTCGAAAGCATGGGTGGCTCGTTAGTCGAACCAGGCCGAAGTAGCTACGTAATTGTGTTGTCTTTATCCCGTGTTATTGGCGACACTAAAAGGTGCTGTCTGAATGATTAAAACTGAAAAGAAGAAAAAGAAACACACACACACACAAACAATCCTCCAGAAATAGGTAAACCCGAGAATAGAATCCGTGATCGGGAGTATAGCGTTGTTTCGAGAAGCAGGTAAAAAAGAAAGGATGGCTGATGTCAAATTTTGGAAACCTCTATCCAGCATCGGAACCACAGTCTGCATTGATTTGGCCATGTATCTGACCGAAATTCACATGTTTGAGGTGTCATTATGTATAAACCGGATAGCCAGTGCGCGCAATACACCCTGGCGGATCCTGCATTATTTCCAAGGTTGTGTTACTGAGTGGCCATAGTCAACAGGAAATTTCAAAGATCTTGACATTTTTCGTGGGTCTCTGGCCACTAGTGAAGTCCACTACTGTGTGAAAGTGCCCTGGAAGGCTTTTCAACAATGGCACCACAACAAGAATGCCCATTACTTTTCACATTCACCATTAAGATTCTCTTGCTATTATTATCTGTGCATCAGAAATAAACCAAAGAACTGTCCAATGTCATCTCCACTGACTTAGCCACAGAGAGTGTAGCACATAAGAAACCTCTTCTGTCCAATAGGAATGAAATGCTTTGAAATATCTGGTTGATTGAGTATACATGTACTCATCTTCATTGAGTCCAGGTTTCATAAATTTGTCTGGAGATTGCACCTAGGTTTGGAGAAGACTCAAAAAACTTTAACCCTCAGTCAGTTACAGAGGCAGGAGTGTCATTGTGTAAAGACAATTGGTTTTGTCACGGGACCTCTCAGTTCTTCTTGGTACATTGTCATTTTAAAGACAAATCTCCAACCATTGTACAAACAGGGCATTTATATTGAGATTGTAGCCTGGAACAGGAATCAAGGCATTTAACTTTTTCCTGGGTATACAAAAGCCTTGATATGAATCAGCTGTAGGAACATTTAGATTGTGAGGTGAGAGCAACCCTGAACCACACAATGAATCAAAATCCCATTGATACAGTTCCAGATAGGGTTGAGGCTTATGCTGCAAAACATCTCAACCAAAAAAATTTCACTTTATTGCTTATCTTTATTTGCTTTTTTTTTTCTTAACTACAAACATTGTAATAACAACGGTTGGTCATATTATTATGGTAAGGCATATGCTGCCAGAAGTATTTTTGAACATTGAAGTACTTGTGGCCAACACTTAATGCATATGTATACTGTACTGCTTCTCAAGTACATGGCTTGTTTCTTAATCCATTCCTTTTTCTGTGGATGAATGATTAAAAAGAAACTTCATTGTGTAGGTGAAGTTGAAAAGATTATAATTTTATTTCCAAAAATTTTGTTATCTTATTAGTTTGCTCACAGCTCTAACGACAGACATATAATGTCCATTTACCTTGTTGAAAATATTGTAGTTGTAAAGCATTAGTTGTAATTATTGTTGTCTTTTTAGTTAAAATCTCTGTACTGGCTGTATTTTGTTGCCTTTTTTTAGCAGAATGTTCCAGCCATCTGTGTTGGACCACAGCATCTGTGAGGATATGGCTAAATATGTGGAAATTCTAACAACATCAGGAAAGCCAAACTTGGATGCAGATATAATGAAAAAATTTAAAAAGATTTGCAAGTGAGTAATGGTATAAACATGGAAATAAGGAACTTCCTCAAAATGCTAACAGTTTTAATTTAACAATGATGACTATTTATCAACACAAATTGATATAGGTTGATTTTTTTAATCCAAAATTTTATGAAAATCTTGTTTTGTTTATTTATTAAACAAAAAGTATAAATTTTTTGTATGTTTACAGTTTTAGTTAATTTTAACAGTTGTTAATTTCTTGCTTTTTAGTTTGGGTTATTACTGTTGATATAAACTCATTTGAAGTTTGAACTGGACAGAAAGATTCAGAATAAGGAGTCAGCTAATGTTCTGCAGTTACGGAATGACTTTGTCTTCTCAATACTTGTGAAATCAGTAGTTCAAATGCTAATAAGATATGAAACAATCATAAAGCAAAAAAAAAAAAAAGAACATTTTTCTGAATAAAGTTCTGATCATAATTTCAGTATGTACTTATTATAATGTTATTTTAATGTATGTATGTATTTTTCTAACAGTCATATGTTAATAGATAACATTACTGTATGTGCACTATTAATTGATTTGATATGAAACATTGGTGATTTTATTAGAAAGTCCTCAGTTATGTTCTATAAACTGGTTCTTTTTTTGAATGTGCTTTAGGATTTCTGATGACTACATTAAAAATGCTTTTCACATGGTTATGATCCAACTGAGCAAGGAGCATTCAGAAATCAGATTAGCCGCATTCCTCATCATTGATGAATTGTTCAACAGATCACATTGTTTTCGAGAAGAACTCTTATCAAAATTTCAATTATTTTTTGAGTTGTCTATTGGTGAGTATCAGCATTTCTTTTTTTTTTTATGCAGTTAGATTTGTTGAAAATTCTAGGTTTCAGGTGCTAATGCTATTGACAAAAATACAAATGAAATGGAATAAATAATGGCAGTGTTTGATGGTTTGTGAATCATTTATGTTCAAACAGAAGCAAAGAAAGTGAAGTATGATTCTATGTTTTAACTGAAGAAAAACGGAAATCATTGAACTAATTTTCTAAAAAAATAAAAATTAAAATGTAAATGCAAACTTTTAGCTTATTTAAAATTACTGATCAAATACTTATGAACATTATTTACAGCTTTAACATTTTCTGAATTTTTTTTTCTTATTTAACTCTTGCATCAAAGTTTCTGTCACTACTAGAATTTAAGATATCAAAATTCAAAGAATTTGCTCTGAGGATACAATTTTTATATAATCTGATTATTCTTTTTTAGCAATTTTAAGGCTAGATGTAATTGGTCTTTTAAAGAGGTTTTACAGTGAGTCTCATCCAGGATGGGTCAGCATATGTAGAGATTCACAGTGAAGGCTGGATTTAAGACATCTACTAACTTTCTTTAATGGGTTATGTTAAAACTGGTCTTAGGTAACAAAGTAATTATGTTGTTTGTAATAATTTTTGCCACCACTGGCATTTTGTTTTTAGACCTCTTTTCTTTAATGTAGCTATTGATCCTAATAAGCCCCTTCCTCCTCCAACTCATGCGGCCCGAGACTTGAAGACTAAAACACTAAAAGCCATTCAGCAGTGGCATGACAAGTATGGAGAGGTCTATAAGAAACTTAGGCTGGGCTATAACTTCCTTAAAAGCTGCAAAAGGGTGAGTGTTATCTCTTCACCTGTTTTAACATTTATTGAGTTAATAAACACAGTAAAGATCTGTGTTTTTAATTTGACAAAACATTTGGAAATTCAAGATTATTATTATTATTATTATTATTATTATTATTATTATTATTATTATTATTATTGGAGCTAAAAGTTGTTTTTTTTTATTATTTACTTTAAATGTAAATTCAGATATGTAACTTACTAAGGCGGTTTTAAAAGTCTTCCATTACCCCTACAAAAGAACGAGATCTAAGTAGAAACAATTTAAATTTTAAATAATGACTAAAAATATTTCTTTCCAAAAGTGTAAAGTTACAAAGGAAAGATGAGTGGATTTTAAAAGTTTCTAACTTAATAAATGAATGGAAAATAGATGAATTAGTAATTTACTAGTATCTAGTTTGATTTGCACTGCTATAAAATAATTAAAAATATATATTTTTCTAAAAATTAAGAGTTGTTAAATGACTTCCTAATAATTTGTAAGTATTTTAAAATCAAATCTTATATTGAAAAAAAAAAGCATTTTAATCTTTTCCCATTCCAAGGCAAACTGTTCAAAAATGGCTGGGCGCTGATGAGTCATTTAATGTCCACTTCCATCTGTTCTATAGATAGTACATGTAGAAGGATGGTGGTCCACATTATTACATCTGGCTTTTTATATCACTTCATTTTTACATGAAAGTTATTTTAATAGAGAAGCTACTAGTTTTAACCATGTGTTAGTTTGTTTATTTACTTGATATTGGATGGAATCTAAAAGTGAATCTTTTCCTGATGATATGGAGGCTTCACATGTTCATATCTTGGATCTCTCATTTAGCTGGTTGGACAGTGATGGAGAAACATTGAAGAATGCATCAGAGGTGTAGAGCGACAACAGTGGCAAAGAGAGCAAGATTGTTGAGTGAAGTTTGACTCATCTATGGCCATTCAGTGTGCCAATGTTTTTGCAGTCCACCAGCCTGAAGATTAATTTCTGTAATAATAGAAGGGCAGTAGATTTCTTCTGTGAACTGGTATAAGAAGATTTCTTCTACCATATAGCTAGAGAATCTAATCACTATGCCATGCAGACTCAGAGGAAGGCAGGCAGAGTTTACAACACCAGTATCTGTAGCAATAAACAAATATAATTCTGTGCCTTCTATTGAAGACTGTTGGAGTGAGGATGATAGACTTAGTGTTAAAATTAATGACATTGAGGAAATTTAAGAAATTAAATTATTAATGGCACCTTTGTGAAGCAATTGAATGATTTGACTTTAATTTTTTTACTTTTTTCACTATAAATTAATTTTTTTTCTTTTATTTCTGGACATATTTTCTTTTTATTGAATTACTGAACTTTGTGATAAGTCACTAATGCTATTTGAGTCATTCCATGACTTTTTATCATGTTTTTAAATAATTTTAATCATGTAGGTTCAAATGTCTAACTTCCAGAGAGTAGTTAAATGTTTGAAATATTCACTCAGTCCACTTGTGCAAAAAGGTACTGAATATCTACCATGGCCAGTAACTTACTGTTTGTGGGTCTTGGGAAGGTTGGGATGCACATTTAATGCAATAATGGCTGTTTTGGTTTTACTCAGATTGACTTCTGTGACATTAGAGCGAGGAGCATTGCTGAAAGGAAACAAGAGGAGGCAAAGGAACGACGAAAGAAAGCATTCTTAAAGAAGAAGCTTGAAAATGTATTAAAGGAAATTAAAGGTAATTCTCCTCCTAGTAAACCCTTCACCACCTGGTTTATACTGTAATAGAAAGTGGATTTTGTTAATGTAATTTTTTGTATTCATGCACTGTTGTTATTTTCTTGATTTTAGCCACAAAATGTAAGCTTTCCTGTGCACACAAACAATGCAGTACATTATACTCTTGCAGTGGAACTTTAAATGTTATTTTATGAAGCTGATTGATGTGAGTTTTGGTATTAAAGTTGCACAGAATGAATCTTCTCATGCTTGTGTGGATAATCAAATAATACTTTGTACAAAAACAAGATTTTAAAGTTTGTGTTTTGACATATTTCAAATGGGCACCCCATGGCCCAGTCATTAGGCTACTGGTCTGCCAAGGCTGAAGGTCAGGGTTCAGTTCTTGTTCGGGACCAGCTCAGTTTGCACACTTCCCTGGTTGGTTTCATCTTGCTTTTCTTCACCACCTAGGTTTCTTCCCAATTCTAAAAATGGATTGTTTTAATAGGGTTTTCACTCCAGAAGTCATTGGTGCACGTTGCACTTTCTAGCAAGTAACAATGGTGCTGCACTTCCTTCACCAGGGTTGTCTCTTTTGTAGAGATTTGTTTCCAAAAAAAATTATTTAAAATGAAACTGGATTTAGTGTTTTTTCCAACATAATGATACTGCACTGATAGCACATTATGAGACAGTGCTGGTATCCAAAAGACAAATGGTGCTTCAGTTTTATTGCAAAGAGAAATTGCACATGACCAAGCTGTAGGACAGCTGAAAAATGATGCCAGGCAAGTCATTGTGGATGTAAATTTCTGTTTCAAAGTCAGTCAATATAAAACTACGCATGTTATGTGCAAACAGACCAATGATGTCACTAAAAGTGCTGACAAAAGTTACCCTCATTGCACTGATCATTATGGGGCTGCATCATCTGAAGAATAACCATATGAATCTAGTGCAGTTAACTTTTTACTAGATTCAACATTGATTCTTGGCAGGGAGAAGCACTCTGGTTTGAAGATCCA
Organism: Nautilus pompilius; assembly: GCA_018389105.1. NCBI lineage: Eukaryota > Metazoa > Mollusca > Cephalopoda > Nautilida > Nautilidae > Nautilus > Nautilus pompilius. The sequence continues at coordinate 1,025,314 of JACATO010000118.1, forward strand.
TTTTTTGAAATAGACTTCTTACTGTAAGTTTTCGCTGAGCGCAGGATCAGTGGCAACAAAGCTTAGTGTGATTCAAGGGTGTCAATTGTATACTACTACTACTGTTAATCATTATGGTGACAGAATTTTCATGGTATGGAGAGGGATCATGTCATCCAGATAAAGTCACAGAGACCAATTTTTTGTTCCATTAACAACTCTGTCCAAGGTCTTACACCAGACAGGCCAAGACAACAACAACAACAATGTTAAGAACTTGCGATTGTGATGATGACCCAACTACATTCTGAAAAATTATGAAAGTTATCAGAACAAAGAAATGTTATTATTTATCTAAAACAAATTACATTTAGTATGATACTAAAAAAATATTGTTCTTAACTTGTTGCAATTATGCTGATTTATTGAATTATGTTTAAGCAAATTAAATTAATGAGTGATTAATTTCTGATTCATATGACACATTTTGAGTTATTGTTTTTTATCAATCAGCATTTTTTGTTTTTAATGAAATCTGAATGTATCCATTTTTTTTACATATTTTTTTCCTTTTCTTTTGTGGGTTGATGACTTTTGGTCTAATTCTCTGATGTTTTTAGATCTTTAAGAAAAAAAGGTCCGAGAGCCAACTATGTGTAGCTTATGATTATTTTTTAAAAATCCCAGAGGCATGGTACAATAAATAAGCTGTTTTTATTTATTAAACTAATTTATACTTTCTTTATTTTTTTTACTTAGATGAAACACCAGACATAAGGAGCTGCCTAGCAGAAGCTGAGAATTGTCTTCAACTTCTGTTACCCCATCCAGATTTATTTTATGTCAGTGATGCTGAGTTCAGGGCAGATGATCTTGTTCCATTGACAACTGCTGGCAGCATTTCTACACAGAGCAAAACCACTGCCTTGGCAACAACACCCACCACCAGCAGCTCCACTGTATCAACTGTTGGTGAGGATGACAAACTCTTAGAAAAAAGCACCTTTGGTTCAGAGGCAGGTAAAACAGATGAGAAGCCTGATGGCTGCATTACTGCAGAAAGTGATTTGAGTGCTAGTGATGATGAGGATTTCAAGGATGTTGAAGAACCTGATGTGATCTCCTCTGACTTTTGTCGCAGCTATGGTTTGGGCTCAGTTAACTACAGCATCGACATAGATGTTAATCCTGATCAGGTGCCTGTTAGGAAGAACACAGACAATCAAGATATTATCAACAATTTAAAGGACAGATATTGCTTGATTTGCAGAAAATATTACACTATGATTCAGCACTGGTTGACAGTAAGTTGTTGTTGGAACACAGATATTACCTAAAAATATTTTCGTATGTAGGATTTATAAAACTACAGGTTAAATGAATACTCGTGACACAGCAGCCTAATGTAGTTTTGATTTTAATATTATATGAAAGTTAACTTTCATTTTTAAAAGAAAAAATTGGGTACCCAATGAAAAATAACTAATATTACTTGCATATTTAAAGTACTAGTTTCTGTACATCATGATTTAATTTTTAAAAAATGCTTTTTTTGTTGGGATTTTGTTATCACACAATAACTCGCTGCTCTGAAGATGAATCTATCACTGACAGACAAACAGATTTTATGTATATATATACAAATTTTAACAGTATTTTTATGCTTGTATGATAATGTTTAGATTTACAATAAACATTAAAATTCTTGCTATAACAATAATTTTAAATAAGTACATAGGTTACTTAAATAATGTCATGTCTGCTCTTATTTATGGAAGGTGTTCTCAAAATTGGTTCTGTGAGACATTCTAACTAAAAACAATTTGTTGATTTTAAAAGGTGGAATTTACCTTGGCGGGTCCATGAAGTAATTTGGAAAAAATAACTAAATTCTTTAATTCTTACCAAGAAACACAAATTGATAAAGTAAGACTTTGTGTATCTTCAATTTGCATAATGTAAAGATCATTTGGTTGTCTTTAAATAAAATGATTAAACAATCCCAAAACACACACAAGCTTAAAAGCTACTGTTTTTATTTACTTTGTAAGTACAAAAATGTAGGTGATGGTTCTTTCTGATGCAACCTGCCCTGCATTTTAACTAATCCTCTGCCTCTAAGTTGTTTTAATTTTTTTTCTTTGATTTTATATGAAACCAAGATCTTAGAATATTGGAATGGTCTTTATCAATTTGCTTTGCATATTTTATCTGCTATCTGTCATAAGTTTTCAGCTTTAAATTTTATCATACCCTTAATGCCTGAATTACACAGAATCTAAATAAATAATTTGGAATGAAATTTACCTTCTGCAGTGTGCTATATTTTTATTTATACAGTAATTCAATCTTTAGGTGCTTGCCAAGAGTGGAGCAGAGCAAAATGAAATTAAAAAGATTATTGATTTAAAGAACGAGTTAGAAGAAAGCAAGAATAAAATTGACAAGATCAATATTCTACCAGAGATTGTAACCAGCACATGTGAGGATGAGGACTCAGGTAATTATTTTTTGTTATTAGGACAATTATATTAATATTTACCTAATTTATTTTTACTTATTATTTTTAAAAATTCCATATTAAGTATGATTTGCCTAAATTATGAATATGCACACTATCATCAGCTTGGTGTGGTCTTGACAAAATATTAAAATTGAGTTCAAGAAAAAATCAAAAAGGCTAAGAGGAAGTGCATGGAATCTTCAATTGCAACACAAGCAAAAACTCCAGTGGAGGTATTTTTTTTTTACACAACTGCTATTTTTGTGAAAGTTCTGCTAAGATGCTTTTAATTTTTCTTTCCTATTTGTGCTGTGTTGTAAAACTTCAAAAATTCTTGTTTTCACCTGTGGATGATGCTCTAAGATTGACACAAATCTATTTCTGGCTGAAGACCATGTCACTATAGATAACTATTTTCTTGTCTTTTAATGGCACCATAAATTGTAAAGCCAAGATAAATCGACATTATTTTGTGACTGTTTAGGACAGAATTTGGGGCAACAGCAATTTCCTTTCCCTGCTGATTTCAGGGCATTTTTATTCCATCAATACAGAACTGAAAATAAGTGGGAGCTCAACAACCTGTGGCTCTTCAGCAAAGTTCATTGAATTCTCTTCTGCAGATTCCTTACTCTTATAAGAGTTTTTTTTAAAGATGTATATCTTAAGAATGTTATAATTCAAAATTTGAACTGTATATTTGAATTAGTATATCTGACTTTCAACATTAACCAACTAAATATCTAGAAATTGTTGAAGGGGTTTTTACACCTGAATTTCTAAGTGGTTGTAATGGTTAAAATATTTCTCTAGACTATTAAATGAGTTACCGTTTTTGGTCAGAGAAGAGGTTGTGTGTGTGTATATATATATATATATATATATATATATATATATTTTTTTTTTTTTCTTTAAGATGATGATTTTGAAGAAGTGAAAGAGAAAGAAGGATATGAATCTGATGTAGCACCAGAACTCTTGAATGAATTTTCTAGTAGTAAGTATCAGGTCGGTTTTGTTTGCACTCTAACTTATCATTTCAAAAAGGTTGTGACTGAAAAAAAAAACAAATTTCCTAGTATTTTTCTCAACTAAATTGCATGGAACTTTGAATATGGTTGTTTGGAGAGATTGCAGTGAGCACATTTTTCCTAATTTGCATATTTTTAAGACAATATATTGGCCATCTACAAAATATGCCACAAAATGAACCAAAAAAAAAAAAAACTTTTAGAAAGTCTCAAATCTATAATGGCAATTTGTTTGGCTAATGGTTTTCAGTAAATGAGCTTATTATTTCCCCCCCCCTCCCTTTTTTTCTTGGACAAACTATTGATAGAGAGATATAGTTTAGTAAACTGTTTTTCCTCCACCACCACCAGGAACAAGAAATGGTGTTTCTCAAAAAAGATCTCCTAAGAGAACATCTGGATTTTGGAGTCTCCCTGAAATCGGAGATGCTGCAGATCCAACAACAGCTGCTGCAACACTGGCTAAAATGAAGCAGAACGTGGTGCTTGGGTAGGTCAATTTTTTTTTTTGCTAAACTCTCCAGGACAAACTTGGAAAATAATCTTGGGAAGACAATTGGCAGATCTCTTTAGTATGCTGTATGAAAAATTCATTTTCTCCTTTGTGTAGGGAATAATTCAGAGTTTTTATTATTATTTTCTTGAATTAAAGATGTATGTATTGAGCACTGTTCCTAAATATGATTATAAATAATATAATATATTGTATTCAGAAGTATGCTTGTAATATATATACAGTATTGGATATATTTATGGAAACAGGAGATATGCAGAAATAATTGAGTAATTGTAACTAAGTATATAGTAAATATGCAATGCATTGTACAGTGCATTAGTATTTAGTATATGAGCTCTTTGCTTTATATAGAGCATGCCATCTTTTTTACATGTTTTCATGAAGGTCATCGATGTGTGAATGTGAAGTGTTGCTCCAAACATCCTGCAGCACTTTTCACAATTCATCCAAGGTGTTTGGTTGCCATTTTACTTTCTCAGTTGCCACATAACTACATATAGCCTGGGTGATGTTTATCTCAGGCCCTTATACAGATAAAAGCATCTTTATGAGTTCACTGTCATCTTGGAAGATGAATCCCCTGCCCAATAAGATGTCTTGTCTTCCTGAGGGAATGGCATGATGGATGGGATCCTGCTGTACCTTTCAGCAATCAGTATACCTTTCATTTTATGCAAATCTCTGACACCCTTTGCTGATATGCAGCATCACACTTGTATTGATCAACTTTCTTACTTAACTGTAGCAGTTGTATGAAAGCTGTTATACCACTTTCCAGTCTGTTTTCACAAACTGCTGTTGATTATTGCTAGACACTCAAACTTGGACACATCTGTGAAGAGCACCTTCTTTCATCTGTGCTCTTTCCATCATTTGATTTTTGCAGCCCATTTCAGTTTTTCCATTTGGTTGCCTTTTTTTTTTTTTTGCTTCAGAAAATGTTTTTGGGCAGCTACAAATTCATTGAGACTACTTTGCACTAATGTGTATCTTACTGTTCTTGGAGAAACGCTAACACCCATACGTGCAGCTAGGTCATTCACAAGAACTCTACTGGCTTGAAATCTATCACATAGAGAACATACCCTGAAGTATTTACATTAGTTTTGGAAAGTTTGAGCTTTCTCAACCACATCTGTTGTCAACAATACCAGTAGTTTCGTGTTAATTCCTCAGAGTCTTTCATACAGGTTCTTCTGAAACATGAAGGCAGACCATTAGCTAAAACTTTGATTTCTGTATGCTTGTCATGTGATACCCCCCTCTCCAAGAACCATAGTATTTACTACATTTCTATCACACTACAATTGTCATTGTCTATATGTTTACAGTCCTACTGGTGTGGCACTTTCTGACTGCTTGCATGACAACCAGTCAGAATGTACTGTCAACACATGACTGTTCTAGGGAGCATTTCAAGATGTGATTCTGTCACATGTTTGTTTGTATTTTATACCCAGTTTTTCTTCTACTTCCATAGTTATTTCTAGTATATTAATACATACAAACGTGTGCACGCACACACACATGCATGCAAACACACACTATTGACTGATTATTTAAATTTAAAACAAATGCTACACAGAAAATTGCAGAAAATATTTCCAGAAATTATTTAATAATTTTGCAGAGTATAAGATTATTTTTGTGTTTTTGAATTAATGTTTTGTTTCATATAACAAAGTTTCAGAAGGCTACTTAGTTTAATGTAACAGTGGATTTTTATGTTTATCTACCCTGAAAACCTACTTTTTTAGAGCATCATCCTCATCCTCATCCTCAGTTACCAATGAAGTTACAGCCTTTGAAGTAAAAGGAAGCAGGGGAACCAGAAAGGAAAAACTGCTTTTAAAAGCTCCTGTGGTCAGCTTTGGACCTGACCTTGTTAACTGGGAAAATCCTGATAAAATTGAAGCTCCATTAGTTGTTAAGTAAGTTCTCTTTACCTCAGATTATATCATAAATTTTTTAATTTATTTACAGGAGTCTTCTGTATGTATATACAGGGTGTTTCAGAAAAATTGATATCATTTCATAATCTAATAACTTGACCAATTCTCATTCAAATGATCTCAAATTTTAACAGCATGTGTAGAAACAAGTCAAAATTCTATGTTTAATGTTTTATGTTTTCAGTGATGAGGCCACATTTCATACGAATGGCAAAGTCAACAGCCATAATGTTTGCATTTGGGGCGAAGAAAATCCCCATGCCACAGTTGAGCACATGAGGGACTCACCAAAAGTGAATGTGTTCTGTGCCATCTCCAAGAATCATCTTCATGGCCGTTTTTCTTTGAGGGAAATGTGACCAGTGATGTTTATCTGCAAATGCTTCAGAACTGGCTAATTGATACGCTCATTGCAAATGAACACATACACTTCATTTTTCAACAGGACAGGGCTCCACCTCACTGGAAGCTCACTGTGCAGGCTTATCTCAATGAGAATCTGCCAGGGAGATGAATCAGGCGTGCTGGTGATGAAGACAATGTGCTGTTGAAATTGCCGCCACGTTCACCTGACCTGACACCTTGCGATTTTTTTCTCTGTGGCTATGTGAAGGGACTGGTCTATGTCCCCCCCCCTCTTTCTACAAGCCTAGAGGAACTCAAGCAGAGAATCACTGCCGCACTGGAGACTGTTACCCAAGACATGCAGCAGTGTGTTTGGCAGGAGCTTGACTACCGACTTGACATGTGCCATGTCACAGGCGGTGCGCATATTGAAAACTTGTGAAATCTTTCATGAAATCCACATACCTTTGAATTTCTCATTCAAATTTTGATGAATAAATCTTATTTCTCTCAACATTAAGCCTGTTTAGTTTCATTTGCCTAGACTATGTAGTTACTCAGATATTTACATCTCAAATGATATCAAATTTTTTGAAACACCCTGTATATATTTCGTTTTAATATTCCAATGGTATAACAGGAGTTATCTTTTATATTCCTACTGCATACATTTTATATTTGATAAACTTAGATCTGCCTTCATTTCATTTTGCTCAAACTTGACCATGAAATGAGAAATAACATTTTGATCACTGGCTATAGCACTTCAACACAAGTTTCCTTTTTTTCTGCATCTTGTGTTGGTGCTATAAGAATAGTGGTTTGTCTGGGATGTTACACAGCACTCAGCTTCCTATTGAAAATCATTAAATAATCTTTTAATCCGGATTTCAAACACAAAACTTGTAACTGCGAAGCTTTGTTTCAAGAATCTGATGCAGAAAGTGTTTAAGGCAAATATGAGGAAGCAATGCGTTTTCGGTTAATTAAGCGATACTTCTTGATGGATCTCTGGTCCTGACTTTTGAGGTCTAAGGGCACTTCAGAGCAGTGAGCTAAAAAGGGATGGTGTTGGGTGCTAGGCTACTGAGCTCTCAAGTGGCAGTCAAGATGAAAGCCAGTCAACAGTTACCATGGTTCTCCAACTCTTCATTTTAGATATGGGAAGAAACCTGGTTGGCAGCTAATGAAAAAGAGAAAGAAACCATAATAGAGAGAAAAGGAATGTAGGAATGATAAATTGAATTGTGAAACAAGAACATTTTGGTACCAGTTATGTATCTGGCTTAACTGCAGTTTGGATATGCTGTAAATTGTGGAATTTCATGATTAAAAAAAAATATTTTGCTTATGACTTTTAGAATGATTAGCTAGATAGGCAGTGATGTTGATCCACCATCACCACTCATTAGCGAATGTCATATTTGTTATCTGGGAAAAAGTACACTTTCAGTATTAAAAATTTGTTGAAAATTTTCTTTTGAGAATGGCATTATTGCAAATTCTTTGCACTTTATTGGATATTGAAGAGTTTTACACTATCTATTTAGCTTATTATATCATTTCAGACCTTGTGAAATTTATAGCAAGAATATTTTTCAGGAAAAATGTAAAGATTTGTGACATCAGCTGGATAAGATTTGTGTACATTGTTTACAGGAGTCCATTTAGTGATTTCATTTTAAGTGATTCCTAAGAAACAATGCTTATAATGACAACCTTTCTTCACTGTACTTGGTGGGGGGCAGCATTTTATCTACCAGTCTTGTGCAGAGTTACTGATACAAAAGTGAGATGCTTGTAAGATTTCCATGGTATTTGACTGCAAGCAGTAGACATTGTCTGCCATTAGTATACTTATACAGCTTGTTTCCTACTACTACTACTACATTCTGTTTATTATAAATCTTCATGGATTTTGAATGTGTTATGTTAACAGATATTTTCAGTTGTTAAAACAAGTACCAGGGAGAGAGGGATGGTTATAAATTAGCTAAACTGTCTTATTAATTACACAGGCCTGCAAAATTTGGGTCATTGAAATTTGTCTACAATGTTATAACTGATTCTTATGTTGTTTGGTGTGCTGATTTCAAATATGACCACCATTTTTCTCTATCACGTAAGGATTTTTCGCGAAGTGAATCTGAAAATATTGGAAAAGAGATTATTAATGTGTATTCTGGTTGAAACCTTTATTTGCAAAAAAAATTTTAAAATAGTTTTTCTGGAGGTAAAGGTACTGGTATACCTGGGCCATGAGGTACAGGGCTTATTGTCAGCAAGAGGTTCAGATAGAAAATTTCTTTTCTTATTTTTAAGATTGAACCCCTGTACGTTACACGAACAAAAGTAACAGTCATCACTCTGATTTCGGGGTCCCCTCCAGATCATAGGGATCCCAAAACGGGAAGACTTTTTCTTACCTTGAGACCACTGTCGGAGTTCTTCCATACAAATAGAACCCACTTTATGTGGGGCCCAGGACTTATCCTGGTCGCCAAGTTTCACACCAAAATACGCATAATACACTTTCTTAACACAGTCTGTGATGTTTCTTCACTACAAAGTTCCCACAAATGTAACAAAAGTTATCAGGAGCATTAAGACAACCCCCTTGCAGCCATTTAGTGCTCTTATAAACAGAAGAAAACTACAAATAAAAACCACTAAGGAAAAAGGAGAAAAAAAGTAAACTTCTGCAGAAATGACAGGTCTGGCAAAGTACACTGGTTATGACAGAACCTCTCACAAAGATCTAATTGCAACTGAGTCCAAGTAGGGAGTCTGGAAAAAGTAAAAAAAAAAAAAAAAAAAAAATTAATTATAGTTAATTTTTTTGTTTAGAAGCTTAATACAGTGATTCTGGAGATATTGAAATTGAAAATTTGAGTTTGTGGGAAAATGGTACGTGATGGAATTTTAAAACTATTTTTACTGAAAACAGCACCCAAAAATCTATAAGAATTAGCTTTCAGACAATTTTTTCATTTCAGTCCTGTGTTATTAATGATATTTCTTCAGTCACGATTATGGATTTTCTGAATGAATTACCCCAATTAGTTTTTAAACCAGTTTAAAAAATGAATGATAAATATATACTTTTTACCTTAGACACATGGTTATTTTTTGTTGCTGCTTATATCTGAAGTTTGAGAGGAGTTGTGGAGGAGAATTTCTCTCACATCTCATCAAAAATATATATGGAGAATTTAAAGATTTTTTTCTTGAAACAAAGCATGACCTATGAATGTAGACAGCAGCTGCTTCATGCTATACCTTACAGTAGTATACATACAGTACATTGGACTAGGTTAGCCAGCACAAACCATATTGTGCCTTTAGTGTTTTAATATCGAACACAAGAGCAGTCTGGCCAAATACCATATTTGCCATTAAGCTTGTTCATCTATAACTTGCAGAAATGTAGTCCAGCTACTAACATATTTATACCACATACTTTTTGTAAAACTCTGACTAAAACATTTCTCTTACCAGATTTGATTCCCTTCATCGGTTTTGGACTCCATTAGAAAATGAAGCAAATATAACTTCAGTAAGTTGGCTTTATTTTTATTACACTTGTAAAATAAATGTGAACAGGAGAGCAGACGTCATTTACACACACAACTGGAAATATCCAGACAAAGTTTTAAAGTTTTTATTGCAGAAGAATTTGTTGTTTAAACAAATAAGTCTCTCTCTGCAACCTCTTCAATCTGTTAATTATGCTGTTCTGAGGAATCCATGTGTATGTCAAACTCTTTGGTGATTTTAGGTATACCACTCTAGTCAGTCCTTTAGTGAGTTATATACATCTTGACCATCGTCATTAAGCTGTGTGAAGTTAATTTCCTAGAGTTTGTTTTAAATGTTCATTTTCTGCCAGGTGAATCAGATAATTGTATTGAAGGTTTTTCAGTTTGTATGTAGGCTGATGTTCCTGATCTCAACCTATATAACAACTGGTCCTGCTATGGCTAAAACGGACTTTAAAATGATTCAAAGCTGCTAAGGCCTAGATGATGTTTAAAAAACTCATAGGTTAATTAATCTGTACCCGTGAGAAAATCAGACACTGTCTGTTCCACAGGCCCTTTGTCTACTGTTTAATATAATTACAGCAACGTTAATACTGGTGAATTTCCCATCCACATCCAGGCAGGCACCATTCACAGTGTTGCTGTTTTGGCCAGGTTTCATTTGAGCATCTGTAGTACAAACAAAATTTTGGTTAAGTTAGACTTATCTTGATTAGATTGTCAAAAATGTTTATTTTCAGAGATTTTCTTTTCTCCTAACTGTCACATACTCACCTTCAGTATTACTTTCTTTAAAATTTAGTTTTTCGTTTATATTTTTCAATTAAAAAAACAATTTCTTTTTTATTTTGTGTAGTAAGTCGTCACCAATGCAAGACTTGTCAAAGGGACAGAACTCTTTATCTAGTATTAGTGCTCACACTGTTATCATTTTAATTAATTATATTACTTATGATTCTTCATTTGAGTTTATAAATAATAAAATGATTGAGCTTATGTGGAAATCAGAACACAGATGGTGTTGATATTTTAGCCGATACTCAGAGTTGATTATATATGAATACATTTCTCATGTTTCCTCATAGTCAGGACTTTTGTCTATATTCCACAACCTGAAAAATACATCATTAAAAAAAACAAACCAAAAATATTGTAAATTTTATAATATCCATGACAGTTATATTCAGAATTTTCAAAGGTAGATCAAAATTTCTTAAGTGAATGAAAAGAACAAGCAAAGACTTTGATGTAAAATGCATATATTTACAGCAAGTGTGCATGTTCTGAGTTGTGCTTCACCCTTAAAACTGTTTGTTTGTTTTTATCAGCAAGATATTGCAGCTGTAAGAAACAGAACTGTACCATTTGTGGGAACGTTTGAACCAGTGAAATGGAAATGCCTTGCACCACTGCCAAATGGTAAATTATGTGAGCGCATGGATAGAATAAAGGTAAATTAGCTTACTGGAATTCCATGAATATGTAGGAAAACCTGTTTTTTAATGATAATAAGTGTAAGAATAAATAAGGTTGAAGTAACCTAATGCTGAAATTTGTTAATAGGTGATTGAAGTAGTGCTGTAAAAACATTTTTATAAGTACAGTAGTGGCATGAATGCTTCAGTAGTAGTTCTAAGCCATAAATAAATTCAGTTCCAGTTCACCCACAGCACATTGCTTTAATGTTTGAGTTCCCCCACCTTTTTAACTATAAATTTATTTATAAATAATGTAAGAAAAAGCTTATGACAGTTACTTTGACCAAGTGGTGGTTGGGTGAGAGGTTGGACTTTAAATGAATACAAACTCACAAAGATCGTCATCTGTTGGAGTTGATTTTCACCAGGATATACTATTGTGATGAAGCCATGCAAAAGTACAGTACTACCTGACATCTGTAGCAAGAGTTTGATATCTCATCAGTAATATTCTTACAGTTTCTTTAGTGCATAGTATGTCTATGATAAAAATAATTGAAAACTAATCTTGGATATTTTTTTTTAGTCCTAAATTTATGGGGGGGTCCAAATTGCCTTTAATTAACTATTATAAATTAATTGGATTGTTGTTTTTTTCTTATTAATTAGGAGCTTGTTTTTTGTTGTTGTTTTTTTTCCAGTGTCCATTTCATGGCCAGATAATCTCACGAAATTGCATGGGTCAACCAGTGGACCCCAGGGACAAAGCAAGACATTTGAAGGAAACAGAAAATAAAAACAAAGGTAACGTTGTAATCTGTTCACATGCTCTTTTCTTTCTAAAGGGAAATCTTTTGTGAGTAATTATCGGCACTTAAGAGTGGTAAAAGTGAGAGATATGAAATCACCAATGAAAATTTACATGCTTCGCATCTTTATGATTCTCTGGTGAAAATAAAATTGAAAATTTTCCTCTGGATTTTGAGTTTTTTGAAGATGTATAGCAGGTGCTCTCTGTGTTCCACATAGTGGTGATAAAAAAGATGCAAGCGGGGTTGCAAAAAATTTTCAAAACAGAAATTTTGTTTTCTCATCTTGAAAGTCTTCACCTACTTTGTATTTCACGAAAATAACAATAAAATTAAAAACATACATTCTGCCACAACAATATTTTGTGACATTTATATGCCAATGCAGTCAGCGATTTGTATGACTTGTGTCAACTGTTTTATTAGTTGAGATCTCTCATCACTTGTGGATTTGAGAAAATGGTATCCATTTTGAAGGATGTTGCAGAAAGAAAGGTTAATGTTACAAAAATTGATGCAAGAATTAAGAATTTGTGGTGATGTGGTGACTGGTTTCTATCACTTCATTTGTTTTTTGGTTATTTTTTTAACTGTACACATCTCTACAGGTCAATATTGTATAGCATTTTCTTACAGAATAATGTCAGTATTTATTTTTTTGTTAGAGGCTAGCTGGCGAGACCCAGAGCTAGAGCACGACATTGAAGTCACCTTGGGCATTGATTTGGGATCACAAAAGAGCAAAGGGAAAAAAAGGGGCAAAGGAAAAGGCAAAGGGAAGAATCGATGTAAATATCCGCATCTGACAAACATAAAGAAAACTCAAAACACCACCCATACAAGACTAGAGAAAAAACTGCTTAATTCGTAAGTACTTTTGTTTCTCATACCACTTAAAGTACCTGGCTGCAATGATAGGTGGGATTCCACAAATTTTTCTGTGTATTCTACAAAGTGAACAGTGAAACAAGAAAGTGTTAAAAATAACAAAAACTCACCTGTATCCCATTCACTTTTATTGCAAGGGGCAAAACTTTACAAGTTTGTTAGTTAATGAGTGAAGCTTTAACCCTTTGATGAGTACACATATATTTATTGGGGTGAGTATTGATCCTGTTGCTTTGAGGGGAAACTGTTGCTGCAAACATAGTGACAAAAGAGAAGGAAACTGTTAAACAGGATGGTAAAGTTTATCTGTCATCAAACAAGACCAACTGACAGAAACATTCAATGCAAGTAAATCCACACCCATATCCACCTGTACCTTGCAAAGAACATTAACAAATGGACTGTGACAGTAGGAGACTATTGATCACAGTTAACAACATGAAAAATTTCATGTGGTGTGAGAAGCAAAGACATTGGACTGAGGATAACTGGTGAAAAATGATATGGTCTGATGAGTCACTTAGCCTCTCTCTCACAGGTGAGAGGAGACTGACTGCCAAAGCCTCCAGTGGTGAAGTCATGGTTTTGGGCATGTTTTGCTCTCATACCCTGAGCTCCTTTGTCTTTAGAAAGTAAAAATGTCAAAGGTTACCTCAGTATTATTTCTGATTTAGTGCATCCATCAGTACTTCACATGTACCCCAGTGGGTAAGGTTACTTCAAGACATTGATGCTCCCCTTCATCATGCTCACATTGTGTGTTTATGGTTTGAGGAACATGACAGATTTCAGGTATTTCTCATGGTCAGCACAATGTCCAAATCTCAATCCAACTGAGCATCTGTGAGATGAACTTAAAAGAAGCTTTCACCATAACAATCTATTGCCTGGCTTCCTACATGGATTGTCTGCAATAATTAATGATTACTAAATGGGAAAATATCCCTTTAGACATCTTCCAGTATCTTGTGGATCTATGCCATGTCATATCATAGCTGTTATTTTGGCAAAAGGTATAGATCTTAATAAAGTGTCCAGCCAGTGTATATTTATGAGATTACCCTGTCAGTATCAATACTGACTCCCTATATACAGGTGTACTCCTCAAAGGGTTAATTGCATGACTTTATCTAGTATAATGGATGCCTTTCATTTTTTCTAATGCAAAGTTTCAAAATAAGGTTGAGTCTGTCTGCTGAAACAAAGTTATCTTTAGAAAAAAAAATGTTTCCATACCCAATTTTCTTTTAACTCAACAGATCAGCCATGAAGAGAATTTCATCAGCTCTTGACGTGATTGACAGGAAACGAGGCCTAGACAAGTTTCGGAATCAGTTTAACTATTCCTACATGACATAAGAGGGAAGGAGGTCCCACTCCCCACGTATATGACAGTTTGGGTCACTCAAAAGGTTTTTTCTTACTCAGAAATTTTGTTTGAAGTGTGCATTGCCATGTTGCTAACACTGGATAATGAGAAAAAATGAAGGTGAAATCAAAGCAGAAAACAAAGGACAGTTTCATAAGAATTTGTATCATAGTATAATATGAGGATTAATGAGGGTAAATATGCAATGCACATAAACGATTTTTAAAGTTCATGCTAATAAAATGTCTACAGAGTGAGTGTCACAGTAAATTATAATTTGATGACCAGTTCAGTCTACTTTTTTCCACTAGTTTAACAATAGATTATTTTCCTCTGATTAGAATTATAGGTGTGATTTGTGAATTCTGTATCAGAATTTATTGTGTGGAGATAGGCTTGAGTAAAACAACATTACAAATCAGAACTATTTATTTCACTTTAACCAACCAATATCAGTGTCATCCACGGGAAAGCAAAGTCCCTTAAACTGGATCCTAGTTGTTACAGTTCTATATTTACAAACCGATGACAGATGGTCTGAGCTGGGAGCTCCCGTTAATGCATTGCTGGCATATTCAGGATAAGCTGACATACACAGATCATTAATTCTAAACATCACACGTGAGCACAGGCCTAGACAACAGACACAACTGACAAGTCTGGCTATACCAAACCACGGGAAGCCCTGGTTACCCAGCAGAGCCACAAGATAGACTGTTTATAGCACTTTGTTGTGCATAAGCCTGGCATCAGTTTGAAGAGTACCAGAAGTGCATTATTTCTTCATGAGTGTGGAATTCTTGGAGGAATCACTTTTTTCTTTGTTTTGCTGGGAGGGATTAAAAGCCTACTGGCAGAAGAAGAAACATTGCTCTACAAGAGGCTCACTGTTTTTTGTTATAAGTTACTGGGAAGGATACTTTCACTAAGTAACCTGTTTTTGTTTCATATGTGTGGCTGATTGTTTAACAATACATTAATCAGCCTCTCATTTGACATTCTCAGGGCTCTCCTCAGAAATTAGAGTTAGACCTTGAAGGGAAGAGCTGCCCAAGCAGTGTCTTTTGTCATTTGATTCCGTGTAACTTAATGCAGCAAAAATGTACATAGATTGGGGCAGGGATGTCAAGTGTGTGCTCTTGCTGATATTTCCTTTTAAGACCACCACATTCCGAGCAGTTACTGGATGAACTGAGCAAAACCTTGAAATGACAGATTCAAAATATTTCAGTGTTTACTGCATTTTTAAAGTTTGTAAAAGAAGTTGTTTTTTGTTTATTTAAATGAATAAAATGTTTTATTTTAAAAAGACACCTTGTTTGTTTATAGGTGTTAAAGTTTTAGAACATTTTAAACACAAAATTTTATTAGAATTTTATAAAAATTATGTATAATGATAATTAAATAAAGGCATCAAAGTAGTAATTTACTTATGTTTTACCCTTTGAAAGAATTTTGAACAACTCATCTTATAAAAACTCTTACTGAGTTTGCAGACAGTAAGTTTCCAAGTTTCTCACTCTCCATAGTTTACATTGTAAGCACTGCAAGCATTCATTCGCTATTTACTAAGATCATTGTATTGAAAAATAAAACGGTACATTAACATTCTTTAATGGCAAAGATTCCATCTCGGTAAATGTTTACTTTGGTGATCTGTTTAACATTTCACCCAGGTTTATTTTTCCTAGTGTGCACGTATTATTTGAAAATCACTTTTGTATATTCAGTTCAGGTTTACATTTGATAATGTTTACATATAATACTGAGGTGTTAGTTTGACAAGCTATACAGAAGCTTATTTGGTGCATTTTAAATCAGAAGGACCGGAATATCTGATATCTGTCTGTAGAAAGACCATTTTGATGGTGGCTGGCTTTCAGGATTCAGCCCCCAAAAAACAACACACACACCTCTCTCTCTCTCTCTCTCTCTCTCTTCTCTCTCTCTGTACTGACATCATATCTATCTATCTCTTTCTCTCTTTCTGTACTGACATCATATCTATCTCTATCTCTCTCTTTCTTTACTGACATCATATCTATCTCTATCTCTCTCTCTGTACTGACATCATATCTATCTCTCTCTCTCTCTCTCTCTCTCTGTACTGACATCATATCTTTCTCTCTCTCTGTAAAAGCCCAATGATGCCTATACCAAGCTTGTGAAGTCTGGCTGCTTGTTTGTACACCAAAAAAATAACCTTACTGGATTTCTTCCTCTCTTGGCTGCAGTATTCAGGCACAATATTTGTTATCATCTGGCCAATCAAGCCTTTTCACTTCCATTTTGTAAATGTCTTGTGATATCTCTCAGAAAAATACATTTGTATTATACCAAGACCAAGGACCTTTAGTCACAGCTAGTTGCCTTTTGGGTTATTAGTTTTTGGAAAGAGCTGTATACTAAAAAGATTAGTTTAAAGTTTCAAAATACTTAACAAGTGGAGTGGTTTGTAGAGGACTTCAAGGGCAGTATGACAACTAAGTAGGGTCTTTCTTTTTTAACTATTTATTTTTAGAGATTGGGTAAATTAAGAGCTTGAAATTATTTTCTAAAATGCAAATGAGGAAACCAGTGATGTTCATTTCTTCCAAGTTCATCTTTTAGTGGTTCTCTATACATGTGTATGCATGTGTGCACACGCAAGTCAAGCGCTTAGAATACCTGTCAACAAATCTCCATTTTGTTGGAGGATTGGCAGCAGTCTACTGTACCACTATGAACCTCCCAGCTATCAGATCATAAAGATAGATAAATACATAAAGCAACCTTTGATGTTTTATTGAAATATTCAGATATTCCATTATAGGTATCTTAGGTCATGAGGCATTGTATAATTTACTACAATTCTCCTTGTCTTAGTTGTACAGATGTATCTGAGGTTGTGTGTGTTAATATAAGGATTGCATTGCAGTACCCAGTAGGTCATTGTTATCTCCTAAGCTGTTTTTCTAAGGACATCCAGATTGAGGGCATTCAACAACAACTTTGGTTTTCCTGTATTTGGAGGACAGTGTGGTTGATATGAAATCCAGTTGTCGACCTTCATTTTTGTCCAGAGAATCTGGTTTCCTTTCAGACTGATGATCTACCCTCTCTTCATTAAAGTCTTTGTCATTTTTGTCATTATTTCAGCTGACAAACAGATGCGAAATTTATGCTGAATTAAAAAAATAAACTTCCTGCTTCATGTGTACTACTTGCTAAATAATGCATAAATGCATCTTAAACTCTATATTTTCAGTAAAAGGGCTTGGCTGTGCAATCAGATGATTTTATAATTTGATCTTTGATCATTTTACAGGATTAATGAGTAAGTTAAGTGCTTTATTTATTTATTTTTGTTCCACGTGCACATATCTGTATCTTGAAAAATAAATTATTCAAGACTATGCCCATTGGGTTTTTTTTACATTAATAGAAAATACAATTTTAATAATGATTTAGTTTTTTTTTAACTTAGCATCTGCAATTGATTTATATATATATTTAAATGCAGCTGTGCCATGTGCATAGACTGTCAATATCAAGATGTACAAACATTGCAGCTTCAGGGATATTAGATACATTAAAGAAAAAATTGTGCATTATTGTAAACAGATTGAAAGACTGATGCACCTAGTAGGCATTTAATCATAGCAGTTATCCTTACTATGCTGGAAAAATAAGTGACTGGTTTAGAACTAGCAGAGGGGAAGCAACCAGATGTACCTGGGTTGTCAAACTCTTCTCAGCTGCCAATGAATGGAAGGGTCAAGTGAGCAGCTGTTATCACTAACTTTAATAGGTGTATTTCTCCCATATACAACATCTGGGGAACTTTCAGATGACCATACGCAGCTGGTGGTAGTTTGTTACCAGTTCGTGTTTACTCGTGGCAGAAATTTGGCAAACCAGGGGCTGTCTTGGCGGCTCTTGGCTGGATGGTTAAGTTGAAGTGTTCACCAACAAATCATTAGAACCACTTTGCTCAGCTGAGCCAAGTGCAGTAAGACGTTTAGTCACGAATAAGGTTCTTATGACATCATTTTAGTAAGTTACCTTAGTTTTATTCAAACCGAAGGAAGCTTTAAAAAGAAAATCAATTTACAAGCAAACAGTTTTTCTAGTAAACCTTAAATCGTAGAATAGTAACTCAACTCTCCATGGCAATCATGAAAGGGTTGTTGATTGCCAGTTGCAATTACAGCTCTCAAAGTTTTCCTTTTGGGGGAAGGGGGGAGGGGTAATTCAGAATGAATCAGCCCAGTTGCGAGTTCCCATGAAGATGTATTGCATGGGTGTTTCCCGCCATCTTTCACCTTTTTTGGCTTTAAGGTTTCCCAGCCGAAGAAGAGTAGTTACTTCGAACGACATCTTGTCAACGATCGGAGATGTCTCTGCGTTGGTCCAGTTTTTGTCAAAAAAAAAAAAAAAACAACATTTGACACTTTCGTTAAAACAGCAGCCAAGAACGAGGGGTCAAAACAGTTTTGGTAACCATGGATACGACACTCGTGGAATAGGGAAGAAACTAGAGATTTTTGGATATCGATTTTCCCTCAGGTATATAAGTAAACGTATTGCAGAAAGCCAATTGAGGATGTAGAGCAGAGGTGAAGGGGCTAGCGAACACCTGCCGTGCCGTCGAAACAGAATTATCGGCCTCAGGTGGCAGGGACAGAAACTCCTAATGAATAAAAATACGGTCCCCTCTCCCAGGGGTCTAGGATTAAACGCTGTAGCAGAGAGACTAGGGTCTGCTCAGTGAATGAACACGGCAGGCGGTCTGGAGTAACCATATGAGGAGGAAAGATTCCATCCAGCGGAATCCATATACATAAAGGAAACTCCGACAGAGACATGCAGTCCAAGGCTTCAGTGCCATTGGTAAAGGAAGGGTTTGGAACCGCTGGCTCATCAGCAACACAGGTAAAAATAATAAAATAGTAACTGGCCCCACGTGTCTCACCATCTAATGGCCATTTGTCTATTTCCTTTTAGGCAAACGTTAGAAATTTTGGTTTATTATTATTAGTTCGTAAAGATCCCCTTAGCGGTTCCTTGAATGCGCACTGAAGGAAAGAAGAATGAGTTTTTGTTTTACCCGTTTTATCAGCCCTGATTAGGGAGCGGGAGGTGACTCTCTGGGGTAAATCGTCTGTCTAGCGGGAGGAGCTGGCTGGTACCGCTACTTTCGCAGGGGTAGGATGGATGGCAGTCGTGCATCTCACACATCATTCAGTACACGCGATAACAACATTTAAAAACAATCAAAATGCGGAGCGTTGAAACAATTAACACCAAGAAGGTGCGACCGACCTCAGAAGGCAATGGCGATGGGGGGGGAGAGAAGAACTTGTTTTTAATTAGACCCCCCCCCACCACATTCGCGGCGAGTACACGTGGTTTTATTTACACAGGTTTTTGAGTAAAACACCGGAAGTAAATAGAAGCAGTTTTATTACGACATCGGAAGACCGTTCTATCCGCCGGTCGTCACGTGGGGTTGGTAATTCAGACGGAATTCTGGGAAATGAGACGAATCCCACCCACCAGAATACCGGCGGTCTGGTCTGTTCGTGACTTTAATTAATCCGGACGGCTGCGGCGTGAAGCCTCGCCCGCGGAAGACGGAGATGTAGGCGCGAGAGCGAACAAAGGAATGGATATTTCCGTGACTAAAGGCTTGGCGGACGGTTCTCGGGTGCGTGCCTTTCGACGAGTTACTGCTGGTTTCCGTGCGTGGCTTCCACTCCTCGGGGGCCGTCTTTCCGCGGCTAACACAACCCTCACCACGCCCCCCCCCCCGGTTAATAAACAAAACAGAACTTTCCGCCAGCGAACAGAAGATACCCCCACTTAACCCAACACCAGGTTGTTCTGTGCACTCTTTTGACCTTCGGGTTTCCGGTTTCCGAAGATATTTGTAGTTGTCGGTGACGTAACCGTTAAGACCCGGCTGTGTACCGAGTCAGGCCCCTCCTGAAAATGATTGTTTGTTTGTTTTACTGAATGAAATAGAAATGCTCAGTTATTCGTGATTAAACCTTTCAGGTAATTCATCAATGCCAGGTAAAACCAGCTTCCTGTCTCGTTTCATTTGAATGGACTCCGCTGGTGCGATTCGCAAAACTAGAATAATCTTTGTTAGTTTGGTCTCTGGCTCTACTGATGGGGCCAGGGTTTCAACGGAATATCACATTTTAATTTCGTTTGACGGCAGTAGAGTGTGTTCATGGTTGGTTTTCGAAACCATACCGTACCGACACCACTGAATGGTAATAAATCAGTGCGGACAACAGAGATTCGTCGTCGCTAATAACGTTATTAAAGTGACATGAAATGAAAGTGATACTCATGTGGATGATTATTTATTCGGTAAAGACCATTTTACGGAGTTAGCGCCGCTTTTATTAGTAGTGAAATAGCTAGTAAAAGCGTTTCGACAATCTTTTCTCCCTCGTCACCGTCAGGATCACTCATGGGACAAAGTATTTTTGGCGTGGAAATGCTGGTGTTAATTCTAATTGTAGTTAATATATTTTCAGTGGTACAAGTCCTCCTGCTTAAACACCCTTTTTAACCCACTGAGTCGCCGGATCAGGCATAGAATAATAATTTGATGTTTGATAAACTATTACAAATGGAGAGTTTTCTCGTACACATATAAAACTTCATCTATAAAATTTCAGCATTTTTATCCTGTCAAAATGAAAAAGTTATTGTATATTTAATTAAATTTACGTTATGAATCATTTCCAAATATGACCGGAGATCATTTACAAATAACTTTAACATTTTTATCATGTTTTGGGTGAACTTAACCTGACGATGATCTTCACCAAACTTATTTTTACACCACCACCCCACCCCTTTTTTTGTTTGTTTAGAAGAACCCTATGTTTTCACTTTTCCTACTTTAGGGTCATGAACACATACCAGGAAATAAACAGACGTGACGTTTAGTTTTTCTGGTGTTGATCTTGTATACGACCATCATGAACCAAAACATAATACATGCAACTAAAATCTCAGCACACTAAACGGGTTAATTTGCATATAATGTTGCTTCGATTAATTATGAAAGTTAAAGACAAGTTCAACTAGAAAAGTCGGGGTTTTTCTACCCATTAGATGTAGATTCTGTATGTATCATGTTTTATGGTACATTGCAGTCCGCTGCAAAAGATTTGGTCCCTGAAATTGACATTTGCACTGATTGGTTCATCAGTTTCAGATCTTTAAACATAGTAGGTGGTTCAGCGAGAGACCAATGGCATGTTTAGTATATGATATAAGCGAGATATGTCTAGGCTGGTTTTCAAATAATAAATCTCTGTTCCTTGAAATTATTACTGTCGCATGCTCAACTCTCCCAACCGAAAACAGCCACAAAGAATAAACTCTTAATTTTTCAGTAAGTTCAGATCGTTTCTATTTTTTATTCTAAATTTATTTAGTCCATGCCGTTTCATAAGTTTCTTTTAATGAAATTCTACTACTTCAAAGACATATTTGCACTGAAGCTAGTCAACACCTCGATGAGTCAGTGGATCCGAGATGCAATCCTTTCAGTCCGCACTGACCATATATAACCATAAACCTGTGAAAACGTCGAACGAGTTTTAATGAGTTAATCTGCAGGACAAACACCGGCAGCTGCTACTCGGAGGAAGCCAATGGCGAAAACCGAAAGCCGTCGTCATCCTGAACGTGACAGTTATTTCGGAAGTCGTTTCATCGAAGTGGTGACATGTAAAAGTACCTTATAAAGAGCAGATTAATTTGTTGTATTTCTTTTTTAAGAAAAACAACAAAAAGAACGTATAAGTCTTTGATTCTTTTCCCCCACAAGAAAACAAGGTAAATTGTAAGTTTTAGAGATTCTAAATGTAAGGGATTTACAGAAGCTGTTGCGTGATATTTAGTTAGTTCCCCAGATCACCCTGATTTCTAAATCTAAATTATATACAGTTAAGTGTTTTCTCGTCAATCGTAGCGTTAACTCTAAAATCTCGTCGAGTTACTTACGTGAGTTCTGGTGTTAAGGATAAAAAGAAGAGAACGACAAGATTTCCAAATTTTCTAACACGTGTCCTTATCTATTATGGGTTCGCGCACGTGGCGCTAAAGCAATGTCAGAAGTCGCAGACAGGCTGGATGAAAAAAACGAGACCCAACAAAGTGGTATTTAGTCTCTTTAAATGGCCACTAAATGTCGCGTTTGCATTCGGCAGATAAAGAGACGTAAAAATAGAATTAAACTAACTGCAACTTTCTAAAAAAGCCGTTTTGACAACAACAAAAAAAAAAGTTGGGGAGACTTTTATGTAAATCTGAAGAATTGGCCCTGACATGAAAATCTGATGTTTGAAATATAAGATATTTCTGCTCACGTGAGCTCAACTAGCGCCACCTGGTCGGTTTTTCTTCTGCTGACCTGAAAAGGCAGTCTTTCCATTTTCACACACGCAGCAACAACGACAAAAAAAGCTTCTGGTCCGTTATGACAACATTAATACAGCAGTGTCTGCGGCAAGTTAATTAAGAAAATCTTCCCACGGTTCGAAGCTACATGTCCTGGCTCAAAGTCGACGACCTTGTTTCAGAAGCCACGCCCACCAGCCGTAGCGCGCGACACTCTTAAAGTAAAAGTGTCGGGCGCATGTTCCCAGCCAGCCTGTCTGTTTAAATATGTAGGTTCAGGAGGCTTCTGCTTTGTTTTGTTCCTTGGCAAAGCGCCTCCAGAATTCATGAGGTAACTATTGCTTTATTAGTGTTAAAACTCGGCTGATTTCTTTGAGAAGCCGAGGCACAGTTGGCACGTGATTCGGCTTTAAACCAATCAGGTTTGATTTCCGGTTACGACCATTTGACCGAAATAAAGATGGAGACTTTGAAAAAGAAGAAAAAAGTGGAAATAATTCCTTTAAAGCGACGCTAATGTTTGGCGTTAATGAAAAGAAAAACGGGTGAAATGGAGACCGATCAGTAACTTACAACTTCCGTTTAATTTGGTAAATCTTTCCATCCCACGTACCACGTGTAATAAGATGGTCGGAGTGGTCATGTCCGATAACCAGCTACTGTTCATACGGGCCGACGTGAGGTTACACAGTAGAAGATTCTGTGTATGAGGGGGCACTGCAGACACCAGACCCCCCCCACCCAAGTCACTCTCGAGTGAATTACTATCCATGTCGCCGATGGGCGAAAAAAATTAATACTTTTTGAGACACTAACTGAATAAATTACTTTTAAGCAATTAAATTTTAAGTCGTAATATTAATGGTGACAATTAAGGGGGGGTTCTGTCCTAATCATACAAAAAAAAAAAAAAAAGATTTGTGAGAGAACAAATAAAGCAACAACTATTCAGATCACGAACTCTTCGTTTTTCTTTTAAAGGGTTTTATTCAAATCTTAGGTATTCTTTTAAAATTGATTTTAATTTGATGAAATGTGGCCATGAATAAAACAACAACAACAACAACTCGGCGGAAGTCCTGGGATAAGAAAGCTTTTCAATCACTACGATGTTGTTGTTTTTCCCGCTTTGTAGTCGTTAATGGATTTACAAATCCCTGGCAGTTAATAGACTCGGCCCGCTAATGAGGGACCTAACGGACACACCTAGCGTCACTTGGCCAATATTCGAAGTCGGTGTTCGGTGGGAAGTTAAAAAAGAAAAATGGATTTTAATAAATGGTAAGGAAAACAAAAAAGAATGAGGATTCACACACATCTATCATAATGATAATAAGTATTGTCACGAAACCTGTTCAATTTATTTGCCGTTTTCTAATGATCGCGAGGTGTTCAGAATACGTGAAGACTTTACGTCGGGTCTTCTGATTCTAGAAAGGATCATTTGTTGTTGCTAACATGCGGACCACGTGGCACTTCCTCGAAATATTTACTTGTCATCGGCCTCGAGTGTTCTTCGTGTCTTCCCTCTGCGGAAACAATGCTTTCTCTAAAAACGGGTTTAAGGTTACCTCGGTCTACTTATCTTCAATATGTATGTTTAATAAGTTGGTTTCCGTTTGGCTTTTTTTAAAAAAAAAAACAAAAACAACTGTTTGTTCTTTAAACGCTACGTGTGTTGTGTCACTTACCTCGTGGGAGCTGGTCCAAGTCATCAGCACAAAGAAAACGTTTCCAGAAGTGAATGTTTCAACACAAATCTCACATGACCTCCGCTTCGGGGCTAATGGTAAGAAAAACCTGTACCCACGTACCAGTAAGCACGAGCCAGCGCAGGGGCGTGGCGGGAGACTGGGTTGTAGGCCACGAAGATCGAACCCTTTTTCTGGACGTTACAGAGTGTGAAGAGGGGCGGAAAAAAGAGGTCCGACGTCGCTGAACGGGACTGCTGTGTGGGAGGGTGGAGGTAGCTAGTTGATAGTGTAGCGATGGCAAGACTATTCCAGAATGGCGTTACTAGGGATAACTTTACTGTCACGAATGATGACGACCGGATAATCGACTGGTACCAAGAGCAGGAGACGTGGAGTGGCTAGCTAATTTTCCAGAGCCCGACCGAGTCGGACACGTTTGGAACATACGCCAGGATGCTATCGACAGACTGTCCTGCGCTATCACGAACCTTGTAGGAACTTGACGATGCTATCTACCATGAAGTAGCAGAACGATCTGGCCCAGTTCACTATTCAGCAGCATAAGGTTCTGTCTGGCCAGTGCTAAGTCGCCATTGATGCTGGAGACCGTCACAAAAGATGCTAAGTAGATTCCTGAACAGAAATTTGCTACTTCAGAGAAAAATGTTCGATTTTCCTCACATTATCTCCATAGTTTTGCTTCTTAGCAGTGTATCTGATGATCCGTTGCGATGTCATCATTTAATATCTTTAACATTTACCAACATTAACGTCTTCCTAGATTATCGTTCACTCGCATTCTATCTTTGTTATTTTTTATAGCACAACCAACAACACCATCACGCCATCGATGTTGTATTCCTTGGTCAGAACCTTTTAGTCTCACGTCCTTCTGCACACAACCAATCTCGTGACGGTATTATGTTCACGTTTTGTTTGTTTCAAATCTTTTTTTTTTTTTTTTTGGTAAATTAACTTTGATTTCAACCATTTACGCACAATATTAATTCTTCTAACGAAATAAACTAAAATTAATTTGATAAGATCTTTCAGTCGCAATATTTTGTTGATGCTTTTAAAATGGACGATGGTTTGGAGGAAGAGAGATGTATCACCCCCGAACTAATTAATCAACATGTAATTGCGAGAAGCAGAATTGGCTTTTATTGGACCGGTGGAAACTCTCGCCTTTTCCCGATCAGGGTAACATGGTTCGAGAGAACACCCACTAATTATTTTTCGGCTCGGGTCTATTACTTTTCATGGGCTGGCGGACGAGGAGACGCTTCAAAACACTTCGTCGGACGTAGCATCCACTGTGCAAAGTTCATCTGCAGCCGTCGACCTTCCAAGGTTGAACAGTAGCATCGTTATCTCGTTCCATCCGTATGGGTTAACTTCGTCCTCGAATACATTTTCGATTCGGACAAACCGCCATATACTCCTTGTTACGAGTCCCGGTCAGATAACACGATGGACCCCTACATCTATACTTTAATCGGCTACGTAATTAAATTCGCTCTTTTCTTTTTTTTGTTTTTCTTTTTATTGTTGAGAAAAAAACCTGAAGAATTATCCTGCCGCAGGATTTGTTGGGAGAAGAGGACACCTTTTTGGAAACGATTGCTTACAAACAACGTAGCTTACAGAAATATAGGTAACATTGTAGTGGTTAATAACGATTTTGAAGAAGGGCTAAGTAAAACGGCTCAATTTGACTAAGGCAACGATGGAAGGGGAGTCTGGTGTGGTGTTGTGTTTTTTTCAGTCACCAGTGAGTATACGTTCTAGCGTTAGCTTTGTTAGTTAACTACTTATTATTATTATTATTATTATTATTATTATTATTATTATTATTATTATTATTAAATACCGCAAAAAACTGCTGTTTTAACCCTTGGTTTAACTGAAGCTAAATGAGATTTTTTATTACATTGCTTCCAACAAACTATTTAGACGAGAGAGAGGGGAGAGAGAGAGAGAGAGCGGCGATGGAGGAGAGATAGAGAGAGAGAGAGTGAGAGAGAGAGATGGAGGAGATGGAGAGAGTGATGGAGAGAGAGATGAGATGAGAGAATGATGGAGAGATGGAGAGAGAGAGAGAGAGAGAAGATGGAGAGATGGAGGAGAGGAGAGAGATGGACAGATGGAGAGAGAGAGAGTAACTTAGTGAGAGTCTCCTTCGTTAATAGAAATAAACAACAAAAGGTCTTATCATCTCAAAATTTCTTTTATTTTTAAAGAAAGCTTTATTAATCGTCCAAAACGAAAATATTTTTAGAGAGCTATCGCTCCACGGGAGATAATCGAAATTCAAATTAAGATTTATATTATGTTTGACCAGTAGACGTGCACGCCATTAATAGTTGTACCGTTTATTGTTCACTTCTATCTTCTGTCAAAAAACTTGCTCTTTAGAAATTCTTTTCACCCTTTTTAGTGGTTTTGGCATTGCGTGTGAGTGGGTGAGATCACCGAGTACTCATTTGTGGCCCATATTACGAGCCGCTGAACCAACATATCAGTGAATTTCAGAGATGAAGTTGAGTATAAATAATAAACTACCAGTCTTCATAACTTCTGCACGGGTGGCTTATTGTATATTCGGGGGGAGGGGAGAACCCTAACTGACACCTGGCGCCATTCTGTAAGCACAGTGACGGCCGAGTTGATATTCGTAATGGCAGAATATAGTTTCCTCCAGCGGTCGTCGACTGGATAAACACCGCCACCATTCGGTCCATTGTTGGTTTTTTGGTGAGGGGATCCTGTTCCAAAAATGGTTTGTAATGGGGCCCGGTGTTACCTTCTCTTTGACGGTCTCTGGGCAGACTTACCAGCCCGGACGGATTGGGCCGTCGGGGGGTCGAGCAGCCATATGGAGAGGGGCTGCTGTATATGAAGATGTATCGTCTATTCATAAATATACCATCATCGCAAACAACATCTCAGAACTTTGCGTTGTAATAACTACACCAAACACTTGCGGTATTTGCTCTTGTTTTTCCATGCAGCTACAGCCAGCAGATGCAGATTTTAAAAAAGCTTTTACTGAATTATTTCGACCGATATACGTCATAATTATGCTACCGTACCACATGTTACTATATATAGCACACGTCAGGGGATGGCGGCTGCTTGGTTGGTAAATAGATAAACGCACATTATCAGAACCGTTATGCGTTTGTTGACTGCACGTGATGTCTTTGGTATTCACTGGTGCATTGCTTCGATATGGACATGAATCTTGACGATTCTGTTTGTCTTTTTAAAAAAAGGGGGGGAGAAAGACGACGAAACAGAGAAGAAAGAACGAAGCGAAGAGAAGAGGCCGACATATTGTTTATCCAAGTCTGTTGCTGTTATGGGGGAGGGGTTCTATTGGGGCCGACGGACTTTAATTCCAAGCTCATCTGCAGCAGAATACCTTGGCATGAGGCAGAGGCGCTGGCAGCGGGGTTATGTCTGACCAAAAACAGCTTCTCCCTGACATTATTTATGTTATAAGATGAATTGGCAAGCGATGACTATGGCGTGGATCCTGGAAATGCCCCGGATGTTATTTTAACCTGGCGATATTCTAAAGGAGCTCAGTGGCGAGCGTTCGTGGAGAAATGGCGCGACACGAGGTCTGCGGGCGTGTAGCGGGGTGGGGGCTTCACGAGCGCCCGCCATTGCTCTAGAACAGCATGACACGCACTCGGGAAGACGAGGCTTAGCCTCTTTCTGGAAAATCTGGCTGGAGTGGGGAAAGAACGTTAGGTTATTATAAAAAGGCTGTTTCGTGACTGTCCATTGAAAACCTAATTTTCAGCACCCACAGTGTCTCCAACATGGCTGGCTGGAGGCTTTAGTCCCCGAGGAGGTTGGTCTACTTGATGCCACCCCCCGGGGGTATTAAGTCGCCGCCTTGTTGGCCGGCTGGCGGTGGCTGGACGTCGCACCAGATCCCGGCTGTAAGGATAGGGGTGCAAAATTTCAAACATGGAAGTCGAGAAGGAATCGGGCCAGTCACCAATGGCAACGGGCGTCACTGCCCACCTCATTTTTCGTTCTGGACATGTTACCCGGAACGCGTCTTCTCGTCGACTCCGGCCTCACGGCTCAGCTGAGACTTCGACGCCTGTTCCGCTGGATTTTTGCCATTGCTGGCGTCAAGCATCCGTTCACTCGAGCTTGTTTTGTCCGGAATTCTGGCCCCGCTGTCGACACGACGCCTTGCCGTCTACTGGGTGCACAAACGCAGTTATGCATCCATAGTTTACCCGGTGGCCTGAAGCGCGCGATTTGGCTCCAGCGACCACCACCGACCGCGCACCTGCTAATGGTTTCGTCAAAACGCCTGCATGGGCAGCTGAAAGCGCTCGCGGATCCAGCACCCTGAGGCTAAAAACTGCTCCCGATCGCCCTTCTAGGCTAGTAAAGAAGACCTCAAAGGTCCGTCCACAGTCTTCATCCGCGTCGACGCAGTTCGCTTGCCATCGCTGACACCCTACAGAATTCTTAAACTCAAGCACAAACACTTTACATTAGTCTGTAATGGCCGCTCGGAAGTCGTCTCGTTTGATCACATGCCTGCCCATCCGTCCAGTCCGCCTTCTCCAGTCGCCATATTTGGCTCTATCGTTCGAGTTCTCGATTTGCTCACTAGAGGGAGGTACTTTAGCGGAGCGATACAAACTCATCTTATTTTGAGAACATTGGCGATTGTTCTCGAATGTTTGAGAAACGTTAGCAGCTCTTTCTGACCGACTTGGCCTGGAACGTGGAAGAAGTACGAGTCTGCTGGGCAAGGCGACTGTCTCGTGTATGTCTGTTGTTCTAAACCTCATTTCCATCATTCACATGAGTGGAGGTTACTTTTTATTTCCCAACTAAAAATTTATCAATTCTTTACAAAAGCACAGCCAGTCATTTTCTGCAAATTATATCAGATTTAATTAAAGAGAAGATTATTGAAGAAGTTGTGAATGCTCGACGAAGTCTTGTCGCCTCAGGCTGTGACAGATAAAGTCCTTGAAAGATTAACTTGGCCATAAGAAATGTACATCGACACTAATAGATCTGGATAACATGTTGATCAATACGATTACAAGCTTGGGTTTGAAAAATGGGGAATCTGGCGAGTTCTTCAACAGATGGCGCTTCAAGTATGAAAGACGGTTCCAATGTTTTCAAGTGTACAGAAAATCTATTCTCTACGACAGATACCCGTTTGCTGCTATGCACATGTTTTTAGCCTTGTGATGGTCGACTGACAGCTTCGACCGATTGTGTACAAATGTGCTGTTTTCCTTCCAGAATTGCATCTTCTAATGGATGTGTGGCAAAAGTACTCTGAAGATCCTCGTTAAATGGAACTTATTGGCGACACACATTGGGCGGCCAAAGATGTGGCTTATAAGTTTCGAAAAAACCATCAAATTGCCTATCTTTGTTGATTACAACGAAACATATTTCGACACAATCTATTAGTAATATCAGAATGGTAGCTGTCTTACCGAGAACACCTGGAATTGAAAGCGTCAGCACAGCTCTTTTCAATCCTTTTAACATTATATCGCTATTTTCAGAAGACTTACAAATACAAGAAATGAATTTCCTCTAAGCACACAGAATGGACTACCAAATTCGCAGATTCGATGTCTTGGGACTTTGCGTGTGTCAATGCAACAAACATGAGGTTCGTAGAATTTGGTAATAAAAACCTTGAAGAAGAAGAGGCACACAGAATTATTCCAATCATTCTCATTCGTCAAAAAAAAAGATAATTTTCCAGGTGAGAATCCCAAGATGATTTGATGGTCAGTGTTGAAAACAAGATCCGTATTGAAGTGTACAGCAAAGTCTTGGACACTGCCAGCGCACAGCTCCAAGAACGTTTTGAACAGCGAGGAAATCGATAATCCGATCTCTCTTGTTTAGATCCGCAAATTTTCAATGATATCTGCTATTACAAGCACTGACTTTGAAGACCTGAGTCAAAATGTGATGCGCTTTGAACGTCATGCAACTCCAGAAATAATCTGAAATGGAAAGGATTCAAGCGGTCTGTGCCAGGCAGCTACACCGGAGCAAACGATTCTGATGTGAAAGACAAAGAGAATGACGAGGAAAGGTCTTTACTCCTGAAGTCAAAGACTTCAGTGAAGACTTTCGAAGACTGTCGATGTTCGTGAAAATCCTGCAAGAACTGCCGTATGTGCTGCTGAGGTGTAGCGTATATACGGGTGCCTACCGCACCGTGATGGCTGTCCTGCCACAAATGCATAATGACTCTGTCAATAACACAGGTATGATGCGAAATAAGTATTTTTGAAGCTCAACTTTATCAAGAGCCTAATGCGCAGTACACTGTGCGATAAACATTTAGAGCATCTATTGATCATGTGCACAGAAAAGGGCGGGGTCGACAAACTGACCAATTCTGAGATTCAGGACAGACTTCCTAAGAACAAATGATCTATCGCGCCATGCCTAAATTACATACACGTTTATGCTTCTACATTAATACGTACACCTGTTCTTATTCAGGTTTACGTTTCTACATTAATACGTGCACCTGTTCTCATTCAGGTTTACGTTTCTACATTAATACGTGCACCTGTTCTTATTCAGGTTTACGTTTCCACATTAATACGTGCACCTGTTCTCATTCACGTTTATGCTTGCTTACTCACGACATCGTTTGTTTCATGTTAAGGCCGTTCAATTAATACAATGCACACCCTTACATATGTAGCCTTATGCGCTTCATATCCTCATTTTTTTACCTTTGTAAGTTTAGCTTACTGTTCAGCTTTTGTTTTAGTTTAATACAAAAAGAGAACAGCTAACTTTATGATACACTAACGCACCCTAAATATCCCCGACCGATTTCTTGGGCCAGTCCGCGTCTGTTTGCCGAACTCGTTCGTTGCTACATTCAAACACGAAAGAAAAGAAACGTGTTTAATCTGTGCTAAAATATTTTACGAATATTTATAAAACTTTTGTTAAAAAATAGTTTGTTTTTTTTTTAAAAAAAAAATAATATTTAAAACTCGTAGCGTCTGCAGCCTGAGATGCAAACAAGCCTCTTCCTCAAGAGAAAGATATTAAATAAACTTAGGCCATCTTTTGCTCTCGCACTATTTGACTTTAACCCCTCCCCCCCAAAAATGTGCATATATTACAGACTTTGATCTCTAATATTTTAAAAGATTAATCGGCCATTCCGGCGTCGCTTCTCCCAAGCCTTCAGTGCCATTATATGGTTGTTGACTGAAGATGTTGAGAACATCCGCTTTAATGACGTCACCTCCGGGTCCGCCAAAGATGACGGTAGCTAAAGGAATGCACAGAAACTGCGCATACCAGGCACAGTATTAGCAAACATTAGTTAGTCGTGAGACACCAGCCAGCCAGTGTGGGTGGGATAGTCGAGGCAACCGCATTAGAACCTCATTAGGAAAAAAATAAATAAAGGTAAAATAAAATGTTGTATGAGCGTTGTCTGTAGAAGGGGGCATTTGGAATATCGTAACATTTTTGCCTTAGAAGTGGCTTACTGTTCTTTTAAATAAATAAAGCATCAAAGAGACGCGGCAGCAGCAGTTGCGGAAGAGCAGGGAGCGAATCTTGTTTCTGGCTGTTTTACGGAGTTTGCAGTTCACTTAACAACTTCGCGTTGCTGCTGTTTTCTTGACAGTTTCCAGTTCTTGGTTACTGTAGCGAACAGATTATGTCCCCATCTTATACGGCGGCCATTCTAAGTGAATGCATCCTTGTTAAAATGTATCTGATTTGGAAGTTATTTTGGTTCGTTCTTCGGCGATGTAATTACAGGTATTTTCCATTTTACGTTGCCAATTTTAAATGAGAACAACAACAAAAGAAATAATAGGAGATAACAGGAAGGGGAAAACACAGAGTGACGGGGTTTGGGCCTGTGATGTACAGGATGTGTACAGGGAGACTGTTTTGTTGTACGTCTCAATCGTTTTCTCTCTACACAAGAACCGCGGTAAGAAAGGACACAACATATGCCATTTTTTTCTAAATATTAAAAAAAAAAAAAAACTAATTTACTTTGCCAGTTCTCTCCAAGCGCTTAAAACCTACAGAAAAACAATCGAGAAGTTTTTGGCTACTGCTTCGTCGTTCCCGAGGTGGCAGGAGCCGTAGTCAGGTGTTCAAGCTACCGAGAATCTGTGCCCCTTGTGCAGAGAAGCAGAACCGTTGTTCGCCAAAGTTCGGGGGTTCTTTGTGAAATAATGTTGAATTTTAATACTTAAAACCAAACAAACGCGGCCTTTCAAAAACATACGAAATAAAAGATATTAAAGCCAAACGAGCAACAAGAACAAACAACTTTGAATGGTTTTGCAAATGTTGCGTCGCGATCAAAGGTTACAATAACTGCTCTCCTTGGAAGAAGAGTGATATTGGAGTGCGTGCACCGGATGTTTCCTTTGGACAAAAAGTAGTGACTCATTGCCGACTTTAAAAGATTAAAATAGCACTACGCTCCAGTCTCGCGGGTTAGGCCCGCGCGGGCCAACGGCCCCTATGGAGGACATAAGAGTGAACACTACTTGCACGTCAGGTTTTCTGCTAGGCGAGTCTTACAGGCCGAAACGGGTTCAGAATTAAGAAGCAGTTGATTTTTATAGCAGAAGGTTATATTATTTAATTACATTATGTTGGAAAAAAACTCATTAAAAACAATAAGTGACCAATGCCGGGGGGGGTATGTGTGTTCGGAAAGACGCTCCAAACAACGGGGCCATCAGTTTGCCTGTAAAAACGAAATTTAACCCTTCGTGCATCCAAGTACCCTTCAAGTCTTTATTACCAGGCACACGGCACCTTTCTGATTAATGCGACCTTCAGTGACGACAGATCTCCAATCCCGCGTGTTTTAAACCGCCGGTGTGTTCTCGGTGGTACAAACCGGAGTGGTTCAGGGAGGCTGACCATGTAAGGTTAAGATGGGAAGCCGGTCCCAGCAAGTTAGAACTAAAACGAAATGGCAAGCAAAACACAATTTCTCTTAATTACACGCAAATCCAAGTATCAATGTGATTTCGGTATATTGTTGTTAACGTTGATGGGGTTGTTTGATTCGTTTAGCGAACTCTTTCCGAGACCTGCTGTCTGGAAATAGCTTGAGCTGTGAGACAATTAAGGTAATTTGACGCCATAGCAATGACCCCTTGGTCTTGAATGTTTCTTTTCGATTCGGAGCGGATATGAGCAGAAAATTTAAATTCGACTCCCCTCAAACTTGAAGGTTTATCCAGCGGGACTTCATCTTTGGAAAACTTAGTTTTGTCGGTAATTTGGCATTATCTAAACATGAGTCTAGCAGATTTAAAATCAGATCATAAAAGTTACTCCACTGCCAGAAATTTAAAATGACTTGCAAATTTAATGCTTAAATTCAATTTATTTCTGCGTTCAAATCGAACTCACCTGACAATCTTGAGTTTAAACCGCATTCGGGTTTTATTCAGGAATCTTTATTTAGTCTTTGAAATGAATGGAGAGAAAGAAACACGAGCGCCGGATCGACACGACGTGCAGTGAGGGAATAAATAGCGGCAATCAGACAGTAAGAAAGTACTAAAACGACTACGATTAGTACAGGAAGAAAATAGTTTGAAGTAGTGGGAAAATGTGTATTGGTTAAATATGGATAGATGGCTGCTGGCTGGCTAACCGGGGCCATTACAGGCGATCTTTGAAGTGGTTGGAGGCATTTACGTATAGCTGCTGATTCTTGTCACCCATATATTCGGCAGTGGAGCGCTCGGGTTAGCTACCTACATGGTAGCTTAATTTCTAAACTTCTGTTTAATATACCATTTTTACCTATCAGAAGTTTTATTATCACTCAGCTTTCTCTGCGCCCACTTTCCCCGACGCCTCACCTCTGGGAGGACCTCCACATAAACAGAAGGAAAAACAAACCACAAAACTCGCTTTTCCGTCATTTTTACCACGAAAACTGACGTAATTCTTCGCCTCCGCCGTACCTGCGGGGGGGCTTGTCTCAACAATCCGTGTGTTTTCTTTCAGCCTTCTCCTGACGCCCGTCAAATACACGCAATCATGGCCCGCGTCGCCGGCGGCCATTTTGGCCTCACCCGTCGTGGTCCGACCGGGCTGCCACTGCCACTCACCCGCGCTTCTCGTGTGTACCCAGAGTTTACCGGTCGAAGACAATAACGAGCCCACCATCCATCCGTCCATCCCACCCTTGGTACATATTTGCTTTACGGTCAGGTGTGAACAAAGGATTTAGGTGAACGTCGAGTGTGGAAGACGTACAGAACAGAGGCAGGAAAGAGTTATCTCATTCATACCAAACGCAAACATTTCGGACCGGATCTTTCTCCGTCCTCTCCCCCCCCTTCAAGCCACCCGTCGTGGGCGTGTCAAACATGGCCGGCCCGGGTATGAATATGCATATTACGCGGCTTTATAAGCGCCACGGTTGCAAGCTGCCAGCGAAAACGAGCGGTTGGCTTCGAAAGCAGAGATAGACTAACCAGCGGAATTCCTACGATGCATTCTTCGGTGGTTCTACTCTTCGGTCTCTTGGCAGTTCCATTTGTCGCAGCTCAAGACTTTACCCGTAAGTATGCTTGTGTTTTTACTAGGGGGCCACTTCGTCTCGCCTTCCCGGTCGGTGGTGGGGGGGTTAAACTTAAATCGGGGTATGCCGCGAATCGCGGATCTTTCCCAAATCCATGCGTTACTGGGAAATTAGCGGTAAAGGGCTGATGAAGATGCGGGCAAAGACAGGAAAGCCCCGAAGTGTCCGGAAATGAAATGATTTAAAGCGGAGTCGGCCTAAGAACTAGGGGTTCATGGGGCTGGGTTCTTCAAAGGAAGCTTATTTTGAAAAGACTTCTAGAAGAAGACATTCTTGCGAGTTTCTATCTTTAAACTGATCTACGCGGCCTCTACTAACAACTGTCGTCGATAATCCGGTTCGTCATTTCTACGCGCCTTTGGAAGGACTAACTTACCGGAAAGTTCGTGGGTCAGCTGACTTTCGGCCATTTACCGATAACGGACAGCAGCCACTCTTAAGATGTTTTCGCCCTCGCCTTCTTACAGTGTAAAATGTCAACACCGCAGTGCAGATGAATATAAAATCGCTTTCAGCGGGACAGGAAACAAACCTCCATCCCACCCTAACTCCCATCAGAGTTTACCGTCTGACTTATGACAGCGATATCAGGGTGAATTACCGCTATATCTACATTAATTAGAGTGTTGAGTAAACGATCATCTGATTAGGTGTACATTAGCAGTGTCAGAGATTACACATTTTCGAGTAACTAGCAAATAAGTTCACCGATTGTTTGTTTCGGTCTGTGTTCTTTACTCCGTCATCGATCCCGTAGATATTGCGACCGAAGTTCACGTGCCAAGTAGTGTATGGAACTAAATAGATTCTCACAGGTAGGGGAGAACATTTCCACATCCGCGAGGCAATCAGGGACCATACGCTACAATTGCTGCGGGACCAAATGAGATCTCAGCAGCACGGAACTCCCAGAGACCCTAAGGGCGAGTTAAGTACCCAACGGGACGTGGAACTAAGGCGGAGTTCACGCGGACGCACTGATTTGTGAATCCGGATTGAAATCTTGCCAGATTCTGTTTGTATAAATTAGGCAAATTTAGCTTTAACATTTAGAATGGATGGGAGCAGATGTGACATTATTGTTAATGCGGTCCAAACAGAGACGGAATGGAAATATTTAATCGAAAGAAATGCCTGACAATTCGAGCTTTGTATAAATCACTGGAGAACGCAGCGCATAGTTACTTACACATCTCTCACTGCTGTACCAGTCTCATCTCCAGGCTGGCGGCCGAGGTCGGCCAGTATGCAGCGCCGCCCTGGTGTTGATGGCAGGTGAGTGGCAAGGCCTGGTGGGGTGACAGGTGGATAAAGCCGTCCAGCTTGCTCTTGCAAGGGTGGGAGCAGGTCAGGGTTCTATCAGATTGGTTCGGCGCTGGTTTTACAGCAGAGAGTTCAGTAAAAGAGTTAACAAACTCTTGGTCCACTGTTTCTGCCCATCCCCGCACGAGGGACCTTTACATAAGTCGGTTTAAAAAGCGCTGACCACCCAGATTTGTTATCTTTATTCTTAATTATTTTTTTTTTAAAAAAAAAAGGTTTTTTAAAGGGCTAACTCATTTTTGGGCCCTAGAAATACTGGACCCTTCTCTCGGGACTATTTCTGGCGGAAGAAACTCCTCTCCATGTCAGTTTCCCCGCCTGTTTCATATGTAAGCGCCCCGCCTATGATGGTTTGTCGGCACTGGCTGTCTAAAAACTGCTAGCAGCTGTAGAGACTGTCGACCTGGCTTCAAACCCCGTGCGGTAAAGCCGCGCGCTCCAGCTACTACACACGTACTCGTCTAAACACCCATCATGGCCCTGACTCGAGTGTAGTGTGTAAACTCTTGTGTTCAATGATTATAAATCAATAACAACAACAGCAGCTCTTGATGCATCTAGCCAGTGTCTGGAAGATGATACGATTTATTCTGAATCCGGCAAGAGCGCCGGATTTAAACATCAGAAAACCCAGCGTTGACGGATAGTGTAGGTGAGAGGGAAGGTAAGCTATTTAGTTTAGACACCTGTTTTATTTGTACGTGGACACAGCAAATATTAGATCTATTTGTACGTCACATCCCCATCAGGAAGCATTTATTACTAGGTTACATTTGCTGCGTTCACCATAAACAATACTTGTCATCCGAGTAATCGGTTTTTAGCTTTATTGCAGTATAACGCGGACCACTCTGTTCAGTCAGGTTTTTAAGTTTCTAAAGGATGGCACACCAGCTCACAGCCTTCTCTCTCTCTCTCTCTCTCTCTCTCTCTCCTCTCTCTCTCTCTCTCTCTCTCTCTCTCTTCTCTCTCTCTCTCTCTGTACTACTAACGTCATCTCTCTCGCACTGACGTCATCTCTCTCTCTCTATACTACTAACGTCATCTCTCACGCACTGACGTCATCTCTCTCTATACTACTAACGTCATCTCTCTCGCACTGACGTCATCTCTCTCTCTATACTACTAACGTCATCACTCTCGCACTGACGTCATCTCTCTCTCTGTACTACTAACGTCATCTCTCTCTGTACTAACGTCATCTCTCTCTATATATATACTACTAACGTCATCTCTCACGCACTGACGTCATCTCTCTCTCTCTGTACTACTAACGTCATCTCTCCCGTATACTGACGTCATATCTCTCTCTCTATATACTACTAACGTCATCTCTCACGTACTGACGTCATCTCTCTCTCTCTCTCTTGAAACTTGCGAAAAAGATTTTTATTTTTACCACCAAAAATAATTGTAAAAAGGCCGTCGTTCTACGAGACTTTTATTGCAGCTCTCACTCCTGATCTGATTGCCGCTGGAGGGGAATGTGCTAAAGGGACTCCCCAACTTCCCCCCAAAAAGACGGTGTTAAGTTAATGTCAGCCAAGCAAATAACTGTCTCCCCCCGACCGTAATGCAGCCACCGCCAGATCCATCCAGATCTCACATATCAGCTTACGTTGGGATTAGCTGACCGCATGGACGTTGATGGTTGCTGATGCCCCTTTATGGAACTGGTTCCGTTGCAGAATCGCCGACTCGGAAAACTGCCCTTTCTTCGTCATAAGAAGATGTCCTAAGTGGGGTTTTTTCCTTACCGGCGCCCGTCTCAGAATGTTCTTTACAGGCGACTGCGTGGAATAATTTAGAAATATGTCTGCTCGTAGATAACGTTTTTCATCAGTCTTCAAACATTTCGACTGCCATAAGTCCAGCCTTTGCAAAAAATCTTTTAGAAATGTATCAAGGCATCATGGACAATTGTTAAACCTAGTTTTCCCCAACTGGAATGGTTCTAACTTAAAGTTATTTCAAACCCTCTGCCCCTCGTTTTCCAGAATTCTTTAGCGACGATTACATTTGCTTCTTTCTATTTTATTCTATCTTCCAGGTTACTGCGAAGAGTGCATAAGAGACAGCGGCTCCGCTGGCATCTATGCTCATCCTTACCGATGTGACTCCTTCATTCAATGTGGAATTAATGGGCTGAAATTCAGCGCCACTGTCATGAGATGCGCTCCTGGTCTTTATTTCGATGCCAATGTGATTAGCTGCAATTACGCTTCTCTCATCAATTGTACAATAGGTAAGCATTACCGACCATCCTCACCTATTTCGTCCACAAGAGGAGCTCAAGAAGTATCCACAATCTTCAAAAAACCTGCAATCTTGGCTTTAATCAAAAGGATAATAAAGCAGATGTTTCACTTAATGTATCAGAAATAATCTTATACAGCTGTTTTTATTTGTTTCTCTTTGGAAACATCATCCAGCCATAAATAATTTTAAGGAGACGGAAATAAGCCGTTTAAAATCCAGTCTTGTCAGAAATAACAAAGTTGTTAGCTGAACTAACTTCACAGGTGATTTATTCTATATATTAATAGTTTGATTGTTTTTATCCTTAAAACCAACTGTAGATCGGCATCGGCACATGAGGAGAGAGAACTCCCTGGTGTCAGTTTCCCAAGCGCACAAAGTTCCCACTAAAACGCTTGATTTGTTTAGATGTGGGAGAAATCAAGAGACCAAAGAGGAAATGGTTGAATTATACAAGGAAAACTTTAACTTTGAAATATCAAAGAAATACTCTAAAATTAAAGTTATGCCATCTGATCAAATTTGGAGACTTAGTTCTGTTGGAAGGGGTCTTACAAGAGCCTTTTTTGTTTAGAAAGATATCAGTGGAATCGTCCAGGATTCGCCCGCATAACAAGCCTCAGTAGTGTAGAAAGAGCCGCGGAGGCTGTTAGTAGATCCAAGCCAAACCCCGTAGCAGTGTGGTTAGGATATAATTTGGAATAAAAGGGGCAGCCGAAAAACAAATAATAAAAAGTATGCAATGTGGATTTTTGAGCGCGAGAAAGGTGTAAAAATTACATTTTTTCTGGGTTTACCAGACTTTTTCTGTAATACGCAGTAGAATTATTCGGTCTTGAGAGTACAGGCAATATTGACTGTCTGTTTTTCTAGCTGACTAATTTACCTCTATTACAATTTATTTGGAATAAATTAGTTTTAATTTGATACGATATATGCGGATACAAACACTGGACTTTGCCGCTCATATTACACTGCGTGTCATTCTCCCCCACCAGTTATAAAGCCTGTCTTACATTAAAAACTGAAAATATGTGCACAGAAATTATTTTAAAGTTTAGAATTCCTCGAAACGTGACTTCGGCGGGGCTGAGGTTTAAAGTCGCGGCTGCCCCGATTGGTTTCTCCAGGACATTATATTGAAAACCAGACCACGGCGAGCTGTCGATAAGCAGACGCCAGCACAAGGCGCATCACTGTTCGCGATACGACTCCCTCGAGGACGTGTT
The DNA here is from genome assembly GCA_018389105.1 of Nautilus pompilius. NCBI lineage: Eukaryota > Metazoa > Mollusca > Cephalopoda > Nautilida > Nautilidae > Nautilus > Nautilus pompilius. The sequence continues at coordinate 1,065,226 of JACATO010000118.1, forward strand.
CTCTGCCAGCCTGGTGAAGGTATAGCAGGAACTCCGCGTTACTCCTGAAGCCATCCATCTCTGCGCCCTTGGCGCCTCTAGCGGTGGCCATCAGCAGCCGTTTCGAGGTCAGTTAAGAAATTATCTTCAAAATGAGATTAGTCGGCTTCAGGAAAAAGAAAAAAAACCGTGACGTTTAAAACTTGAATTAATGTGTTAATTTGACTATTTTCCTTAAAACTTTCGGCGCAAGTATATTTTAATTGATTGATTGATTGATTGATTGTTGTTGTTGTTGTTTTTCTTTCTTAGAATGCAAAATGGAAAACAGTGTCAAAGACGTCTTCACGTGCGATGGCTACTGGGAATGTGAAAACGGAAAACGGGGGTCGTACATGAAATGCCCGACTGGATCGTCTTTCAACGAAACTGTGGGCAAATGTTTGGCCGACCCAGACTGCCCTCCCAAACCCGAAAACTACACGTCGCGTAAGTAGTTCTGGACCCAGATAACACCTAGGTTCTAGCGGGTCCCGACAATGCCGGAGTAGACAGAACACCTGCCATATTCTGCTTCACGAGAAAAGACAATAAACTTGGATAACCTGACCATTTTATATGGAAATGTACTTTATAATGGTTTTCTTGTAACTGAAACAACACACACACACACCACACACACACACACATATACACACACATACACACACACACAACACACACACACATACACTCACACACACATACACACACACACACACACGCACTCAAACACACATACACACATACACACACTCACACACATACACACACATACACACACTCTCACACACACTCACACACACATACACACACTCACACACATACACACACTCACACACATACACCCACTCACACACACACACACACACACATACACCCACTCACACACACATACACCACACTCACACACATACACACACTCACACACATACACACATACACACATACACCCACTCACACACACACACACACATACACTCACACACACATACACACACTCTCACACACACTCACACACACGCACACTCACACACATACCACACTCACACACATACACACACATACACACATACACACACTCACACACACATACACACATACACACACTCACACACACGCACACTCACACACATACACACTCATACACACACTCACACACACACACACACACACCTGTTAAAAAATGCAATATAATCTTGACTATTTATTGTCCTATTGTTCAATAAGAATACATTTATTTTCCTTGGCAATCTGTTGTTTCCTTTAGGATGCCAGGATACCTTTAGACCTAGTCCATATGACCCAAACGGCTTCCAAAGGCTTGTGGGAAACCTGTGGGTGAACCAGAGTTGTGGCGCCGGAACCGGCTACGACCATGCAACCTGCACTTGTGGAAAAATTATATCATCCAACAATAGTAAGTAGGTGACACCTGTGCTACTGTTCCTCCCTCTGGAAATATGAACTGGTATGAAACGAGTCTGTATTAATGTTACCTACCATCTTATCTATTTGTCTGATAACCACGATAAATAATCTATCTTCTAACGCATAAATACGTCGTTTTCTTGGTAAATCATTAAAGCTTCGATAAGATACCTTTAATTATGTAACAGTGCAGTAAGAATCATCAGCAAGGCAGTAATTATCAAAAGGGCATTCTATGTGAGAAGGTGATTAGGCAAACATGAGCACCGCCATCTGTTTTAAAGATGAACGCACGCACAGAGTGATGGCCAAAATTATTTATACAGGGATTAATGAAGTTTAAATTATTGAGGTTTGTTGCATTATGACTCTACAGTTACATATCCACAAAATTATACAACTTTAGGAATGTTCAGTACGGCAGTCCTTCGGATGTGGAAGCATTGATAATATGTTGTCTTTGTAATGCTAACATTGCAGTTTTACCCTGTAAAGCACAATGAGCTCTCCCTGGTTTATTTAGAGACAAAAGGCGATGCAATAATTCCGGACACCACTTTATACGCTTTGTTCTGTGCTCGTTACAGAGGCCACCTGCAACCTCGTCAACTTGCATTTCGATGATAATTTCAAAGACTCCAGCAAATTCTCATCCTACGTGAATGCCGTCTCCACGTCCATCATCAGTGTGAATGGCCGCAAAGCCGCCTACTTCAATGGTTCGTCTTACATAGTCGTCCCGTCCGTGTCGAACAACGACTTCCGCCAAAACCTAAGGCTTTCGTTCAGCTTCCAGCTGGCACCGCAAAGTGGCAGAACGAACATGGCGCTGATTTCTAACAGCGACTGCAACAAAGACCCGACTTTCTCCGTGCACCTGGAAGACGTGCTTCCCACATCCGCGCGTTTGGTAGCGATGTTTCACCTGGACAACAACGGGACAAGCAACAAGAAGCTGCTGATGCAGAACGTGGTAAGAAATTTAAGTAACCCACCCCCGCCGCGGCCGGATCACATAAAACAAGACACCTGGCGTTCTGAGCGGTGATACATTTTCTCCCCCCCCCTATCTAAGGATACTGTTTGATGCCTTCATCAAATAACGCAACGCCAAGCGGAAAACTGTCCCGAGACTCAGAGTAACTCTCTCTCTCATCAGGGAAATACCGTACAATTTGGAGAAAATAATAATAATAATAAAATGTACACAACCAGGTAAGGTCGCTTTCAGCGATTAATGAACCATCGAATCAGATTCAGAATCCAACTTGCTCTTATAAGGAGCCGATTTCCAATTGTGAGAAACTTTACAAATTAATTAAGGACACAAAACATCCATTTTATTTTATATTTTAATTGCATGTTTATTTTGGTTCCTGCATTACTACCAACCAAATTTACATTCTAAATTCTTCGGGAAATTTTTTTCTGCATAGGAACCTGTTTTCGAATGAAGGGAAGCAACAGCAGCGTTCTTCAGTAGTTGCTAAGCGACACTTTATTTGACATTCTCTTCTGTCATGGGCTGACTTTGTCCGTCTTTCTTGCAGAATCCAGAGCAATGGAATGATGTTGTTCTGGTGAAAACCGGCGAATTCATGGAGCTGACGTTGAACAAGATTCGCCAGACTGTTAGCGCGCCTGGTGAGCTATTTAATCTTTAATCTAATGGTTTTAGGTTCGTATTTTTTACCTGGTAATGAACTCGTTCTAAACTGACATGGTAACCAATCAGTCACAAATCCCCAACGAGTCATACAAAGTTCTGAGACGGGCGCCATTTTGTTTCTTGTTTAATGAAGATAAATATTAAATAAGATCTCTGAACCTGGGAAACGCATAATTTCTCCACCAAATCTGAAAGGAATATAATTGTTTGAAAGTTTATATTACAAAAAAAGGGGAATAAATATGTAGACCAATGTTTGGTGTTTAAGACGATGGATGTCATCAAACCTAGAAAATTAGAATAAAGATTGAAGGTATATAAAGTAGATATATTCGTTAACTAACATAAAATACGTATTTCCTCAAACTGATTAACTAAATTATCTAGTACGTTATAGCATCAACATATCCAAGCAACATTATTATTATTATTATTATTATTATTATTATTATTATTAGTAGTAGTAGTAGTAGTAGTAGTAGTGTAGTAGTAGTAGTAGTAGTAGTAGTAGTAGTAGTAGTAGTAGTATCTTTTTATGTCAATGGATTGATCTTTTTTTGCCTCTATTCTAGGTTTCATCAAGCGACAGTCCTGTGCCTTGACTCTTGGTAAAAGCAATAATCTTTCCAAACTGGTTGGATACTTGGATGAGGTAAAATACGTTTTTTTTAGACATGATTTCATTAAATTATTCATTCATCCATTAGTTAGAAATAAAATGTTTAATAACTTATCTTTTCTAGAGATGTTAAAGTTCGTTTCTCAGAACTCCTGACGACCACATCCCATTATCTTATTACGTCACTTGTGTTTGTTTTGTTTATTTTGTATATGAATCTAATTTTGTGACAGAATAAAGAAAAATTTTAATCATTTCGCCAAAGATACAACAACAAGAATAACAAACAGAATCGAACGTTAGCGGTTTGGAAATTAAAATGTCATTAAATTCCGGAGAAAGAGGCTTTTATCTATGGTCCATCATCAGTAACTTTGAGAGAGGTTGGGAATTGTTTTAAAAGTAACTGCGAAAACGTTTTCAGATTCTGGAACATAACGAGCACATCCACTGCTACAGGTAGTCACGTGACTTTCCTAAAAGATTTTTAAAAACACGTGTGTGTGTGAGAGAGAGAGAGAGAGAGGAGAGAGAGAGAGAGAGAGAGAGAGAGAGAGAGAGAGAGAGAGAGGAGAGAGAGAGAGAGATGACGTCAGTACAGAGAGATTACGTTAGTATATAGAGAGAGATGACGTCAGTACAGAGAGATGACGTTAGTACAGAGAGAGATTACGTTAGTATAGAGAGAAAGAAATGACGTCAGTACAGAGAGATGACGTTAGTACAGAGAGAGATTATGTTAGTACAGAGAGAGAGATTACGTTAGTATATAGAGAGAGATGACGTTAGTACAGAGACAGAGAGAGAGTCACAGGCAGGTACGACGAACCCATCACTGCTTATACAAGGGGCTTTCCCAGCAGGCTGGACAAGTGGCCGTCGATACGATGTCTAACCGTATTTATACTACTATTATTAACTAAGATGGATGGAGGACCCGAGTTTTACATAACAAAAAAAATGGTCTTTATTTTTTTTTAAAATCATTCGCCAAAATAAATAAATTTTTTTTAAAATGCCGTGTATTTAATTTGGTTTTTACAAACGATCGTTCATTTATTTTAATCTGATCGTCGTGTTTCTCTTTTCACAGGTCGTTCTCAGCAAATGTTCATAAATCCGTGACGTCACCGCTCCATTTTATATTTGCTCCCTAACCACGGGGTTTTCCTAAGTCCAGCGACGCACTCATTCTCTTGGTCACGATCTCATCTTACATCATTAATTCTGTGTTGTTTATTTTAGTGCTCAATAAACAGTTTCTATTGCTAGCAGACTGTCAGGATTCTGTAATTTTCATCCACACATGTAGCAGTCTATGAATAAATTTACTAATGAATACGAGTCAGTTTGTCATATTTTCTTCGTACGGCGCACATGTATAATTACGTTAGTTTTCTCCTTGAAGAGATTATACACCGCTGTGGTGTGTGCTCATTTGCATAGCAAAAACAACAACAACAACAACAAATAATAATAATAATAATAATAATAATAATAATAATATAATAATAATAATAATATGTTAAGGAAAGAATATCTCCTTTAAATAAAGTAAAACTTAAAAATCCTGATTTTTGTCAACTAAATAACTAATAATAAATTCTTTTACATAAACATGTGAATTGGGCATAAGCATGGAAGCATTTAAGATATAATTAGTTTAAAAATAGGGTTGACATCATCTATTTCCACAAATCGTAAAGACTTGAAAATATTTTTATGGCACCTGACTACTCAAATATTTTTTTGCATGTTTCAAACAGTTTTCCTTAGAAATAAAAACACCAAAAATCCACTTATTAATTTTTATAAACGTTTAATTTAACCATTTGGCTTAAATTATTTTCTTCTAAAAAAACAAAAAAAACGAGTAATAATAAATAGTGGCGTTATTCCGATAAGCTTCCGATGGAGACCCTAGAGCCCTTCTGGCCAGGACACAAAGTCTTCGATGTACTTTCCCTTCATGGACTGTGTGTGGTGCCATTAAAAGTCTTACCTTTTCTGGCTCCAAGAATCTCCTTCGGCCGCTAGAAAACTGACATTTTTCTATAGTTGTATTTCAGTTTCGTTAAACTTATGAATGTCATCGCATGCGTGTCTGTGCATAAATTAAAAAAGCATTAAGCCTTTGAGGGATGGGTTTAAGAAGATAAGTCCCTGGATTAATGGAAATTGGCGAGAGTCGTTCACTTTACTGGATGAACACTCCTTTACCAGCATTGCTGATTAACTCGGTTTTCTTAGTCTCCATAAAGTGGAAGATGTGACGTTGTCACCTTCGTTTATAGATTTATCCTTATTCTGACAACACCGTATTTCACAGAAAAATTAAAGTTGCAGCATTTAGTTGGATTTTTTAAAATGCTAATGGTATGGTGGCATTTAGAATCCTGGTATTCTGATTAGACTTATGGCACTTTAAAACTAAATTAGAATTCCAAATGCAATAAGGACAAAGGCTAATTAAATCTAAGCTTGTTAAAGCGGAATTGTCGTTTCAACTTACAGCCGTCGGGTTAAGAGTTCGTGCAGTCAGGTGATGAACTGAAAGGAGCTAAGTTCGATGAAATGGCGTTTGTTTTTTCTTAAAAATATTGGTTGCGAGAGATACAGTACTGAAACTACTATAGAACGGTTCGGGAATAGTTGCCAATAGTCCTGATAGACCTTGTTGTTGTTGTTCTAATACAAGAACGATAACCACTTTTGTCTGGGTTTTGGGAGCCACCCCAGCTTTTAGTGTTTCTGTTTGGGCAGCTGTGGAATGGAAAGGAAGCTGCTTGAGATGTGGCGGGATACACCCCTCGCCTTTACGCTACAAAGCATTCAGTCTTTAATCTTCCCAGAGGGGGGAGGTTCGCTGACAGCCTGGTGGCGAACGCCGTGGACCAGTTCTCAACCGGGGAAGCTGACAACCTTTCACCGATCAAGCTGCGCACGCCGTTACCAGGGCCGCGATGAATGCTGATATATTCTTCTCCCTTTTCCTGCCACCTGAACTCAGGCGATCCAGAACAGAATAATGACAGTGGTGAATTATGCGTTTATTGACAGAACTACATACACGAAGTTTACTACGGCGATTTAGCGATTTATGCATTTCTGTGGCCGCGTGAATGGAAATAAACCAGAACATTGCCGTGTTGCACTCGGTGGCCTTAAAGCTGACCTATACAGAAACAAAGACGTTTTACTCGTGGGGAATGGATGGACAGCCTTAAACTCGGATAACAATTACGACGATAGATAATAACGTAGAAAAAAACAAACTATAATTTATTCTGCAAATATTTGCACAATTAGCGGTGTGCACGGACTTTTCGCTGTGTAAGACACCAGGGCCGCCCACGGGCAGGTAACTGGTGACTGAATGAATAGTGGGGTTGCATATTTCCACACATCAAAAACCGTTCAGAGTTTACACAAAACCGCGGCGGGAAAAGAAGTTTTTTTTTTTTTTTTATGTTGCAAGGTTAACAGGAAGATCGGGAGTTTGCGTAATCTCGGTTTTAAAGAAAGAATTGGCTCTCTATTAAGATGACTGGAGTGTGTATAAAGATCATTCTAGAAAAAGAGCGCGTCGGCACTGATAGCTTTCTTAATATCCTATCCAGGTGTCGTGAGTACAGAAAGCATGCAGATAGTGAAAAAATACTTGTAGTTACTGTGAAGCGTCTCTGTGTGATGTCCTTCCATTAGCTGGAGAAGGGCTAAGCGTCCATAGTTTTGTAAATGGATCCATAGTTCTCTTCTTTGCTGGGCGAAGTGTGCTAGCTGGGTGCTTGAAAACATTCTCTGTGAGCAGCTATGGTTAACCCTTCACCTCTCGTTGACATAGAATGTTATTCTTTATGTGAGCAGCTATGGTTAACCCTTCACCTCTCGTTGACATGGAATGTTATTCTTTATGTGAGCAGCTATGGTTAACCCTTCACCTCTCGTTGAGATAGAATGTTATTCTTTATGTGAGCAGCTATGGTTAACCCTCACCTCTCGTCGAGATAGAATGTTATTCTTTATGTGAGCAGCTATGGTTAACCCTCACCTCTCGTTGACATAGAATGTTATTCTTTATGTGAGCAGCTATGGTTAACCCTTCACCTCTCGTGAGATAGAATGTTATTCTTTATGTGAGCAGCTATGGTTAACCCTTCACCTCTCGTTGACATGGAATTTATTTTATGTGAGCAGCTATGGTTAACCCTTCACCTCTCGTTGAGATAGAATGTTATTCTTTATGTGAGCAGCTATGGTTAACCCTCACCTCTCGTCGAGATAGAATGTTATTCTTTATGTGAGCAGCTATGGTTAACCCTCACCTCTCGTTGACATAGAATGTTATTCTTTATGTGAGCAGCTATGGTTAACCCTTCACCTCTCGTTGAGATAGAATGTTATTCTTTATGTGAGCAGCTATGGTTAACCCTTCGCCTCTCGTTGAGATAGAATATTACTGTCAGGCGTTAAGTCGGCACGGCGGATGATGCCGTACATTATAAAAGGGGGTGGAAATGGTTGTGGTTTCGCAGTAATGTTTCAGCTATGGTTTTACACCAAATTACGTCTATAAACGAACTTTATGCTATACATTACTGGGGTTTTAAGCTAAACATCACAGTAAAAAAAACACGTATGTTTATACGGAATGATAGAAGATATCGACGAAGGCCACGAGTTTCTTTTCTAGCTGCTCGAGGCCGAGAGGGTAAGAACTGACGCTAAAATTGTTCTAACAATTCCTTTTTTGCTAATTTTTTAAAGCCACAATATCGCTTTAATTAAAGCGTCTACGATCCGCAGATGCCAGAATACTGATACGTTTTCATGGCTTCAGCAGAACGGCTCGCTTCATTGTTGCTACAAACTGGGTATGGCTACGACTGTTGAAAACCTTGGATGTAATCTGCCAGATGAAAATCAAATAAAGCACAGACGACATCTTCTGTGTACCGAGTAGATCCGTACAAGGTTACCGCCACTCAACCCGCTAAGACCTTTTTCTTGGTGACCTCGCCTCTTCGTGGAATCAGGGGATCTGACCGGCTTACAGTTTAGCTACCGTAAGGAGGGAGTAACAAAAGGTCAGCGCCGTTTGTTTGCCGACGGGATCAAGTCGATCAAAGCCGGGCGGGAATTCTCCTGGCCGCGGACCCGTCGTGTCCCCGGCGGACGGATGTTTGCACGGCAGGAATGTTGTTTGGGACCAAAGCTGGGGGTCGACCGATTACGGACCGGGTATAAAAACTTCTCCGAAAGCAGCCTGGGAGCCAGAAAGACCGAACCTCTGGGGGTGTTTTTTTTTTTTTTTTCCTGAGTTGAATCTGCTGGGTTCTTTTTTGCTCCGCCGGGCTTTTTTACAGAACCATGCGAACTTCCGGGGGGACGAGAAGGGCTGCCCTGGCCGCCGCTGTCTTGGGATGGCTGTGTTTCCTGGCCGACACGCGCGCGCAAAGCACCCTGGACGTCGATCTCGACCGTAAGTCTCCAGCCTTCTTCCTGCTCGTCGCTGCTGCTGTTGGGTGAGAAGAGGAGAGAGAGAGAGAGAGAGAGAGAGAGCGGAGAGAGAGAGAGAGAGAGAGATGGTGATGATGATGATGATGATGATGAGAGAGGAAGAGAGAGAGAGAGAGAGAAATATGATGATGATGATGCTGATGATGATGAGAGATATGATGATGATGATGATGATGAGAGAGAGAGAGATGATGATGATGATGATGATGATGATGATGATGATGAGAGAGAGAGAGATATGATGATGATGATGATGCTGAGCGAGAGAGAGAGAGCGATGATGATGATGATGATGATGATGAGATAGAGAGAGAGATGATGATAATGATGATGAGAGAGAGAGATGATGATGATGATGATGATGAGAGAGAGAGATATGATGATGATGATGATGAGAGAGAGATGATGATGAGAGAGAGATGCGCGATGCTGATGATGATGAGAGAGAGAGATTGATGATGATGATGATGATGAGAGAGCGAGAGAGAGAGATGATGATGATGATGAGAGAGAGAGATGATGATGATGAGACAGAGATATGATGATGATGATGATGATGATGAGAGAGCGAGGAGATGATGATGATGAGAAAGAGATATGATGATGATGATGAGAAAGAGATATGATGATGATGATGATGATGATGAGAGAGAGAGAGATGATGATGATGAGAAAGAGATATGATGATGATGATGATGATGATGAGAGGAGAGAGAGGAGAGAGAGAGAGAGAGAGAGATGAAAGAAAACTGTTGAGAAAGCGAAGCTCAGTATCCATCCAGGCAGGTGCACGTCTCTCAGGTGGCAACAAGACGCCATCGAGGGTTGATTGCCTCAAAAAAATATTCTTTTAAATGAAAATCTCTTTAATTTAAAATGGTGCTGAAATAACTGCATTAGCTTTCGGAATCTTTCGTTTATTTAGTTTTTCGATCCCATTAAGAATAGATTACTGAAAATTGGCGTTTTCAAGCTGACAACAAAATCAGACAAGATTTACGAACGAAATTAAGCCAAGAATTGTATCGGGAGCTCGAATAATAGACTCATCCTTCCACTCCCATCCTACAGCGAAATAGAGCACCGTCAGTTTTTAAATTAAAGTTTGGTGCTTCGATTATTTGAGATAGTTGAGGAAAAGTTCTATCGTCAATTATTTATTTATTTTTTTAATGTGTTATAATCTGGATGCTTTGCCTTGCCTGATTTCTGTCCAGGAACTGTTCTTCTGTGGTTCTTTATCTTCCCTCGCTTGAATTATACGAACTAGGAGTCGTGTGGTATACAGACACCCAGAGTTAACATAAACTAAAATAAGGGGCACTTCTTTATTTGTGTAATTTCCATCATTCTAACTTTCTGGTTTCAGAGAAAGATTCTAATTAAACTGGATGATTTTGGGTGTTTAACTTCGAATTACATGGTTTATTTGGAGAAACGGATCTCCTGTTTACTATTAAAATATTTCTCTATTTTTGCTTTCTCATTTCCGATCAGACGGCGGTACAGCGACAGGTAGAGCGCGCGTTGAGTAATGCAAATCGAAACGAGGCGGTGAAGTCGCTGGAAAGTGGTTAGTCTGAAACAGGTAAAACAAAAAGAAGAAGAAGAAGAGAGATTTAGGTATTAAACAAAATCTTAAATAGATTTGTATCAGCAGCATGATACTACTAGCAGTGCGCTTAGGACTTCAAGAGAAGGTCCACCCGAGACCGACCACAGTACGTCATGACAGGAATCAACAAGAAGAGAAGGAAATGTAATAACAACTAGCGGTGATGAGGATTCTGGGAGTCGATGTTAACAGGCCTGGCCTGGTGACAGATAAGCGCCTGGCGATTCTGATGGCGTCGGCGACGTTTCATCTGCAGATAAGGAAAGTAACTGGATCGTTTATCGACGTGGGAGTTAATGATATTACGATGCCAGAGGCATGGCCGCCAGAGGACGGCTCCGTCATGGTCTGAAGAGGCATCAGCGGCACCGCCAGAGGGAAGGCTCTTGTTCTTCGCCAACAGAAAATGAGCATTCAAGAAATATACCTCTGTTCTGATTGTTTTATTTTCTACTAATGACGCAATGGCTGTTGTGTTTTGTCACTTCGGTCCTCGATCACCAACAATCGTGTCATTTCTGGTGAAAAAGGTTATTTTCATGCATCAGTCCCTTTGTTTTCTGTTATTGATAATGAGTCGGTACCAAGGGTTTTGTGAGCAGCTCATATAATCGCATAAAATGAAAAACAATCTCTTTGAGAAATTGTCAAACAAACACAAACCTGACAACAACGAAGAATTTAAAAAAAAAAACGCAGAACAATATAAATATTAATTATAGAATAAATATTGTCGAGCACTTTTAAAAAATAAATAAATAGAAATCTACAACAAACATTTAACCAAACTGTTTCAGTATGATAACAGTTGCCTCCCTTTAGATAAGAATCACGAGGACTGCATTACGGTGCAATATAAACCATCGTAGAAATATTTTAAAGAACTCATTTTGAAATCATGGTACAAACTATTTCATATTTTCTCCTGATGCTGAATGCCGTCTTTTTTTTCCAGAATTCTGCGAAACCTGCATTGTGGACACAGGTGCCGGCTACTACCCCCATCCGTTAAGATGCGACATCTTTATCCACTGCTCTCGAAGCGGCGACAACCGCACGGTGATGGCGAACATCAAAGAGTGCCCTGAGGGTTTGTTCTGGTCCCAGCCAGACCTCACGTGCCGACCCGAAACAGAGGTGGACTGTCCCAACGGTAAATACAATTGAAGGTCGACCGCTCGGTGCCGCGTCATTTCAGAGTAGTACCTTCGCACTTTCCCTGAAGATGGCAGTAATGTCGCAGCAGCCACTCCCGTCCTATAAACCTGTCGATCCGCGGGTAACTTGTGAAAATCTTTTTGCAAACTTGTTGATTCTAATCTTCTTTTTCTTATCGCGGTGTGTATGTATCTTTTTCAGATCCATCTCCACGTAGATTCATAATTTTTCATGTACTTCCATGCTCAACTTGAGTATGAGGTAGTTTAATGGCGGCTTTGGTTCAGCCTTTTCATGGTCTGGTGGGCTAACACGTCGAACACACCACGTATTCGCTGCTCACTGTTCACACGTCTGTCGGAGATCGTGGAGATTTACCGTCAGCGAGGATGTTGACACGGCACGAGCACCTCGACTGAAAGTGATGGGTGTTCTGCACCTTCTGAGAGCTGCTGGTGTTGCTCTTAGACGATAGCGCTGTCCTAGCTTTACTCTCCAACCGGAATTATTACGCAAACGCCTGCACCACCAGGTCTAGGACTATCTCGCACTAAGCTCGACACACTGTAAAATACTCCACTCGCTAGTTTGATTAAGAACGGGGGAGGGTAGAGTCTGATCTGGCACAAAGATCTTAACTGATTATGATATTTTGTGGAGCTACTCGCGACGCTGTTTCCTGGGTTTCAGCCAATGGTTCCCTTCGTGACTTCCAACCATCCCATGTATCCGAAACTCGCCATCTATTTGTTTGTAACCCTGACGGGAAATTCTTTTTCGCGACAAAAAGGATGTTTTATCCCGCGACTCGTAGTGTGGGCTGGTCTACGTGTCGCCCTTTGGTTTTCTCTGCGAATCCGACTGCTTCACCCCGAAGATGCAGTGCAGCAGAAACCAAACCCACTTCTCTTTAAAAGCCTATTACATGTGTGTTACGCAGGGCGCCAGTCGTGTATTTCTAGCCTTCGTTTTGAACGATAATGAGCTGTTTAATTTCTTTCGCTCGCACGTGTAGCCTGTGGGATACTTTCATCCTCCGTCTTGGCCAACATATAGTTTTTAAACTGTCTGAAGGCATCTACTGTGAACAAACACCCCAGAGGAAGCTCAATCTTTATGTTTTTTTTTCAGAGTGATTCTACAACACTACTAAAGTTTTACACGCCTGAGCTATCTGGTACAACAAGATCTAAGTGTAGAAAGGTCTCTTCATCGGGAGGCGAGATATTGTTGTCATATACTTGATGCCTGTATTTTTCTCTTTTGTTGTCTCAGTCTTCTGTGGATTGAAATTGATTTTCCATAATCTAGTCCACACTGCAATAGCGATCAGGGCCCCATTTAACATTTTATTCTGCGGTAGGAATTCCGGAATTTGAGGCCCAAGAGCTCAAGACAGCTTTTTGTGATAAACCTTTGTTCGAGATATTGCCCGGTGATGTGAAACCATCAGTCTTAATGAAATGTTTAATCCGTTTGATTAATCGCATCGGTACTGTTAATTTAAGTAACTTATGAAAGAGACCAGGCTTCCATGCTTTGTCACATGCTGATTGTTTGTCCGTTCTGTTTCCTCTGTATTGCATTGACTTTGTCGACCGCGCCAGATGTTGATGAGGCTGTTTGGAATCACGCCTTTGCTGGTGTAGGGATATATTGAAATTCTAGCTATCATCTTACACACTGTTATACAAACCGATTTGTTAGTGTAGCCAGACAACTTGTAAGAGAAATTGGTCTAAAGTTACTTGATTAGACTTTCCTTTTTTGAGAAATGGAATAATAATGGATTTTCTTTAAACATTAGATTGCTTCACCTTCATTCCCTTATTTACTGAAGAGAATGAAGAGCCGTTTCCTTCCCATGCTTTTGGAAAATGTAGAATCATTTTATTTGTGATCCCATCAAGTTTTGGGCTTCTGTTAAACCGACCCCCTCCAAGTCCCGCGAGTGTCAAAGGTTCTCAGGTGCCATAATCTCCTGTTATATCACTTTTATTCATCTGTTTCGTGATGGCAGCGTCAAAATGTTTGTTGACCTCAACCTGTTTTTTTCTCTTCTATTTAACAAAATGTTTGATGGATTCTTAGTCTTTCTTCGCCCCTACTTTTAGATAATCATTGACTATAGCCTGGGGCAGACCTGGATTCAGCGTTTTTTCTCCTTTTTTGAGTTGTTTAAATGGTTCCGACTGCAATCACGTCCCACCTCCACTTATCTCCATATAGGACTTTCCTTTGTCCCAAAAATATCTTACTACTGTCACCATCCTGGCGGTCAGAATTCACAGAAGTCAGGGCCCTGAGGGCGACCGACATCCCCGACTGGCCTGCTGCTGATGGTCGGCCTGATTGTGACTGGTTCCGCTTTAAATTTGATAAAGTGGACTTCAGAGAGGAAAAAGCAACGACGACAACGTCATGGTAAGAGTACGTGACGTCAGAGTTGTGTGTTCCTCTCCAAAGAATATATTACGTAGAAATTAACTTCCACAAAGAGTAATATCAAAAAAAATCATGTATATTACTAAAAATCTCGATATCAGGCCGGTTCGATTTGATTCAGAGCACTTGGAAACCGGAAGGAACTTGGAAGAGCTTTTTTTAAAAAATCGAAAATCATCGAAATCTTCCTGCACTTTCAGATCCTTGCAAGCTGCCGGGAAGAATCGCCTACCGAGAGGTTTGGACGTGCAGCGCCTACTACGGCTGCGAAAATGGCTCGCGGACTGGCCGCACCTGCTGCGAGGATTACTTCCGGTTCGATGAACAGTCCCAGAGATGCGTTCCGGACCGGACGTGTCGATCAGCCTGCCAGCCCAACACCGTGTTGGTCTCTGTTTCCCCGCATGGTAAGCTCTCTTTCTTTCACACCCTCCCCCCACCCCACGATTGATAATTGTCAATAGAGTCGACAGAAAATAATAAGAACATGAAACTGGTTGCACAAACGAATAAGGGAGAATCCATTTACACGCATAGATCCCTTCGATTGCGAATTAGCGCCTGCCCAGGTTTTCGCTGAAAGGAATATCTTGTCTTGGTGTACTGGCTGGCGCAAAGCTCACGATAGACTAGCTGGGCGTTTGGAAAACGGCATCCAACATCGACACCCTGAACCACGCTGCCCCCTGAAATGTTTCTACTTCATGGTGTGGGAAAACCGGTTTTCGGCTAATTTTGTTTACCATTTTATTCGTTAATAGTCACAGTTTGCAAGCTGGAAGAACACCCCGATGACCCAACGTTCTACCTGGTGCCGGTGCACGGGTTGCGGTATAGGATGCCCTGCAGTACAGGCACCATCTTCTCCAAAGAAACCTGTTCGTGCATACAAGGCGGAAGGAGAGCAGGTACTTTTCTTCTTACGTGACAATTTTAAACATATAATCAGAATGAACGCAGTCGTCTGAAACATGATAAGAAAGAGTCGGGTCGGGGCCTCGTAAACTCCCAACGCCGTTATGAGGGCAAATCCGTAAATTCTAATGCTATTATTGTTTATTAAGAGGGATGTCAAATATATCGTACAGTAATGTCTCCTAGCATATAATGGCAAACACCAAACAGTTTTCTAAAGGAATGAGCCACAAGCTGATGTTGCCGGTGAAAGAAGCAAACGAGGGGTTTCGAGAAAGGTGGCTTACGACTTCACATCTTCTTAAAACTGCGCCCTCGCTCGTAGTTAAGAACTGGCACCAACAAGTAGTTAATTTTGGAGAGATGGCTTACAACCAGTCGTCATGTGGCGTTGTTAAATTCTCGCTTTGGACTGGAGTCTATAATTGTAAAGTTACCATATAAAAGAATTTACAAAGCTTCAAGGATAATATTTCGATGAAAAGTTGGAGAAACAAAATTGTTCACAGGTCCGCGTGATTTCTAGAGTAGCCAGAACAGTTCTCTTGTTTGAAATTTAAAGGTTTTTCTTCTTTTGAACGTCTTTAAAAAAGAAATCCTAGCGCGCGAAACTAGCGATCGTAATAATAACCTGGAGATAGTTAGTACATGTTGAATCTTCTAAAAACATAATATAAGGTTTCGCTTGGAGGAGGGGAAAACGTATATAGAATTTGTCACATTTTTTTTTTCTAATTCTGAAAGAGTTAAATCCGGCCATGTCACTTGTTTGTTTGCATTTCCGCAGCAAGAACCCCAAAAATTGCCCTCTCACTCTGTGTACACTTAGTATTAATAGCTACCCCCTTTAACGTTTTTTCATAGCCACCAGATGACGCCAATGAACACCATTCAAAAGAAAATTTTTTTTTTGTTTTAATTTTATACATAACATCAGAAAACTTTTTGTTTTTTTTTTTTTAGGAAAAAAATGTTTCCCGTTTATTTATCTCCCCTTTGACGATGACACGAACGATAAGTCTGGAAATCCAAAAGGAATAGGAAGCGACCATGTCAAAATAGTACCGGTGCAAGACGCCGTGGGCGGGTCAGCAGCTTACCTGAACGGATCCTCCTCCATCACAGTGTGGGCCCTCAACAATATGGAGTTTGCCTCCAACTTCACTCTCTCATTCCGGTTTAAGGGGACAGACTCGGGAAGCGGTCAATTCGCTCTCGTCGACAACAGTGACTGCAACAAAAGCGCCACTTTTGGAGTCGCATTGGAAGTTAGTCGGTCAAAGGGCACCCTCTATGGTGGATTTATACTTAAAGACGAATCAGTTGTGCGAATTAAAGTTGATTTGGTAAATACAGCATATTTTCATTATATATTTTTTTAAAATTAAAATTGTCCGCATAACGATATTCAACTTGAAATGAATTCTATTTTAAAATTTTTTTTAAAGGATCCAAAACGATGGCATACTGTTATCTTACTGAAATCGGGTTCCCGAGCTGAATTATGGGTAGACGGCAAAGTCCATTCTACCACTGGAAGGGGTAAGTGATGTATTTACTTAGTATGGTTTCATTTGATACAACATGTCCACCACAAATGTACATTGTTTTAAAGCAACTAACACTACTATATATTTGTGTATTTTATATAAATTTGTGATGTCCAAGAAAGTAAGTCGTGAAGCACTGTTCAGACCAAAAAAGAATTCTGTTGCCGAACCAGTATGTAAATGACTCGCTTCATCATTAGCTGCCTTGTTTTATGTAACAGAATTAAGGGGTCCGGTTAGGACAGTTGTTCGTTTGATTTTGTGGACGTTGTGCACAGGTTTTCATTAATAGACTCCTGGGCCGACGTCTGTGCGGAGGAACTGCTCGTCAACGTTCCTTTCTGACGAGCAGCTCTAGCATTCAATTTTAAACTAATCCCGCTTTCTCTCGAGCCAATCCTTCGTGGGAACAGCCGCTGTTTGCGCCGATTGTCTTTCTGGGCACGGGACCTCCCGGTTAGTACTCCTTGCACGTTCACCCCTCAGCCCCTTCCACGGATACTAATCAACTCGACACTGCGCGGAGAATTCTACGTGCTCGCACTCCGAATCGTCGGGGCGCCTTAGCCAACCGGATACAACTACACACGGCGAAGTGCTCACTGGTCAACGGCAATGACAGCGACTCTGCCTCCGTACTACGATACGTCGTCGTCGACTTTCCTCCTTCTTTTGCATTAAAGTTTGTTTTAGTTACTTTCCAGACCAAACCAGACTGCCTTCCGTAGGTTATTCCATAAATCGGTTTGGCGTGCCATTTTGTTTGCGTTGCCAGCCTCGGGCGCAGCGGAGGGTTCCTGACATTTGTACACGGGTTATCATCCCGTGTACGTCGGGAGTCATCGTACGAGGTAGCTTCTGTCCAGTACCTGTCATTCTGGATTCTCTTTACAGCGGACATCAAGAGGTTGGACTGCTCCATGACTATCGGGAAAGGAACTAATCTGGATCCGTTTACCGGTTACATAGATGAGGTGACGTTCATTTCTATGCTCTCCCCAATTGGCTTAATTTTGCAGCTTTCGTACAACTTGTTATCTGTTTAATAATTATTTCAGCAGCAATCGTCTTGATGAAAAGAACACACCTGTTTAATAATAATTAGCATATTGGTTAATATGCCCGTGACGGGCTTGAAGAGCGTGGAAGTAGAATGTCGTAAGGATATTGGCAGCTAAATTAGCGAACTCCATGCGGTATCTCACTCCAAATGTTGCCCCTTTCTTATCCCCGTACCACGGAATGCTGTTTTTTCTTAAGATTTGTTATAGGCACACGAACAAACCACGTAAACAACCTGTGATGAACCGAAATAAAATAGAATTTCTAAGTAAATTTTAAAAAAAAAGTATTTTGCTTGCAGTCTTTATTAGATGGAAAGGATTTCTTAACTATAATTTTTAATGAAATCAATACAAATGAAATATCTGCCACTACACCGCTGTCCTGGAACGGGTTGTTTTCTTTTACTTCTTTATTTAAAAACGACGAGACAAACCACAAATTACCGCTTTTGACAAAGATTCCGGAATAATTTCCTGGTGTATATTGTTGAATGCCGGACGACACCCTCCATTCGAGCGCAGGTTTTCAACAGCAAAGAGGAGAAAACGATTACACCCTCAAGTGATAAATGGCTTTTATTAGAATCGTTTTCAAACATTTGTTTAAAATTGAGTGGCAAACTTCCATAACCACCAAATAATGGCTGGAGATCACCTTTCTTTGCAGGTAAAGTTCTACAAGTGTACGCCAGACGAGCACCAAGTCCGATGAAAACCCTCTACACCAAAAGAATGAAGCGATTTCGTTTAAATTCGAATTTCCCCCCAAATTCCATTGTTCCTAGTTTTATTTTTGTAGTCACGTGACAAAAGAGTGTCCTTAACTTCTCTCTTCACCAAAGCGACAGAGCAGCCGGAAGAAACTGCAACTTAGCAACCAACTCTTCCGTCTTTCAAAGCATATTAATCGATTTAATCTGGTGTGAATATTTTCGTATATTTTCTGAAATAAATGATCAAGATTTACACGTTTGCATATTATTTTGTGATATTGGATCTAAACATCCGTTTGGACTTCAGATTTTCTCTTCAGATGCATCTAAGATGTCAGGAAATTTCCAGACTTACCATCAGGTCGTCACATCCAGTTCGCCAATATCACCGGCTTCATAGGATTTATAAATGTGAAAGTAAAAATGAAATTTTAAATCTCTTTCAATTTTATTACACATTTTCATCTGGAAGTAATATAAGCAAAAGTCAGAGTAGTTAATAAATTGTTCATATAACGAGCACTCGGATTTTCAGTTTACTTTCTATGAGAAGCAATTAAGAGAAGTGAATAGCTCCATTACATCACTAGGGTTCGTCAGGTTCACCCGAGCTTGTGATGCAGAGAACAAAGCTGCTCATAAAGTCGCTCGGCTACAGCCTAATCTTGAAAATGGCGTCATAAAAGACGTGTAAAGTTCTGGAAAGTCCCGAAAGGTAAAGTTAAAGGGCAGAACTGCGGCCAGAAGATGCAGGACCAAATTGCAATGTATTAAATCAATCAGGATTGTTAATGAATAGAGTGCAGGCGAAAACAGATTAGACTGGAAATTAATAAGTCAAAACTGTTCGGTGCCTTCAAAGTCTTTTCTCAATACAGTTCTACTTTTCGGAAGTTGGACTCTGCCGCGGAAGAAGCGCGGCGATCGAGAAGCACGAAGTTAGCCGGAAGCAGCGCCGCGATCGTGAAGCGCGAAGTTGACTCATACGCTGTTCTTGGTGTAAAATGTCGCTAGACACCGCGCATGCGCCGTTTACTTCACGGTCAGCCAAGAACTGATTACAGACACTGATGGACTGCTTCTGTTTCCAAATACGAAAAGGCTGCCTTTTGCTGTTATAGATAATCCAATCTGTGCTGCATGATTTGTCAATGTTTTTGTCTGGAAACTTCTGTAATTAAATATTATTATTATTATTATTATTATTATTATTATTATTATTATTATTATTATTATTATTATTATTATTATTATTATTATTATTATTATTATGAAGTACGAGACCTGAGATGAACTGCATTCTAATAGTTACAAATGATGAAATGTCTCTCACCACATTCAGTTCAGTATTCCCGGCGCATGTGAATAATCGGTATGCTATGCCATTTTTTATCTTAGTTATACCAGGTGCATTTTCACTCAGCCTAAGAGCAATAATATTTCTGTTGAATTGGCTGTATATACTTAGTCAAATGACAACAAAGAGCCTCATCATCAAGGAAGCAGTTATATTTACAACACTGTGTTACAGCTAATACACTACCTTCATTAAAAACAACGAAAGGTAAATAAAATGGTAATAATGATAAAAACAAAACAGTCGTTGACTGAGAGTCTCAGGGACGTTAGCACCTGGAATAAGCCTTTACCATTATAGCTGTTTTATATTTCAATCTAAACACTGTCCAGTTCATTGCATTTAGTACAGACAAGAAAATCGAAATGACTGCACCGATCACGTACTCTTTTCTGCTATTGTGTCCTTGGATCGAGGGGAAAAGAATATCGACCCCGCCTGGCATGTGTATCGCGCCGCATGGGACAAAGAATTTCTAAACTTTTTCTAGCATCCTTCTGAAGAGTTCTTTGGCTTTTTTTTTAGTTGGCGAATTTCGTAGTCAAGCACCAGGGATTTTCTCAACTCGACCAATAAAAACGGCATCGACCACTTTTCCGTTTGTCCTTCCAGTCCGGAAACTGTCTCGTGCAAGCAACAAATCCAACTATACCAGCCGTACCCAAATTATAAAGAACACCAGTGGCTACCACTTTGTTAGTCACTTACAGGTGTAAAGTATCACTGTCAGGTGTTGCGTGATCAGAGTGCTCATCGGTGTTTGATTTGTTTTGCTTATCATCGTTGATCTTATTATCCCGACGTACGCAGCTGAGAAGAGAACGTAGCTGACTATGGCGAGTTGTCCATAAAAGCAAAAGATGGAGTTGTGTTCCTACCTGTCCGATATTAGGGCTGAGCAAGCCTTCAAACGACTTGTAAACTATGAATTTGATCTTCTTACCAGGTTTTCGACCAAAATATATTTCGTCTTTCAGTAGGTATCGCAATTCCAGTGTATCTTGGTGTCATATTTAGGATGTATTGATGGAAACTGTACCCGACCACAAAAAAAAAATACTAACTTCCACACCATCGGCCCTTTCGAAACCTGGCTTGAATATCATTAGTAAAGGAGTTAGGGACATTTTCCATAAGCCACGAAATGACTTTAACTTGTCTTCGGTGTTTTGAAATCATCGAACCACATGAATCTCATGATCTTGATATGACACAGCTAGGTCATCTGTCTGTAGCTCACAGCTCAGCAGTGGTTTCATGAGAAGATTAATACGCTCGAGCAAGTATAGCAATCTAATATCTGCTTTCATCTCAGTTATATCTATTTCATTCCGCGTAAGAAATTTCGTCACTTAGGTCGGTCCATCATTCTTGAGAACGTTTTGTCATAAATCTAAAAGAAGCTGGGGTGCCAGGAAGCAATGCTCTCGTAATAAAAACATGTGGGGTGGGGGGGTCGATGCAGATTTGTCGCTACAAAGGGTTATATTATAAGAAAGGTACTCGGTGTACTATAGTTCAGTGTTGAGTAATACAGCTTTGAAGATGGTATTCAGAGAGTTAAGGGTTTAATGATGTATTTTGGATACCGTTTGTTATAACAGCTCGTAAGAGATCCCACTGAAGCTAAGTGATGTAGAGTGATGTACCTTATAAGGAAGACGAGGAATGTGGTTTTAAAAAGAAGGAGGAACAGTCGGAAATTGTGCAAGATAGAGGGCAGTAGGTCAAAGAAGAGAGCAAAACGGAAACAGAAATGCAAATTTTTTTGCTTGATTTTCTGTTCTGTTCGCATAGATATTTAGTCTTTATTAATTTATTTTAATCGTTCTATGAATGCTGAATACAACAGCTTTGCCATGTTAATGGACCCACTTCTTTCCACAAGACGTTGATTCACGAGGCCGTGTCAAAGTTCAGCAAGTATGTCGAGATATGTACTCCGTTACATTTCTAATTGGTGGTGAAGTTGGCCATTTTTAAAGATAAACGCGTTACATATACAATTTTTAAAAGAAAAAAAAAACAAAACTTAAAATCTGTTTGTCTCTTGATCTTCATTTTCTTCATAATCTTCTATCCCGAAAGATGGTTCTTGCAGGTAATAAGGCTCAGATAAACGAAGCAGTTTAGTCCGTGAATTATGGCTTTAATTAGTTTAGTCATAAAGCATCATCTATACAAGACCATGATAACGTTTAACAGAACTTGGTATCCTCATACATCTCTACGTTACTTCAAGTTATGTTTTAACAGATGAAGAGATTACATTTTAGACAAATTCTTTCGCCAGATCTTCGAGTAGGAAATTGCTGTTATTTCTCATTATTATAAATTCAAATTTATTTAATTTTTAAAACTGGAGTAAAGTTTTATTTTAATACTTAAATGTCAATCTATTTTTAAGGTAAAAGAAGGGTAACTTTAAGTAAGCTTTAAAACTTCTCGGCTTCTGTCTGTCTATACTTACATTTACCTGCTAATATTTGATTAATATTCTACAAATATTCTAAAAGACTGGACTTTAGACATAATTCGATGCGATAGAAGTTGCAGTATTTATCTACGTACACCTATTTGGTATAAATTTAATATTAAACGCTTATTAGGTATCAACACGTTCTTTTCAAAACACGGATATTTACGGAAATAACCGTTATTAGTTGTCATTCTACAGGAAGCTGGTTCAATTTATCCGTAACTTAAAGTTTTCATGACAACAGAATGGTTTTTATTTTTTAAATATCCGTTGAACAGAAAAGAAGTACAGTTGTCCCCCGATATTCGCGGGGGTTACGTCCCTTGAGCACCCGCGAAGAGTGAAAAACCGCGAATATTGGACGTGGTCCATAAAAATGGCTATAAACGTCAAAATATAACGTAAAATATAATAAAAAATATAAGTAAATATATAATAATAATTTAATTAAAAATACAACACTCAGAGAAACACTCGAGATAGCTACAAGCGGTAAACTGGGATGATGCTGGGCTGCATCTGCCTGAGACAGCAGCCAATCAGCAGCAAGGAGAAATGAATAACGCTCTCTGATTGGCTACTTTCAAACCTCCAGCCAATAGCGTTTATTTTATATTGATATTTTGCTGAATTTACATTAGTATTTATATTACAAAATTAGTAAATTATATTGTTATTAATAATTTAGCGTTAAAAAATATATGTTGCCACGAAAAAAGCCATAAAAAATGGCGGAAGATATTTGCGATTCCGCGAATATGCGGGGGCCGCGAATGCCGAACCGCGGGGTCGACTTATATAACTTCAAAAAATTTCAAATTTGTTAACTGCTTTGATTACAAGGCGCTATCCCTATGTACGATAAATACGTTATAAGTCAAAGAAACACAAGCTGATAAAACTGGTTAAAAATCCAAAGCAAAAAATGTTTATTTTCCTGATATATTTTAACTAGCTCACAGGTAAACTGATTAGGTGTGACGACAGTCTGCACGTGACAGACTCTTCAGCTGCTTATGACGTAATGAATACAGATAAGATAAGTTCATTTCCTGTTTCACATAAATTGCAGTCGTTAGTTTTCGACGGGTGTTTCTCATGTGACATTTGTGCGCTAATTGATCATGGGGTTTAAAATCTAAAACATGACAGACTGACGGACAGACAGACAGACAGACAGACATCACCTTACTTTATTCTTTATTTCAGATAATTAATGTGTACACTAAGCATCTGTACTGAGAAACGCCTCTAGGGTAATAATCGCACATTAGAGAGTAAGTAAAGCGACATTAAGCCGACTGTTTTCGGTGGATGATGATGTTTTCTCCCGTACTCTTCTGTGGAAGATAGAACTGCAGCCTGGGCAAACCTTTGACGTATTAACTAGCTGGACTTTAGCTGGAACAAAATGATTAACAGTAATTTTAATTTATCCAGTTGGGTTTTATCTATTTTATTTTTTTTTAAATGCACTGTTTAAGATATTTCCATCTGACGGTTAACCTGTGGAAAAGAGCTCACTGACTTACGTTCCTCCAATATGCAAACTGGCGGCATCCTAACATTTACTTTATAAATGGATGGAATGCTCACCTGTAATCTGTAGTTTTATTTTTCAGATGAACTATCCTTTTATGAAAGGTTCTGCTCCGATTTTGGCTAGAGGAGGGGTTTAGAATCTATCCATAAACCAAAGAGACCTAAAATCAAAAATAAGCGCCCTCTTAAGAGAAGAGGGGACAAGAATAATAAATAAACAAGTAATGAGTGTCCGTACAGAAGAAGGATAGAATGACTTTAGCTTACTCCGCATTTCGTTGACGGATGTTCACAAACAAAGTTGCCATAAATCATAAAAGTGTATAATTAATGATAATAGTTGGAGCGGTAACTTTTGGCATAATGGCCGGATCTCTACACTATCAGTAAGGCCGTATATTTAATCGCAGGTAAACCCAGAGAGGCGGGTAAAAGAAGGAAAAAAACAAACAAACAACGGGTAACGTGTAAAATCCCTCATTAACGTTTTGTCGATTTCACTCACTGTAATCAGCTCGACTGGAAATCGAGAACAAGTGATTCAGGACAGGTAAGATACATATTTTGTTAATTCGTGTTGGTTCTTTTTCAAGTTACATAACTTCACCTACTACGTCTACTAGCTCCACAAGGTATCAGGCTGCTACAATATTTCACCCGCGTGCCCCATAATGTTTTCTCCAACCGTACTAAGGCTCCATTTACAAATAATGAAAGTAGATTGCCACCATCTTAATTACCACCAAATGTAAGGGCACTGCACAAATGAAAGGAGATTCAGGTGAGACGACCTTAGTATGTAGGTCCATTGACAATTGTAGTGAGTTACTCGTTTCTCTCGTCTCTAATTGCATGAATTACCCAGAGAGGTTCCGTGCGCTAAATATAGCGTCGTTTGGTGCCCAGAAGTACTGTGAACGATGGTTCGGTTTTGTTGATTAGTTAGATACAGCCCATTCAGATTACTTTAGCCTTATAAAAGAATCTAATCTGTAGAACCTTCACCCATGGGTGTCATCAATCTAAGAACTCAAGAGTCTACCGAGAAGACTAGAGATAGTAATTTTCAAGAGTTGGATCATGATCTTATTAGTTGTTACAAGGCAAAGTGATTGCAAAAAAAAGAGGAAAAGCCTTTTAGTTAACAAAATCACATCTGTTACCACTAGGAATTAATTATTTTAAAAAATCATTTGCACCGAAGATTTATTTATTGTAAATATTTGACTGCGATTCAAAAATAATCATTTGAAGGATTAGAATTTTCTTGTTTTAACGATTTATTAAAAGGAAACCAAACATTCTGTTCCTAAATCTCAAGTAGATTAAACAACTGAGTAATTGACGAGCTAATTGTTACAGACCACCATTTTAAAACAAAGAAATCGCTGATGAGCATGCAGCTGTTTATTCAATCCTCCAATCACGACTGTCATATCAGAGTCTGTTGGTCCAATGGCAAGCCATGTTACTACCTACTGTGATTTGATGGATGTCCGACTTTAAGCTGAAAACTGGGGATTCCAAAGAGAGTTGTTGATTTTTCATGAAATTCCATTTCACATGTTAAAATTGAAGGAGGGGAATAATTTCTGGAAATATTTGCTTCGCTGTCGTTTAAAAAATGTGCAACAACTTTGGTTTCTAATTTTATTCAGTGGCCAAGTAATCCATACCCAGACTCTTTAAAAACTCACCACTCGCTTATGCGAACGACACGGGTGAAGTTGCTGAACACCCACGTGAAGTCACACGAGACTACAGTGTTGGTTTTAGTGATCACCTGTTGCCATGGAACCTGCACTAAGTCAACGGCTCGTGTTATCCGCTCCCCCCGTCCTGTGACAGCGGAGTGTGCGCGCTCTGTTGGAATATCCGGTGCAGTCCACGTCGCTGGAGTGAAATATTGTCCACTTACCGTTAAGCTGTCAGATTCTAGTCCACGACAACCAGTTTCTTGAAAAATATTCAAAACTAACAGTAGGGATGTGCTGATTAATCACCGGTAATCGATATTCGGCCTAATCAGCTATTTTTCTGATTAATTGATCAGTTAATTATTAGGCTTCATAAAAGCGAACGAGAAACTGTCTTTCGGGTGCTTTTAGTAAAAACGAACTGGACATTTGCTTCTTTTTGTGCTTTTTATTACACCAAGTTTTATCGACAAATCAGTTTATCTATATTCACACATATTTACCAGAAACACTAATCTGGATTAAAATTAGATGAGGGGGCGAAGATGACAAATCCTATATTCATTTATCTAAATTAGACAGCAATGTTTTATGGGAGCAATGATCCGCTCAAAATCCCCTCCTCAGTCCAAGATCATTGCACCTGCACATAACTATGTAAAGGCCAAAACATAAAAGGTAATTTTCGTCTTAAAACTCAGTAAAGTTTTAACACATTTTGAAATTTCTAAATGCTGTCGAAAATATAATCAAAATTTTATACTTGAAATTAAAAGCGTAAACATTTTAAGGGTAAACTAATCAACATATCAATTTTAAAATCCAAATTAATACCTAACTGTGTAAAAGCCAAAGTATTAGCTGTAATATTGGTCTACAAACACAGATTAAAAATTGAAAACAATTATAAAATTCTGTCAAAAGCATAACTTAGTATTTTAATTCAAAAGCTCTTAAATGATGCAGTAACTCAACTTTTCCACCGTTTTCTGGATTGAAGTCGTTTCGTTTTGGTTCATGTGTCCACCGGCGCTAAAATCCGTTCTGTCTCTGGAAGATGGAAAAGCATAAAAATTACTTTTCTGTAAAATGCGACAGCTTGTTTTTTCATGTTGCTATTTCTTCATAGCAGTTCCAAAAGTCTAAGAGCTGTCACTATTGATTCAGCAGCTGAAGTTTGTGGTATGTCTGGATCATTTTTTTTCAATTTCTTCTATTAAACAATATCTTATTCTAACCACATTCATGTCTTTATTTTAGAACTTCGGTTTGAAGTAAGGACGTAAGCATGTGGAAATACAGGATTTCTTATTTGCCAAATACTTAAGTAAATGTCTTTTCACAGTTGCTTTTAGCTGATCTAAGGTTGTAAAGATTCCTTCAAAAGTGGTATTAGTAGTAGCTTTGTCTTGTCTAGCAAGAGTTAGCCTTATAGCTAAAATTGACGAAATTATAACGGAATTTGTTGTATTCTTCTGACTAGCAACTTATGCAATCTCTTCAAAGAGTTTAAAAGGCAAACAAGTTTTCCAGCCAGGCTTCAGTGATACGGAGTTGAATTTTGAATATTCTGGTTTTACTGAATATGTCACAATTGGACGTCTTTGTTTAATATTACTTTGGATAAATTCTGTTTAACCCTGTGTTTAAGTATCTTTAGTTGTTCTTGAAGGTCACCTAAGTATATTTTGTGAGATAGTTGAAACGGTCGACTATCTCTCGATTAAAACAAAAGATATTTTTACCATTCGTTGGTTAAGTGTAGCATCATTAATACAATTGTAAAAGCATGAATGCAGCAAGACAGTGAAGATAATTCAATTTTGAAAAGTTCGCCAACAATTTAGGTGCGTTGTCTATAAGAACCAAATATACTTTTTATCCGTTGGTATTTAATCTTTCTTCAAACCAGTCAGGATATGTTCACTTATGTGGTCAGCCGCATGTGCTTCTGGTAATTGAACCACATTTAGAATGGCTTCGTACCTTTCAAAACCAGATGTTAGCTAATGGCCAGTCATACTAAGAAATGATGTTTTAGCAGAAGTAGCCAACCAAATGCCTGTCATCAATACTGTACTTGTCATTTCCTCTTGTAGCATTGGCATCATTGTCTGTCTGAATGAAAGATGTTAGTGTGGTTTATATTATAGTTAGGTACCCAATCACATGTGCCTTTCTAAATCAGATGCTTGATACACCCGAGTAAGGTTGTAAGTCAGCAGTAATCACCCCTCCTATTCTTTAGTGTATAGCTATGAGTCCCCAACTCTGTCTTATCAGGGGATTACACCAGAGTAATCTTTTTATTACAGCTTGGCCTGGGTTCTACAAGTTTCCTTTTTGCAGCAGCAGCATCAGGAGACTTTCTGTTAGAGCATTTCTTCGTTGTATTCAGTGGTACGTTTCACCTTTTGTTTGTCTTTGCACTCTTTCCGTCGAGAGATTTCTTGATTACAAAGCTTGGTTTAGTGTTGATGGAATCTTGCCAAGTCACAAAATAACTCCATACAAATTTTTTTGAAAAGATCTATATCTTTAAAATATCTATTCCTAGGCACTTACCTGGAAGTAGACAGTGTGCTGCCATTAGTCAGCCTGCTACAGTTCTAACTCCTAATTCCTCAGCTAAACATCTGAAAATAAAACTGACCAGTTCTATTATTGAATTTTTAAAATAAGCCAATCACAATATAAGTTCTATGAAACCCATTATTAATTAACTATTGTAGTATTACTAATAAAAACAGCTGAGAGATTATCAACTCCAGTGACAGTAAAAAACATTTACCTTTCCTGAGCAGAAGTGATGTGGCTCTTATCACAATACAGTCCCAACAACCACTCCTTCACTGGTCATGGTACCCGGGTCAGCTGTTGTCTGTAAGAGAGACAGGGTAACTATGGCAGTTTGTCGTTAATATTTTAAAGGAGAATTATTTGACTGAACGATTCCTGATCAGTCAACACAAACAATATTACTAAAAATGAATAATTAGACCAAAAAAAAAAAACGGGCTCCCAAAATGTACGCAGACTTGAGCAATTTTCATGGTGTTTTCTTTTTATTTACTCTTCCATTTTCATTAGCAAATACTTTTTATTGTTAGAGTTTTTTGCTACTAAATGAAATATGAACGCGAAGTTACACGTGCACATCTATCCCAGCGTGAAAGAAGGCCGAGCCCTGTAGATCCATTTGTTTTCCTGCTTGCGATGATTCTTTGTGAGCATAAATAAATTTCTGGCTTCCAAGCAAGAACAGATAAAAAATTACGTTATAAATGTCGCTAATTTGTAGATTAATCGGCTCGAACAGCAGATGCCCCCTTACACCGTGACGCTGCCACTGCCATATTTGCGGTGCCGTCTAACGAAAGTCTGCAAATTGTTCCTGTGGGCAGCAATAAATCCGGACCCTGCCATCAGCCAATATGGCGGACTGAGTTGCTACTT
The DNA here is from genome assembly GCA_018389105.1 of Nautilus pompilius. Classification (NCBI taxonomy): domain Eukaryota; kingdom Metazoa; phylum Mollusca; class Cephalopoda; order Nautilida; family Nautilidae; genus Nautilus; species Nautilus pompilius. The sequence goes on from JACATO010000118.1 coordinate 1,094,474, forward strand.
GCCTTGAGAAAACCTGCGTAGGTTGACTATTCGCCAGTACCGATTTATGTCGTGTGCGACGATGTCTATCAGTCAGGATCATTTCGTAGCGTTTTGTGTTCTTCGTTCTCAGCTGCCTGATGATGGTGAATGGATAGACCAGTACGCATAGTAGTCTTGCAGTCTGATTCACTGTTGTATTTGATTCCATAAATGCGGTAGGTGCATGTGTTGGTTCTGAGGCTGCGTTGTAAGACGGGGTTCCCCAGTAGCAGGGTTATCTCTGAAGTGGACTGTGGTTTCGTGATGAAGTACAACGTGCGCGCACCCAGCCAAGATGGCTTCTCTTTGGTTTAACGCGCGGCTTCTATCCGCTTGTCCCGCTCGTGGCGGCATTAAAGCCCTGGAACAATCATTATGGCGCGGTCATTCACAGTTTTTACGTGAGAAGTCTTTGACTGTCCTCACCAACAAATGCTGGTGCAGCACAAAGCGCTAAATATAGACTAGCAGAACATTTGCGTGTAGAGTTTTCTGCTAACCATTTGGCATCATTTCTTGCTTAAATCGGGTGAAATTCCTTTAAGAATTGTGACGAAAAGCAGCCTCCCCTCACTCACCACAAGACTTCGACTAGCTTTTTAAAAATTAGAATATGTTAGTTTGTTGCGGAAAACGGAGAGAAAGTGAAATTCTATTTTTTCACCTGGCCGAGTTACCTTTCTCAGCACGAAAAGCACCTGCCTTCCTCGTTTGGCACTGAATCGGCGATATTTAGTATCCGTCTTGTCCAGGTTTTCTCATATAGCTTATTGACGGGACGGGATGGATCAGTCTTCAGCTGATGATCCATGTTCCCCCGGCTGACCGATAAAGTTCATGTCAGGGATTTGAGGTACTCAAAAGAAGTCGGATACTTCGTCTTTTTTTCTTTCAAACGGAAGTCTCGGGAGACTCTATCCACCTTAAGAACATGGTCATCAAGTCTCAGTCGGCCGCTTTGTTGGTACAATGGCATGAGATGCGTTTGTCGGACCACACGATGGCAGTCCTGTCTTTATACTTGGCCAGTGACCAAAGACGCTAAGAATGAAAGTCTTTGTGCAACTGCAGACATGAATTTGCTGAAACCTCTAGTTATTGGAGAAGAGTAGACGCCGAAAATAGTTGGGATCCTGCAAAATAAGTAATCTGTTAGACAAGACTTTTTAATGTGTTTTGGCTATAGCACATAAAGGGTTCCTTACGAGTCGCGCGCCCCCTAAAGTCACGTCGGTGAAGACCACGTTGGTCCGCTTTCTCATCTCTATTGCACGGCTGATGTCATTTAGGCTGTCCAGGTCCCCTTAATACAGAAAAGACATCCGCCTCGTTGACCTCCGAAGGTCCGGGAGAAATGCAGAGAGAAGAATTGGCAATCTATCGGCGACTGACCACGCCCTGAACAACTCATTCCACCTCGATCTTCTGCAATATCGCAGGACCCAGGGCTGTTTCCGGCCCGCCGCGCCTTTTATCTTCCCACCTGGGCGTCCAACATGGGCTTGAGATATGCAAATTTCTGTGAGAATCATTTGTGTTTTTGGAGGTTTGCCTAATCCATATGACAGAGCACTGCATAGGTTCATCAATACTCTGAGGCGTGGCTTTCACTCACAGAGCTTCTCAAACCATATCATGTGGCGGACCGGTACCGTGCTTGTGCCATATTGCCATTTGTTTACGATCCGTAGCGATATTAATTTATACCGGAAAAATATAATGAATATAATAAAAGTTGACACATTTTTAAAATTTTATATTTATTTTGCAAACAAGTAATACAATATTACAATATAAGTAGAAATATAAAGGAATCAAACTGGCAAAGCCTTTAAACAAAGACATTATAGACATGCACCAGTTCCCGTTACCTAAGGAAATGTATAGAATTATTTTTAGTCAGACCCCATCAAGGAGGACAAAAGACTCAAAAGCCTCACTGTCCGGCCACCCTAGTATCAATACATCTTTGTCACATGTACTACATGTTGTACGGTAATATGAATACCCCCGTGGGACAAATTACCTCTGCGGCCTTTACATGTTGTACGGTAATATGAATACCCCAGTGGGACAAATTACCTCTGCGGCCTTTACATGTTGTACGGTAATATCAATACCCCAGTGGGACAAATTACCTCTGCGGCCTTTACATGTTGTACGGTAATATCAATACCCCAGTGGGACAAATTACCTCTGCGGCCTTCATAATGACATCTATTCTCGTGTAGCTGCCATACACTCTAAATTTGTTAAGGTATATTTGGCCTAAGTGGCGGGCCCGGCCCCGCTGGATCTCCCACCTGGAAGCCCTACTGTTAAATTATACTATTGTTTCTTTCTTTTCTGGAAACTCGCCGCGGACTCGGCAGCCGGTGACTCGCGAACCATCACTTTGAGTAGCACTGACATAGAAGACGACTACTGCTTTGTAGAGGGGCAGTAGTTTTAAAAACCCTAAAGTGCCAACTCTTATGCAGGAATATCTAAATAATAATAATAATAATAATAATAATAATAAAATAATAATAATAATAATAATAATAATAAAAAGAGGAAGAGGAAAAAGATTAAAAAAACATATAGTAACATGACTGTCAAAAAAAGATAACTCTGAAGTTAATGAGAAAAACAAATTTATACACAAAATTTCTTGTGTTTTCATTTGCTTCAGCGACAGGAATGATAGACATTAATCTGAAGACCCACTGACATAATAATAATTCATTTGCCAACAACTGAAAGGAAGTATGGCAATGGACACTAAGATTTCTATTGTGTCCCGGAATACATGACCTGGTAAATGGATGAACAAGGATGCTATTTGTTATTAGTAAGATAAAACTAATAGGTTTTCCATTTTTGTCTTTTTTTTTCTCTTAGAATTAACGTCTTTTATATTAGATTCAAAACTCGGCGAAACGTTTCAAATATACAGTGTGTGTAAAAAGTTTATCAGGGTGATACTGAACGTTTTCAACAAGATTCCCAAAACTGTTATAATATTCATAAAGAATTTTACTATCTCTCTCTCTCGCACGCAGAGAGAGAACTAGATAGAGAGAGCGAGAGAGAGAGAGAGAGAGAGAGAGAGAGAGAGAGAGAGCGAGCGAGAACTATGGAGCGAGAGAGATAGATAAGCATTGAGAGAGCTAGAGATCTAAGCTGAGCGAGAGAGCTCGAGAAAGATTTCGAGAGAGCGCGACAGATGGAGAGAGGCGAGAGAGAGAGAGAGCTGAGAGATGCCGTCAGTACAGCAGAGAGGAGCTAGAGCGAGAGAGAGAGAGAGAGAGAGAGAGAGAGATTGTTTTTAAAGGCCTCACCGAAAGAACATATTGTTAAATTTTTGGCTGGTAAATTACCAACAGAATTCTCTAAGGTTCACCATTATGGTGCAGTTGTTATTTTCACAAAAAGGCGAGACCATCTTTGTTTTAGCACGATATGTAGACCAAAACTTTACCAATTGCAATCCATACTTAAAGAAACTATCTTCTTAAAATATAATTTAATATTAATAATTTATTAAACCAATGCACAATGTATATACATAAATTATAATCCCGCATACAAAAACACTGTTACCTATCTTTTTAACACTTTATTGTTGAAGAAAATGCATTGTTCCAGCAAAAAATAACAATAAAAATCAGATGATCATGTATCAGAACATATTGACCATTAATTGTGACATTTTTATCCTTTCAAGATTTTTACATACAAAATAATCATCTTTCATGTGAATGAATGCTGCACACATTGTAACCATCGAGTTAATTAGTTATTATTTTTTAAAATATTACCTTCTAATTATCCCAATTTCTCTTGCAAGCAGTTCCATAGCTAATTGACGTTTGTTGCCCCCTTTTTTAGTTAAACCGTGGTTTCCAATTCTTTTCTAACAAGGTGGTCAGTGTGTATTGAGCTTTACAATGCACTTCGGATAATTATCTTATTTCAGTAAAAATCCATCATCTATCAAATGCTTAAATTGTATGAAATTCCACAATATTGTGATATCTCTCCTTTGTGAGAGTCTTATCACTCTATATTAAGCCATCAGCCAAATAATTAGAAAAACGACCTCATACTTTCACGACCATATTTAATCGTTGGGCAACACACAGTTCTTCCATACGCTTTTTCTGCCCTTCTAACAATATCGTCGCTTCTAACCAAATATTTCAACCCTCCTTTTATCCCACTTCAATACATTTTTCCATTGCTCCAAGGTGTAATTCTGATGTTGTTTGGCTGAGAATAAGTACTTTTGTCTTGCTACCACGTCTAAGCGATGGCCCAACTTCATTTAAGAGTCCTTCAGTGGTAGAGGTTGAGATGCTAACTTTTGCGGAGGAGTTTCGGTCAGAAATTAATTTGGGCTACCTGTGAAGGTTTTTATCTTTCTTCCTGGTCTATTAAGGCTAAGCCGGTTGGCTTCACTCTCTAAATAGTTGTCTGCAATTTCCCACTGAGAGTAACAGCTTTATGAAGAGCATAATATAAAATTTGGTTTCATATGTAATTTGATTTCTGGTGCCATTATATCATCTCCAAACAAATCAAAAGCAGCCATAAATAACGAGGTACTATTAACATTTATACAAAAGCATAGTTGGCGCTAACCATTATTCATATTAGCAGTAAGGAATGATATCGGAAGAACACGATAACTTTTCGACATGAACTAAATTTCATATTCATAAAAATAATTTACTCGGTTCATAGTTATGTAAAATCCCTGACGTCATAACAACGTCAGTTAATAATTTGTATCTTTTAAAAGATAGTTTTTTTAATTTCTTGTTAAAATATTGTATTTTTATTAATAATAAAGTGTTGAAGACAGATAACAGTGCTTTGAGCCCATAATCTCATAAATCTGAACGTGTGTGTGTGTGTGTGGTGTGTGTGTGTGTGTGTACTTTGTATACACCGCATCTTCAAAAACGAAAGTGTTTTAACTTTTTCTATAAATAACTGACAAATGACACTAGCTTTTTAATTAGGCTAAACACCAATCGCGTTAAATTTCATTTGCCATTCATGTAATGTCGTTATTTTGTACCAGTCACTTGTCCTATTTTATGCCAATCATTTTAGGCCTTATAATTTTGGTAGCGGATGTTAGCGTAACTCGAAACATTTGTCGGAAGATAATGTTTGCATTTTTCTTACTTTTGTTTTTTTTTTTTTTAAAGATCAAATAAAGGCATTATAGCGTAAAGTAAGTCAAGTGAAAGACGAAGCTGATTGGTGTTATACCGATAAGCAGACTTCACGGCATTAATCCGGAGAAAATCCCCTGCTGGGGTTCTAATAATAAAGTAGACGTGACGGTTCAGTTCTGGTGTACAGCGGTATTGAAAGTGTCAACATAGCACACGAATAAAATAATTGATCGAATATGAAGGGGGTGATATTTTGATTTTAAAAGGGACTTTTGGGGAAAATTTTGAAAATAAACCATTTTTTCTTCACGGTTACATACATTTTTTCAGTCACGTGTCACTATAAGTACTAAAAGCTTATATACGATTTATGGAAATTCTCATTGACTGCCGTCGGTCTGTGCGCTGTTACCGAGGTTATGGTGACGCTTCGAAAATTATTACCAAAATACGGTGAACCTTCTTTCGCAGATCTATTGAAAGTTTGTTACAAGTCTCACACAAAAATAACATTTGATAACTCGGAGAAGTTTTCCTCCTGCTCGCCACCGTTTCCACTTCTTGGATAGTTTCCCTTCTCTCTTTCGTTCGTCTTACCTGTGTCCCTTTATGCAAGTGGCGCGGATGTATCCAGAGATCTGATCTGATCTCTCTCTCTCTCTCTCTCTCTCTCTCTGTACTGACGTCATCTCTCTCTCTGTGTACTGACGTCATCTCTCTGTACTGACGTCATCTCTCTCTATCTATCTCTCTCTCTCTGTGTATTAACGTCATCTCTCTCTCTCTCTCTCTCTCTCTCTCTCTCTCTCATCAAACAGAAGCTTGGGAGCGACGTTTCTCCGTGATGGCGGTTGGCTGATTCCGGGTTGACGCGCGGACGCCTCTCTCTGACCACTGGGGACGTGATGTGACGGATGACTCGATCTGAAGCGACGCAAGTCTCGGACCTGAGAGGGCGGGACCGACTGTTCGAATAGTTCAGTCAAATTGTAAAAGAGTTTGTCTCGGGGTGGGTGGGAGGGCGGAAGAAGTGAGAATGTGATTAACTACAAAAAAGTAGATAAATACAAGTTTTCGTTTGACAAGTTTCAGGGCCGTCCAGGGCCCCGACGCTCTGCCGCTGGTCTTACTGTTCTCCTGTCACATTTATTAGGACATACATTTCGTTTTTATTTTCTGAACGGACGTCAAGGAGAACTTCCTCAGACACGTGCCCCCCCCTCCACCTGTCATTGTTAATATAAAGCGGATGACTAACAAAGCCATTGATTGCCCCATTTCTTAATCTCCGTGCGCTGGCCTCCAGTCGTCGGTCGATGTCGGAAAGTAAGAACGAGAAAAAGAAAACTGAGTTAATAAAAAAAAAAAGGGGGGAGGGAATTTGGATGAACCATGGCCCCGTAAATTACTGTCTTCGTACCTGCCGCTCTCTCTCTCTCTCTCTCTCTCTGTACTACTAACGTCATCTCTCTCTGTACTAACGTCATCTCTCTCGCACTGACGTCATCTCTCTCTCTCTCTCTCTGTACTAACGTCATCTCTCTCTCGCACTGACGTCATCTCTCTCTCTTCTCTCTCTCTCTCTGTACTACTAACGTCATCTCTCTCTGTACTAACGTCATCTCTCTCTCTCTCTCTCTGTACTAACGTCATCTCTCTCGCACTGACGTCTCTCTCTCTCTCTCTCTCTGTACTAACGTCATCTCTCTCTCTCTCTCTCTCTCTCTCTCTCTCTCTCGTTCCCCGCAGGTCTGTCGCGGTCGTCGGTCGGACATTTTTCACACGTGAGCGAGAACACTCGTATATATTTGCTAACCATCCTCAAGAATTAAACCAGCTTGTGGGTATCGTTTTATTGATAGTTAGTATAACACTTTATACAAGACCCGCTCTCGCCAGAAAGAAAGCTATGTATGGCACATGTATCTGGATGGGGGCTTCGGACTTTCTTCCCCTGTGCTATTTTGAGCGCCCAGTGGGTAATAAAGATGACAAGGTGTCCTTTATTTAATATGCGATCAGTCATATCAGCCTCGTAATAAACAACTGCTTTTGTGTTTGTTTTGGAGGGGGGGAGGTTCCTCCCCTCTCCTTTCATATTCCGTCTAAAATTGGCTATCGTACCCCTTCGTCGTGTCCCCCAGGCAATGTCTGACATCCCGCTATTTTGATGATGAATAGGTCGGTGACCACTAGACGCTCCGCGCGCGCTCGAGTCGGAGGCGGTCGCTTGACGCGTGACGTCACTTGATTTGTCATGAATTACCCACCCACCCCTCCAAAACCCCAGCTCTCTCGGTGACAGCATTAAAACCAAAATTTCTCGGTGCTTCAATCAGAAAATCATCGCATATAAGTGAGCTGGAAGGGAACCTTACTTCGGTCTAGGTAAGTTCTGGAGCAATCTGTTGCTTGTTCCTCTGCTTGCCATTTTTAAGAAATGAATTCACTTAGTTTTCTCCCGTAATTCTGGCCGGTAAAATGAGCTTAAAGCTCGTAGTTTTGTACAAACCCTACAAAAAATCTCACCAGAAGATAATAATATAATAATAATAATAATAATAATAATAATAATAATAAGAAGAAGAAGAAGAAGAAGATAGAATAGATAGCTAGTCTTCTCTTGTTGTTGTCGTTCACCATCTCATCTCGTTTCAGAGTCCACTGTAGTTTGTTTTGTGACTTACACGTTAATAACAACTCATAATGAAACATGGATTAACTTGAACCGAATAGAGAGAGAGAGAGACATCAGAATTGTTATTTTTCTTCTCTTTTTGAACGCTGTATGGGGTTAGGGTGATGCGCGTTTACAGTCAAACACGAAACGCACCGGTCGTTAGGGATGCCGCGTCAGTTTCGAGACGATGTGGGTACCGCTGTGGGCCGCGCTCCGCATCTTTGATTGCAAAACTGAGCCTGGTTTGCCACGCTCGGAGATGTCGGCTTTCGGAAAGTAGTAGCTCGCGCTGACAGTCCCTGACGGAACTGGTGCCGATACGAGTCAATAGGCCGTTTGATTTAGGCCGCACGCTGACAGGGCTTTGACGACGGCACTCAAATTCTCGAGGCGCTGGACACGAAGATCTTTCTGGCCAGCTGTGATCGACAAGAAAGTTTAGAATTATTTTGATAAATTTTTATATACGCGAACCTTCGTAAATGTACAAGAGAAACCTGGCTGAAATATCGATCACCGTAATCGCATTCAACCGATTTTCATTTAAATCACCCTTGTGGCATTAAAAAATTAGTTAAAGCAGATAGATACATTTTGAAACCAAAAATGTAGGCGCAAAGTCGAAAAGAACATATTGACGAATACTGCCTTAATACAAACATGATTATCGTGCTCGACTTTAATATATAAAATGATGTTTTGTTTAATTATTATCCAGGAATTCTTGTTTTATCACTTTAACGGCTCAGTTATGCTTACAACTTAATGTCATCTTAGTCTGACGTCCTTCCGCGACATTGTTCCTTCTCGCGTGATTTTTATCCGGGTGCTCCGATTTCCTCCCATGACCAAATACAGGAGTTTCGCGTAGACAGATTCCCTCGCGAACGACTCTTGTTGACTACTGCGAACTTTGACCACGCTCGACAGCCCTCAAGCGTGTTCGGGTGACTTGCTCGGCCGCTGAGGCTGAGCCCCACCCTCATCCCTTCTTGCTCAGTCACTGCTGAGATATTTTCAGCATCTCGCTGCCATGACAGGAGATCCACAGTTTTTCTTTTATGGTATACACTAGAACAAGGCTTCTCGTGTTCCTCTGAGAATTTTAATTTTGAAAATTAACAACAACAACAACAACAATAATAATAATAATAGAAAATGTTCTGATCAAAATCCAAATTCCTTGAATCAGTCCAAACCCCGAGCCCAGTAAATATGGCTCCTGCTCTTCCACCTTATTATCTGATTTAGAAAATCTCTACACGTATATTCTCAATACGGAGCCTTAATTCACTCAGTTTTACAGCGAACTGCCTGGAATTGTTGGTGTTGAGCCTCAGATAGTGTATGATGTCGCCTTTTTTATGATTTTCACCTTGAAAAATGTGTTCCTAATGAAGCTTGACAAATTGGAAAACCAAACGCGCTTCGCAAATAAAATAATTCTATTGTCGTCTTAAACCAATTATTTTCTCTGAATAATACAACTTCTCGTTTTTGTCACGAGCCGCCACGCACCTGTCACAAACACACAAGTTTTGCTTTGAAAAAAACTGTTTTTATAGATTAAACTTTTTTGAAACGAAAATTTTTTTCGTAGTAATTAGATCTTTTAAACAATGACTACACTGAGTAAGAACACGTTTATCAGGTGCCAAAATGTTAATTTTATTTTAAAAACCGGATTCGAAATACGAGGGCCACTTCTTTGTTCTGGATAATCAATCGTACGTTTTTCGAAAGTCTGTTAAGTGTTTGTCGCGTCATCTGGAAACTTTTGCGTGAGTGACGTCACAGACGCGCTAAGCACATCGGGAATTTCCAAAATGGAACAGCGCTGTGTGACGATAATTCCGGTGAAAGAAACACCAACTTAAAACCGGCTGAGATGTACGGCAAATTAGTTTACAGTTCAGTTATACGTACCTCTCTCTCTCTCTCTCCTCTCTCTCTCTCTCTCTCTCTCTCTCTCTCTCTCTCTCTCTCCTCTCTCTGTAACTGACATCATTCTCTCTCTGTAACTGACGTCATCTCTCTCTCTCTCTGTAACTGACATCATTCTCTCTCTGTAACTGACGTCATCTCTCTCTCTCTGTAACTGACATCATTCTCTCTCTGTAACTGACGTCATCTCTCTCTCCATCTCTCTCTCTGTAACTGACGTCACCTCTCTCTCTCTCTCTCTGAAGTTTGTTTTAACTGGGCAAAAGGCTTGAAAATGAACGAGAGTCGGTAATGGCTGAAAGCATTACCCAGGTTGAGCGGTCGATTTTAGACGATCATCGCATCACCGTACATGCTATTGCAGCAGAACTGTGTATCGGTATTCGAAGTGTGGGGAAAAAAACATTCATTCGTTCCTAAAATTCAATAAATTAAGCCCCAGTTCTGTTTAAAAATGATTTTCGATTGATCGTGAAGCAGTTTGTGTGACCTCTACGATGGAGCACTTGCAGCATCGCCTGGCGGGGAGCAACAGAAACTACTACTCGAACAAGGCTGTGAGATGCGAAGAGACGTGCACGCGTCACTTCACCCCGGAGTCCTCAGCCATCTAGTAGCGAAACTCGAGGTCTTCATCACTGAAAACAAAAACAAAAAAAATCAAGACTAAGCCGATTGCCGACGAGATGGTCGCAGCAGTGCTTGGGACTTGTGGCCGCAACTTAGGTTGGCTTTCGTGACTGTGGTGAAAACATTTGCTACTAAACGTTGGAATTCGACTTGCAATACACGAACGGCGGTCAGGGTCGTCGTCAAACGACGTCACGCTGTTGCAAGATAACGTTTGCTTTCATACAACCAGTGTAACAACTGCAACTCGTGCGGAGATGGGAAGTGCTTAACCACACCCCTAAGGTCCAGATTTTTCGCCGTGTGGTCTTCATCCCCCCCTCCGGACCACCCTGAATAACATCAGATTTCAGAATGATGAGGATGAGAAAGCAAATATGTAGAAATGGCTGCATCCTAAATACTTACGGATTGACGCTAAGGCGTCGCTACGCCAATAGGATAGAGAATTACATGTAGAAGGAGAATACTGTGGAAAATAAGAAAAGTGCTATTAATTTTACTGTAGTTTTAAATTTCCTATAGCAAACAGTACGGGTTAACTCTGAACGACTCTGGAAAACTTTGGCAAAATCGTCTCATGCATAATTTCAGCAGATTTCGGTCATTGATAAGATGAAAGAAAAAAAAAAGGAATATACATGATTAACTTTTTGTGTACAGGTAAACCTTATGTTGATGTCGTGAGTTACGTTACACGTTAGCGTCAGTTTCTTGCTCAGTGAGCGAGCGACTTCTGAGCAGCAGGTACAGGCTCTGTATCCGAGGTTTGAGACTTAAACATTTTCCGGTCTAACGCCCAAAATATCGAGTCGCTTAGACAACAATCGGCCAACCACTGTTGTGACAAATATGCCGGTGATTTTGAAAGTTATTTATCGAAATTTTAAAATAAATATTTCGAAAAATGAATTGAAATTAAGTTACATTTTTGAACTGTAACCAAAATCTTTGTTAAAATTAACAGGTTTTTTGTGTGCCCGGATAAGCGTAAATAAAGGATAATACTCGATAAAATTAGTTCCAGGTTTTAATGACACCTTGAATTCTCGAAGTCAACAATATGACTCTTTCACCTTGACCAGTCAACTGATGGACAAACAAACTTGAAGACATCGCTTCTTGCTATCCTTTGTATAAATATATCCGATTTCCATTAATTCAAATGAAACGGAACAATAGCTGGATTAACGTGAAGTGTATAAAAATGAAGACATTACTGGTCGACAACTTGTCCATTTTGTGCACTGGGTTACTATAGTGATAGCATTCACACCGATAATGCGCTAAAAGTAATTTTAATCAAGTCTTTTTTAAAAAAAACAAACAGACTTCATTCATTCACGACCTGGGTACCAGAACCACCTATTTAACAAAGGAAAACGGCAAAATCTCTTTTGAACTTCATACTATTAGAGGACATCTTATAAAAGGTCATCAGACAACCTCCCTAAATACCAACTCATCAGAGAGCCCTTTGTGAGCGATGCCCAGTCAGTCGTTCCAACTGATCTAAAAAATCTCTAGCAAACAGCAGCTCACTTGATTACCAACATTAGCTTATTAGGAAACAAACTGTGAACCTCCGGGAGGAGCCCTTAGTTCCACCGTCCGCAGCTGAGGTGCAAGTCATGACCTAATCAACAAAAATGCCCAGAAAATTTTCTCAGTTACACATTAATTACCGCAACAATAGGAGCTAGAAACGGTTTCAAGAATCAATGATAAATTGTGAAATTCCGCAATTTTAATTAAGCCCAGCGAATCTCATTCTTTTATCGTAGAAGCCACCGGTGTATTTTGGGCTGGCAATCCCATTTTAGGTACTCCATGGCGACTACGCCACAAAAGACCGAATGCAAGTAATAGGGCCTACTGGAACTCTCTAGACTTGTAAAGATAGGAAACTGGAGTATCTCGGAGGAGACTCGCGCAGAACGATACTTAAGAGCGAGAGAGATTATGCTGCTGAGAAGACATCAAATACAGGACTGAGCTATTGAAATGGTCAAAATTAGAGGTAGGGGGGATATACGCAGATTAAAGCGAGAAGAACTCAGTCCATCCACAACGACGCGGTTCTATTGTTCAGCAGGTTTACGCTGCAGCACAAACAGTTGTGACTGCTCGTGTAGCAGCAATTCACCGCCAGATGGCACTCTTACCAGTCGCGGAATTGAACGCAAATGGGCGCGCTTCCATTACCTCTGTTAATGAAGTGCGTTACTCTCTTGATAATGTCAAAAGTGTATTACAGGGAAGGAGAATGGAAGCGAACCAGACGAGAAGAGCGATGGTGACGTGGTGTCTGTGTCTGATCGGAGTCGGCCTCATCGCCCCGTACGTCTCGGGCAAAACCCACAAACCGTTTGCCGGCTCGGTGACAGGTATGTAGGATAAACATTATCAGAAACAAGAATCAACAGAAGCAGAGTTTCGTTGGCCACAGGCGCCCTTTAAGTCAATATTTCTGCGCGTCTTTTACACAACCTTCCAAAATTAATATCACATTTTAAAAACACGCACATCATAAGATTCTTTTAAAAAAAAAAAGCGCCGTTTTAGACTACAGCTAACACGGTTTTTCCTGTGGAATGTAAAAAACTCGGTGGAATGCCGGGGAATCGTTTACTCCTGACCATTAAGCAAACAATAAATAAATAATGCTTTGAAATTAATTGTGTTCGAATCAATGGAGATTATTCATTACGCTGAATGCACGTTTAAAATAAAAAAAATAATTCACTCGGATGCCCTGCATATTTTAAAGCAAGATAACCGACTATACACCTAAACCAGCTATATGAACCTAGAGGCGTTTTGCATTAAAGACAGTTTAGAAATTAAAACAAGCTTTTGGATGTTTGAGAAATTTTGCACGAATCTGTGTGAATATGAGAAGAGAGAGAGAGAGAGAGAGAGAGAGAGAGAGAGAGGAGAGAGAGAGAGAGAGAGAGAGAGAGAGAGAGAGAGAGAGAGAGAGAGAGATGATGTTAATACAGAAAGAGAGAAAGAGAGAGATGACGTCAGTACAGAGAGAGGAGAGAGAGAGAGAGAGAGAGAGAGAGAGAGAGACTTTTAATTAAAACATAAAATATCGAAAATGAACGGATACTTTCCCCTATTAATTTATACTCATCGCGAAATTCAAAAGATTTCAGTAAATCTGAATTCAGTTCTTCTGGAAAATATAGACGACGCCAGAGCTCTTCTGCGATAAAAACCACAAACCACCTTTTCTCTGTTATAGTTGTGCACGATTCGGACATTGTAAGTCTTTTCTGTTATTGCTACAAAGGGGCTGAGAAACACTAGTTGGTGACCCCCACCGAGTGTTGTAGGTTTAATTAATTATTTTTTTATATGCAACTGTTAAGTAGTAATTCTAGTACCGAAAATGATCAAAACAGTTTATAATGTAGACTTTATTGTCCCTTAAGTATAAAATACTTTCATAGGTGCTTCAGAAATCATTGAAGTGGTTTAGATGTGTCCCTCTAATGTCGCGAAATGTTGCTACAAAATAGTCACTAACTTTCACTTGTTTTGCCATTACAAACAGAAAATGAAAGTTATATTTATATCTACATATGCAAACGTTGATATAAGGAAAGCGATATGCCAGGTCACAGCAATGGAAAAGTTATTAGTTTTAAGTAAAACTAAGCGGATTTCCAAAAGGCAGAAACGTCACTGGCTGGTTGTGCTGCCTGCCCATTTATCTCTATACGATGTCTGTTCTTCTGAATATTTTACAGGAGATCGCGTCGTGACTCTGAATATCAATGAGATTAACTGTCCCCCCCCCGGAATTTATATTGTCATGTATTGGGCGACTGCGATAAAAAGGCTGATGAGTTAAATAACTAAGAAGTCTTATTAAAAACTTAGTTTATTTCAAAGTTCTAGTTTGTCTTTTTTCTTTTTAAAAAAAAAGGTTTTTTTCAATAGATTGAACGTGCAAGCAGCGAAGAGAACGCGGCATTCCTGAGAGCCGCGTGTTCTCAAACAAACCCCTGGAAATTATGTATTAATCGGCGAGCGACTTCTACTGCAACCCGGGGTTTCGTTCTACATCCTGTGGTACAGTGAAAAACAGAACGAGGCAGGAGATCCCCCCTCCACACTCCCGACTTCCGCTGCGTTGCCGTGGTGTGTGTGCTCTGATGGCTCGTCCTTCTTTCTTCCTATCTTTCCAGACAAATGTGGCAGACTTCAGATATCAGGAAAGCCGGACCTTTTCGAGCTGCATTTCGACAACGAAACTCTGATGGGAATATGTCCGTTAGGTTCTGCATTTTCACCCCATGGCTGCGACTGCGTGCTGCTGCCACCGGAAACAGCATCTGTCCGTACGTGACCGCTTACCTCTATTAGAAAAGTTCTCTTCTTTTTCGTCATCGAGAAACATTGAAAAGTTAGGAATTCTATTACGAAAGTAGCTTGTTTCAGAAGTTCATCAACAAAGAAGTTCGCAGTAATAACCAGAAGCCACGAAAGCTTTTTTCATACATATATTTTCAGGCTTCAAGAAATGTTTATGGATATATGTCATAGTAAAGGACTGCATTAATCTATAAATAAAAATAACTATTTATTATTATTGTTATTATAGCTAAAGAATGTGACAAGCGGCCAGTACCAGAAAAACCTGGAATGTTCGAACAAGCGGCTCATGGGGAATATATTAGGTTTGCCTGTCCAGCTGGAACCGCTTTCGTTCAGATCGACTGCGGATGCACCAAGTACAGAAAAGATCCGCCGCTCGTCATAGGATCGTTTTTTACGACCTCACAACCGGACTTTTTCAAAGGTGACCTGACGTCGAGCAGCGGGTTTAGAGCTACCAGCGAAGTCCGGCCGCCACTCCAAGAGTTCGGCGACGTCAGCACCACTCGGCCCCCATCAACGAACGTTTCTTCCACCACTCCAGCTCCCCGTGTTGGCTTCCGCGAACACCAGCCCGCCTCCAAGCGTCCAAGTTGCGACAAAGAGCCGGTGGACAACGAGCCGGAAGCCTTCGTCCAGCTCGTTCACGGCGGGCAGGTGAAACTTGCCTGCCCCCTCGGCACCAAGTTCATGCCCATCGACTGCGGATGCACCAGTTACGGACTCCACGATGTCGGTCGTTCTACCCCCTCGTCGCCGACGCTTGCGGGGAATTCGAACAGCGCGGTGACAACGAAGACACCCGGAGAAATGACAACCCGTGAGTAACCTATAGAGCGGCCACGACGGTCTTCTTGAAATAACACTTCGTATGAGTCTATGGCTGTGTTTTTTTTGGTCTTTCTTCAGCTTAGTAGCGTCGGAAACGTTCGGTCTCTTCACATCTTTGATATTCTAAAAAAAAAGGGAGTCCAACGCCCTAGAAGGTCATAGAAACGTTGTTAGTGTCGTCAACCCTTGCACCTGTGGCGCTATACGAATAATCCAGTGTTTAAATGTTTGTTTTGTTTCTAGTTTACCATTTTCTCCTTATATGTACGTGGCAGCTGTAACTGATGTCACACGCTTTGACCTTCGACCCGAAGTTCAAAGAATGTGAAATTGGTTATAGTCTCGCTATACGTGTAATTGGTAACCACTGGTGCTGTACCAACTTACCCCAGGTGGTCTCCCCGCCATCCACAGAGACAGGCTTTATAAATGTGAAAACATCGAGCAATACTAGTTTGACTTTATTATGTTTTAACTGCATTTTCCACACCGTAGTGAACACCAATCATTTTGTTTAAAAAATACTGGTCACCGCTGCAATTATTATGGTGTCTGCAGACTATTGCAACAACAACAAGAAAATGGAAAAAGACAAAAGTAACAAGTCTTTTTTATAATGTCATCTTCAGCTCTAAACTTTTGTTACAACCGTCGAAAGTCTCTCAACCCCTTCGAGTTTGAAGTGTACGATCATGGCCGCTGGGTGGCGATGCCATGTGCTCCGGGTACCGCCTACTCCCATTTCGACTGTGAGTGCTCGGTGTCTCTCTCGGGAAACTGTGAGTATCCACCTCTTTTCTAACCTCGAATACTGTTAATTATAAACTTTCAAATAAAAGACGAGTAAATGTGTCGTTGCTGTTAAACTCAAAAATACAAGTTTGGTTAAAGTTAAACATTTTTTGCTAAAAAAAACAACAAAACAGCATCAACCAATGACGAGTTATCTTTCCTTGCTTTGAGTTTATTTTATATGAAGTTTTCTCTGATATTTTAGTTGCATGTGAAAATTGGCCGGTTAGTGGCTACCCGGAGATGTATTACCAGCTAGTTCACGATGAAATATACTCACGTGCTTGCCCCAGGGGAACCCTTTTCTCTGAAGAGGATTGTTTCTGTTCAATTCATGATCAGCCGGAAAACCGCGCCGAATTGATGAAGCAAAGTAAGCCATCGTGTTCATGAAACACTTGAGCACGAGTACTCTCTCTCTCTATCTCTATCTCACCATCTCTCTCTCTCTCTCTCTCTCTCTCTCTCTCTCTCTCTCTCTCTCTCTCTGTACTAACGTCATCTCTCTCGTTATTACTAAACGTCATCTCTCTCTGTCTCTCTCACTCTCTCTCTCTATCTATCTATCTATCTCTCTCTCTATCTCTCTTCTCTCTCTCTCTCTCTCTCTCTTCTCTCTCTCTCTATCTCACCATCTCTCTCTCTCTTCTCTCTCTCTCTCTCTCTCTCTCTCTCTCTCTCTCTCTCCTCTTCTCTCTCTCTCTGTGGACTGTTTAAGGTTATCTCTCTTTGTATGGAAGCACCTGGATGATCTACAACTGAACCCGATAATTTACAAACTGGCAGCAGAAATAGAAACGGTGCCCGCGGCTGAGATCGCGAAGCGAGCAGGACTTATCGACCCCACTTTAAAAAATTGGTTGGGGGGGACTATTTACTGCAAATACTGAAAAATTATTTGACGATGATAAACTGTTATGTTAGGAAATCTTGTTCTGATTATCCCCTATAAAGCATTCTGTATACCAACCATTTCCCTCAATTCGCTCAACAAGATGTCGTTGAGTGTAAGGAACGTTAACAGCTCAAACGTAATTTCACTACTATTTATAACTTAGTTTCAATGCTAACATTACTAATAACAAATTATCAAATGTATGTAATAAATAACTCATGGAATATTTTCATGTCCATACTTTGTAATGTAAGCTATCATCTTGTTTTTCTAGGCCTCCTTAAAGTGAAAGTAGTGGCATAACAGTAGCACTGTGCACAACAATAGTATGATGGACATGAAGTTGTTTGTAGTCTTCATAATAGGAGAGTTTTGGTGTCGTCCATACAAGTCTTAGGTTAGCATTTCCTCTAAATCTCATGAAATTAATAACATAGACATTGTAGAAGTGCTGAGCTAAAGGCCTACAAAAATTCTAGCTTTCTTCCAGTTTTATTAACCTAGCAAACTATTTAATTTCGAAATCTACGTTCTGATAATCCCCCCAGTCACTAGGATCAGGCATTGTTTAAGACTTAAATGATGTATCATTTGCATAAAAATTTCCAGCCTTTTTGTTCTTTTCACCTTCTCCACCCCTTGAAAATATTAATCTTTGTTCTTGTTGTCGCCTGTTGGCATGCGTGGGGAGAATCAATCACCGAGACGATATAATCCTATTTAAATAATAACGGAGACCATCTGTGCAGTGGAAGGACAGCATTACTTCTACCACTTTTGTATATTATTAGTCAAGCGTGAACTTCATCTGTGTTTTTCAGGTTGCAAAGAGTCGTTGTGCTTTACGTATAACAGCGACTTCCATGAAGAGCACCAGAGGGCGACACAAGAGCCAAATGATCAAGTCTCTTTGAAAAATGGCCGCGCGGTTCTGCTGCCGGGCGGAACGATTTATATACAGCCAGTTCCCGACATTGGCCAGAATCTGGATTTCGCGATGTCATTCAACTACCAGTACCAACTGATGTCCATTGCTGACGAAATCTTACTGGGCAACGGAAACAGCAGCTCTCCGTACACCTACCAGATTACCTACAGCGGAGACCGACGGGAGCTGACCACCTACCTGAGGCTGAAAGATGGTAGTGTTTTAGAGCTCTTGGTTCCAGACGTGGTGAGCATTACGCGGCATTATATTTCTCAGCCCACTTTTCGGAGGAGGGGAAGGGCAGATAGGAAGCAACGCGGAATAAGTGCCTGGAGTCCGAAGAGTTTCTATACCGGACGGAGGAGAGCAAAGTAAACCAAACTGTCAGACGACGTTTTGAGTTGACCGCACAGGCGATAGTTACTGGATTAAGTAAAACACACCGAGGCTCGTTAACTCGACGGTGACGCAATCGATCGCGAAGCGCAGCAGCAACTCGGGAAGATGTGTGAGAGCGCCCGAGAGTTGGAAGATGCAGCACGCTGCTTCCGCGTCAAAAATCAGAAGACTTCGGGAAAATCCCGACCTTTTCTCGATTCTATCGCGAAGCGAAGTTTCTCGGTCTTACCGTGAACGCCACCTACCGAGGGCTGGCACAGGAAGTGAAACAAATGGGGTAGTTAGGGGGGGGTTTACGAAGGACCAACTCTCTTTCAGTGGCGCTAAACTATCTTCTTCGATTGCTGCGACTCTTCTCCCCAGCTAACTCTCTGTGGCTGCTTTGGTGTCTGTGGACGCAGCAGAGCGCCGCCGATTCATGCCGAGACTCACGGCTGGAAGATTGAATGTTTCCTCCAGAACAACCAAACAAAGAGAAACAAGTCCGTGCGACGTAGACGGCTACTGACCCAAACGTCTACCAGGTCGCCAGCACAGTTTCAGGTCTCTTTAGAGATGGAGTGTCGCGGCGTCAGACATTTTTATTATAAACGACCTGCATCCATCTGACCCTGTCCGATCTCCATCCTCATGGATAGATGTGCCGTGTACCCACTGCCCGAAACTGTACACTTGTGTACTAACTGTAGTTCTAAGAATTACGTAGACACGTGACTCGTTTTGTTGAAAGAAGACAAAGCAAAGAAGTCACAGCGGGTTGTTTTAGGTTGTTTTTTTCTTCTTCTAGTTCTAATACGTGGGATTAAGTTGTGTGTCCGGATGTTTTTCGTTTTGTTTTGTCGGCTTATGTTTATTACTGATGTTGTTGCAGTATCCGAGGGAGACGCACGCCGTGAAATTCGCCAAGAGCAAAGAACTCGCCTTCTTACAGGTGGACAATCAAGATCCTGCGGTTAAGAAACTCTGTGAGTCAATTTCTTTTACCACTACTACTACTACTACTACTACTACTACTACTACTACTACTACTACTACTACTACTACTACTAATAATAATAATAATAATAATAATAATAATAATAATAATAAATAAACTTAGTACAAATTGTCGAAATTCTTATAGCGTTCGGTCACGTGTCTGTGTGAAGATTGGGACCCGTCATTTGAACTGCTCGGTATGAAAGATGAATCGTTGAATCGATTCAAACACTAATAATTTATGTTTGCGATTAAAAATATGGATCTTACTATTTCTTTTCTACTACAACGCCGCCAACTACACTCTCCGGCTATAACAACGTGACCATCTCCAGTTATTATAAGTTGCTTTGTTGCGGAAAATAGCGAATAAAGACAGAAAACAAAGCAAAATTCTTTTTTACGTTATTACTTCGTCAGGCCCCTCCTTTTCAGCATGAAGAGTCTCCGTTTTATTTGGTGTTAAATCAATGACGTCTCTATGTCAGGGTTTGGACCCCTACCTCACAGAGGTTCCTTTATTTCCATCGATGCGTGAGATGTTCTCTAATAGATTCAAGTTGGAGTTTTAGCTATTCAAATATGGCGGTCGGGGGGTTAGGGAAGACTCAACGGAATACCTTCAATCCGAGTGTCTTCGGTTCACGGTCAATTATACGGGTGGAAGTGGCATGGTATGGGCCGAAATATGGCACGGTGAAAAGACAGAAATGGTTGGTGAAGAAGTCTCAATTCTGCTAGGTACATTTGACATTTTAAAGATACATCTTCTACATACTGAGACTCGATATCGATATTCTTCAGAAGGATGGCGCTATAAGCCACGCGTCTTATGTGAACACAGTCTGAAGGAGGAACCAATGTATTCAATGTCGTCATTGGGTATCCAAAATCCTGATATAAACCCAATCAAACACCCTTGAGAGCATTTGGGTCGTTGGCTGAGAGACACACCCGTCCACGTCCCAACATGTATGAACGTCCTATGATTACATCACAAGTAAATGGAGAAACATGGCTAGATCCATCTGTTTCCGGCAGCGTGGCAGTGCACACTGGTTATCTTCCGTTCAGTATCGACCTAATGGCATCTGAAATATGTACGTTTTTATCAGATGCATTTACTTACGGGTGGCCAACTTAATATGGCGTATTACTTACTATGCTAATGCTACTGTGTGTCCGACATCTATCCTGGTAGGGGAGATAATGATTAGCCACCGATGCAACAGACTGCATTACGGTTTACGGCTTTTAAAAAAAAGGGCCCAGCGGGCTGCCATTACCTTATCCGGTCCTACCAGCACTCTCTTGGAGGAAATCCCACGAGGCCGGCTGCTGGTGGAGAAGGAACGCGAGTATCAGTCAGGACCAGGTAGGTGAATCAAGCCAAGTCTTTCCCAACCACCTTAATTCGAACTCGAGTTCTCGGTCTTAGTAGTCCGGTACTGGACCATCCTACCCACTACTATTAGTACAACAACTACTAAAACAGCTACTACTACTACTACTACTACTACTACTACTACTACCAATTGTACTATTATTTTAACAAAGCCAACTACTAGTACTATTACTACTGACGTCACGGCCGGTATTATTTCTATTATTCCCTGAAGCATCAAAGGAAATCATAGTAAAAGTATTTTTTGTGGTTTTAGATCTCTCAGGGACCACTGTTGTTTGATGGAGTCCTTTTTACTTATAAGCGAGCAGAAAAGTTCCAGAGGCACCAATCAATGTCTGCTGTTGTTGTTGTTGTTTGGAGGAGAAAGAGAAACCAGACATCTGATAACGCGATTAATGTTTCCCTTTGTTTGTCAGTGGCCAAATGTTTATATAAAGCTCTACAAGTTTCTTTATACCCCTCCCCCAAGAGAAGGATAAACATTTTCCCCTTATTTTATCGGTAAGCATTTTTAAACTGTTATCTTTCATCAAAATCAATGGTTTTCCTTCATTTTTTTTCCACCACAGCCTTGGATATCGCTAAAAGCGATTCGCCATTGGTCATAGGAAACGCAGACGTGTACCAGTCTGTTGAATATTTTGACGAAGTAAGTACTGGAACAAGGAGCCCCGGTGACAAAACACCGGTCCTCGTTTTTGTCTCTTTCAAGAAGTGAGACGAAAGTTATTTCAATGTCCTCGATTTCCGTGTTTTAGTCGGTTTTCGTGCATCTGCGCTCGAGTTTACTCCTCGGGCGACAAGAGCCGTTTCCGAGGCCCGCTGGTCGAAAAGGACCTGCGTACAGATCCGAACTCTCCGTAAGAAAAGACTCGATGTCACCCGAAAGCTAAGTTAAGCCTTTGGGCGAAAACAGAATAATTGTTTGAAATAAGCTTGCAAAATGGCAACGACGCTGTCTAGAAATGACCACAGGCAAATTGGACTGGTAGAAAGTGCTTTATTAACGTGCGTGAGTACCAGTGTCCCCAGAGCTCGCTTGTACACGTCTTGGTATCGACCGAGTCAGATGATCCAGCTGTTGCGTTATTCTCCGCCAGGGATTGTGGGCGGACGTTGCGAGCCTCCTTAGGATGTGCCAAACCCGTTCATTCGGAGATCGTGCAGGCTAGACCTTGCTAGAACCGCGCCCTGGGGCCGAGCGAAAATGATCTCACCCCCTTCCCAATGATGACAAGACCACTTTTTCGGCCAACTTGAATGCCAGCTTATAATATCAGGCGTTCTCCACCAAATCGATCCTATACACCGCTGATGGTAGACAGAATCTTGATTCCATCGGTAAAGGAATGCGGCGTCAACATGGTTCAACTTTCGTTTGCGATGTTCTGTCGCCCATTGCATGTGTAGCTGTCGATGAGGCCGTGTTAGTGGTATACTGACCACGTACCGCCAGTATTAAGCCTGTTCCGAACTCCCTGTGTCGAAATTCTATGGTTGGTTGCTCTATGATGGCATTTCGGAGAGATCGCGCTGTTGAAAGATGGTTCCATCTGGCAAGTGTGAGGAGATAAAAATCATCCCGCTGTGGTTGTAACCCCTGGGCGGCCTGAACCAGGTTTCTCCATGAATTGGCCAATCTGGCAACACGTTTTTTCGTGCTTCACGAATGAAACTGAAACGCCTACGAATTCCCAACCGCACCTGTATCACATGCCTGGCCAGTTTCTATAAGAAATGGTAATGGGTCTTGTGAAAACACGTAAGCAGATTAGGTGAAACACGTGAGTTTCCAAGCCCGCTACATTCCGGTGAAATCGACTCTAGCATTGCATGCTGTACGTACAGGGTCGGGTTTGGGTTTCTCTCCTTAATATGGAGACCGGCTTCGCTCGTTTGAAGAACACACCACACAGGCTTGGAAACACTTGTTTATCTTTCTTGTAAGGTGCATATTTAGACTTGTTTTTATAGCGTTCTCTTGTTTGTAGTCGCCCCCTTTTTGTGTGTTCTGTGTTTGCCCCGCTTTGAATTTTTATTGTGTAAAATCACCCCCCCCTTAAATTGCTTCGAGTCAACGTGTTTAGTCCTGGCGATGAATGGAAGTGGCTCTTCTGCATAATACCTAGCGTTTATTAAGGCCGAATGGCATCCGAAAAATTGTAATTTTTAAACATTTTATATAATTACTTGTATGATGTGATTATTTTATTTTCAGTTTCAGGTTTACACTTGCATTCCTGCCAATTTCTTTAACATCAGAGTAAAGGAGGAAATATAAATCAAAATAATTAAAAAATATATTATGCATAACAGCATAGTTTTTGTGTAATATGCTCGTAATTACATTATATACAAGAGTACATTAGGCAATGACCATGTTGCTATTTTTCTAAAAAATTGGGGGGGTCTGTATAACCGGATGTGACGAAATAGTTATCAGCCACGAGTTGTCATAACCGGATATGACGAAATAGTTATCAGCCACGAGTTGTCATAACCGGATATGACGAAATAGTTATCAGCCACACGAATTTAAACTTCGCACAGCTGGGAATGTCAAAATGTTTTTAATTGCAGTAATGGTAAAAGAATGTTAACGCTTGTTCATACTAATGAAAGAGAAAAGAATCTGAGACAAGTCAATAAAAGCTGACCCAGCTTCAACACTAAAGATGGGAGGTACGTGAACAGGAAAGCACTCAAATTTCGATCGGATAATGTAAGGTTAGTTGGGTTTCAAGAAAGAAATTAACTCAGTCCTAGTTTAAGTTTAAAGAGAGATGTTTCTCACGCCGGCATTGTTTCGGTGCGTAATAATAATTTTTTTTTAAAAAAAAACCGCATAAAAACTACGTATGGTTTCGAGTGGTATTCTTTGCTGTTAAATAGTAATTTTTTTTTAAAGGATTTTTGACAATTGTCAAGACCTTTCACTGCTTACCTCCCCTGCCCTCGGCGCATGATCTCATTAAGGTGTTCCCAGAGGTTGTCAGTTAAAAGAACGTACGGCAGATTTTTCCGAGTCCGATCATGAGAAATGCTAAGCATCAGACTGCCGCCGGAAATCCGGCTGTTCACATGGAATGTACATGCGCTTCCCATAACCAGTACACGCTCCCTTTTCAACGAGATCATGTCCCGTCTTTACCGATTCCATTGAGAAAAACAATTTTAAAAAATTTGGTCTGGTTTACGTACATTATCGACGTCACCTATGGAAGACGGTCAATCAGCTCCAGGGTTCCAAGTGCACCACCCTGACTTTTATTTTTAGGTAAGCCACAGGTGGAGTTTCTCTTTCGAAATGGTTTTAATCTCCCCGTGGAAGGGAGTTTTCCTTGCCTGTTGTCTGCATAGTAGTGGGAAGAATTTCCAAGTACCACTTCGTCCAGGAAGCGGTTAGGGTCCGCTGCCGTTCAAAACGTAGCATCTTTTGCGATCGCCGAAGCCACATTCACCAAGTTGCTTCTTTGGAGACGGAAAAGTCACTATTTCCAAAATTAACCCTCTCGCTCCTCCGATATCTTGTTGACATTTCACTCACTGATTTTGTAACCCCCCCTCCTCCTCCTCCCAGTTATCCCCAGCCTCGTTTCTGACTGGGTCGCCACATTTGGACTTTCCTTTCACGCAACTCCTACACTCTAGTTTCTCGAGCACGTGATAGGTTGTCCTCCCACTGAACCCCACCCTTTAGAAATGTTCAGCCTTGTTACTGATTCGCATTATATTAACAGCGAATAAATAAATAAATAAATACAAAAATTTACGGATTATTTTTTTTTTTATATATATAATTTTTTGTTCTCGTTTGGAAGCCGAGATCTTTAAAGTAGCGCGTTACCTCAAACGCGGTTTAATACCAGGTCCGTGACGAAGTTATTGGGTCATTCGCAATTCTATCACGAGAAAGTTATGTCGCGTCAAAAACTGGTCGGCCTTAACTTTTCTCAGTTCTCTGATCGTCAAAGCTGCGTTCGTTTTAAGAAGAAGGAAGCGAGCAAAAATGATGCTGAAGAATTTATTGCAAGTAAATAAAGAACGTTTGATCTTTTACTACCAGCCAGTCGATCCATCTCTATATAATGGGGTTTTTTGTCTGTTAGTCTAATAATTCACTGCCGTTATTTTTGCTGTCCCCCCAACCCACCGATGTTAGTCTGAAACATTTTTCTAAGACTATTGTTGTTTGTTTAAGAAATGTCGCCTCCACTTCATAGATTCGCATCAAATAAACTGGAGAAAGAAAAAAAAAAAACAAAGCAAAAGAAACAAGCAATAAATTTCTGTGCTGTGATATAATTTATATATTTATATTTTGTCGTATCGATCGCCGGTAGTGTTTTTTAGCCATTGAGGTTTTAAAAAAAAAAATTAACTAAAAAACTGAGCAAATAAACGGTGTCTGTCTCTCTGTGAGACAAGGACTTCAAGTGAATATTGTCTCGTTATCTCCAAGGGATATAACTCTTATATTACCTCCATTTGATTTACTTTGAGGTTATGACAGCTTGGTTGCACAGTAATTAAATTTGTAATGAAAAATTAATTTAAAGTATATGCGGATATCGAAAAGTGGTCAAAGATTCCTGGATACCACTGGGCATACGAAATTTAAAAGAAAGAAAGAAAGAAAAAAAAGGTATAAATTAAAAAAAAAAAAAAACTTCGCTTGTTTCAAAATCTGAAACATCACGTAATTCTGAATTTTAAAATGATTCAAATCTTCTGTAAGTTCTTTTTTTTCGCTCTAAAGTATCCAAGTAAAAACGGGTCTGAACTCTAGTGACGGATGCTTTGAAAATTAAATATCTTCAGTTGTACAAAGAGAAAGAGGACACAGAAGATGGATTTTGTTTTGTTTTGAAAGTAACAACCGAATGTAAATTAGGAAATCTATTTATCTGTTTATTTGATTGTAATATAATGTTACTATTTTTGAATAAAGTCAACCTGTTATTATGTCAACCGGCGTTTGTCTTGAGCAATTTGCAGATGCAGATTCAGCAAAGATTTGATGGATTATACAATAACTGGAGAGACAATTGGTGAATGGCTCAATCTATTCTGCTGTGTTTGGCTATATTATTAGATTTATATACACAACTCTTTCAACAGCTTGCACATTCTAGGAGGAACACGAGAGTTCATTTAATCGCGTATATTTTCATATAAAACAAACTTAGGATTTTTCTCCCGTCTCTTTATT
The DNA here is from genome assembly GCA_018389105.1 of Nautilus pompilius. Classification (NCBI taxonomy): domain Eukaryota; kingdom Metazoa; phylum Mollusca; class Cephalopoda; order Nautilida; family Nautilidae; genus Nautilus; species Nautilus pompilius. Next base: position 1,120,752 of record JACATO010000118.1, read on the forward strand.
TATATTAGTTTTCCTATTTATTTATATGATTTTTCTCCAAGCAAATTTCGTAACAAATATATATTAAAAAAACAAGAAACAAATTAGCTGAATTTGCTTGTTTTTTAAAAGGTTTTAATAAAGTAAAAAGTTATCTCCCTTTTAATAACTGTTTTAAATAAGCTGACTACAATTACGAATATCTAAACAAAGAGAATAAAATTAATTAAACAAGTAAAATTTCGACTTATCATACGGACGGCCACCGCCAAGATAGAAAAATAAATTAGGTTTAATCTTACATCATTAAAAATATAATACCTACAAAATATACAAACAATATCCAAATATTAAAAGATGCTAAGACTAAATTAACAGAAAAGGCCATTCCCGCACTTTTATCGCTGCTCAGGCAATTATCTCCCCTACTTTGGCCGTATAACTAAGGTTCAGCGTCTACTCCTTAATTCTAGGGTCGGTATTCATTGCACTAAATATTTAAATAAGTGTTTACTGTTATCTAATTTATATGGACAAAATTATTAATTTTTATGAAATTTGTTACTACTAAAATTCCAATCGTGATTTATTACGATGTGGAAAATAAATGGGATTTGTTAACACAGACTAGAAACTTCATAGAAGTGCGCAGGGATGGCTGAATAATTTAGAAAATAATCGAGTAAAAAACATTTTATAATTATCTTGCGTGTTTTCTACTTCTGGAGCTTGCCGTGTCTATCAATAATAATAATAATAATAATAATAATAATAATAATAATAATAATAATAATAATAATAAATTTAAATTTAAATTTAATAAAACAACGCCACACTTCAGTGGCATCGATCCCGGGTGTGCAACAGCTGACAGGTATACTTGCACCCTAGTATAATTTCAAACAGTTACTCAAGCTACCCATAGGATGAATAAGACGACGATATGGAGTTCACCAGAAATTCAAAATGAGATCCTGGAATTTATGGTCAACTCATTAATACGAAAATTTGGCGAATCCAAAGAGAGAGAGAGAGAGAGATGACGTCAGTATACGGGAGAGATGACGTCAGTACAGAGAGAGATGACGTCAGTACAGAGAGAGAGATGACGTCAGTATACGGGAGAGATGACGTCAGTACAGAGAGAGAGAGAGATGACGAAACTATTCCACAAGGGCAGATAAAACAGCATTACGATGAGAACTATTTCTCAGAGTTTGAAAGTGAATGAGCACGTACCTAGATTTTATGCCCTTGAAAGATGTGATGCAAAAATGATAATTCTGGACATTATTCGCCGTTTCAATTGTAGATGTTGCATATACTCGTGGTAAATATCATGATGGTGCATCAGCTATGAGAGGGGAGGCAAAACGAATTCAAGACATGGAGTCTCGGCCCTTGGCAACGCAGTGCCAGATACTGTTTCCCAAATCCCAGTAATGCGAGACTACTTAAATCTTGTCTACTATCTGATAAACGTTTCTGACAGTCCTATACGCTGTGTTACTGTGCAAAACTTTCCATGGAACTTAACTGCTACCGAGGCCATACAAGGCCGCTGTGCCCCGCTAGATTTACGATGCAATTCCACTAACTGGTTGGTATTCAGAAACAAATAACTGTGCTACCTGTTACCTTATCTGAAGCTGAAACTGAATCAGCTGACAATCAAGTGAAATCTACAGCAAATGGCTACATCAAGCAGTTAAGTGACTTTAAGTTCTAATTCATGCTGATTATTGCTACCAAAATCTTTGAGCCTTCTGACATTATCAGAAAAAAACAGTCGCAAAGCTGTGCTATTTTTGATGGGGAAGGGGTGGAACTTTGTGAATTCTCAAAAGCTAGTCTTCAAAAGACGAGATTGACAGTGTTCAGGATTCGGCAATAATTCTTGCGGGTTGTGATGCAGATGAGCCAAGAATTCCTCGATGAAGAAAATGCCTCGAAAGGCATATCGAGTTGGTATCATTGATGGAGACCAATATGATACGCCCAAGAAATGCTAACATTCACTGTTCTTCCAAATTAGTAATGCTGCAATCTGTTGTTTGCCCAGAAGAGTTGAAAACAACCCTATTCTGCAAGCAGTACAAAACGTCTCACAAGGCGCCTGAGATGATGGCAATGTCCCTTATATGATAGAGTATTATGGTGATGACATTGACCCTCGCCGCCTGATTACACATCTGCAAACAGCGGTAAATATGGAGATGTGATGGAAATGAGAACCTGAGATTGGTCTCGACAAAAGCTGGAAGCAATCGGCTGAAGAAAGGTAGTTCTGGGGGGGTCATGAAGTTGTGTACACTCTATCTCGTGAGTCCGGCCTCAGCAGCGACATGTGGGAGGAGTTCCTCGCACCTGCGTAGCACGAAAAACCGCCTGTGATCCACCATGGATTCAACCCAGAGGTAACCATTTATTTTTACTACACGTATGGGAAGAAGCTGATGCGCTGAACCTTATTGGGCTGACACAGACCTTCCTGTCTACCGGGTTGCTGGAATATGGATTAAACGTGGATCCGTATCTCGTTCCGGTTTCTGCGCCACGTTTTGTACTACTCGCACGGTTCGGTTAGCCATCATGGCTGCCTAGTCCTTGGTGAGTCGGTGCTCTGTCTTTCTCTTGACGTTTTTAAGCACTGCATACATGTGCAAATGTTGTCGTTTTTTCCCCCCTTTTTTTAACGGATATTATTATTTTTTTTCTTTTTTTGGTGAACTGCTAAAAGGTAGAGTTGTTGCATGTAAATATAATTTGAAATTATACCAGTAAGCGATAGTGTGTACAATGCATTAGACCTACTGATTCTGTGTACTGCCACACCACCTCCTCCTACCTTTATGCTCACCTGTTTAATTCTAAATCCAGAATAGTTTTAAAATTAAACACTCGGTTCTTCTACTTCTATTTCTTCCGACTTTGCTTATTGAAGATCATTCGTACTAAGGGCGTTCAAGTGAAACCCGACAGAAGGTAAATCGCCGTGATGTTATCTTTGACCGGCCCTTATAACAATAATAATAACAATAACAGCAATAATAATAATGATAATATCAACAACAACAATAATAACTAACAGTAGCAACAATAATAATAACAACAACAATACTAATAACAATAACAACAATAATACTAATACTAATAATAACAATAACAGCAATAATAATAACAACAATAATAATAATAATAACAACAATAATAACTAACAGTAGCAACAATAATAATAACAATAACAGCAATAATAATAATAATATCGACAACAACAATAATAACTAACAGTAGCAACAATAATAATAACAACAATAATAATAATAATAACAACAACAATAATAACTAACAGTAGCAACAATAATAATAACAATAACAGCAATAATAATAATAATATCGACAACAACAATAATAACTAACAGTAGCAACAAAAATATAAACAATAATAATAATAACAACAACAATAATAATATCAACAACAACAATAATAACAATAACAGTAACAACAATAATAACAATAACAACAATAATAATAACAATAACAGTAACAACAATAATAATAAGTACTTTCTGATCGCCTTCTAACTACCACATAATGTAAACTGTCTAATTTCAAAGGCTCAAACGATTATGACGCATTAGAAGTCCCAGAAAATAGTCAAATTTGTGTTTCATTGTTTTTTTTTTCTTTTAAGGAAAAAGTCTAATATTTTTCTCTAATATAGATTTTTATTATCGCTCAGCTAAAAGAAAAAAAAAGAAGCAACAAACAGCATTTCTGTTAAAATAGTTTACTGGAAAGATGAATTTGCTGTCAGCAGAATATTTTTATATATCGATTAAACTAAACCTTTAAGTTAAATAAAAAAAAACAAACTGGAAAATTAAAGCATCTTAATAAAATATTTCTTTTTTTTTTTCCCCCTCTGATCTGGAAGTTAGGTTTGTTATTTGTCTTGCTTTATTATCTTCTTGTGGTTGATGTTTTTTTTTTTTTTTTTTTTTAAAAATAGATTTTTTAAGTTTCTCATCTTTGAATGACTTATTATGCATTAATTTGTTTGCCTTAAATGTTTGTAGAGTATTTAAAAACATTTTAAAAAAGAATATAGAGCGCACTAGAGAATACTGTGATTAGTTTATTTTGTTTTGTCTTTCAGTTTTCACAAGAATTTTTTCATCTTTTAAGAAATAATTTTCTTACCATTTGCTCAGTGGCTGGCATCATCATCTTCATCACAGTCACATGCTGAGGAGAGCTGTGTTAAGGATCACGGTAGCTTTTAAGTCATTAAAAATCTCAGAACTGCTCTCAGGATTGGATGTGATGTCTGAGAAGGTAGGAACCTCCATACTGACATGGGCAAACTACATTCTAAAACCTAACATCTGTCCCCTCTACATTTAATTTCAACTTTCTTTTGAAGTTCATTTTAAAAAAATAAAATTTGTTTACAGAAGATATTCTCAAAGAACTCTCTGCTGTTTATTTCTTTCTCTGTGCCACTACTATCAAAAAACTTGTTTGTCCATCTTTGTGGTTTCCTTTTCCAGTTACTAGTATCAAATAACTTGTCTGTTTGTTTCTCCCCATGCCATGAGTGTCAATGAACTTATCTACCTCCATTGATTCTATTCCTAGAAAAAAATTTAATTACTGTACATCATTTCTGTCACTATCAAAATATTTGTAGTCCAAACTAGGCAGCTGAAGTTTCTGTAGTTTTTCTATGTGATGGAGTTTACATACTAAACATTTTTCGAGATATCTGTATTTTTTTGCGTGATGTGGGCTTCACGCCTGAAATACATACTAAAATAGAGGACTAAATTAAAAATGTATACAAGATAATGTAAAACTACTAAAGTTTTACTATTTGTAGTATTTATTAGTCAACTTCAGATATTGGCTTTGAGACTTCTGGTCATTACAAACCTTTATTATTGATAAAGATGTAACTGTAAACAAATTTATTTCATGATATATCTTTATATCTGTTTTTTTTATGTGTTTTAATATGTTTGTGTAAGGTTTTTAAGTTTCATTCTCTTTTGGAACGTTTTTCAGCTTAAAAATTCAGAAAAGAGGGCAGCAAGCGATGAAGATCAAGCTACAGTACCTGCAAAGAAAGCTAAGGTAAGAGAAACCAGCAACTGCATGGAGCTTGAAGGCAAGTGTGAAAACAGGAAAAAAGTAATAACACATTATGCAGTAAAAGAAGGAGAAAATTATTTGTGTTTGCGTATACCAACTGTCTACATGCTTGTAAGGTTGATTTAGAAGGTATGTCTGTATGAAACTTTGGCCAAATATGAAAATTATGGTTTAGGGAAAATTTGGCTGTTTGTGCTAGGTTCTCTCTGAGAAGATTGTTTGTCAGATATGCTTGTAAGTCTACATTATTATCAGTATTGTTAACAGGCAGGGTCTATGGTTCAGCCATACCAGGAAGATGAACAGTTAAGGTAGAATTATCCATTGCCTTCCTCAACAAATGTTGGTGAATGATGAAAGTCATACTGAAATGCTTTTTAGATGTGGGAGGAAACCCATGAGGCCTATTAGTGAAGACTTAGCATATATTAATAAAAAAACTTGTAGCTTAATTTTTTGTTTCTATGTTCTAACAATAAGAACTCTCGTGTTATTTTATAGCTTAATACTCTTTTTTTAAAAAATTGGTTTCAACATCTGTATAATGATTATTAAATACCAAAATATGTGGTGTTTTCTTGTCAGCTGAGTGGTAAATTTACCAACATGCATTCTGATCTTAACTCTTTAGTCATTTTTATTTACAGAAGGATCCTGTTCCAGTCATGCAAGGTCGCATGGATCGAAAACGAAAGGTGGCACTACTTCTGGCGTATTCTGGAGCAGGATATTATGGAATTCAGTGGTGAGATTTCATGTGTACTTGAAAATAGAAAAAAGGAAAAAAAATTATGGCCTACAATGTATTTTTCAACTACATTTATTCCACCTTACCTCCTTAAGCTGAGAAGCAGCCTTGCTTTTTTATGACTGAATTCCATTGGTTAATTAAAAGTTTGCTTAGCTGCTTATTTATTTGAATGAAATTGAACAGCTGATATAACTAAGCTAGGCATAGTAACATAAGCCTAGCCTTGATATGGATTTTCTCAGAATATTAGTCTAAAAGAAGAAATTCTATTATTTTTTTTAGAATTAGTTTTTAAAATTGTCATAAGAATTCATTTGTCTAATATAGAAACAGCCTTTCAAAGCCTCCTAATTTTAGATATCATCTTTTAATTTTTGTTTTCTTTCTTTCTTTCCCATTTCTTTTACATAGGAACCCTGGTTTTCCAACTATTGAGTCAGAGTTATACAAAGCATTGGTCAAAGTAGGTTTGGTACCTGATAACATTGATTCTCTACAGAAGGTATGCTAGAAGTTGATAGTTTTTCATTGTATTATAAGATAATTTGAGAAATTACTATTGATGAATAGAGATGTATAACTAAATTAGTAATCAACAAAGCCACAATTAATACATTTCAAAAAATATTCTCTCTTTAATCGGAATAATACTAACTGAATTAAAGGCTCATTTGATAGATTTCTCCTTTCATGCAAAACTTAAAGCTGAAGGCACTTTCTGATTTAAACAAGTTTTCACTAAGCATGTTTGTTTTTTTTATTTTTTTAGTTTTGTTAGTATTTTTTGTAGATGCTATTTCCTATTCAGTATTTTATTATTTTTTTCCAATTTGACAGATATCATTCCAGCGAGCTGCTAGAACAGACAAGGGAGTGTCTGCTGTTGGTCAAGTCGTGTCATTAAAGATAAGTAAAATACTTTATTATGATCTGGAAGGTTATATTCTTTTGCTTTTATTTTTATTTTTGATAATTAAATAATAAAAGTTAATTTTTATTGTTATTATGATCCTGTAGAATGAAATTAAAATTACATTTACAGCTATCTTTCATCAGACTGAAGACTAGATAAAAGGGATCTGCTGCAGTTTTCTACTTTCCAAGTGATACTAATTATTTTAAAAGAACCTCAGATATACACGATTTCCTAATATCAAAGATATGAAGTTTGTAAATTGTGCTTTTACAGAAGTTAAAGGTAGGTGCACAAGGAGTGCAGGTATTATCTTCTGTGTCCAATGTCTAGACCAGAGGTCTCCAAACTACGGCCCGCGGCGACTTTCCCCCAACCACGCGGTCGGGCTGTAGAAAAAACACAAACATCTAATTTTTATTTGCTCAAAAGGATTTATAGACATAGACAGCTAGACGCATGTGTGCATATCTGCACGCATGCATCTTACCTTTAGGCCCTTCTCATCTAGACATGCTTTGTTGAGAATCGATGACCCTTTCACGCACCGATGTAAACTTAACCACTTTGATGCAGTTACCATGGTCATTGTTCAGTTAAACTGCATCTGCAGCTCAGTCAGTCGTTATCAGTCCGTTGAAACACTCGCAACATCTGGAAACTAACTGGCGAAAGAAAGCAACTTTTGTTTAATTCTGTGAGTGACTCTATTTTGTCTTTGCACCAATTACTACTTCTATGTTTGAATTAGTTTCGGCTGTGCTATTGCATGTAGTACGATATAGAAGTCTTGCTGATTTCTCTGAATGTTACCTACTTAAACATTTAATACAGTTCGCGTCCAAAGTCAGTGTGAATCTTAAATTGCAAGGTGAAACAAATCTGATTTGTGATCTCTTAACGCACGTCCAGGCTTTCCGAAAAAAAATTGAAAATCTTTGAAGGACGGCTTCTTGTTAAGAACTTGGCTCATTTTCCCTGCTCTGACAAGTTGCGGAACGAAGGAGAGGTGGAATTTCCTTTTGGTTTTGCTATAGAAGTCATTACAGACTTATTAGCACAATTGCTGCAACGATTTTCTGATCTTGATCAGAAAACAGAGGAAATTAAGCTGTTTCAAAACCTGTTTGATTGCAATGTTGAAACTCTCCAAAACCGGCTTCAGTTAGAAATAATTGATCTTCAGTCAGATGCAATGATCCAAAGCAAGTATAAGGAGGGAGATCTTATCAAGTTTTATAAATCCAGCATCCTGAACATTTTCCGAATTTGGGGCGATTCGCCATGGGATTACTGTCGATCTTTGGCACTACCTATCTCTGCAAACAAACCTCAAAGATGAAGTGTATCAAATCGAAATATTGATCGAATTTATCCGATGAACACTTGGCGTCCATCCTAACAATTGGCTCATCAAGCCTAAAACCTAAGTACAGGGACATTTCGAAATCAAAGACTCAGTTACATCATTCCCATTAAACTTGTTCTGATCTTTGTGTTCATTTATGTTAGTGTGTCTCAATCTTCTTTCTTACTTTGATTAAATTTGTAATCTTAAAGAAAATACAATTGAACAAAAATGGCCTTCTTTTCCTATCTGCAGTTGAGTATTTGCTGATTCTGGCAGAACCCTTTCTTTGGTTTGAGATTAATCATTCATATGTTTGATTGACATTTTTTCTTTGTAATTATCCAATCCAGCCTGCGCAGGTGTGTCAGACATGCCGTCCGGCCTGTGGTCTGAAAAGTTTGGAGACCTCTGGTCTAGACCAATAAACTTGTTGGCGCACATGAACACTATGCTTTCCTTACGTGCTTGCAGTCATCACCTTTGATCGGTTCTGGGTGTACACTATAAACAAACAACAAGCTGTTACTTTAAGATGCTGAGCCAGGCCACTAATTAAGTGTTTATTCCATTTTGTGAGGGAGGTGGTATTGCTGATTTTTGTGATAATTATTGAATATATATACATGGAAGTAAACCAGATCTTAGATGTGCGAATAAATGTTCAAATAAATTGCTGATGCTGCTCTTTTTGTTTTTCCTCTTGAAAAAGCCTAGTTACTGTGTTCAGTAGAAGTGTTAGTGTGTCTGTTATATCATTAGAACCTGGCTGTCAGGGTTATCCGATGCTTACTATTTGCCTGTAATGTGACACCTTGCATGAAGTTGCCCAGAAATTTACTCAGAGACAAGTGAATTTGATTTCAGAATCATGGCGAAATGTGAAAAGTCACAAGATAAATAGCACTGTACTAAAACTATCGTTTAGCAGATCACTATGTTTAAGTGTCACCACTCTTATCACATTTATTCATAGATAATTTTGCTTTTGGGGTCTAAACAATGAACTTAAATGACGATCATTTTAATCTATTTATTGTACTGAAAAATAACTTTAGAAATGATAATAAAGCACTACAATAAACTGTTTCAACTGTGTAGTCTATGCTTAGCTTTTGAGGACTATAGTTTTTTAATGTTTAAAGGGTCATATACAAAGGTTTTAAGTTCCTTATTTTTTGAAAAGTTATATATATATATATTAAAAAAAAACAAGTTAAAATTTTTTTTAGAAATTTGTAGTAATATATTTGCCAAATAGTAAGTATTCAAAGTTGACCTGTTTACATTCATGCTTGGCTTGCACTAAGTTTCAGTCATTGTTGCCATTTGTGTGCAGAAACTGTTTATATAGTAGATTGCAGCAGCAGAACCTCCTGATGTGAATATCACATCTGAAATTGTTATTCAATATCAATCAAAAGTGAAGGAAAAGTTTGACATTAGTATAAAGATCTGCCATGAATATACTGATGGAGGCTGGTAATGGTGGCGTGTACATATGTTTATTCTATTACATTTTTCTAAACAATTGTAGGGGACACAAGGAACTAGCTTGTTACACTGGCAGTAATTCTTAATTAAACATATGTAAGCTACACAATCAACATATGCTTTGGCCTATTATATAGCTCATCTATACATTTAATTAGGAAGTACTGGTGCTGTAACAATGTTCCAGTCCGCCATACTCATGTGATTAACTCTATTTATCAGTTCACTTAATGTGCAGTATATAAAGTTAATTCTTTTCTTAATGCAGAAATTCATTTTACTGGTATTAGATTTAAAAACGTGCACTATTACAAATTTTCTTAAATTATGCTCAGTTATTTGGAACTTTTTTAAAGTTAGAGTAGTATAGCAGCCAGTAGCTGGTTAGTAAAACTAGTAGCAGTACTTTTTAAAGTGAGCACCAATCCAGTCTCTATCTAGTCTATTCTATTTCAAGTTTATACAGTTGAATTTAGTCTATAGACCACTGGTATTGGATTCTGTTAGCTGAGAGATTAAAAGTGCATAAAGTAGCTAACTTGTTTTTCTAAGCAGCAGCAATGATAGAAAGAGAAACCAAAGCTAGTATTTGGAGAACTAATAAGGTCAAGTTTTAAAACAATATTAGTTTCTTATTATTTAAAATCATCTGATACTATAAACAACATATTAAAATTGTTTGGAAAAAACTTTAAAAAGGGGAAGTGAATGATGTAAACCATTATTTATTTTGATCAACAATTTGGACTGTTTTTGTTACACTTTTTTGCTACTAATGTGCAGTATAACATGCTTGCGCTATATGCATTGCAGCACAGGGGAGGTAAGCAGGTAAATTTTGCAATTATTTTATTGAATGAAAATATCCTTGTATTCAACATGCAGGACAAAAATCATTGAAATGGATTTGGATTAGTGTACATAAAAATAAGTTTCAAAATTTAAAGGCATGCGGATCTTTGAAGAAGAAAAAGCTTGGCATATGATCTTTTAAGTTTTCTTTTTGTCAATCTTTGTTTTACAATCATCAAAAGTTTGCAGAGCAATGTTCAACCTACTGAACATAGTTTTTCTTCTCATAATAGTTTTCTTGTCTGTGACTGGAGAGTCTTGACTGATTTCTTCTCACTTCAGTCTGTTGTAGATCTTTTGATTTGTTTATTTAAAATATCATTTGAGACTGTTATTGTAGAATTCTTGTGATTATTTTTCCATTTCTCGTGCTTTCTTCCTTACTCTGAATTAAGCAGTAAGAATGATTTAGCCACAATCAAACAGGTCAGTTGGATCTGTTATTCTAATATGTTGGCTTTGCTTTTCTTTTTATATACATGCTCTTGAATGTTGAAAACTTGGTGGAGAAGATTAATGAAAACTTGCCAGATCAGATTAGAGTGCTAGGTAAGTAGATTGGTGTAGAATTCACCGAAGTCTTTCCAGGGGTGCATAGATGCTTTAGTCTGCTAAGCAAGCATAGATGAGAAGTGATAAATGAATGATAGCAGCCATCTTAAAAACCAAAATACTACACAAAATGGATTCAGACTTCAAAGTAAAAGACAGATAGTAAATACTGTTTCTTAAAAATTTTTAAATGAAGAAATTTCTCTTTGTAAATGTTTGTCAACAAATCTGGATGATAACGTTAGTAAATTTTATTACATATGTGGTGGTGTTTTGTTTTTTAGACCAAGATTATTTTTATAATCCAAACAAGTCAGTTGATCATTACATAAATAATATTTTTGAAATTTTCTGTTTTGTTCACCTTGTGTTTTCTTTTAAACTGAGGTGGTGGTGATGCTTTCTGTTGTAGGCTACAAAAGAACAACCAATTCATTTAACTCCAAGAACAGCTGCAGTGCACGCACTTACATATACATGTGTCCAACCTACTCATTTGCACCTATTGAAACAGTGAGTTTTCAGTTTTAAGTTTTTCACAGAAAAATTCAGCTTGGTTTCAGCCATACTTCATTGCAATTAAATCTCTGCCAGCCTTAGACCCTATTGTTGGCACACAAGGACAGGAACCAGCTAGGTTCTGTTTCAGTAACCACCTGCTATTTTTATAAGGCCAGGTGGTAGCTGTAGGAGGAAATGAGTTTTTTGAGGAAACCTATGCAGAAAGATTTGAATCTGTGCTCTCAGCCATGGCAGGCTGTTGTAGTATGTGCTTGTCCAGCTGTTGCCCGTTCTTGTGTGTGTGTGTTTTCTAAAATCATAATTGTAAACCCGCTATGAAGATGGATAACTGTATATTTTGTTTTGCTATTTATAAAAGTTTTAAAATTACTTATTACAAAGCATGTTTTGTTATTTACAATAATGATTGTAATAAGTTATTTATTGCCATTACATTGCTTCAAAATTTTAAAATTATTTTTGAAATTTAAATTGTATGAATTATTGTTAATTGGATGGATCAGTAGTTCACTTTACATGCACAATTTGTGATTTAAAATAAATTCCATTTTAGTCTTTAACTTTTGTGTGTTGTATTTCAGTTTATTTTCTGGCATGTTGTAGATGAAAATTATGACATTGTCTTTAGGTAGCTCACGAACAATGTTGCAGTTTTTGATACAATAATGTATCAAAATCATACTTTTCTCTTAGCTGTGGCTTATATTAATTAACAGTTAGCTTCATTTATTTTCAGGTGATTTCACAAGACTACAGAATACCTAGTAAGATTAACAAACTTTTATTAAAATTTAATATTATTTTTTTTCTTTTCACATGTAGATAGTTGGAAATTAAATTTTTTTATATAGGGCTCCACCTATTGACTAGCAAATGATGAAGCAGCAGAGAGAATATAGATGCCACAATCATGCATTCAAAGCAGAGAGAATCTGTGTTTGCATGCACATTTGTTCTACATATGAGATTCCTTACTAGCATTATTTTCAATGTTTGCTTCCATAATAAATTATAAATTGGAGATTAATGAAAAATGGTGCAACAACAGATGAAATTAATAGTCAGCAGAAAACTTCACATTATCAGTAAATAAAATGTAATTCTGATGACATTTTAATAAAAATGAGGCCAGAGGTTCCACTGCTATATTTACCTCCATTTAATTTTTTTTAGTGTTATTTAATTAGACATTATTTTACTATAAAATTGTTTATTTAACATTTGTTTCATAGAAAATATAAAAAAATAAGATTGCATTTAATTATTTAAAGAATGCATTTATAATATTTCAGAAGATAAAGTTGAACAAATCAATGAAGTTTTATCCATGTACAAAGGAACAAAAAATTTTCACAACTTTACATCAGGCAGGTGAGTTTCCTGAGACAGCTGGTTGTTAAATGTTATGATTTGGGCATTTTGATAAACTCTACAAAAAGGATTATAGAGTTTTCATCTTACTGGAAGTTTGCAAATGTGGGTTGAGAAATTTAGTTTTCAAGTTAGAAAGAAAAATCTGGAAAGTGTTTTAAAACGTTTTTATCGTAAGATTGCATAGCAAAGGTTCTAAACTTTAATTTAAAATGTCTATAAACAATTAAAGTCATTTCTACTAGTTAAATCTTCTTTCCCCTCTAGTAATACTTCTCATATTTATTTTGTATTTTTCTACTTTTTCTTGATCCCTGCCAAAATCAAATTAGAAATAGTTACATTACAGTGGTGCTGATTCTGTAAAACTCAACACCTTGTTAGAACTCTAATTATGCTCTAGGTTGGTCAAGGCTGGCATGTACTAATTGGTCTTTTTACCCAAAAATATCCTTGAAAACAGTTGTCCATCATAGCATTTCTGCAGCTACAGTTTTAGCCATCCAGAAAAGAGTTAGCAAAACATGGCTTTGTATGTATGCCAGTCACTATCTAACAATTTCTGATGTAATGCATGTATCTAAGAGAGAATTCTTCTTTTGTTAGTTTATGATTAGGAATCCATAACCAACCACATTTTAAATCTACTGGTGGGAGGGTGGGGTATAAAATGTTAGTGATAACCCAAAACATGCAGTTCTTTGTTCTGTTTCTAACTTTTAGGAGAGCAGATGATCCAAGCTCACGACGTTATATAATAGAATTTAAGGTAAGAATAATTTTAATGAAATATATAATTATTTTTTTGTTACTAAATTACTCTGACTTGTTTTTTTTTATTGCTCTCTTTTTATTTTGTTTTCTGTCTCATTATTTGTATGTGTTTAATGGTTTGTTTGATCTTTGGTAAAAAAATGTTAATGCTCTAGATTTTTATAAATTAACGTGTGAGGTTTTAGGAATATACATTGATTGCCTTAAGTTTTGGCATCCTAGTAGCTGATCTTTTATAATCTGTTCACTGTAAGACATTTTTACTAGTTATATAAATCACCTAGTACTTACATGAGAAATCTGCTGCTAGACCTATTTGCTTGGATGTTAACTAGAAGCTATATATACTTCCATCTTTTCTTTCTCTAGTGTGGAAATTCTTTTGTACGAGAAAATATGGAGTTTGTCATTATTACAGTTAAAGGTCAGAGTTTCATGATGCATCACATCAGGAAAATGATTGGTATGTTGTCAGATCATCAGTTTTAAGACTGTTACTAGATTTATATATTATATTAAGTCATTAACTTAAACAATTTTTTTTTGGTTTAACTGAATTGAAATATTTGAATGATTGTTTCAGATTCAGTTGCTATGGAAAGAATATTTTTAAAAATACAAGTAGAGGCATAAATAAAAAAATTAAAACAAGTTAATGTTTAGTGACTAAATCATTGTATGTTAAATGGAAATTTCTTTAAATTACTTATGTTTATTTATTCATTGTTTTTTTTGTTTTTTTTTTCAGGATTGACAATAGCAGTTTTAAGAGGATTTTGTGGCAAAGATGTAATAGAAAAGGCCTGGGGATCAGGAAAGGTAATCTGGTTGGTATCTGTAGTAAGCACAGACATTGGTTTTAAGTTGTTAGACTTGGCATCAATTGTTCCTCTCACTACTGGACATTTTTTGTGATAAATTGACTGGCAGAGGCTAAAATTTCAAGTGTAGAACATGGGGCATTGTTTTACCAAAAATGGTTCCATTACTAGGTCACTTTTGGTTGTAAAAGTAGTAGGAAACATACACAACAAATTCAGAAAAGAAAAGTCATTTTGTGCACACCAAACTCCGTTATTATTTCTGTCGTAAGTCTTCAGGATATGCAGGCATTTAAAATGTTATTTGCAACTAGCAACAGCATGACAGGCAGAAAAGTAGTAAGTGGAAAATACTAGCTAAAGGATTGTTAGAATGTTTTTGGATGAGTTTTATTGTTTGTATTTATTTATTGTGTATTTCATTCCAACTTGTGAAAAATTATATTTTTAGGGAATCTGTTGCAGAGTGAAGGTAGAGTAGAGATAGGATTTTGTTTTGCTGCTGGCAATTTTTAATTGTCATAAACATGGGCTAAATGAAGTTTTAGTCCATTATCATTTCTCCAGGGTGTACTTCAGTGTTCACAATTGAACTTGCTTCAGTTCACCAGAATAGATTTTCCCTAAACTCTGAGTCTCCTGATGCTCAATATTAAGTAGTACACTACCATCTTGATTGTCTAGGGCAGTGGTTCTCAAACTTTTCAAAATTTTTTAAATGTCGGTCCCCTTACAATTTTTTCAATGTTTCGCGGTCCCTTATAAAATGAAGGAGAATAAGCACAGTAAAAATGTTGTTTTCAACACTCATTTATTGCAAAAATTACAGAACTCAGTCATCAACTTTACAGAGCATTTCAGTGAGATGGATGCACCTGCTTTGCCTTCAACAAATCCTCCACGTTAGGCTGAGTTTTTGACAGAGCCACTCTTATGTCATGACCCACATCTAGTTTGTTTTGATGGCAAGTAGAGTTGAAAACGCAGTCTCGCACTCATAAGTGGTTGCGAATGGAATCATTATTCTAAGAGCCATCTTTGCGACATCAGGATATGACTGCGCCATTTCAATCCAAAAGTCACTGCAGCACATCTCAAGGTAAACCTGCTTTGCATCCCCATCATGCACCAAATCAATAAATTGTTCCGGGATCAAGTTGTCCTCTGAAGGCAGATCGCTGACTGTGAGTGCAAATGGGTTGTTGATAAAACGATAGTACTTATCAAATTCCTGCAGATCGGGAAAGTATCGAGAAACTTTTTCACCAAGAATTGAAATGTGGTTTTTCATCACCTCAAGGATATCATCATCAATGTGAAGTGCGTTTTCATCAAGAAATATGTTTAGCTGTGGAAATGGTCCAAAGTTCATTGCTTTCCAACCTCGAATACCATAATACGAGCTTCATTTTGAAAGCAATCAATTTTTCATGACAATGGAGCGCGGTGATCTCTTTACCTTGCAGCGCAACATTGACGCTGTTCACGGATTCGAATATGTCCACCAAATATGACAGGCACGTCAGAAAACGGTTATCAGAGAAATTTTTGTGCATGCCTGGTCTAGCGTCTTGTAGAAAATCGTGTATTTCTTTTCGTAGTACTAAAAGTCTCTTCAGAACTTTCCCCCTTGAAAGCCACCTTATGTTTGAGTGCAACAAAACAGTTTCAAATTCTGAATCATTTTCTTTGCATAACTCAGCAAACAGGCGCAAGTTAAGAGCGTTTGCTTTTATGAAATTCACCACTTTGATCACGTCATGCAGAACATTTTTAAATTCATCAGGCATGGTTTTCACCATCAGTGCTTGACGATGAATAGTGCAGTGTGTACCAATAGCCTCCGGGGACTTTTCCTTCACCAAAGTCTGAAAACCAGAACGGCAACCAAGCATCGCCGGAGCACCGTCGGTGCACACCCCAATAACATGCTCCCACTTAATACCCTGCGCTTTGAAAAATCAGTCAACTTTGAAAAATATTTCCTTTGCAGTTGTCTTGGTACTTAGGCTTTCGCAAAACAAGAATTCGTCTTCAAGGTGCTTGTCATGCACATAACGAACATAGATGCAAAGTTGGACTAAGTTAGCGGCATCCGTTGTCTCATCAAGTTGGATTGCAAAAAAGTTAAACATTGAATTCTGAATCTTCGAGACCACTTGCGACAGAATGTTATCGGACATTTCAGTTATTCGCCAACTAACAGTATCGTTTGACAGGGAGACATACCTCAGCTTCTGTAGTTCAGAACTTCCCAGCAAATTCGATATAATATCTTTGCAGCAGGGCAATATCAACGTTTCTCCAATGTTATGGGATTTTTTGATGGCAGCAATTTTCCTTGAAACCTCATAAGAAGCCTTCAGACCAGCCGTAATGTCCTGCGAAAACATTCCCGAGTTATCAAGTCTGGATTCGATCAATCTTTCGGCTTTTCGTTTGAAGAAGTCTGCATCTTTGTTAGTTGAACTAGGATGCTTAGTTTCCAGGTGTCTCTTTAACTTGCTGGGCTTTAGTGAAGTAGATGCCAACACTTCGGAGCACAAAACACACTGCGGTTTCGCTTCTCCACCAGAATTTATCACAGTAAAGCCGAATTTCAAATACGATTCGTCATATCTCATCATCTTTTTTGGAGGCATTCTGAAAGCGAAAACAAAATGTAATGTAGCGATAACCTCAAGAAGGACTCCGAGAAGGACCTTTTAAACGTACATTACCTATTTGGTATTTTTAAAATAATTGAACAAACGACAAACATGAAAATATGTGTCAGTTAAATATCATATTCGGCACGATAATATCCTTATAAAATACTAACTGAAACCCGATCTTTGGTCGCCTCAATCAAATAAATACTAAAAGAAAAAGGACTCACCGGAACGATCGGGGGAAACAGCGTGTGTCAGCGTATATCACAGAGATGTAAAGAGAGAAAGACACGTCCACAAAATGGAGGATAGACAAATAAACTGCCTGCATTCTCAAGGCAACTTTCCACCTCTTAATGTACTTTAGGGCTATAGTGAGCTACCCACACAATTGTGTGAGGTTGACATCACTTGTCTAGCCGACGCTTGCATACAGCTTCTGTTGTTGTGTCCACAAGTTTGCTGGTTTACACAGACAACCCACCACCTACTCGCATGTCGTTCATGTGACTGCACATGTGCCCCTTTGCATACCTTGTCTGAGTCTAACTCTTAGACTGCAATTTGAAGTCTTCAGTAAAGATTGTTCTGTGACAACTTGCCTTCTTACAATTAGGTGAACACACGAGTCACCGCTAGCAGATTTGACCAACATTTTCAGTAAAACAATGGCTATAAAATGCCCAAGAAACACAACTAAAATCAATAAAGAGAGCGTTACCTTCGCGGTCCCCTTAAAATCGCTTGGCGGTCCCCTAGGGGACCGTGGACCCCAGTTTGAGAACCACTGGTCTAGGGTTTGAATTTTCTGATGAAACACATTGTCATCATTATTGTTCTGTTGAAATAGAAAACTTTTCATGGGTTTGATGTCATACACGCTAGTCTGGCAATTGGTTTTCTAGCCACTACGCTGCCTTAAGACAATGGAGCAGATTAACAAATAAACTTTAGTTTTGTTGACTGTATGTAATCCATAGCTAAATCATTGAGACTGTATTATATTATTTTCTTTGCAGCTGGATGTTCCAAAGGCTCCAGGCCTCGGTTTGGTCTTAGATGTAGTAAGTTATGAAGAAATTATACTTACTTTTGTTAGTTGAAAAAGAATGAAAAGTTTATTACAAAGTTATTAAAGTTACCAGTTATATCTAGAATTGTTTGTTATTAAATTGGATTTGGTTCAGTTAACTGTTTTAAAATTGTCTGATTTGATCTGTTAGTGCATGTTTATGAAAATTCTAATTTAATATAAAACTATAGTTATTTGCTTTTAGTGCAGGTTTATTTCTAAGTAATATGTTGAAGGTGTGAGGAACAGTTTTAGTTGGAAGAAACAATATTTCTGTTATTGCTGGTAATGGTCAAAATGGCTGTCCATACTCTGCAGGGAGAATGGTCAGACAGTTTTGTGCAAGCCCAGTTCTTAGCTTTATTTATGCTCTGCTGATTGTACATCAGTGGCACAAGGTATTTATGACTTGTGACAGTCTAGCTTTAATCTTTAATGTCAAAAGTATACTTGTTGATTCAGATCCCATCTTGCACTAACAACAGTAGTGGGTGAGTGTAATTACAGCTAGATAATTAGTGATAAACAGTCAGTTTTATCATTGTAGTACCAGCATTTATTTTCTGTGTAGGTTGGACTTTTATGTTCATAAGAGAAATTTCTTACACAACAATTTTCATATTCATTTTCATAATTGCCGTAAAGAGGACTGTAATTGAAAAGAGTTCTACATGAAAAAAAAACAACTAAATATCTGTATTTAGTATTGGTTCATTTACATATATTGAAAAAATTAAGTAGTTTTTACTTTGTAAGAAACAATATAATTTCATTTTAGATAAAGGAGAATTAAAGATTTGTCTTTGAACATTTCTTGTAAAAATCACACACACACATTGTAAATGTATGTGTGCACACAGCATTGTAAATAATTTTGAAAACAGGAAAAAATGGGTGTAACTGCAAATAATATATGATAGAATTGCATCTTGTGTGTAAAAATGAAATGTTCAATAGTACAGTCATGTGTTGATATAGTACAATGTGATTAGTTTTTATGCAAGGTCCGGCAGTGCCATACCTGCAGATGATTGTAACTATAGAAGCAGTGATGTTGTAGTGTGGTGAATGTGTGAAGGAAATGTCACATGACAAGTGTACAGAAATTTAAGTTTTAGCTAAAGAAGTCTAGCCCATCATGTTTCAGGAGCTGTAATAAAGACTTGAGGAGATACATGAAACTGATACTGTTGACAGTGGATACAGTTGAGGAAGAAAGCCTAAACTCTCAGGTTATTTTCTCTATGTGATAGATGAAAAGTCACTAGAAATCTTTCAAATAGGTGTTACTCTTTCTTGGATATACATTAGTGCAAACTGGTCTCACTGGATGTGTAGTGACTAGAAAACTTGTTGAAGAGAGACAGCCAAGTGGCGAGGCTGAAATGGTCAGCAGACATGAAACAGTGGGATGACCAATTCTGCAAGGTGCTCTTTACAGATGAATCTAGTTTAGTTTGACAATAATCAGCAGCAGTTTATTGAAAAGCACAACAGGGATTGGCATAACATTCAGTGTTCAACAGCTACAGTGAAGCATTGGGTGGATCATTACAAGTTTGGGGCTGCATATCAGCAAAAGGTGTCAGAGATTTGCATAACATTGAAGGTTTGTTGACTGTTGACTGGTACAGGCAAGGTGTCATTTATCATGGCCTTCTTTCGGGAAGGCATCTCGTTGGCAGGGTTTCATCATCTAACATGGCATTGAGTCCAAGCACACAGCCAACGTGGTGAAATACTATCTGGAACGATAAATTGTTTGAGACAACATTCCACAGTCACACACTGATCACCTGCATGAGAGTATGAAAAGGTCTCAGGCTCTATATAAATACTAATGTACTGTAGAGCATATTAATTTTGCTCTGTATATTTTGTCAATGTATTATGTACATCTCTCAGTTGCAATTACTCATTTTTTTCATATTCTGAATGTTTCTATAATTATTTCCAATACTGTGTGTACTAACCAGATTCAAATGAAATTTGGCTGAGAATTATCATAATTTGAGCCAGATTTCATTTGAATCTCCCTAGTTTATATGGTAGTGTGCAAAAGTCTTAGGAAATCTAAATTTCTTTTTATAAATTCATCTGTAGAAAGAAATAAACTAATGAGACATACAGTTTAATAAATGAATATCATACAGCAGACAAGATGAAAATTATGTATACACTGGTTGGTCTCTATTTTACACAGATTGATTCAGTGCGGGTAGATTGTGTCCCCTCATATTTTTTAAAATAGCAAGGTATTTGGGGGGGGGTGAAATATCATCATTAACTATGTATGGCCGTGTAAGCACAGCAAAAGCCTATACCGACTGTCTCAGTACACTTTGCTCTAGTGTCCAGCCTCCATATAGTTGTCTCTTTGATTATTGCTGGTAATGTTTATTGAAAATTAATAAAATATACTGATTGTTTTATTTTCCAGCTCTGTTTATACATGCGTACTATTCAGACTTAGGTATATTCCCATTTGCCACTTATGTTCAGATATGGGAACAGCGGGTGGTAGCATGCACCATTTGAAGTCTGCTGTAAAGAGGACTGTAATTGAAAAGAGTTCTACTTCTTGTGTAAATCTAAAAAAAAAAAAAATACTATTTGATTCTGATACTCTTATGATGATGTCCACAAAACGGAGAGCTTATATAGTTGATGATGAGTCAGATGAAGACTTCAGTGGATTCATGCCAGAGGATCTGTTAGACAATGCAGATACAGATTGGAACAATTTCTGAACAGTGTGGGAATGGAAACCTCACCTGCCCTAGTACACGAATTGCTATAAACTCATAAATAATTGCCAACTAGCGAGGTACTTTTTGAGAGTAATATTGTGAAATCTGTTCAAAACAGCGAATTTTCCTGCAGAGATGTCCGACTCTACAACAAGAGTGGTGTGGACAAAATGGTTATACCAGGACTGCTCTGAAACTATTGTTTGCCTGGAAACTGGACTATAGTGGTTTGAGTCAAGAGATGTTGGTCCATGCAAGTTAGTGCAACTACAGTCCATTATTGATTTTGCTTAACTGGAAAAACGAAAAGTAAAAAGTAATAAAATGTTCAAAGACAAATCCACAAAAAAGTAAGACTTTTCATTAAAAATAAATTTCTTTGTTGTGTAAATTTCCATAGACTTGAATAGAGAAAATATATAGATGTGTATATTTCAAGGGTTTACAGACATTCAATCAGATTTGTTGTTTTGTTCTTTTTACAACAGAGTAGACCATCTGGCATGGTTTGATCCTTATTGTTTTATAATTATATCACAAAAGCAGGCTATCACTAGCGACAGTATTGACGGTCCTCAATTTCTTCTTTACTGTGATGTAACATCAGCAATCACTTAATCAACAGAACTGGGAATTCAACCAACGTATTTATATTTTTCTTGGAACTATCACCATGATCAGCAACAGGCCTTTGCAACCATGTTTCAGCTTTGGCCTATCAGGATTTTCTTCTTTGCTGATTCCTGTATTCCTGATCTTACATGGATTCACTTATAATGTGGTCAGTATTTATGTCTCCCAACTTCAGCGTCAAATCGAGGGGCCAGTGTACTAATATTTAGTATGTCTACCCCCCGTTTTTTCTTAATTGCCTGAATACATATAGGAGACTCTTGTATTTTTTAAATAATATCAGCTGGAATGTTGTTCCATGCATTTGGAAACTGCCTAGAGTTCATCCTTTGTTTTTGGCTGCTGTTAATTTTTTTTGTCTAATAGTCCCAAACTTGCTAAAAATATTAAAGTTGGAGTTTTACAGGGGCTATTGTAATAAATCTAGCACTCCACTCTATTTTTTTGCATTGTAAGTTTGTTTTGGATGAAATGTGTAACCAGCTGAATACGAAGGAATAGCATGGTGGATAAGAATCTGCTTATATCTGACTGCATTCATATTTCCTTAATTTTTTACTAAGTCTCCAATGCTCATGGTTGAGATACCTTTCCAAACCTGGAGAGAACCACCTCCATTTCTTATGCTCTTCTTTCTCTTAGACCCCAAAATTTCAGAGTTTGATTCATTTGACTGAAGGACATTGTTGTTGAGTCCAGTCTCTTTTTAGTGATGGGTAGCATATTTCAATGACTTAGCCTTATTCCCTTTATGTAGAAAGAGTTTCTTGACTGCAATTTTTCTTTTAAGCCCACTCTGTCAAAGATCTTCACACTGTAGAATCGTTAACCTGAACCACTGAGGAATCTGCCAGATCTTGCTGGATATCTTTCAGTCCATCAACAAAGTTATCTTCAGTTAATGCTAATCTTTTTTAGATAGAAAAAGATGTAGAAAAAAACTATCAGAAACTGACTCAATATCTGTGGATTTTTGGATAATTTCTTGAATGTCACATCTTTAAATTCTGGTTACATTACTAATTTAGCATTGGATTTTATATTTTTCATGGAGAAATATTATTTTTTGTTTATTAGCAATTGCTTTTTCTTTGCCATTTTCATTCAGTTATTATTCTGAAAAGAAACAAAACAACTAAGGATTTTGGCTAGGTTTCCTAATCCTTTTGCACAATGCTGTATATATGTATTTTACAATTTTATCAGTAGTTTATATCTTTATGCACTAATATTTTAATTTATGTGTGAAACTAAGCACATGAATGGCAAGTGTACAATTGTGGTCACCCTCAAAATAAACCAAGTAAAGCTCATAAAGAAAAAGAGGATAGTAGTAATTTAGGGAGCTACAAAATATAGTTTTTGGTATAACTAGCCAATAAAAGGCATCACTTAAGTGTAGTTTTCTGAGAGTCCAGTGGTGGATACAACTGTTAAATTGAAGTTTAGCAATATCATATGGTTGTGCGCAGCTTGAGATCGAGGGATTTTATGGTGTTTGTTCAAATTTATTTATATTTTTAGTTGCATTATGATGCTTATAACAAAAGATTTGGAAATGATGGAATTCATGAAAAACTATCCTGGGATGAATATAAAGTGAGTGTCTCTCTTTTTAAATATTTTATTTAGTCTTTTTGATCAAGTACATTCCCATGTATCAATTTAAATATAGATGTCTATATGAGATTCATTTTTGTTGTAGGATCAAATTGACCATTTTAAAGAAGAACACATAATTTCTAATATCATGAAATCAGAGAAGGAAGAAAAAGTGTATCCTTTTGAAACTAGATGACCTGCTTACCTTCAGGTGATGTGGTTGGTTGAGGCTATAGAGAAGTATATTTGAAGGTTAACTTCTCAGTGTGTCAATCTGCCTTTGTGTTCAGTGCAAGCAAGTCTTTAGCATTTATTTTTCCTTTATAAGTAAACTAGCATGTAATTTTCTGAAATATTCAGCTGTAGTGAGAAATTGATTCAAACTTGCTCCCTGGCCAGGTGTTGACACAGGATATTCAATGGAATCTTCATTACTGGTGACCCTACCATCTTTTTCTTTGTTTTTCCAACACATTGTGGGGAACCCAAAATGTTTTATTCTATAGAGCTGGCCCACCAAAGATCCACAAAGTACTGTTGGTCAGCTCTATTCCAGGATACATGCTTTCAATCTGTTTGCTTGAAATGTTTACACAAAGTCTGAGTTTCACAAGTCTGTTGCTAGATACTTTGGATAAAACTGTTTGGTTCTCTAAATTTTCTATATCTAGTGATATTACTCAAGTTAGTAAGGTCCTTGACATCTACCCAGAATGCTTCTGTGGCTGACTACACTTCACAACCACACATTCCACTATGATGAGTCTGGGAATGCAAGGATGTCACCACTGCACCACCTTTCTATAAAACTCAAAGGAAAACAGAAAGAGGTATGGAACTTACTGAATGATTTAGGGTACATTAAACTTGTTTTAAAAACCAATTTTTAATTGAAGTATAGTAAAGAAAACAAAACAAAAAATGTTTACTAGTTCAAAGGTTTAAATACTAATTAATATATAGTTAAGAAAATTAAATTATGGATATTACAAAATTTGACAGAAGAAATTCCCTATATTTTTATCCAGTGACGAAAACTCATTTTATTTAAAGTAAGGAAAGGTCAGTGAAAAATGAGAAAATGAAACTTGTTTATATTAAAATGTTTTGCATACACTGTGCACAATTGCTTGTTTTAACCAGTAATGTACAATATAACGCTTCTGTTTTCAGTATTTATAATCTTCTAAGTCTGACCTCATTTCAGTTGTCTGTATTCTTAGAAATTAAAAGTAGTTACACGCAAGATAAATTTTAGTCAGAACAATGAGGTTTAAACACTCATTCTTTGTCTTATGCTTTAGCTGGAAAAATTAAATTTAAATATTTGAACTAATGACATTTTTATAAATCTATCTTTAGAGTGATCTAGTGATTCAGAACACCCATGTATGGCAGAAAACGTGATTATCTTGCAAATCTCATGAAACATACAAAAATCGAACATCTTAAGAGGACTTTAATAAATGTCACTATCTTAGATATTTAACTTTGGTGCTGTGTTTGTAATACAGAAGTTTTTCAGCACTTCTACGGCTGAAAAAATAATCGCATTACATTTTTTAGGAGAGTACTGCTTTATGAGGTAAAGAAAAAACTAACAGGTATTCTGCTATATTACAAATGACTTTAATGTGGTAATAAATATATGAAGATGGCAGTCACGAATTAGATTTTCCAATCCCTTGTTAAAAAAATAATTTTGAAATGTTGTGGATGCACATTCCACTCATAGTATATTTTACTTTTTAGCCCAATGCAGATATACTGAATATATACCATTTTTCTTCTTCATTCTTCAAGGTAAAGCATAAAATGAAGAAAAAACGTTTATATACACTCTGCAATTGTATTTGGACCACAAGTTCCACTTGAATGTCCCCTCCTAATACATTTTTTTAACTAGTAGCGCTGCCTTAAATCTCGAAATTATCGGAATAAGTTGTCGGATCGTAAGGAGTGCAGTTCCATAGTGAACTTCAATTTAAATTGATAAAAACTATTTTCATTGCAACAGGAAGCTGAGTCACAAATCTGCAGCGGGACAGATCTCGAAACTATAGCACTTGTGGATCACCAACTGTCAGCATCTTCTGACATCAAGACATGATCAACAGATTAGACCCTATCCATTTCACACCAGTAATGAAAGTTGGCAGTAGATTTGATTACTGAGTTAGTAATTAAGGATTTTTATAAAACAGATTTTGATGATTTTAGAAAATAAAACACCTGAAAAAGAATTTGTTTAAATTTTATTCTGTAAAGATAATTTGTCAAAAAAAAAAAAAAAAGAGTCCTCTCTCTGGCTTAAATGTGGGGTGGGTGGGCAAGAATACCCAGAATAAACCACTGCAGTCTGTCATGATATTGGAATTGCTAGAACATTTAGCATCTCTGTTTCAATCTCCACAAATTCATGCTAAACAGTTGATAGGTTCAGATTTTAACATTTGCTACCATTACAACCAGATTTCATGAACATTTCTACTAGCTAGTCAAATGTACTGGAAAATAATTTGGTCCGGAAACAGTAACTAGGCGGTTCTGATACTATTTACTATGGCCAGTTCATAAGCATAGTTTTTAACTGAAGAAACCAGTGACTTTTTAAAAAAAAAAAAAAAAAAGTTGTGTCAAATTATCATTTGCATTTAATAATAACGTATTACTACTTTTGGCTTTCAAACTTGTTAAAACGTATTTTAAAAGCTGTTCCAGAAACATCCAGGTATGAGTTGTTTATAAAGTTTTGAATTAGATCACCAGTAACTTTATCCACTTGTGGTAGACAAAAATTTTAATTAGTTACCTCCCCTGCAAACATTTTCTTTGGAAACTAAGGGGTGGACTAATTAATCAGCAAAATTTTTTTTTTTCCAAAAGTGGTGAGCAAATAAATATCGCTAAGTGAAAAATAATTCCTAAAGCCATTAGTTAAATTTTACTGGATTAAGTTTTTCATTGTGCACATCCACAAGGGTGAGAAAATCTCAAAGGACGATAACCGGAATACTTAGAGTTATTTCCCTTAAATTTAAACAAAGAACATTAACCCCCTACATAATTTCTTCAAAGCAGCAACATGATGACCAACGAGCAGGCAGAAAAATAATGTCACCATTCATTTTAAACACTCACTAATGAAAATTTCTTGCTTCTACCTTTAATTATAAAACTTTCAGTGGCCCATTCAATTCTAACATATCCACCAAAGTGAGAATAATAAACACCTTCCAACAACAAACTCCTGAAGTAAGTGGTCAGTTCTTTATTCATAAAATCATATGGAAGATCAGCTCACATGAGGTTACAGTTTTATCTACATGTGTCTAGAGTCTAACATCTAGGGACAGGGAACTGAAGTATAAAAATGGTATGTCTGTATGTATGTATATATGTAGGATTAATTAAACCCATAAAACTCCTGCTTCCCACAACCAACACAAATGGCCCAGGCTTCCAACCTACAGGTCTGTCTGTCTGTCTGTCTATAACAAAGCCACATACAAGGCTGCTGGAAGAGGCAATCAAAGAACCACTAATAGCAAGCAACTAATTGTCAGGAAAGTCATATCTGCCATTGGTCAGTAAGAAAATTGAACACATCTGCAAAGTCACTCCAGATTATCAGGCCAACAGCATAGTGATTTGTGAATTTTGTTTCTATCCATGTCATTCTTTAGCTGTATGCCTTACATGTAACAACAAGTTTATGCACAAACACTGGGACTAACCAATTAATTTTATATTTTTGAAAAAAAAAAAAATTAACACAAGACTGGCCTTGGAAAATTCCTAAGTAAATGCTTTTAGCTATCATCCAATGTGAACATACTACCACAA
The DNA here is from genome assembly GCA_018389105.1 of Nautilus pompilius. Taxonomy (NCBI): domain Eukaryota; kingdom Metazoa; phylum Mollusca; class Cephalopoda; order Nautilida; family Nautilidae; genus Nautilus; species Nautilus pompilius. The sequence goes on from JACATO010000118.1 coordinate 1,147,838, forward strand.
AGCTCTGTAGCTCTCATGTGTACACAAACAACAAAGAAAGGCTACTGAATTCCCGCCATAAGCTGATAAGTGATCTCACCATGTATACAGACTTTGCACAGGTAGGATCCCAATTTGTTACATAAAAATACTTTCAAAATCCAACCAGAAGGGAGCACCTGTGCAGTCTGTATGGAGGATAAACTGAGCTGGACGGATGGGTCACCTCAATGTGCCATGTAGACCATCTTTGTAGCAGAAAAATGTGAATCAAATTTAGCAGGAAAAAAAAAATATATATATATATATATACTGTGTGTGTAAATTCAACAGGGACTGAATCAAATTGCAGCAATAAAAATCATATTTTTAGAAAGAAAAAATTACTAAATTACTCATGCAAAAACTAGTCTAACAGAAAGTCTGTTTTTAAACCATGTTAATCACCATACACAAGAGCATTGTCCTCCTAAGAAATGTAATTCAAGCTTGAACTGGTGGCACTAAAAGCAGTATCAACATTCCTTGCAGTTTTAACATTGTTCCCCCATAACACTAACCAATGGACAGTACTGGAATGTTTACAGCAAGTAAGCCGCAATATTTTTCCGGAGCTAAATGCCATTCTATGGGTTTTCCATACTTGCCAAATTTGTAAACCCACTTCATATAGCAATAGGGCTTCAAAGTACAGAAGCACTTAATTACTAAAAGAACATTTGTTTTAGAAAGATTTACATGACATTTCAGTTTTGCTTCATTAAAAAGGACAAAAAAAAAAAATAATTTCAATCAGTAGACAAAGAATGACGTAACAAAATGCCACTCTGGGTGGATTAGTTACTTCTGGTTCTTTTATGAAACCCCGAATGCATTAAGTCCCATACTAAAGCCTGTGGGGCAGATAAAGTTTGCAAGATTTGTCTGTCCACAAAGCTGTAAATATTTCAGAAAAACCAAATTTTAAAATGTTGATAGCCATTTAATAATAAAAAAATTCCCTTAAAGATTTACTATTTATTTTTTTTTAAAAACTTATATGAAGAATGTTAGTAACATTTTCCCTAACATCCTGCAAATAAGTGCAACAACTAACAGATTAGGAAGGATGAAAAATGTATATTCAAATAATAATCAGTAATCTTTTACATTTAAAGATTGCCCTTTTGTTTTGATAACTTTAGCCAAAACTGCTGATGACAGTACTTTTATTTGCAAGTTGTTCATAAAATATAGTCAACCAACTTTGCATAAAAGCTTTAGTTGGTTTTTAAGTAAACTTAGCAATTTTATTGCAGCAATTTCATTAAAATAATCCTATTTGACTATTTTTAGTCATACTGTCAGCAAAAAATTGTCGAACTTCTAGAAAAGGCAAATATGCTTAGAAAGCTTTCTAACTCAGGAGAACAGAGTGCGCGTGTGGAATATCCAGGGTCTAAAGCTCGTACTGCATCATAGAAAGAAATAATACATCATCCCCGTTCGTTTTTGTATTAACTCCCGCTGATCCAGTTCAAAGTGCATGCAGAATAGCAGTTTGTCAAAATACACCAATGCATTTTAAGCAGGAAAGTCTTGGAATTAAGAGATGTAGTGATTTAGGAAAAAAACAGAGCATCAGTAGTTAGTTTGTAGGTGGTCAGGCAGTCTCAGTGTAGCTCTGCACCGACATTTAGGGCTGACCGGTTTTACCTGCTAAAATACAAGATACAAACAAAATTGTCAAAACAGCAAGAAACATTAACCACTTTTTCTTTCTTTCAGAGCCTCCACCAAATAATTTTAAAAAATTTTTTAAATATTTGTCAGTCAGTTATTTTAATGTAGCAAACTTGGGTATGGAAGAAATGATAAGAATTTGAAACTAATAAAATGAATTGTTTTTTTTTTAAGCAGTAGTATTTGGAAGAATATCTGATGAAATAGATAACATTTTTTTTAAATCTAGTAAAAAAATAACATGTAATATTGATAAGGTACATTCAACCAAAAACTGAAGCACTGAGGAAACATCTGATAAGGCAAAGACCGGAAAAAGTTAAGTTGGAAGTAATTCACCAAGTCAACAAAGCTGCCTGTGCCATAGCCGACACTTCATTTGGCAAGTATGGAGTAAACTGTGAAGATATTCTCTAACAATGAAGTGTTAGTCCCATGTTAAAATGCAGTCCCTCCCTCCTTCTGCAGCATAACTATGAGAGGTCAGTCTTGAGGTAGAAGAGGGTTCAGTCACAGCGAGTTCTGACTGCCAGACAGACAGATCCATGCTGGCAAGGGAGGTCTTCTTTTTGCCTAGTAACAGTATATGATGAGTTAAATGCAGGCAAAATGTTGTCCATCTCTCTAAATCTTGCCCCAGTTAAACCTGCGAAATGGTGGACAAAACCACCACCAGATATGTATTCAAAGATTGTCTGACTGCCTTAAAACCAACCATCCCCAAATCTTCCACTCTGTTCAAGTACTAGTGACATTCCTACTAATTTTCAAATATCAGAAATACAAGCAGCAAACTAAGTTTCTTTGCTTATTTCTTTTTCATTTAATTAACAGAAATGCTGATAGGAGAAATCCTTCTATCTTTCCTTCCTCCCTGAATGGAGCAGCAGCCAACTCCACAGGTCCCCACACAATGCATGAAGGCTTTTATTTGTAACAACATGATGCAATAGCTTTCTTCGCATCTGTACTTCAGGTGTTGGAGAGAAAAAAAAAACCTGACCAAATTCATATAGTAAATGGTGGATATCTATAATAACAATTGTTTCCATTTTTTACAGACAATTCTTATTTTCCTGCTTTAAATTAAAATGAATGGTGGGAATGCCTAGCAGGGAATAGTTTCTTTCTTTTCTTTCTCATCAGTTTTAAAAAGTAAAAATGAATACAAAATTAGTTGCCAGTAATCTTTCAGACCTTGCAAAAAACCGCAGATTCAGCAGAGAACAGGTGTCACCATTACCACATATTTAAATGCTATTTTCATGACAATAGAAAATTAGAATTTTGCTTGTTTGTGGAAGGAGCATTGTCATTAACAAAAAATTCCTATTAATAACAAAAAAAAAAACAACAAAAGTTATGTATCTTGTCAAAATATAGTTGCTTTTGGTGAAAGTTTCCAGCCATTATACTGGGTGGGTGAAGGGAGTAGAGTACAGGAGTCCTCTATGAAGTGATGAATGATTCAGTATATTTGGCTAGTATAAACTGCTTGCAAGGAGAAACAAGAGAACAGAACTGGTATTTAGATTTTCTCCTTTTCTTTCTCTTCTCTCTCTCTGTTGACCACTAGTTCCAAAAAAGAGTACTGATCTGTCAGTAATCCAGATGACTCAGCCTTGCCCCAGAGGAGGCCATGATAGTCCAACTACTGAAGTGGGTGGGAGGAGGAAGAGGGTAAGATGAAGATCATGCAAAAAAGAAAAATCTGGATGGACATCTCGTGACTGGAGTGATGTCAGCGCATACCACTGATTGTTCTGATGAGAGCCGGCCGATGTTCCAAAATTAACTGGTAAATGCGAGATTCTTGGACAGGATGATAAAATGAGCAACAAAAAAATAAAAAAATAAAAAAAAAATTTAAGAAAAGAAAAGAAAAAAAAAAGGGGGGGTGATGATGTCCAGAAATCCTGCAGCACCAAGAAATCCAGAAACTTGTGTTCAGTTGAATAGATGTTAGCAGGAACAACCCTAATGAACCTCGGAGCTTTCTGCTTTGACCATGTGGTTTCCAGAATCAACCATAGCTGGGTGAGGAGTCGAGTGTGATGTGTTGTGGGGCACCTGAACACCTGCTGGATGGGCGTCGATAGTTGTTGAGTGAACACTCATCGCTACAGCTGCAGCAGCAGCAGGGTTGAATGCAGCATAAGCAGGGCCATTCACACTGTCAGGATAAACTGCTGCTGGAAATGGATACCGAATATTACCTGAAAGAACATAAGTGTTGTGATAACAGAAAACCAGCTTTTATATACGTGTGTGGCTGTGTAGCCAGTGTCCAATTACTGTAGACTTTCAGTTTGGCCAAATAAAAAATATGCCAGAGTTACAAGCTTCAAAAACCTAGAACTTTAGTGTGTATAGTAATGACTTGTTGCAATGTTTGAGTGCCCAACATGGGGTACTGCTTACTGTTCTTTTCTGTAAAGGCGATTCTTGTGCCTTATGACAAGGACATCACTACAATTGGCGAAGTATCTGAGACACTGCATTTCTTTGGACTAGCCAATGACAACCCTACCTCTTATCAATAAAGAGGCAGTCTTAATCTCAAGTAAATTTAACCAGAGATGCCAGCCATAATCCATCCCCATACCATAGCATTCATGTTCAACTACACTGATATAACCCCCAGACCTGCTACTGCTATACAAATAGCCCACATTTGAAAAGTCAAAATTGAACCAACTTTCATTAAAAAAAAAAAAAAATCACTTGCAGCCATTGGTAGATGTTAGACCTTTATCCAAGTTATTTTAGTATACCAAGGAAAATTGACAAATAAATGTCAATTTTTCTTGCTTTGTCTGGACAGCAAGTACTGAAGGATTTGGGAAGCATTGACTTTTCTGAAGTAACATTTTCTGATCATCCATTAATTATTAGTGAAGGAAGGAAATATCTGCTAGATCTCTTTGCTGATGCCACTAGCATGACAATGTAAAACATTAAAATTTGCAACAACTTTGATCTACCTGAATTCATTTTGCAACTGACCTGCTGCAGGGCATCTCTGGTCATGAAGTGTGTGTCTGGGACAACAACTATGGATTTTACCTTATGAAAGATGTTAGCTACATCGTACTATTATTATATCACGCATGCATTTCTATATTCAAGTGTTTATGCTCCTAGTGACTTTAGTTCAGGGTGGTAGTTGTGGATACTGTTAACATCTGTTAGATCTTAAACCTTTCTGATAGTGTATATTTCAGGTCTTGTAAAAATTGATAAAATGTACCCTAAACTTCAATATCCATAAACTTTTTGTATTTAGTATGCACAAGCTGCAAATAAGTTCTTTTCGAAGTAGATTTATCTAAAAATATAGTATTGATAATTAAATGCATATAATTTCCATTGAAATAGCACTTTATTAATAAAATACTTGATTGTATTAAAAATGATGATTAATTTTAAGTAAAGAAAAGCCATTCATTTCCACCCATATTTTGCTTATGCTTCACAGGTGTGATTTATAAACCAGCTAACCAGTAACATTCCAGGCTGTAACAACTATGGCCTTGAAAATTAACCTGCACATAGCAATTAAATTAGTGTGATCTCACCAAACCAAGCAGCAGGCAATACTGCAATAACTGTTTTACATGTTGTGCATGCACACTAAACAGCTTTGAAATTTTTCTTCAGTACCTGATAAGTTTGCATATATTTTAAAAAAAACAAGAAATGTCACTTACTAGTTGTAAAAAATTCTTTGTTCACACAGTTGCGCAGTGTGTCTGGTATTCTGCCCATGATTGCCCTTCGAATTTCTCCTGCTGCCATTTCTCGTAACTCTGACACACTCTGATCGCTGTAGAATGCTGAATGAGGTGTACATATGAGATTTGGACAGTCTTTCAGTGGAGCTGAAAAGAAAAAAAAGCAAAAGTTACTTAGCCTGGTTTTGTAATAACTGAACTTTAAGAAATCTTACCTTTTGAATCAGTACAATAATATGGTATTTACAATACTGATTGATAATGCAGCACCATGACATAGCAAAAATGTAATGGTTAATTGATTACTTTATAGCATCAAGACAATGCATGCTCATCAGGGTGAAGAGGCTTGTGAAGGCAGTGGTACAGTCGACCCCCGGGTAATCGAGGCCCCAGTTATTCGTGAAATTTTCCTTAGAACCTAACTAATAATTGTTCCCGGAAACCCCACATATTCGCGGAATTGCAAATATCTTCCGCGATTTTTTATGGCTTTTTCGTGGCAATATATATTTTTTCACACTAAATTATTAATAACAATATAATTTACTAATTTTGTAATATAAATACTAACGTAAATTCAGCAAAATATCAATATAAAATAAATGCTATCGGCTGGAGGTTTGAAAGTAGCCAATCAGAGAGCGTTATTCATTTCTCCTCGCTGCTGATTGGCTGCTGTCTCGGGCAGATGCAGCCCAGCATCATCCCAGTTTACCGCGTGTAGCTGTCTCGAGTGTTTCGCTGAATGTTTCTCTGAGTGTTGTATTTTTTATTAAATTATTATATATTTTTTTATTATATTTTACGTTATATTTTGATGTTTATAGGCATTTTTATGGACCACGTCCAATATTCGCGGTTTTTCACTCTTCGCGGGTGCTCAAGGGACGTAACCCCCGCGAATACCGAGGGACAACTGTATAGGTCAACTGGCTTCTCAATATGTAGCAGATTCTTTCCTCCCACAAATGGAATATTCAATGATCATGGAAGGGTTGCATAAACTTATCCAGAAAGTTCACAATGATCATCTCAGATCAGACAACCTTGTGTAATGAAAGTTGTCTACTAGGAAACTGAATCTTACACCACAAAGGGTTCAGCACTTAAACTCAAGCATGGAAATCCCTGTGAATGGACTGTAAAGAGAGAAGAAACCACAACAAGCCCTCAACCAAAGTCGTCTGCCACTGGACCACTGTGATGCCATCTCTAATCAAATTGCCTGGATGGAGGATGACATACACCAGTGGCCTTGTTTATTATTATCTCCCTTCTGCTCCCTCACCCTGAGCAAGAGTTTCTAGTAAAAGTAGAAAAGTCCTTTTAAGGACTGAGAAAATGCCTTCCAAAACTGCAATCAGCAGCTTTGGTTACTGATTTTGTGCAGAACCCTTAGTTTACAGTTGAGGTGGTCAAATGTCATGGAAGTCACTTTGAAGAAACTTTACACAATAGTCTTTAAACATGGTGGGAAGAGAAATCAAGTACAGACAAACAATTCACACTCTAGTACATCCTATGACAAAATACATTAAAACTAATAAAAACTTTATTAAAATTTGAATTAATACAAAGGCTGAACAGAAAAATTTCCTGATTTCTTAGTCAATTCTTTACAGCTAACATTAGAACTCCAGTTCACAAATCATTTTGTTGTACAGTACTATCCATTTACCTGTGAAACTACCAGGGTTTAGAAGCTAATAAATTTGAGAACTTCCAAGTGAGATCAGTGCATAAAGCCTTAAATCTCAAACTAGTTATCTCCAAAGGAAAAATAAAAATCCATCAAACTAGAACTGGTAGCAAAACATGGAGAGGAGAGGAGAGACAAACTAAAAACTCATTCCAGAAAATTCCTAGGAGGCCCATTCTTTTAATTTACATATCTATAATATTAATGCTCAAATTTTACAATCCACTCAATTTATCCTTGAAGCAAACCAGTTTCCAGAAGTCTCTTCAAAAAGGTACTCACTGTTTGTCATTGAAAATGGTTCATTTTCATGTACATCCAAGGCAGCAGCTCTGATTCGTCCCTCCTTCAAGGCTGCAGCTAAAGCGTGCTCATCTACCAACCCCCCTCTAGCAGTATTGATCAGGAAAGCACCTACAAATATTCAAAAATAAACATTTAACTAACTACAAACCTGTTAAACTGAGATACTTTGTTTTCAACATTTGAATAATTATACAAACAAACAAAGAAACCCCTTAAATTTTCAATTGATAACAGGTAGCATAGCTCAGAAGACAGCTTGCTAGCAGTTCTCAAGGTGATGATAGGACTTCTCACCTAGTTTTCTATTCACAATCAAACTTAACAACTGGCAAAAAATGTAAAGAAACTATCAAAAAATGATAATTGGTTTTGTTTCAAAAGATGTATTGTAGGAGAAACATTAAAAAAACAAAACAAATAGGATTTTTTTTAAAAAAACTAAGAAAAATTGCAGTAAACAAAAACATATCTGAATAGATGTAAAACATTTTTGAATATAGAAACCCATGCTAATAATTAGAATTTTTAAACAATTTAACATTTGACGAAGTATGTGTATTTGTAATAGTGTAGAGAATCAATATATATATATATATATCAATATATATATAGGGGGAGAAATTTGCAATAATCACAGATGAATTCTGATAATTTAAAATTTAGAATAGAAACAGGGATATGGCTAAGAGGACAGCCATGCTGAATCTCTGCTATATGCTTATGTAACGCCAAATCATGATGCCTAAAAAGCAATTCAAGTTATTGCTCAAATAAAAAGTTAAATACTAGATAATGAAAAAAAATGCAAATTATCAACAAGACATCTCTATTAAGAGACACTACAGAATCCTACTGACAGCCAATGGCAAACAACTGATCTACCTACATAAGACTCAAAAGAAATGCTCTCAAAGAATAGTCTAATTTTCTTTTTTTAAAAATAACTTTAGAAAGCAGCTGGTTTCTCCACTGTTTCCTTGTTCATCATGCCTGCGTAGTCCAAACCATCTTATTATAATTAAAAAAAAAAAAAACAAGCAAGCTCAAGCAACAGTTTTACATACATACATACACTGACAGACAATAGACAAAATGCCCTGATATAAATGCAGGTAAAATTTTTAAAAAATTTATTTATTTTTAAATATTAGTTGGAGGTAATTTGCTCTCCAATGATTTCTATATCAAACAGTACAGTGTCAGTCATCTACACGCTGGTCAAGCATTTCCTCGATTTAAAGCTGAGGACTGATTCTCTACATGGCCACCAGCAGTTCTCACAGACAACAGCATCCGCAGCCAGATAAGCTGGCCACAAAATGCCAAGAGCACATCTCAGATGTCATAAATTCCTCTCTTCTCTATGCGCAATCTCAAAAAAAAAAAAAAAAAAAAAAGCTTGATGAGTCTTAGAACAAAAGAGGGAAAATCTACTCAAAGTCTTAAAACTAGCATCTCGATGGATTTGTATGAAAAATGATTAGCCATTTGTTTTGGGTGGTGGTGGTGGTGGTATTTTTTTAGTTATTGGATTAGCTTTTAATAGGAAGTATACACATTATTAATGGGCGTTATGCAGCTGACAATGGCTTGATATCTTTTCAACAGTTTCAATGCAGGCGACTTATCAAATCTACCCTATGATTTATTGAAACACTGTCAGTTATCACTATCCAGTGCTGCTGAAAGCAATCCAGGAAAAATTTCCAATTCAAAAGTTTATCTTTTTTTCCTTCAAAAAGTTAAGAATTTGTTTAATCTGGCCACTTAAATTCAGTTTTTAGCCTCATTTTTCATATTTTTGTCAAATGGTCTCAAAATTTAAACAGAAGCTCAACATGAAACAAAACTAGTTTCCATGAAGAAAGGAAAAAAAAAACAATAATGGATGATTGAAATATAACAGGCAGTTCAATGGAAATTAACACTGAACACTTCCTGATTTGTATAACTTGTATTCTTTCTTTAAGCTGAATGCTATGACATCCAAGAAAGTCGAAGAGCAAGGCAAACAGTTCAACCTCAGCACATACGATATACACGCAATCATTTTCACCTGGATTTCAGCTGATCCAGTGCGAAGACTGAAAAACAAAACAAAAAGGAAAAAAAAAAAAAACCAAAAAAAAAAAAAAAAACCAATGATTTCTTTGTCTGTCTGTGGTCAGATAACTGATGTTCCACTGTACTGTTTCTTCAAACTATAGTAAAATCCAAAAAGTAAAGGGAGTCATCAAAGAGAAAATAGAAAAGTTTTTCTTACAGGAGGAACTGACTGTCAGTGTTCTGCAAATTGTAATATGGCAAAAAAAAAAAAAAACAAAGCCTTGGATAAGTGAAACATGAAAAGCTAGACAGGCTGTAGAAGATTCCTGGAAACATGCTCGATGTTATAAGGTTTAGTATTTTATAACTTTACTAATATAGTACTGCTGTCAATTTCCTTTTTTGCATTAGTTCTTAAATTTCTTGTTTTAATAGTAGTTTTTATTTAAAAAAGAAAACAAAGTAAGGAGTATAGATAAGATGCATGCAATTCCTTAAGGATGGAGGATAATAATCTAAAATAAAAGAAATTTTGAAAAGTTTTTTTTACTAAATGTTAAGCAAGTTAATTTTATTCAAGTGTTGTAAGATTTATGATAAGCCAATGTACACTGTCTAAGAACACTAATATTTAATTGTCTCAGAGTCTAAGCACTTTAATTCTTATTTCTTCAGTCAATATTTGGATTATACGCAATACTTTATTCAAATGACATTTTTACATTGTTTTGTGAGAGTATACCAAATTACTGATCTATCTGCACTGTATCTGGTTTGGTACTTGAAGAGCACTAAGGTTAAAATTTGATAAAAAATAAATTAACAGAAATGTATACATTTTAAACTACCCAGAGTATGCTATCGTATACTTTGTGACTTTTCTTTTATCAGGTTCATAAAACCAGTTTGGACTTTCTATTTGCGCTAAGCAAAGTTCCTAACAATTTGGAATACTGAGTTTTAGCTTTGAAACTTAGCTAGTCAACTTTAACGTGTTTCACTTATCAGCCAGCCACTGGTCAGTGTTTACATTAAGATGTTAACTGGTGTGTACCTAGATTCTTCTTCTTGTGATGACTCCCTTGTTCCATGGGATATACTACAGCTGGAAGAAATAAAGGTGGGTGTTACAAACAAAAACAAACTCGCTTATCCTGTCATAGGCAGTTAAACTAAAACAACAGTTCTATCTTGTGCAGAATATTAAGAGAATGCTGCCTGCATACAATATATCTAGGTTCTCAATTTAACCCTTTAGACACTAGTAGTAGCAAACATTTTAAAGAAATGATTAAAAATTTCCATATGTTGAATCTAGGGATGTGGCAATTATCAAAATGGCTGATTATTCAGCTGACTAGTAAAATTCACATCCAAATCTTTTGGCCTGGTCCTACTGGGAAGCTGGAAATTTGTTTCTGTATGCAGATCATCATCACAAGCAGAAAAATAAATAGGACAAGCAAACCTTTTAGACATCTCTCCACTGAGACATCTGTACACAAAACTTCATTCAGTTATCCAAATTCTTAATACAAATTTAGTTGCTAATGAAAATTAGTGCCAGTTCACAAACTTGTGACATATTGAAACATTCTGCCTATATATTGTTTTGATGGAAGAAAAAGGGGTGTGCAGATACAGGCTTGAAAAAAATATTTATTAGATGGTTGAAATCAGATGATAATTGCATGAAGTGCTTCTATTGCACTACATTATTATTAAAACTATTCTCTTCCAATATGTAAAGTTACATATCTCAGCAAATTTTCCTTTTACAAAAATAGATCTATGCATATTCCAATTAAGTAACCGGTGTAACATTACGGTCTGATTTTCATGAAACAGTCTCTCCAATGTTTTTGTGTGATTATTCATTCTTAGTAACATCTGCATTGACTAATCAGGAATTGCTAATTCAAGTGATTAACTTTAAAATTTTAATAAGGTGAGTAGTCAAGCTGCCAGTTCTTCTACAAGAAAGCAAATTGCAGATCCTCAAGAACAAAGACAAAAAAAAAAAACCTCCTCCTGTTATAGAGAAAAAGAATCAAGGAATACAACTCAACTTGCCTCTACTACCCAGGCATGAAGATCCTTTATTATGGTGGAAAGTAAATTAACTCCACTTCAAAAAAATACTGGCACAAGTGTATTTATGTACACCTTCCATAGACAGTAAATAGCTTTTTAGCAATCGTGAACACACGAACCCACAAGAAATTATTTCCAGAAAGAAAAAAAAAAAGGTTAAATACTAAGTTATGCTTTTGACAGACTTTAATAGTTTTAAATTTGTTTGTAGATCAGTATTACTTTCAATAGTTTGGCTTTCACATAGATCTGGATTAGGAAATGGAAGTGCTGATAATTTCCTACTTGAAACCAATAAACTATTCATATTTTTGTAGCCTTTAGAAATTTTGTTTTGAATTTTAAAATCTAGGTTTGTAGAACACTATTTTGGCTTTTAAATCCACCCAATTATGTATTAATTGAGGTTTGGATATACCTGTAATAATAAGCTTAATATTAGCTATTGAAGATTTCAATTTTCACCACAAATTTCTTATAAACTCGTCTCATTTGCCTCAAATTTTTAAACTAGTATTACTTTGTGCATTTTAACCTTTACCTAGCTATCTGCAGTAGCAATGATCTTGTGGGTTTTTGAGAGGGATCAATCCCCTCCAAAAAAATGCATTACAGAGAGCGAATGAGTGAGCACGCGCAGCCAGAGAGAGAGTCATCAATCAATATAAATTGATCTGATAAAACTTTCTATAATATGGAAAACACAGGAGAAATACTCCAGTTCTAACTAAATAGAGAAGTTTTTAGTAGTTATCATGAAGCCTGACAATTATCTTTACTTTATCTCAAAGCTTGCAAAATATTTTTAAGAATGTTACACAAAAAATAAGCCATTCCGAGTAAAGAGATTTTATTTTTTTTTAAAAATGCTTTGAAAAGATGCTTTACTTCTGTGCATTTAGGGTCAGATTTGATTGATTGTGTTTAAGTGACATGGAATCATATTGAAGTTAATAATGAAATGGGTCAATTTTCAAATGTATTAGAAGATTCTACTTTTGCTCACTCACCTGAACTGCATGCTGATGGCTAATATGTGTGTTATAAACTCAAACTGTTTTGCTGTAGTCTCACATCTGTGAAAAGATTCCCTAAAATATTTTGCATACTTTCAGGATGCATAGAATTGTTTTCCAGCCCCTCATAAGCAATGCTCACTCCCCTTCTTGTGTCCTAAGTGTTGAACATTAAATATTTTTAAGTGTAATTTCACCTCTATCCATGAGCTTAAATTACTGGATGCTCAGTGTTACAGGGGAGCAAAAACAATCCAAAATAAAATCCCCTCTACATTGGCTACCCACCTGCAGGTACAAACAGTATTGTTTGTTAATGAAATGTGAAAAATTAAGATAAATTATCTAATCAATGTTGCAAACATCAAAGTAAAATAAATCAGAACACCTTAAAAAAAAAAAGGTTTACAATGTTAAATTCAAGTTCCTGCCACTCTGAACAGTATTTCTATTAAATTTTTTTCAATTTATTAATGAATTTTTTGGATCACCACCAACATAGGCTGTGAGGATACGGTAGTAGCAAGTTTTAATGTAAAACAAAACAAAAGCTAACTACCACTACAGGCCACCCCATCTGTAGTGGAGAGAAAGTTCTCTATACAGCATGATGCCAACCAGTTTTAAACAAATAGCCATGGCATTCATACAACTGCCTCAGCCCGATGCGAGAGCGACCTCCCGGGTCCTTGGGGCCCTCAGTGTCGGGTGGAGCGGGCTGCTTGTCAGCTCGACGAACATCTCTCAATCACGAGAACTCGACAGAGAACAGGCCACTTGTCTTTACGGATGCAATGCCATTGAAAGAGCCTTGTTCGGAAGTCCAACTCGCTCAACAACAACAACTGCCTCACTAGCATTGCATGGTGCATATTAAAGAGAAACTTGTTTATTTTACACCAACATTACATTGGCAGGAAAGATAAAACTAAACTTGGTCCATGATTGTTAATCCATTAAAAGGACAAATACCAGTGATGATAAAAGCTTCAGGTTTGTATTTTTTAAACTATTTATTCATATTTACTTTATTTTGTATCATTCCCTTTTTAATAATAAAAAGATTAAAAATTGATTAAGTAAACTGCCATTTAAGGATGAAATATCTGATAAGGTGCTCACCAAGTTTGGGTAACTGTATGTAACAAGAGGTGGCTTTAAAACTTGTTTGTTCTTTCTAAATCAATGAAGCTCAAAAGTAAATCAAGAATTATTTCCTGAATAAATGTATACAAAGATATGTCCCTTAAAGCATGCAGGTAACTTTCCATCTAGCTTATTTTTATGTGGCTTTGGGAAAAATATTCTGTTAATAAAAAGCTAATCTTAATCTAATACTAAAAATCTCAACAGAAGTACTTTAGTAAAACAGATATTTGCAGGCAGGTGAATGCAGATAACTGACTAAGCCAAGAATAATTTCCTTTCTTTGGTGAATTTTCAATAGCATTTAATTCCCACAATGGCAAATGGACTCAAAATAGGAACATGCAGCAAAATCCAAATAGAGGAGAATCTATCTTTATCATGCATCCCAGACAAAGCATGTTAACTTTCCCTTTTTATATACTTCTCACCAATGTGGAGCAATGCCAATTACTATCATCCAGAAATCATAGTTGCACAAAGTTTCCCTAAACCAGATGCCAATTTGACATCATTTTGGCATGCATGCCATTTTTTTTTAGTTCTAAATATAATACATTTTTCATTACTTATTTATTCTTAATAAACTGTAAGGCAATGCAAAAGAAAATCCCAATCAATACAGCTAGAATAGATCTATTATTATTCCCTAGACGAAACAGGTATTATACAAGCCAATATCTGGTGAATAGCTTTGTTCCTCTTCAATTGCAGTTTCCACTACATTTAATATTTCTAAGCTTTACACATAGTTAGCTTTTTTTAATAAATTAGACTTATAATGCAAGATAAAAAAAAATTACTACTATTGTAGATCATGACTTTTTAAAAAAGTCATGAACTCTTGATATTTGTTTTAAGTAACAATTTAAGATACATGTAGAATCTTTAACCATACTTCTAAGGGAAATTTCTTGCTACTCAATGAACCAACAAAAATGCCTTAGATATACAAGTCGTTAACTCTATAGAAACAACCCAGTCAACTTAATTACCAGTTCAGCATTTTAAGTATTCATTGAAAACCTGAAAAAACTGCATGTGATAAGGATGTCATGGCGCAACACACAAAAACCAGTTTTTCTCGATCAGCTGCCTCTTGCTCCCCCCCCCTAGTACAAATGACACAGTGAGAAGAGTTACCTACCAGGCCGCATCTGTTTGATAGTGAAGTCATTGATTAGATGGTGATTGTGCTCGTTCAGATTACAGTGCAGAGTTACACAGTCACTTTGGAACAAAAGGTCCTGTAATGTGTATACCCGCGTAATTCCTGAAATCCGGCAGAGAAAGAAAACTGAAATCAGTAAACAATGAGAGCATAGGATTTCATTCTATAAGCAAAATGTTCGTCAGGTGTACAAAGAAACTTTTCAGGAAAACTATGCACGTGCAGAGAAAAACTTTTTTTTTGAAAATGTTCAAATAAGGACAAAGGCGACAGAAATTTGATGATAGGCTCCTTTTCAGGAGAGGAAAGTCAATTTAAAGAATCTAAGAATCACTCAAACATCTAATAATCTCCCTTTGAACAGGGTGATCATTGGAGGTATGAGGGGACGAAGCTTTGTAGTATTAGACAAACATCCAATAGTTACAAGTGATCGGATTTTGCCAGCACCACCAATGGCTCTCTCAAAGCTGGAATAAAATGGAAGCAAGAAAAATAAAAAAATTTCAAATTAAGACTAATACTTGTCATTTACTTCAAACATCAAACCAGAAATGGCTACAAACATTTTGTGGCTAACATACTATAAAAACAATCCTGCTTTCATAAAGTGTTATTATAAGGGAAATTACAATGAATACATCTACACCTGTGTCCTGTCATCTAAAATTTAGCCAGCTCTAATCCTTTCATAAGAATACAATCTTTGAAACATAAGTTTTACCAGATATTGTACAAATTTAAAAAGCTTTTTTTCCATTAGGTGGATCATGCCCAATTTGATTAGTAACACAGGCTGAGCACATTAAAGCAGGATGCTAGCAGATCCACCAGTACACAAAAGAAAAAAAAGTTGATGCAAAGCAAGAACTGCAAAGGCAGGTCAGCACATTGGATTAAGGGAGAAATCCCTACTATGAAAGAAGGTAGGAATGAGTAAGTGTTGCCCTGATTATCTAAGCCAACCCACTCACTATGCAATGTAAAATGTGTAAAGAAAAAAAATAGTAAATAATAAGCAGACACCAAGTGCACCGGTAGAATTGATAGCAGGAGCCCAATCTTGCTGGGTTCACATGCAAGCACTTTAGTTAATAGGATCAACCAAAACAATCAATGACAGTAGTCAATGAGAGAACTCCCTCAAAAAGGGATTTCATGAGTAAACTATCAGCCAGTGAGAGACAAACTGGTTAAGAATAGTGGTAAAAGCTAGGACCAGAAAGTACCAAACTGCAATGGAAGCCAGTTGGAGGAGAGTTAAGGTACTAAAGCAGTACCTTTGTAATAATGTTTGAAGGTGGAAGCTACATGGTAGTCATAAAAAAAGCTTAGTATCTACACACAGACATTACTTAGTACATATAAAATATTGCTAAAGGCAGTAAACATGCCGGTAAAACATGTGCATAAGGGTAGATTCATTTATATGTTGAAGTATTTATTTTATTCTAACAAGCGGCTGCATTAATAGTGAAATGTTTTGTTCCTTTTAACAATACAAAAATTCAGATTCAGTCACTAAATCTTTAATGCAATTATTAGATTTCTTCTGTAACAATATAAACTTTCCTAATAATTAAATGGCGAAACATTTAAAGTAAAACTTACCTAATGATTTTTCAATTCCATCTGGTAAATAAGGATCATAAAAAATAACATTAAATCCAAATATTTTGGCTCTTAGGGCAACAGCTGTACCTACACGACCTGAAATTAAATAGTATTCAGATTAAAATCCTACTAGTATAAGCCTTATCTATAGACAAGCAGTCAAAGGTCGGCCCACATCAAGAAATAACATTCATCTTAGGTTAAGATGCTAAAACAGGAACAGGAGAGGAGAGACAAAGATTTCAACTTGATGTCTGTTTAAAACCAAAACATATTTTAAAAATTTGAAAAATATTAATGCAAAAGTAACGATCATGCACAGATAGTAATTTAAGTGTGTAAATATAGAGGTCTTAAAAAGAATACTCCTTTGACACTTAAGCATTTTCTTTTTACTGTTCTTAAAAATCTGATACACTTGAATGCCGAAGATGAAATCACTCAATAGAGATAGTTCTTCAAAACTGCATAAATTAATGAATTAAGCCTTGTGTTAAAATGCTTTAATCAGTTGAGCAAACCTTTTAACATAAATATTTTATAGTAGTAGAGTTTGCCAGATGAGTTCTCTTCCACACAACTATCAGAAACTCTTGCATATTTTTCTGTTTTGGATTTCAGGCTCCCTCTATCATGTACATACCAACCTGACTGCAAATCACTAAGCTTACCTAGACCTACAATTCCTAATGTGTCACCCCTGATTCGCGCCGATCCCTGGGCCGCGTCCCGTAGCTGTTCTGGTCCATTTATCCTTTTGCCCTCTCGAACCATGTTAGCTAGCCAAAACGTTCTTCTGTAGAGATTAAGAATCAAGCACATTGTAGAATCAGCCACCTCCTCAACTCCATATCCAGGAACATTACATACTGCAATACCTGCAAAACATCACAGAAATTACATCACCACCACACTGCAGTCAAACAGCATTTTTGCATAACTATAAAAATAAAACAAAATTATACACTAAAATTCTGATTTAGCATGGATGGCAACTAAAAAATAATTTTATTTTTGTGTAACTTGGTGATCTAAATCAAAGATATCTAATAGGACCTGAAAGAAACTATTCCAATTAAACATTAAAGTACAGAGTATTCTAATAACCAAGAAACTTTTGACAAGCTGTACTGTTTTCTTTTTCAGAAACTGTCTGTAATGTTAGAATGCATTCCTCTGTGGCAATGGAAAATCTTTCATAAAATGTGGCCACAGTATTTTAAAAATACTTTTATAGACTGTTTAAATATAGAGCCTTAACAGTTTGATATATTAAAATAAACATTTTAAAAGGCATTTATATTCCTGATAGCTGAAAACAATGCATCAGCAAAACTTGAAGATATGAAATTATTTTCACTCTAAACAGGAGATGACTAACAAATAGATTCCCAAACATATGCATGCTTCTGGTGTCATCTGGGCTATAAAATAACGTGCTTAAAAAAAAAAAGAATGCTCAAGATGCTCAGATCATATTGGCAAGAGAACGTGCTTAATGAACTATCATTAGAGCATTATTTGGAGACTGAAATACACCATGTGTTACATGCAATTAATGCAACACTGGACTCTCAAACTGCTATTCTTTAAAAAAAAAAAAAACAAAACAAAAAAAACATGAGATAAGAACAAGTATTGACTAACAATTTCTAAGAGCATTTATCTAAAGGAAAATTTTTAAAATTACTTTGCACTAGATTGTCAGGTTGGTTAATTACTTTGATCTGTAACGTATCACACAGATCCTCTTTTTGGCAAGACCATACATGCAGATATAACAAATTGTTCTACGACATCACTTAACACGATCTCTTAATATAGAGCCCTTTTCGGTAACCAAAAAAGGACTTTTTAAAAAAGGTTTAAAATATGAAAAATACATAGTTACCAACTAATTTAAAATAACTACGAACTTGAGTGTGTACAAACATCTGATACGTTTATCAAATTAGCTTAAGAAAACATGATCTATGTAACAAATCAAAAGTTGTTGGGTATTGTTTGTTCTAATATTAAATATTCTGCTTATAACAGGTGTGACTATCCTACCACATCCCAAAGCTTCAATGTGTAACATTGCAAGATATAATTGTGCATAAATTATCAGTTTACAGAAGTTTTTCTTCAAGTTGAGCACAGCTTCTTAAGACTTCCGTAAAACCAACACAACAAAAATTAAAAGTGAGCTCTCACCTAATTCACCAGCTGCTTTTACATCAATGTTATCGTAGCCACTGCCAATTCTTACAATGACTCTTAGACTTTTAAATTTGTCAAGGTCTTCTTTGGTTAGTGTGATTGTGTGCCACATCAGTGCCCCCACAGCCTCATTTAGCACCTGATAATGAGAGAGAGAGAAGAGAGAGAGACAGGACAAAAGGGTTGAGAAACCAGATATAAACAACAGCATTACACTTGGCTCCCAGCTGACTGAATAAAACTTATGAAATATTAAATCAAAAAACTGAACAACAATTGAGCTGGAGTTGTCTCCCCGATAGTGGAACTGTCTTTAACCAGTTAATACTTGCTTTGTACAGTTTCATTTAGATTGGCTAACAGTTTTCCATCAGTATTACATGCAAAATGTTATCAGCTACATATAACCATGTCAACTACCAAAACTATGTACAAACAAAGAAAAGAGATTTTCCACTAGATAAAAAAAAAACGAAACTTTAGAATGCTGTAATATAATTAACTGAGAATTTGTCATCACTACCTTTACGAGATTAGAACAAAGTACTCATTTTATTATTCATATTTTCTAAAAATTTCATTCACAGAAAATTTTTAACTGTATAAATGTGTATAAATAGTAGTACTACTACTAACGTAGATTAATAAATATTCTATCTGTTGGTATTCATTTGTAAAAAAAGAAAAGTGGGGGGGCTAAGAGGGTGGGGAGAGGATAATGAACACCCTTAAAATCTACAGTAGTCCAAGAAAGCAAAATGACAAACTATAAGAGATTATAGTAAAGGATAAACTACAAATCAATGGTGATCATGTATTCTACTGTTGCAATGTCTCAGATCTGTTAGTAGTGTAGAACATGTTAGAGCCTGTTTTAGTAATGCAAAATCACTTTCACAATTTATTTCAGATTTGTTGAGTGCTCATTCTTTTGCACATGCAGTAGAAATTATCAGTAAAAAAAAAAAACAAAAAATGCTGCAGTTTCACAACTGAGTCACAAAACAAACTATACTACTCATCAAAAAGAATGCATTACCTACTGAAATCATTGCTATACACAAGAAGCATTTAGTTCAGTTTTGGGACCATGTTTCTACTCTACATTAATGAGAGAAAAACAAACTGAAGAGCAAATGTTTCAAATGCATTAAAAAAAAATGCACAAACTCTTCTACCTAAGCCATCCATCTTTCTAAAATTTCTTATTTCACACCGATACAAAATAAATTTGAAAAATTGGATTTAATAGCTAAGTTCAATTTAATTTAAGTCCAGATGTATCCATGGCAAAAGCAGTAACTAGCCTTATATTCTTGAAATTTGGTCACCGTCACATAATCTCTGCATTAAAAAAATGTGGACAAACCAGCCCTTTCTGATGGCAGCTGCATAGAAGAGAATCAATTTGAACACAAACAAAACCAAAAATTTGTTTTACCAAATTTTAGTACAATTACAATTTTTTTTTGTTCCTGGCTACACTACGTCCCATGCTTTTTAATATACATAAACTAGGTAGGGGGTTTTTGTTTTGCTCTTTTCAAAACTTATTTTCAATTTTTTTTTTACAAATTCTAGTTACTGTGGTGAGGTGCTTGAAGTAGTGATATCTGGATTATAATTTCCTTTAGAAGTGGTAGTGTTCAAATCAAAGTTGGTGTTTATGAGTCATAAGATGCAGAAACATCACTCACCTTTTCATGTATCTCCTGAGTGGACTGTGCATCGCAAAATGCAACTGTTGCTATATCTTTCAAAATTGGCATCTCCACGGAACAATCCCTGCCATCCAGCAAGGCAATCAAAGGCCTCTGATGCATGGGGCCATTTGGAATTTGACCTCGGACAGCCGCTAATAAAGGAGAGAGTATGCATTTGTCCTTACAGTATTGCTTCTAATGTTACATGGAATAAAGGTATTTCAATCACAAAAACAACATTGTAAATTATATTTCCTATTAAAAACAAATTCGCTTTTCAGTAAAACTAAATAAAAGGCGCAGCTTGTAATCACATACTAAGTTAACTAAAGAGAAACCGCCGGCACCCAATGCGCCAGGTGTTTTTATTAGCATGCGTGGCAATAACTGCCTGTTTTTATTCCTGTCATTCAGTCCTTGTCTTTTACTTTAACTACCTCCACAGGTAACAAATTAAAAATTCTATATAAACAGTATTTAGTAAGTGTACAAACTACTGCAGAATCAATCAGTGGGTAAAATCAACGAGTATCAGATTTTGATGAATCTATTGTGAATATTACATTTAAAGTTATTGTTATCTGAGTACAAATCAAAACTGCAACAAAAAAGTGGTGGTGGTGGTGGGGGAGGGGAATTTGATATTGGTAAAGGGTCAAGAGCCTGCAAGATGTACAGACACTAAGACAGAGCCTGCTGCATCACTGATCCTGCTTATTTTAAATAATTTAACCCTTGCGAATAACTTTATTTATATTGCACATAAGAACTAATGCATCAGCTCAGCTTTTCTCAATGCAGAAACTCAATATGTTGATATTAACTTTAAAAACTAAAAGAGTAAAGTAAGCAAGTGCACAATTACAAATTTTCTTAAATTATATTCAATTACCATATTTTTCACTGTCAATACTTTTTTTCCTTGCAAGAGTCTGACCATTGACTTATATATGGATGAAATCATGATACCAGGAACACGGGACCCTTAAGTACCAAGGGGAAATTTATGTATGATTGTATGCGCGTGTAGGCTGAACTCAGATTCTGTTACCTCCCTTAGATCTGCTAACCTGGGAAACTAGTGTTGTCTTCGGTCTACTGAGGAAGATTTGTAATGTAAGATGGTTTTTTGGATCACTACACAAATGCACAAATAACTGAGTCTAAATGGTTATACCACTATACCCACTAATTTCTAAGAACTATTTCTAAAGGTTTACATAATTTGTAACACCATGCACATGATCCAACTTTTTATTTGAAAGGCAAAAATCATATCAGACTGTGTTCCATACAGATTGAAGCTTCTTTATTTCACCAAATCTCTCGCTTTGATGTTATCCACCACAGCTGTTTTATAACCCTGACAAATTCTATATTATTATTACTGTACAAAAGTACAATTGTACTATCGACTTGTGTGTGAATGGGAACTTGGAAAACAAGAAAATTTACCTATTCGACTTATACTCCAGACTTATAACCCCAAAAATATGGTATTTGGAACTTCATAAAATTAGAACAGTATAGCAGCCAGTAGCTAGTTGATAAAACTAGTAATAATACTTTTGAAACTAAGTACCAATACAGTCTTTAGTCTATTCTATTTCAAATTTATACAGTTGAATTTTGTCTATAGACAACTGGTATTAGATTCTATTAGATGAGATGAAAAAGAAAACTAGAGAATTTATCTGCACTGTAAATAGCCAACAAAAAGAGAGAACAATTTGGACTTTTTCTTGAGTAGCCAGTATAATGTGTCACCATAAAGATGGCAAATAGCATCTACAATAAAATCTTCATCCAACACCCAGGACCAAAAAGCCCAATAAAATTAACAATTATCCAAATCAATTTTAATTTTAAAAATGTGAAAATAGAGGGGCAGAACAGAATTACTGATATTCTTGTTGTAAAGCCATAGTCAAAAAACAAAATTAGTGCTTTTAGTATAGTTGAAAAGATTATTTAAAGAATTTCTCAACATTTGTAAAGCATTAGTATAGTATATAATTCAGTAGTAAAAGATAGATCCTGGTATCCACAGGCCAGCTGCTTGCATGTAAGGTTCTTTATTCTCTTACCACAGGTTTTTTTTTGTTTTGTTTTGTTTTTTAGTGTGAAATCTAACTAGATCTTGAAAATTTCTAATTTTATAACTAGAATAAATTATCATAAAATAATGTAGATGTGGCTCACTTGAACTTTAGCAACACATTTTATAAAGCTCTCCATAAAAGTATCAAGATACAAGTAGCACACTCTTATTAAGGAGAAATAACTTCTTAGAAACAGTCAATGGCAAGATGTTCTTAATTGTTCAACTCCCATTTTGTGATGTCTCTATTCAAGTAATGCAGAAATCCATCTTAGGTCCAAACTTATTCTTGTTATTGGAATATCAGATAATTATAATATGGGAAAATTGTTATAAAATTTAACGTTTCTGAATCAACACAAAAAAGGGTCCAAAATCTTAAGTGATCCAAGAGACTTATTAATAAAATCAATGTTAGGAATTGGCAACCAGACTATAAAGCAATACCAAGGAAGGTATAGCAGGACTGGTATTGTAAAGAGAAGGGAGGATGGGTTGTTTAATAATGGCAGGCATTAAATAGGGCAATGAATTCTCTAGAATGAAAACGGTATTAAAAAAAACAACAATATAAAAATAGCAGATCTAGCTTGCCTAGTTTCATTCATGTCTAATTCAAGTACTAGCAGAACAAGACTTTGTAATGAATAGAAATCTTTAGTGGTGAACTGTGGATTAGTGAAAAACCAAACAAATATCTTTACCCAGAGATTGGGACCTTGCAAAAGCTACAATATCCTCCACCCCAACCTACCATCTCCTTGGATTAACTGATAATGAAAAAACAAACTAACATTAACACAATTTAAGTCTGGATTTGGAGAGAGAAAAAAAAAGAAAATCAGCAGAAAAACCCATTACCACAGCTAGCTAAGTAAACTAGTACTATACATGGTATAATTGGCTGCTTTACTTATAGTTTTGGTGATCTCAATATTTAAAGGCTCTCATTGAAATTCTGACTTACATTTAATGGGCACTCGTAACAAACACTAAGTTGGCAGGCTTGCTTTCCACTTGGTCGGTTACATGTACATTTTGGAAAAAGTTACTGTATATAGACAATAACCAAAAACAAAACTGTTTCCCTAGCATTTATCTCATGTGTTTTCAAGATTGCTTTTAGTAAAAAGAAAGACTAATTAAACACTATTTTGAGTTTAACTGGTCCATGCATACATTGGTAATAATGCTTGACCTAATATTAAAATACTTATAGCTCTTGGTAATGCCTTTTATAATAAACAAACTATTTTTGTAGTTTCTTTTAGCATAGAACATACACCAGATTTTATTTAGTAAAATATTTTACTGTAATAAAAACTAATTCCTTGCTAGATTATTTAATATTACTAATCAGCTTATACAACATCCCCCCACCAATATTTTTAACCTATGATTTCCAAAAGCAGATAAAAAAAATGATAACCATCACAACACATACCAAGGTGGAAAATTTTTTTTTTTAAATTAAAAAATTAGTTAAATATGGATAAATTATTCTATGTAACCATGGACAATTATCAAAAGTCATCAATTGCATACCTGTGTCAGGGAGGCGGCTTCTCATGTCCAGGCCTACAAGAAAATGTTGATAGCTTTGGTAATTTTCTTTGATTTTAAAATGAAAAAAAGAATATTCATAATCATACAATTATCATATTAATCAAAAGACACTCAAATGCTATTTAGTTATCTGGTAAATTATACTAACCCTATTGATCCAGAGAAAGGGTTGATGTACTATCAACTTCTATAAGAATTTATAACAGACATTCATGAAAACTAGGATTAAAAGCCAGTATGCTCAGATGTTTCCAGCATATTAATGCAAAATTTGAACTACAACTTAGAATTTTAAAGATGTATCTGCATTTGTATAATGCACTTTAATTTTATTAGGCTAATAGACTTCATGAGGGTGACTTCAGCAGGACTATCTCAAACTTCCTTTAAATTTGGAACATGTCACCTTTTGCAAATTGGTGATCTCATGCAAATTCTAGCTTTATATAACAAAGTTTTCATTTTATGACCTACAAAAATCAGAGATGGTTGCTTTTAAAGCCATTTTTTTTACAAGTTATTAAGATCTTTGGTAGTTTTTGCACTTTGCTATGAAATTTTCACAGCAGTTGCTAAAATCTAGCAGATAATAAAATCAAGGGTTTACCCGGCAGTTAATCTGAATGTTTTTAAAACACTTTAAATTTTAACAAAATTTCAACAATATTTAAGCAAACACATTTCTATATTTTAACTAAAATATTGATAAAATTACAAAAAAA
Source organism: Nautilus pompilius (assembly GCA_018389105.1). NCBI lineage: Eukaryota > Metazoa > Mollusca > Cephalopoda > Nautilida > Nautilidae > Nautilus > Nautilus pompilius. The sequence goes on from JACATO010000118.1 coordinate 1,172,662, forward strand.
AAATGATTAGTGATGCAGACTCATTTCTTTTAATGTTTATTAATTGGATACGTAATACAGGTATTCAAAAAGTGGTTTCTTTTGATAACTGAAACAATTGTGTTCCTACTTGAAAAACTATAAGAATGATTGGAATCCTATTGAAATTTAAGCAGCTCAATATTTTTATTCTAAACACCTGTTTGAAATACATTTACTGCAACTTTCTCCATGTCCTGATAATGGTGTTTAACTTATGGAGTCACATGTTTAATGCTCAGTGAATAACTAAATATACTGAAATTCCCCCCTTCATTCAATCTCTACAAGGGAGACTACCCCATGCCTCAAATGCCCAACATGGACTTCCCTATGGAAGATAGCAAAGAACTCTTCATTCTTAGATGTGGGAGAAAGCAGTGCCAAGAGAACCCATGCAACCAGCTAGTAAGGAAATCCAACTTGAGCCCTTAATGTTGACCATCCTGTAGCCTAACCACTAGGCTACCAGTTGCCCCACTAATAAAAACCTGGAGTCAGTATGCAGAGTTAAAAATCTCATGGTAAATTAATGGTATTCCTATTAACTGAATATCTCCCCCACCAAAAAATTATTACTAGTGCAAAATTTCATTTTGTCCAAATGTTTATTTTTTAAAACCTAAGTAGAATTAACAAATATTAGGTATTGCTCTCTCTTTTCTTCCACTTAACATACATTATATAAACATATAATGTGTGTTACTTGCCATTTGAGTTGTGCATAAACGGTGCATTGTATAGGTGTCAGTTCCCCTATTTAAGTTCTAAACAATTTAAAGTAATCAGCAATATTCTTGTTGAATCTGAGGACATTTTATAATTATTTCCTTTTCTGTTATTTCCTACACAAACATACAAGTTCTGTGTTTAATCCAAAATTAGGGGCATGCATTTTAATGAACAACATTTATTCTGAACTAGATAGTTCAAGTAAAAATAAATACTAATACTTACAAAATTTCATACACTTTATATTCTAAGTTGCAGCTCACTCGGTATAAGTTACTTTCAAATGTTCATTACATGTATGAAGGTGACATACTGAACACATTCTCCAGGTCTTCCTTTCTACTTTCCAAGAGAAGACATGATCCTGTTGTGGAGAATACAGGCACAGAACTCCACTGTTATCTCCATTTCACCGCTCTTACTCTTTTTTCCTTGTCCAAAACATCTGATTCACCCTTCATTGCCTGATGATTCATAACCACTGCCAATTTCTTCACTATCAGAACTAACAAAATTCAAGACTATAGCTGCTGCTTTAGCAGTTAGTCAGTGTCTTGACATTTTTCTGTTTTCAGCAACTATGGTATACTGATAACTTGCAAACTGACTAGCTACAATTCTAAAAACTTTTTTTTTTTGTTAGATCTAAATCATTTGATCAAAATGTGAGATTCCTGTACCATAAGTGAAAGAGGAAAAAATCAAATAAGTTATAATGGCTAATATGATAGTTAAAGAAAGAATTTTATAGCTGGATTCAATTGGCTAGCCTGCTGGTAGGTAGAGAATTAAATCAAAATAAAGTCTTCAGATCCATTTTTTTCTCCTATAGTGATAGGATGTCCATTAAAAATGAAATTTAAAATATTTGAATTCTAAGTTCAAAATATAATAAATTCTCACTAACTAATAACAAAATATCTAAGAACAAAATTTTCATAAGGTTATCTCTTGCTTTTTCTTGTAGAGGGTTTAAAGTACTCTTCCAAGTTCCAAAGAGTTAAATTAAAAAAAAAAATAATCAAAAACAATTTTACAAATACTTTGTTAGCTTTTGATGAAGTTAAGATTGAAAACAAGCCAACAATTGTTTATCTGAAAAGAAAAACACTTTTAAAACGTAAACAAAAACGAACAATGTAAAATAGAAAAGTCTTATAATTCTATATGAAAGTGTACAGTGATCATTGCTAGACTTTAGAGCAACTTTAAAGGATTTTGGCCTAATGCAGACCATTCTGCTAGAACACCAACTCCCAACTCAGAATAAAAGCAAACCCTCAACAGAGCAACAACATGAGATAATTAATCAAGATTTCACTATAATGAAAGTGATAATAGATTCTCATAATATTTCAGAAATAAGAGCTTAAAAATTTTTTTAAAAAATTAAGAACTGCTCCTCATCCAAGGACATTCTAAAACACCAAATGTAAATTTTTAAAAAGCTATAGGCAACACAAAGTGATTTTAAGATGTTAAGCCATCATTGTTGAATATCAGAATTATATTGAGCAAAGTCCATGTTGAACTGATAATGAAATGTAAAATCTAATATTCTACTAAACAAAATATTAACTCACATCGGTGCTGGTGGGTCTTTAAAATGTTTTTTTCAAAGTAAAAAAAAAAATTACTAGCTGACTCAGTTTTGTATGCATTTACTCTAACCTTCATAAAATACTTGCTAGAATTAGAAATCGTTACCAAGGCGCTGGTGTTGTTGAGGGATTTTTTCCTGCTACTTGGTCAGACTTTTAAACTGAAGAGCATGTGCATGCATGCATGTGGTTCCCTCCCAACCCTGGAAACTCTTAAAAGAGAAAAAAAAAAAATGCTGCAATTGCAAGCAAGCACAGAAATTTTCTATAGTTTTATGAAATATTTTGTCATCAAGCAAACATTTAAAACTAATACATTATTCTTGTAATTATCTACAATTTAAATCTTTGTTTATGTGTACATATTACTTTCTAAATTATTGGGATACCAGGGTAACTTAAAAAAATTTTTTTAAAAGGTGAGAATGAAAAACAAAATATGATCATCCAAAAATTTTTAAAGGAATAGAAAAAGCAAAAATTTGTTAAATTTCCCATACTATCACATTCATTTCTCAAAGCATGGAAGCACACACCCCAACCACCACTGTCAGCTAATATTATAGATTTAATACTTTTTTCTGTCACAGGTTGTTTAAATGTCCATCTTAGGTGTGGTAGGTAGATAACAGCTACTAGCTTCAAAGTAATATACACCATAGCTACTTCAAACAGTATGAATCTAACAGGTATGTAATGTTCAAATGAAAGCACTCAAACTAAATTATATTCCCTTTTTCAGAATATTAGCAGCTACTAGTGGTAACCCAAATTGTAGTATGAGCTCATTATATTGAGTAAATGAGCAGCTCTGCCTCATTTAAAATCTTGGAACAGCTAGAATTCTTCTACAGTTAGTAAGAATATCCAAACAGTTGTTACCATGGCAATATCTAATGATGCAAATAGAGTTAGTTGTTAAATTTAAAATATTTTGTTGATTAGTGAGGAGCAGCTGAGATTTTGTTGCAGAAACTGGAAAAAATAGCAATGAAAAAATCTTTCGTTTCTTTCTTTAAGCATTTCTACTTTATTAATGCTGTGATGGTAACAAGGAAAGATAAGTAAAACAGTTTTATAGGTTATTAGTTCTATTACTACTAAGGTGATGGGGGAAAATGTGAACTCACTCTATTTTCTGCAATAATACACCAATAACAGGGTTCTCCCCAAAGCAGCAATGTGCTTTGCTACTTTGATAGAACCATGATGGAACTGAGAAAGCAATTTACATATCCGCTTTAATGTTTCATTTTTTATCCCAAAAAGCAGCTTCCAGTTGAAAATTATTTTAAACTAATGTTGCAAAATCTACAGTAATAAATCTGCCATTTTGAATCACCCTAAAGCAGCCATACTGTATACTGTTGCTAAGTTATATCTAATAAGGATGATCAATTTATATAGCAACAATGGTTGAAACCTTTCATTTAGCTATTTCATGTTCAATCATTCACTTTAAAACAAATTTCTCATCAATACTAGACAGGAAAATACCTAGAATAGATGGAAACCAATCTTCCAGCACCGATTGAATTTGAACATCAACAATGAATCAAAACACAAGATATCAATTCTATGTAATGGGAAAAATTTATACAAATTTATGTTAATAATTAGGACATGCAAGCCTGGAGAAATTTTCATTATACTCGTCTTTAAATGAAGTCCACAAAAATCAATGAGGAATAAGTGGTTAATTTATTGTTAAGTATACAAAAAAATATCAACACAAATTTGTTACCCTAATAAAACTTAACTATCCAGGGTTTTACCAGGTGTAAACTGAAAGAACTGCTTTAATAAATTTAAAAAAAAAAAAAAGTTTCCCAGTGAAATCCACTAATAATTCTACTTTACAATGTAATTATCTAGTCAAATATATTTTTGTACATTAAAACAAAATTTCATCAAGAGTCATAGTAGTATGTGGGTGTCAATTATAAGTTGTGTTCATGTGTTCTACATTTGCGAATAGATAATTTTTAGATAAATGTAGGTTAACACTATAGCCAATGACATGTAAATCAACCAAGACCCCTATTAATTTTAACAATATTAATTAGCGCAAATTCTATTTTTATAATTAGATATATGGATATGTACTTATAATGCTTGAACGATCAGATAAAGCAAATAAAATTGATTTAATTCACAGGCTTTATTTCATTCTCTCAGTGTGTTATTCAACCTCGATCAGTAATTCTACAAGAGACTATTATAAATCCCTTAAGAAAGAAGTGCATTCCCATAGATACACTGTTTATACCAATAGGGACTCAGTTTCTTAGCAGTTTATCCCAGACAAAGCATGCAAATATAATGCCATTATGTTTGTTTTTGAACAAACTATTGAAGAATCTAATATTGGATTTAATTTGTTAAGTTTTCACAATCAGGAAAAAATGATTTTTAAAAAAAATAAACTATATAGGTGCTTTGATATTTATTATTCACACCAAACATGCCACTTTATGGCATAAAGTTGTCTTATAAAAGGTCACTCAAATATTGAAAAATGCCCCACATTCTTCCAGCCTGGCTGCAACTGTGAAAGTATTATTATTGATGTAACCTATCTGTGTAATGTAAAATAGTACACAGCCCTTTAAATTAACATCCCACTTAGAATCTGACAATTTTGCTTTCATTTTTTTTATTTTAAGACAACTTGCCATTTACAACATACCCAAAAAAGTGCTGTTAACTGCAAAGCAATGTACTAGCAGACATTAGAAATGTGCATTTCATTAGGTCTCATCTCATGCCACACTCCCAGAAACAAGAACTCAAAAATGCTCTAACATCCTTCTAATTTCTGAATGCTCAATGGAAGCTGCAAAATTTTTATTCCTATGGTAACAAGCACTTTAATGGATCTTCGGCACTAAATAATAATAATCATACAATATTTCAAATTAATATCAGACTGAGACACAAAATGAAATATATATTTGATAGGCTTGCTTAATATACCAAAAATTTTATTTAAAATTGAGATATAAATGCATTTATTATTCATTCCATTTTTAGTTTACAGAGGCCATCAGTGTCAGTTGGCAGACTCACCACACCTAACCTGTTTCTCATTAATAGCAACCAAGCAGAGAATAAAAATTTCAACTTTTTTTTTTTTAAATTTGGACCCAACTACATCAAATTTAAAGATCTACAGCAACATTAAAAAAAAAAAATGTTAGTTTAATATGTAGTAAATTTTATGAAAACATCAGCAATTAGCATCAAATTGAAATTACTTGCAAGCATCCTTTTCCCCAGAAATAACCAACTGAAGAACAGTTTAAGTGATATGACATTAACAAAGATTTCAGTCAAAAGCACTATAGCTGTTAGTAATGGTAGGTACTTTAAAAAAAAAAATAAAATAAATCTATTCTAACAAATCCAGTAATGGTGAAAGCTGTTCTGACAGGAAGATTAGTTGACAAGAAATACTACAAATACCAGAATCAGATAAAGCAAGTCCAACCTTATGTTGTGGAAAGTCAGGGCAACTATGGTAAGCATACAAATTTGTTTTGTTTTATTTTTTAACCTTGCTGCGTGTGTCAGTTTTTACCTGATTTATACTACCACAGCCTAGAAGCACTAGTTAGCCAGTTCAACACATACTATGTGTTTAGCCAACACACTTATACTCCAACCCCATGTGTTCCATATATTGATTTGTTGTTACAAAGGGTTATATTAATGAAAAGGGTACTGACATGTCATAGTCCATATGCCTCAACCTGAGTAAAACACAGATTTTAATGGTAATAAAGCACAAGTGCACCCCAGGTGGATACAGAGTTAAAAAAAGAAAAGAATATAACTATTTCTTTAAATATAAACATTTTTTGGTTGGTTGACAAATTTATTAATAGTGCTAGAAACAGTGAGATAGAAAAACTTACTTTTAATTTTATAATGCTGACTGATGAATAAAACTGTTTACATTCATCTCCAACAAGTATTGGAAGTTCTGTTTATCATAAGATAAAGTGAACCACCACCAATTCACACTCTCTCTGAAGGAATCAGCCCTTCAGAAGATATCTTATTGTTTTCATATCTCCGGCTTTGAAGTACAGTTACAAAATATTCATGTCTGGTATAATTATTTTTCTTATAAATGCTACCAAAATTGTATAAACTAATATTAAAGATCACATTTTAATGTCAGCAGCTGTTCTAACAAAATGGATTTAAATAAATTATGTTAATGATTAAATATGTATTAGCAATTATCTAAAAATAATATTCCAAAATAAACAAGTAGTAGGAATATATCAAATAGATATTTTAATTAGTTTATGAAATAAGGCATCATCTGTGCAAGAAACCCAAAGAAAAAATCTGAACTAATTTGGGTGTCATACCATCACTCTTCCAGAGGCAAAAAAAAAAAAAAACAACATGCTATGGCTTAAAAGAAGCTAGACCACTGTTTCCCAACCTTTTATCCGCCATGCAACCCTTCTCTCACCAGAAACGACTGAATTACCCCTACCCACCCACACCAAACAAGAGATGGATATTTTGTTGAAAACTTTTATTAACACACTGATATACGTTGCATTTTGAGGATAACTGCTTAGAATTTAATTCAATGAGAGCCCTGCACTTGATGACATCAGACTAGAAACGATATATGTGGTTCCAGTTTCATCAGCTTCAGTCGTAGGTCACCAAGATAACAAATGTCCAACCTATTTTGTTTCTTGGTCAAAATGTTCCCGACGGCTCTGAATCCACATTCTACTAAATAGGATGTTGGAAAAGGAAGCAGCATCTTTCTTGCAGCTTTTGGCATCTTTGGATAGTTCTCAGAAGCTTCATCAGTCAACCACATCATTAGTTTCTTTGTTTTATGAATGACTTTCAGAGAGTCATTGTGCTGCATTTCTGCCAGTTCATCTCAGTAACACCTATCAAGATCATCAAGTCGACAAATGGTTGTGTCAACCAGTCCAGAAATTCCATCGCTTGCAAATCTGCGAACTGGGCCTTGAATTCAGTGATCAGTGAGGCAACATGGTCATATATTACTGTCAAAACATGGTCGCTGATTGGACAGTGTAGCAAATGGCTGAAACTGGTGAAATCCTTCTTGCCCAGATCTCGCCACAGCTCTAACTTGGAAACAAATCCAAAAATCTTGCACTTGGACTCAATGGTCTTTTTGGCACTTTGAAGATTGCAGGTCAAAGTATTCAGTTTGTCAAAAATATCTGTGAGATAAAGAGTCATAGCCATCGCATATTCACCATGCAATGGTTCAATAATTTCGAGATCCCCACAAAACTTGAAAATGGTGTCATGGAGATCGACAAATCGCTCCAGGCATGATCCTTTTGAAAGCCAGTCTACTTGAGTGTGGGAAAACCACCTCACAAACTGCTCCTCTGCATCTTTGCAAAACGCTTTGAAAAGTCTGTTTTCGGGTTGGCTTTAATGTGGTTGATTACTTTGATGATTGCCATCATAATCACACTGAGCTCAGGGGAGAGACTTCTGGCGATGAAATGCTCGCGATGTATGACGCAGTGCATGGAGATTAAAGCAGTGTTGTCTCTCTTCAGTAACTGGAAGAATCCATTCCTCTTCCTCATCATCGACAGTGTTCTATCAGCAGCACATGAGACTATGTTAGCAATGGGAATGTCATGGTCATTAAAAAATTTCATGAATAGCTGGTATATGTCCTGTCCAGTTATAGTTGTCTCAAATGACTGACAGAACAGCATCTCTTCGCCGACATTAGCTGCCTCTATGTAACGAACGTAAGCGAGAAGAATACTCTGACTGTCCCTCACCGTTGACTTGTCCAACTGTACGGTAAATGTCCTTTGTCGAAGTTTACAAACGAGTTGATCCACCACATCTGAGGCCATCTCATTGATTCTGCGCTGGATAGTGTTGTTGATAAGAGGTATAATCGACACAGGATCATCCAATCTTTGCAGTACAGTATTTTTTAACACACAGTGCAGGTATGATTAAATCCGTGCCAATTGTGAGAGCATTTCCACATTTAGCAATGAGAAGTGACATTTCATAGCTAGTGACCAGTCCTGCATTTTGTATGGATGTCTGTGACTTAAACATTGAGAGTATGATCTTCTGAGCCTGCCTCTTGTTCTCATGATCGGCCTTTAGATCCGGAAATATGACGGGTCTTTATCAGCGTGCTTCCTGTGTTTGGATTGTAAATGTTCCTCCAGTTTTGCCGGTTTCTTGGAATCAATGCAAAAGTCTGATCACAAAGTAAACACAGTGACAGCCTCGTCAGATGAAAAGGCGATAAAGCCATAATTCAGATATTCAACTGAGTATTTACGTACTTTCTTCTTAGCTGAGCTGGCCATAATATAGGTATACCACTCAGGCATCCATACTGTCCCATGAAGTCCCTATCCAGCTTTTCTAGCATCCACTCCCAGTGGTGCCAGCCAATTGGAGCACAATCCAACTGCACCAGTCCTACAGTGTAACAGTCCAAGATCTGACTCCTGGCCTCTAGCAGCAATGCGTATTGTTATGGTGGCAGAGCAACATGCTGCTGTCTGGAGCTGGCGATGCCAGGTTAAGCTGACCTGGAGGGAATATGACATAATCAGGCAACCAATGGCTACACCACCATGCCTGTGAGTGGGCTGACTTGCCATAGGCAAGAACTCATGGTAGTTGCAATGCTGTTGCGAAGTACTATTTTCAGTGCGTATTTGAATTGTTTTTGGCAGGTATGCATCTCCACCTTTACAGAAGCAGGCAGCACTGTCATTTGTAATAATAATACCTGATGTATATGAGATCAGGTCTGAAAGAGCCTCTTCAAGCAACATAAACATTGCATTTTTATACCTTTGGCCCTCACTTCACCCTCAGAGAGGCACGAACACCCATTAAATTTTGTTCACCCCTATTTTACTCCCAAGCACTGTGGATCCCTTGGAATTTGCAATTCACCCCTGGGGGTCTACTTGGACCCTGGACGGGAAACACTGAGCTAGACTGTTAGTGATAAAAAAAGCTGGAACAAAGATATAGTATAATAAACCTGATATTTATTAAACTTAAATTTGTATGCAATTAAATCAAAACAAGTTAAAATATCAAAACTAGAGGTTTTAAGAGATTTTAAAATTAATGAAGACTTGTTTTTCAGATATGAAGTTAATATAATCAGATTTTATATAATTCACCTCAGTTATGGCATCATCTTTCTAGACCAAATACAGGATTGAACTTCATAAAAATTAGATAGTAACAATTAATTTTAAAAGTTAAAATAGTAATCTGGCCTTGCAAGCTGACCCTTTTAAAGATTTTGATACTTTCCAAAGAATTCTGCAAAAATTATTAATAGGTGCATATTTTAAAAATCCTAATTTTTTTTTTCAGTAATAAAGAAAACCTACAGATTATATTAAAAAGCATCAATTTAATCAGGAAAGTTGACCCATCAGTAGAAAACAACAAGCTGAGAACGTTTCAACTCATCTTTTGATCTGAATAAATTATACTATCTACTAGGCTTCTTGCAAAGAGCATTTAAAAAATTAAACAAAATAGAATGACACCATCTAACTTAGATGGAATCTGAGTGAGAACTTAACTTGTGGAAGGATGTTGTAAGAGAACTTCTGGTAGTTTGTGGCCACTAAAATATTGCAGAGATGACCCTCTCCTCACCAGAACATTAATTCTGTTGAGAACAAAGATGCATTGATTCAGTGAAAATTACTTAGTATATTTAAGGTCCAAAGTTTTATAGCACTAGTCCATCTCTATCAAGAAGTCCACCAAGCTACCAAAAGCATAGTTCAGCAGCTTTAATTGGGCAGAGGTAAAGACTTATTCCAATTGGAAAATAACTCATTCCTAATGAAGACCTATCACCAAAACTTCCAAATGAACATCCAATGTAGGTGATACAAATGCAGTAGTTAATAAACAATTTTCCAATTTAACATTTTCTTCCCAGGGGCATTTGCAATGTCAAGAAGTTCCACATCTAACTTAAATTCTTGTTTAAATCAACATACTAGTTCTACCTATGAAATGCATAAACTATGACTAATCATATTCAATGAATTCCCATAAGTTGCACCATTTGAGAAATGTCACTGAGAAATTAAGACCAAATCAAGACATACTAGTCATTACCTTCCTTTGTAACTTAGCAAACAAGGTCCATACATTCATAATTTTTGCCATGTTCCAATAAAACCCACTCATCCACACAGTTCTTAGCATTAATATTTTATACCATATTGTTTGGTTAAGTATTCTTAGCCATACAGTAAGCTAGTAAAATGAGTTGGTGGCAATAAATGAGAAACACTAAGATCAATCAAACCATAATTTTGTTAATGCACATTTGAGAAATACGCATTATGAAGCTAATGACTGAAGTTTCCTATTTACAATCAGATTTACTATCAAGACCAGGAAAACAGTGTTAGAAATGTTTAAGATACACAAATTTTTTAGTTATGAAAGTAGCTGCTATTAAACTGCCATACAGCAAAATGTTCTGAAACAAAGAGCAAACCTTTTTCTTCATTAATGTACTAGATATATGACTATTTTAAAATAAAGTCATAAGTCCTCCAAAATTGCTTGTATTTTCAGTGCTCAAAATGGGTAGCAAATTTCTTTTGTAATCAAACAAACAAAGCGAGCAAGTTGAAAGAAAAATTTAAACAGGTGCAATGTTTTCATAAGAAGTGTAAAGGAAAACACAGGTTAAAATGTAGGAGTATTACATTTTTAGAAAGTGAAGAAATGAGTTAAGTTAACACGAGCTGTAACAAAGCCATTACAAACTCTTTAAAAAATCCCTAAAGTAAACATCATTAAGAAAATGTTTAATTGAAAAGAGGGGATGGATAATTAGAAATGTCAGTTAAAACCTGTTGGTATAGAACAACAAATAAACAATCTTATTCTGAAAAAAAAAAAAATCTGATATTAAAATGCTTAAAGATGCCCAAAAACTACATGTATTTAATTTTGTCCATTTAAACTTATAAAAGGATTTTAATAACCAGTCAAATTAAATTTGAAAGCAACCCTAAATTATTTTATATACTTGTACAAAACTAGAGTAAGCTTTTTGTATATTTTTGCCATAAAAACTCCACATGATCATTCCATAAATTTATCAGCATTGTTAGCAAATACACTGTAAAGGTTTTTAATTCATTAGAAGTTTGCACTGTTAAAAATTTTTAAAAGTAAAAGACAATTTTAGGCTATTTTGAAAATTTATTAAGTATTAAAAGTTAGCAGAAAGTTAAGGAATAAATATTAGACTGTTACAGAAGTTGGTTTTTTTATATTATGTTAATTTGGAGTTCATTCTTTTTTTTTTTTTTTTTTTGCATGCTTGTGAAGGTGTATGTAGATAAGCTAAATATTGTTTTGTAGCACATGCTTTGGCATACATTTTTAAAAGGGTAGGTTTTGCATAATCATAAAATGGATATTTGTTTCAGGGTTCTGAGTGAAGCATGGATAGAAAAGTTGTGCCATTTTGTTTCACGAGTTAAAACCAGGCCACAGAGTAGGTGAGGCAACTTGTAACATTAAACAAGCAAGGGACAAGGACACAGAAAATGAGCGCACAGTAAAACAATGGTTTGTAAAGTTTCAATCAGGAGATGTGAGCCTCTAAGATAAGCTGTGATGACAACCATCTGAAAGCCCCAGTTGAAGCTGATCAAAGAAAATCTGCAAGAAATTGCTGGAGAGCTTGATGTAAGCATTGCAACTGTTTCCCAGCATCTTGATGCAATCAGCAAGGTGAAAAAGCTTGACAAGTAGGTGTCTCATGAGTTGAATGAACAACAATCGTCAATTGGAGATCTGCTCTTTGCTTGTCATAAGAAACAAAAATGACCTATTTCTTGACCAAATCATTACGTGTGATGAAAAATAGATTCTTTACAACAATTGCAAACAATCAGCACAGTGGCTCAACAGAGACAAGGCGCCTAACCACATTCCAAAATCCAGCTTCCACCCAAAAGTCATGATCACTGTCTGGTGGATACCAAACTTCTTGCAACCTGGCAAAACCATCATAGCTGAAAGGTACTGTTGTGAATTAAACAAGTCCAATTCTACTCCACGAGAATGCTCGTCCTCATGTTGCAAGTTACTCTTCAGAAACTGAACACACTGGGGTACCAAGTTCTCCCTCACCCATCCTATTCACCAGACCTTTCTACCACAGACTACCACCTTTTCAAACATCTCAACAGCTTCCTCCTTATGAAATCCTTTAACCAAGCAGCAATTGAAACTGCCTTCCAAAAGTTTGACTCCAGAAATCCAGATTTTTTTCCAAAATGATATAAATGTGCATGTAACTCACTGGCAGAAGCGTATTGATCGTAATGGAACTTATTTTGATTAATAAACTTCGCGTTCAGCAACAATATGAAGTCTCATTGTTGTGGTAAAAAACCGATAAAAAGTTTGTAACAATCTAATAGTTTGTGCTTATTTTGCATGTTCATATCTGCTCAACCTACACTCACCTATTTCTAGGTCACATGATATATCAGCATCACTGGTGTGCAAATATGCTTATCCCTGCTAATTACAGCAGCCAGAGATCTTAAATTTTTATATGAATGAATGTACTGATGAATTTGATTTGTTTTACATAAAAAAAGTAACAATGGAAAGAAAATTTAATATAACTAAAAACTATAGTTCAGCAGGATGGACTAAGCAGATCAACAACATAGCATGTTATGTCTACTCATTTAAAATTTTTCTTATACAGGTACCCCCCCCCTACTTATGATCGGGTTCCCTTCTGACCAACTGGTTGTAAGTCGATATGGATGTAACTTGAAGACCCATTCGTATTTGTTCTTTGGGGTATTTTATATGCATTACTAGTATGTACTGTACTACATAAAATAAAATGTATTATCTCCTGTCACTCAGACATTATGCAGATTGTACCTTTTTTGAAACAACTGAGCCATCCATTGCTTGCTTTAAAGTTTTCCTTGAGGTCATCTCTATTCGTTCCTTCAAAGTCTCGAAAATACTTCTAGCCTTAGCTTGAATTGTAAGTAGGCTTATGGGTACACATTTTTGTATCTGGTCTTCCATCCAGAGCATCAATAATTTCTCCATTTCATGGATAGGTCCTTGTTGCTTCTTTGTTATTATTGTTAACTACATGGCGGCTGAACCTTTTACTGCATCCAAGACTCTTTCCTTAAGAATAGTGGAGATTGTTGAATGGGACAACTGTAGATCACGTGCGATAGCATTTACTTTTTCCCCTCCATGTTGGCTAATTATTCTCATTTTAACTTCCAAATCAAGTGACTTCCTATTTCTTGCCTGATGTATTGGTAGATGGAGAAATCTTCCTTTTGCACGGCATCTTATCCATAGTAGCTAAGCAAGATACTTGCGTTACGATTGCTTTAGTATAACTGATGCCGAGAGAAAACGCGATGCTGCTGCTGGGAGATATGCGTTGCCATACTGACTCTCGTATGGTGCGCGGGAATATTTGAATTTTTTTTTATCATTATATAAATAAATAAATATATATACACACACACACACACACACACACGATTGGTCGTAACTGCAGGTGGTCGTAAGTTGGGAGTATCTGTAGTTGCACTCTTGAAATTAGCAATTATTAAATACATTTTACATGTAGTTCATTTGTCTTTCAATGCAGAAATTCAATTTGCCAACAGTAGGATCAAAATCAAATTCAAAACTACAAATTAAGCAAGCAATTACAAATATTGTTATAGTATAGTCAATTAATGAGAACCTTTCCAAGTTAGAGTAAAGCAGCCAGTAGCTAGTTAGAAGTATTAATAATATTCTTTAAAACCAAACACTTGCAACCTCAGATTCAATTTCAAATGTATGGAATTACTAGTTAGATTAAAAAAAAAAAAAAAAGAATTATTTTTCATAAGAAAAACTAAAACTGGTAATTGGAAAATAAATTCAAATTTATAATATTACTTCCTACAAAATGAACATTAAGTTTTTCTAAGTTTTCATTTATGTATCAACTTATTCTTTGGCATTTACTAACTAGAATATGCTAGGAGTTATTGAGTACAACAACAACAATAGACTTTTCTTCTTATGCCTTCTGCTGATAAATCCTGTTGAGTGCCAGGTATTATCTGATCATTTTATCAAGTTAAATATCTGGAACAATGCCAGATCTCTTCGCCCAGGTAACTATTTATCTATGATATTTAGAATTTCACTGGGGGAGTTCCCAAACTCAATACCACAGAGATTTCCCAACTTGATAAATTCAGCACCAAGTCACCTCAGCACATTTTCAAATATTCTTAGCAACTAAACATTGACCTATAATTCAAAGTTAAGCAAGCTTATCTGATGCACAAATCAGAAACTAGGCATGATTTTAAAAAAGATAAGAGCAGATTAGCTGGGGGGGGGGTGTTTGTTTTTTTCACCAGAAATTAATGAAAGGGAAAATATTTTATAAAAAGCTATAAGCCAGAAAAAACTTATTTTAAATCTGAAAAAAAAATGCAATTGCCTTTCAGTTCTTATAATATTTTAAGTTATTATGTTACTTTATACATGAGAAAAAGATCTATACACTTAGATTACAACTTGTAAACAACTAGAATCTTAATGGAGATGGTATTAACATAAACAACAATTACTTTCCCATGACTTAGATGATTTCCACCAAAAGCCAATGCTTTTCAATCCCCCATTAAAAAGAAAAAGAGTGCAGCACATCTGCATAAAATAGCATTAGACCAGTCTCTAGATAACTTGAAATTAGACTATTTTCAAATGAGCTGTGCAAATCTAAATATTTTCTGCATTTTGTTTTTTTTTTTCATTTTAAATATAAATCATGTGCATGTAGAACTGCTGATCATGGAGTTATCAAACATACAATTTAAGTGATTCCTGTTTACTAGGTCAAGACAAATTCTTGAAATAATCAAATTATAGAATTATTCATGTACTATTGTATGCTGTTGACAAATTTTATGGTATAATATGGATGAAACATCAATGTTCTGTTTTGTTATATGGATATAACTTTGAGATACAGCACAAATTAGGAAAAAAACACCAAAACATTCCTTTCTCTCAAGTTTCATGTTAGTACTTCACTATCCTTAGACCAGCTGGCAAAAGTCATAGATCAGATTTCAAACCATTTTCTATCCTGCTCCTGCCTGCATTCCTCAAGTGTCAGTCTGTTGTTGGAAGGGGGGAAACAAACAGTCAGAATAAAACTAAATTCTTACATTAACCAATGCAATTCTTGTTAATACAGCATAACAAATAAAACCATCCTGACTCTACAAATACCACATGCACGGTGTTACTATGTGCGGTTTACAATTTAAAAAACAAAATGCAGTAAATAAAGCTTTGAAAAATCTATAGCTGAGATCCAAACAAAAGAATTTTCTTCTCTCCTCCTGTAGTCATGACAACACTAAAGGAGAGAGTTGCTTGCATGTACTAAGAGATTTAGAATTTGATTAATATATCTTTTAAAAAATTATTGCAGGTACCAAAGATTTTTCTCTTTTACACTCTCTTATGAAACTTTCTATTAAAGACTTAAATTTTGATACTGTTCAAGTAGTACAATCACACACTAAAAAGAAAAAAAAATTAAGTCATTAAATGATTTATATTTTGACTAGGGAAAAGCACATTTAAATAAGTGTGTGTTTTACATAATGTCAGATTACTGTACTTTGAACCCAGTCAGTCAACATTTTACCTAAAGGATCGAATTAACATTAGGTCAGGATAGAGATATATTGGATTGACCAGTAAATGACATCTTGTTTTTACTTCAAGCACAGCAAAACCTCAGCAGGCAGGGCATTAAGTAATGTTACTACTTTATTTTAGCTACCTAAATTCTAGTCAAATGCTAGCTTATGCTTTTGAGCAAAGTAATTGTTTATTACTCATGTTTGAAAAACTTTTTTTTTTTCCCCACTCATAGGTATAACATTCATACAGAAAATCAAACAACTATGCTGAAAAGTATTAACCACAACAAATTAAAATATTAGAAATAAAAAAACTTTCAAATTAATGATTGTTTTCATGACTTCACTCTTTGCAACTCCATATATTTTAAAGAAACATTTCACTCATTATAATGTTACATATATATATATATATATTGCGTGTTCGTTCGTGTGTAGGATTTCAGTTCCTACTGACCCTCAAGCAGTTCACTAAAGTCCATTGTAGTTTGGAGTATTGGTCAAAATTAGTCAATTAAATTTTAAAAAAAAACTTAACTATTTCTATCACTTCTGACTTTTTCCTAAAATTTTTAGTAAGGAGGAACCATGGTGACAATATTTATATCAGTCTGCTAGATTAGATCACCAATATCATTTCAGTGAATTCCAGCTAAAATTTTTTATAAAAACAATCAACTGTCACTAACTTTGGGATGCTGTATGCAATGCCTACAATATCTAGCACTTGGTCCTGCAATTACAGAAATTAGGGCTATCTGCACAAGCAGGAAATCTAAGATACTGCTTACCATTAGTACACTACATAGTCAAATACAAGCAACACTATTTCAGAGAGTTTTCATTAAAAGCTAAACAAGGAAATTAGATAATCATACTGAGTACATTTTAATGGTGAACTAGCACATTATCCATGAAATAATCTAGCAATCATAACCAACTTTGTAAACTCTTTCAGTGTTTTAATTAATGGTCCCCTTAAGAAAAATTTCTTGAACATTTCAAAAGGAAAATCTCTTTAAACTCATTTTTTATTATTTTTAATGAAAAAGATGAAAGTTCAAATGTTTTGAGGGAAAAAAAGTAAACTAAATGTACTTAATATTATTTAAACTAAGCGTGTTCAAACTTGCATTCAAAACAGTTATAGTTATGAGCTGCAGTTAGGAGAATAAGTATGCTACTACTAAAAATCTGACCAACTCCAACTTTTTTTTAAAATATATGTATATATATATATAAACACTGACATACCTCCAGTAAAAAAAAGTCTTCTAGTTGGTTTTTAACAATCTACATTCAAACAGATATTGCATTCATAGTAAATGCTGGGTTGAGGTGTTGTCACGCTATAGTGGTAAATGAAGAAAAATGATTTGTCGTCACTGGTATTGATGCACCAATTGACAACAGTTTTAAATCGCTCTGTTGTAGGAGTATGCAAGTGAAACCAATTATCCACTGGTTCAATGGTCCAAAGAGGTGGTCATTCTTAGGAATTATAAACTAAATTTGTTATCTAAGCAAATGAAGAATTTCGACAAATGGTCTAAAGAGAGCAAGAATTAGATAAGAAATTTAAACAAACAAGATTAAAAGATTTCATGTTTTGTACAAGAAAATCAATTATCTACTGACCCTCAACATTCAAAAAATGTTTTAGTAACTGTTTTTACAAATATTTGCATATAGCTTAATGAACATTGCCTATATTTTGAATTAAGCAATACTACCACAAATAGAGCATGAAATAAAAGCAAATAGAATGAAAATAGAAAACCCATTTAGAGAAAGTTAAGATACAGGGCAGAGTAGTTTTTTCGTTTTTTGCAAAATATTAATAAAGCAACCACCAAGAGTAACTGCCTCTTGTTTTTGGATTAATCTTTGAAGAATTTTCTAATACATTCTAAAGTAAGGATAAGATTTTCTTTAGTAAAGAAGTCTTTCTTAACAATCAGATAAACATGATCAAAACAAAAGTTCTTTACACATAAGTAATAAGAGTTAAACGTCCATGTTCTTTTGTAATAATCATAATTGCAATAACGAAGACAAATGTTAATTTTACTTTTTTTTTTTTTATCTCACTTGGATTAAATTAATGTATGAAAAACATCAATGTTTGCCTGCCAAGATGTACAATGTGCCCTTGCCATGTTAATTTGGCTACCCAATAAATTAATTTATCTTAAATTTATATATTTCGGGTGTTAATGTGTGCATATCAGATGTCTAGGAAGCAGATAACTAGTGTACACTATTCTCATATATATAAAAAAAAGCAGATCCAAAGTTTTCTACATTTACTTGGGGTTACATAATGAACTGTTCTCTGAAGACATTTGTCACTGTAGCAGAACTATCAGGGAGGCTTTCATAATGGCATCACTACAAGAACACTATTATTCACTACATCCACCAAAATTCTCTTGCTGATGCATCATTCAAAAGACTTCAACCAAAGAATGGTTGTCATAAGTGGAGTGGTGTAGTATGCAAAGAAACTCCTTCTGCCCAACAGTAATAAAACTTCAAAGATCAGGTCAGAAAACATGCTTGGCAAATATTGGTGACCGGTATTCTTCTCTGACATGTTTAGGTTTCAGCTCAGCAATTAGTGTTTGGTCATACCTGTTTAGAAAGATCTAACAAATTTCACTGTCATTAGCCTGCATCAAATGTGTGTTGTATAGGCTACAATCTAACATGATAGAACTCTTGTGTGAGTGAGAAAACAATTCTACCAAGTCCATTGACATTTTAAAGAAATCTCATACCACTGTATTAACAAGGCATACTAAGATTGTGTCCATATTTTTTTAGAAGGGTGGGAGAGAGAAAGGAATATTCAACTTTTTCCCTGCATAAAAACCCTAATGGAGCACCTGCGGGAGCATCTGGATAGTAAGCTAAAAACCCATCCTTGTCCTGTCAACATCTCAAAATTAAAGGACGTATTAACATGGATACTGGGTAATAAATCTTATTGATTCAATGACAAAAAAGGTAGACTTTCTGCCATAAAAAGTATCTCAATCAGGTATTACCAATTAATTTCACTATTACTTATTTACCATTTTCTGCAACAAACTAACATACTGTAACAGATACCCAAATAATTACAGCAGAGTATTGTATTAGAAATCAGTGAGTGCTGTAGATGTTGGATATTGATCTCTCCTCCTGTACTGGAGAAACAAGCAGCTTCCATTATGCAATTAAGCTTCATGGCTGGAAATGAAAATTTTAGCATCACAATAAAATAATCCAATAATTCATCTGGATTGCTTCAAGCACAGTGGGAATAAAACCTTTGCTAGTCATACACATTTTTATTTTTCTTGCTACTAAAGAACAATATTAATAATACATAGCTTCTCCTAGCTAAAAAAATTAACCCTTATTTAATTTTATTAAGCTCCCTATATTTTCATTATATTTAACACATACTTCATCAACAGTCCCAATGCAAGATATGCAAAGAATGGAATTACATTTAGAGTCTATTCCCATATAAATAACAAAATTTGTTACTGTCGTGCTCTACAATGATATTCACAAGAACTCTGGCTATATAGTTAATTATCAGATTTTGCAGACCTAACTGAAAATACTATCCCTTTATCTTCTAGAAAGTCACAAAGCAAATTAGTAAAATTCCAACATTAATCATTTTTAAAATTGATTGCACATAACACCAGCTCAAATGAAACCATCACTCAAGTTAGAAGCTATGAACTGCTACATCAACCCAATCAGCCAAAGATAAATGATAGGCTACTATTACAATGCTTCAAGTTAGATAACTTACCAAGACAGAAGCATCATCTTGCAGTAGCCTATAAAATGAAGGGCTGTACCATGAACTTTAAATCATGGCTTCCAAAATGAACACTTCTGGCTAAATACAGAAAAGATGACAGACATTACTTGCCATTTTGAGGTAAATCACTTTTCTTAGTCTTCATAAAGCAGATTATAAAATCATATTTGGTAACTTTATCTTGATGCTTAAACATTTACACTGGTTTTATTTTTTCAATAAAAAATAAAATGTACCAGCGGTCTTTTCTACCCCCACCCTATTTCTCTAATATAATTTTGATGATTTAACTGCAGCTCATGCTCCAATAAATGTCCAAGCACCACTTCAGATTCAAAGTTCCTTATAAAAAAATGCCCATTTCTTTACATTCATAAAAAATATCTAATAAACAGCCCTTCAGGAATATTTTGCTGCATGAATTTACTTTACAGACTTGACGACCCCTCATGACTGCATTTACAGATAGCTTGATTTTCATTTATTATCTCAGTCCAAATCAGTTATACCTATATGAAAGTTCTTTAAACCAACGAACTACACTACTGATAAAAGCAAATATGAATTTAAAAAAAAAAAATTTTTTTTGTTTTGTTTTGTTATGCACCTTGTCCACATACTTGTATTGGGTCCCTATGGCAATCACAGGATACTGCTTTGTTTGGTAATAGTTTGGAATGTGCTCTTGGGCATGTGTTTGTTGCATTGCTCATCATGTGATGCTTGGTACTTAGTGGCACACATGTGGTGACTGTCTCAGATCATTGCCAGCCATTTCAAATTCCTAAAGCAAATGTGTATTGTTTGTAGAAGACTCAGAGTACCAATGACAGCAAGCTACAATCAAGTTCAAACTGGATGCCAAAACTATGCAAATACAATTAACAAAGACAGAATTGAATTCAGGAGTGGACATAGTTTTATCCCATAAGCCTTATTGTAAACCCACCTAAGACAAAGCAGTTTTGTGGGAGTGGTCGAAAACTACAAGATGCTGAAATATAAACTTTTTTTTTTTAATGTGGTAAAACAAATCAAAAGGTAAACAAAACTTGATGCAGTTCATTTTTCTCCTCTGGCCACAAATTTCTGTGCAAATGTTAGATGGTTTTATAAATTGAAGAAGTGGATGTCTACTCTATAGGACAGAAAATCGCTACACTTAAACTGCCTTAACACCAGAAGTAAAGTGAAACACTTCACCAACATGTTATTAGAATCTGAAAACTCCACAAATTTCTTTGCTGATACTGGAAACATAAGAGTTGTCTATTTCAGCAAGTTTGGTAATGCAACTTTGCACCACTACCACTTTAGAAAGAAAACAGTCTTAATTAAAATCAGGGAGGAAAAGATATGACAATCATGCTTAGTTTTGACCTAATGGCCATTGTACTATGTCCACTTTTGCTGTTTTGAAAGAAAAGAGTTGCTTCATTGATTCCTGCATGTTAGAGTAAAAACAAATAGTTGGTTAAATGAAGAGTTCTCTACAAGGTGTAAAACAAATTGTTATACACAATAAAGACAACTTGTTTGGGGCTCATTTAGGGCACATAAGACAGAGACAGAAAGTGTATGCAGAGTGGCTGCAACAGATGTTGCAATGATTACAAGTGATTGCACTTGCTTAGTACAAACAGCTGATGTGTTATAGAATTGGCTGTTTAAGGAAAACAACACCCAAGAGAAATGTGACAAATGGATGTTAAACGGAAGACACACAAAGGGTAGTTGCATAAGAAAGCCAGAGTTAGAGCTCCAACTTCATGTGGTCAAGGATGCAAATTCTCCATCTCTTTAGATGATCAAGAAGTTTCAAAAATAAGATGAGCATGTCCAATGCTCTAGATCAGGGATTCCCAACCAGAGGGTTGCGTAGCCATGCTAAAAGTGGCTTGGGATAATAAAGAAAGATCTTGTAGCTCACTTCGAAGATGAAGCATGGAATAAAAGGGTTGCGTACCTTGCCGACATTTTCAACCAGCTGAACAAGCTAAATTTGATGCTTCAAGGAAGTGAAACACATTCTCCTTTTTCAAGATGGTCTCCGGGCCTTTGTTGCCAAACTGCAGAACTGGCGTCGGAAAACAATCTTGGAAACATCGCTATGTTCGAAAAACTTTGTGGAGTGATGAGGCTCAGGTCCAACTGGATCAGTTCCTCAAGGATGAGATTTCTAGAGACTGAAGATGTTCAGTAGAGAAATTCAAGCAATACTTCCTTGAGCTATCAGAGGAACAGAAGGCCCTGGTAAGGAACCCATTTTGTACGGCACTTGATGTATCCAGCATCCCAGATGAGATCCAAGATGAATTTCTGGATCTAAGGAACAACTCTCCAGCTCGTGATCTCTTCAAGGTGAAATCGGTGACTCAGTTCTGGTGCAATATGTATCAGTCATACTCCAAAGTCAGCATGATAGCCTTACGTGTCCTTGTTCCATTTGCTTCTACCTACTTGTGAAGCAGGATTTTCAACTCTTGTCAATATAAAAACGAAGAATAGGAACAGATTAGATGTTGGAGATGACATGAAACTGGCTCTAACAAACGCTCTTCCACGAATTTCAAGGCTTGCCACTCAAATGCAACATCAGGCATTCCACTAGCTGGGCTGGATAGCTGTTGGAACCGATGTTGATATTATTGTAAGAATAACTGCGTTCTTTTTGTGAATTAAGGTTGGACCAATGTTATGATTTAGTTTGCTAATAAATAATTACAGGATTCTTAAATAAATTTTTTGTTAGATGTTTCTTTCCCTCTACTTCACAGAAAATAAAATGTAAATCAAGCTGCTGATAGTA
Source organism: Nautilus pompilius (assembly GCA_018389105.1). NCBI lineage: Eukaryota > Metazoa > Mollusca > Cephalopoda > Nautilida > Nautilidae > Nautilus > Nautilus pompilius. Next base: position 1,195,453 of record JACATO010000118.1, read on the forward strand.
GGGGGTCGCGTGGGTTTCAAGCTTTTGGGTAAGGGGACCTGAGTGCAAAAACGTTGGGAACCACTGCTCTAGATGGTACAAAAAACTACTTGTGGAACATGGGATCCCAACTCAGGTGATAATGACTTAGTCTGCAGGATTCACAAAGCAAGAATTTTGGTGTCAGGCAAGTGCAAGAATTGACAAGACAGCATCAAGAATTTAGAGGTAGATAGATCAGCATCACAACAAAGTCTATCAAAATCAAAAAGTGACTATAATTAGATCAGAAATAAACCAAAACCAAGTACAGTTGATATACTACAAAAGCATCTCCCTACCACAATAATTTGAGAGAACCCCCCCCCCCAGGGTTTTGCACATACGTACATATCGTACGTGTGCATGCAATAATTTGCTTAAACCATTTTTCAGCTTTTAATAGGAACACATCTTCATTGTGTCGAGAACTATATGTCTAGACATGAAATCTATTTGATTGTCACCCCAGATCCAGTATACATCTAGGTATGAACACTGTCAGATTGTTGAGTACCTATAGGATAGCATCCATACCTGGCCTATGGAGACTAGGAAAGCAATTGGAATCCATTCCACACTTTGATACTATAATAGTTCTGAATGTATGACAGTGTGCCACCTTCCTACAAGATATGGTGATCATGGCTAAGGATCCATTGATTAATACTGGAATGTGGGTATTTTAAAGAATAGTTAATACATAACCAATGGAATTTGTACACCAGGGCATGTAGTGATACTGAAAGTCAAGATTTTGGTGTGCCATGGTTATACCTTTTCTAAATAGCCAAATTATTCTATGTACAAAACCTATGGACAGTGAAAGTATATACAGTTACTAGCTTTGGAATAGCCAATTACCCACTAATTCAGAAAAAACCTGATAGTTTTCTAACAACAATTTCCAGGTAAATAAGTCTGCCTACTTTGGCAACACGGTCTACAGTGATAATAAAGGTCAAATTATATGCAAGTTTTTGATTTAATGAGTTAAAAATATTAAACAAGTAAATACACTAATCTCTCAGAATGTTCAAAAATATGATTCTTTCATCAAAACTACTGAATAGATTTCAAAAAACTAAAAAAAAAATATCAAAAATTGCCTAGTAATAATAAGTCAGCTTTCTTGTACTTTAATACAGCTTATTGTTAAAGTCCAAGTCTGTTGGAGTTTTGCACAGATAAATCAGACCTGTTCTGAAACTTCCAAAGTTGTACATCTGATTTTTATAATGTGTTGTTCCAATTAAAATGGAAAAACTTATTCGAAATTTTAGTTATAAAATAAAGCATCAAAACTGCAACTTGGTATTTCATTTTAAGAGTGCAATTTTGCTATTACAAATCAGATTCCAGACTTATTTCTGTGCTCTCATGATAAAATAAAATCCACCTACATGCATTCCATAGACTCATTAAGTGATCATAATTAAAGTTGTAATTCTATAGTGTTAGTTGTAGTTTGTTATCAAAAAGGTAATACACAAATTACACTATTGCTTGGCTGGTCCCCTTTAACCAGGTTTGATGGATAAATCAATAATGTGATAAACACATATTCAGATACGAGTGTTTGCATGAGCATGGTTTGTGGCTGAACAAGACATTTTTAGCACAACGCTCATCCTGCTTGATTGTCCCGCAATCAAGCACAAATTCTACATCACTTATTTCTGGTACAACAGATTTTTCTTTGGTTAATAAATTTTGTTAGCATCTGAAAGCAGCAACCAGTCTTGTTCTAAGAAGCATTCGTATAAATAATTCAATATGAATAACAGCGGGTTTTAGTCAATGAAATAAATTTTTTAAAATCAAACTGCAGCAATTTCTATCCATCTTTTTGTAATAATGGCTGATGTCTAAACTAACTGTTAAGAGATGGAGTGTAATTAAGAGTCAAAAACCCCGCTAGTTGCTGGTACAATTAAAGTGACAAGCCACATATGTTGGTGAAACCCATAAACTACTAAAATAGGAATGCAGCTACAAGCCTTTAGATAAGTAAAGGTGGATTTGACTACTTCCTAATAACTGTACATTTGCTAAGAAACTTGTGTGCATGAAATAATTACTTATCAGCATTAAAAGAGAATATGAACAACAACAACAAAAAAATCAAGTTGTTAGATTACTGATGCTAGCTTTAATTAAAGACATTGAAAACCAATTCTTTAGATATCACATTTTTTAAGGAAAAAGTTTAAGTAAATTAGTCAATATATTGTAGCTAGTTTAGAAGCATATGTGGCAAGAAGCATATGTGGTGACAAGCAAAAACTAGTCACCATTCCCGCCTTCGTAGATATATTTGAATATTTTAATTGTCTGTAGCCTAAGTATGTAACAAGCAAGCTACAAGTAAAGCTATCTGAATTGGTGTAGTAAAAGTAATTTATTGTTTAGCAAAAAAATTGTTCTCTTCAAAAAATCAGATTTTGTAACACTTCATGAAAATATTTTTAGCACACAATGAGGACATTTAATCCAGTGATTTACAATAGTGACAAGCGTTGTGCAGCTACTGCAAGCATGGTTTATCTTCAATGGTAGGTATTTCCATTTCTGAAATGCAGAACCTAATGTATTAACAACTGCCTGACTTGTCAGGTGCTGCAATATAGCAAGAAATTCACACTGCTTGAAAAACACTGAAAAAACAAAACATTTGCAATGGCTGCTTTACTGTGTCACACAAGCAACAGTCTTATTAAAGATGTGGTACACAAAATTTAAAAAAAAAAAAAATCCATCATAAAAATTAACTGTTGGGCAGCTGAGAAAAAAATTTAAGTTAAAATTCTCATTTAAGAAAATAAATACTAAAAGTAAAGAAAAAAGTTCTAAAAGCAATCCAGTCATCTTTTATTTCATACCTTTTGTAAAAATCTCTCTACATGTGACAAAAAACACTACAACACAATATCAAACAAGCAAACTAGCTTGCAGAGACCTGCAGTAACAAAGGATAGAATATTAACCAGTACTCTAACTACAAATTACTCCTTTAATTTAAAAAAATTTTTTTTTTAGTTAAGCATGCCTGCCTGACTTCACCCCCCTTCCACTTACCTGGTTTATCAAAGCGTCCTCTTTTAGCGTCCATGTGATAGTCCAATGTGGAGGGCAACTCCACAGGTATGTTTAATCCACCACCACCTCAGCCACTCTTCTTAAAGTCAGAGACTAATTTTAGAGGCTTATAGTAATGAAACCTGCAAAAACAAAGCAATAATAAATCAAAATACAGAACTGTCAACCCATGGCAGATTTTCTGTTATCTTAATGTTATACAGCACTCCCATTACCTGACAAAACATGCAAGATGTAGGTGCTATAATTTCTCATTTTTGTCTATATCCACCATAATGGTAAAACAGAATTACTATTGCCCGTTTCTTTTAAAGTATTCTACTCCTAATAAAAAAACCCAAGTGACTAAACCTTTACTTCAAATCCCCAATAGCTAACCAAAATCAAAATATTCCACATCTTTAAGTGCTAATCTGCATGTGCTACAACAATAGTTATAACTGAGATCAGTGACACCTCCATTCAATGAAAACTCAATTACTTGATTGGCGAATGAAAGCTACAGCTGTGCAATCTTAGGCAAACCCTGAAATACCAGCAATTATTTAATTATCAACTGGAAAATTCTAGTCACTTAAAACTATGATGAAATAAATCTGACAAATGGTAGATGAGTGCAATCCTCACAGGAAGTTTTGTGCGCAGTCAGAAAATAGAACTTGGATCAAGTGTAGCCCCACAAAGTATTTTTTCTGGCTGATAAGTAGATCAGTGTCAATTTAACCCTGTCCTTATTAGAATCACTACAACCACCATTAGCGAGCAGTGTTTTGAGAATTTAGATAGATAATCTAGGTCAGTAGTTGCTCTAATTTCAACTGTCATTATGTCTGCTCCAAATTTTTAAAAAAAAAACCGCAGTTTGGTTAGTTCAGACAGGAAATCAGAATTTTTCCAATATCCTAGACTGAAAACTTTTCAGATTAATACTCTGTAGACTGTTAATAGCCCTTGTTTGTACATTCATTTTTCAGGCCTGTATTTAATCATTGTATACAGAAAATTTTATTTATAACTTTTTTCTCCTTTTTTTCCCATAGTTATAAGTTTGTAGATAAAATTCTGGAACGACCAATTCAATTTAAACTGGATAAGACAAACAAGGTAGATGATTTTTATTTGAACATTTGTTTATAAGACATCAAGCAGAGTTGACAAAATAGAGTGCCAACCTGATTTAAACACTTCTGTACTATGAAAACCATTAATTTAATGAAGAATTTTAATCCATCTACTGTCAGTTAAAAATAGATGTACTTCAAATAAAGTTGTGTATGTGCATTTTCTTTTTTAAAATATTTTAAATCAGTGAAACAAGAAGAAAAAAAAAAGGAGTATCTTGTTTCATTTGCCTTTGTTTGAATTTTTAAGCCACTGTTTGAAAGTGATGGTTACCAGTACTGAAGCTAGTAAATTCAAACTAAAAAATTC